>CM020979.1:19426000-20626000 GCA_010134655.1 Fragaria nilgerrensis | reverse complement strand
GCTTAAAAGGACTTACCAACAAGGGATAAGACAATCAAGACACATGCACCCAGTTCAACTGCTCTACGGCTTCCCATCTTAGTTACAGCTATTGTGTGCACATTTTCGGTTAAACTTGTGGACCCTGTCCCAGTACCCCATAATCCAGCCAAGACACTGGAAAGACCTTCAAGACCAATCCCTCGACTAACAACACCAGGAGTTGGAGGCCTGGATGCCACCAATAGTGAAGAAGCATGATATGAGCCAACCTAAGAAGTTTAAACAAAAAGCAAAGTCAGCCACTACAGTAACAAAGATAACCAGCTTGATGGTTGAATTAAAGAATAATGCCTAATTTTGTAAAGTAATTAAATTATGCTGTAGGATTTATAATATTTTCCACCAAGGCACCAAGCAAAGGTACTGGCGGAGAGAAATTATCAAACAGTGATGTAATAGGGATCATCTTTTATACATGAAAAAAATACAATTAATGATCTCACTAGCTCATTAAAAAACTGCTAATGCTTATTCTGTGTGGTACTATCATATGTTCTGATCAGAATCATTAAAAAATGAAAAGATGTAACTAACGAAAGACTTAAAAGGAAAAAGAAGAAAGGCACACAAACGTAAGAAATGACAGAGAACTAACCGAATCCACTGATGAGATAATTGAAACCACACACATTACAATAGCCATTTTCCAGTGGAAAACAGGAGTACCCCATTGTAATGGATAAGGAAACCTAAACCATGGGGAAGCATTTAACGCATGAGAAGTATCAACTCGGCAATGCTTCATTCTCGACACGTGCTTTCTGCAATGATCAGAAATTATGTTTGATGCCGGTACGTTTGTATCGCAGCCTTTATAATTATAAGCTCCAGCTTCAGTTAGGAGGAAAGCAGTTGCCCATGTGATTGCCAGACCCAATGGAACCTGCAATTTAGATAGATTTTACAACAAGAACATCACAGAAGACATACATACAGCTAGAAACTATAAGATGATATCATTATCAATATGAATATGACAAAAATGTTAAATTCTAACTTACTGCATATATTAGAAATACACGATGACCAAAAACAGATATTTTCCGTAGGTACTGTGGGAAATGGAGAAATGGGTTAGATGATTTGAATTAGACACACAGAAATAAAATAAATTATAATATAACTACAGAAGAATATTTACCAAATACATATAACAGTAGTTTCAATCAACTTACAAGAGAAAAAATAATGACTGATAATATCTGCACAGCACCAATCTCAAGACAAGTACCAACTAATGGGAAACCATAACTGTAGAAAGAAAGTCCAACAGCAGCAATTGTTGGAGACACAACCACTGGATTGATCAACCTGAAAAAGGGAAGGAAAGTCAACTGATGTTGAGTTATTGGGATCTGGTGTACGACCAACATACTAGGACTCTAGGAGTCTTTTACACAACAGCCAGGCACCAAGACCAATATTAATGTTTTTAATATAATATTTGTATGTAGAAAACCTAAAGACACAGATTTCAAAAAAAAAAAAAAAAAACCTAAAGACAGTGATGGAAGAAAGTATTAAATGTCATATGAACTTTTCAGTAGCATAGCACGTATATTGAAAACCCTACCCCACTCCTGGCACCCTGTCACCTCCCATGCATTTCAACCTCTAATTTGTTATAGATACCCCAAACATGATTCTAGATTGAGTGGTGTGATAAGGAAATCAAATTAGCACAAAGCAAACCAAATGCTGGAAGAGTGATTTCGCAAAAGAGGTTCATATGCCACATCCCACATGCAAATACAATTCACAATCCGGTGGAAGCTTCACACCAATGAAGTGGTTTGGCAATAAAAATATTCTCAGAACAGGCAAAAGATGGCTAAAGCTCAGAGATGATGATGCTGGTGATATTGGTGTGTCCTTTAATTGTAACAAGACATAACTAAATCATAGAGAATGCAAAGAAAAACATACTTCATTTGGGATAAATCTTAAGAGTATGGTTAGTGAGGGTCTGAGGGAAAATATCGGTATGTTATTTAACTTGGTTTATTAAAATTTATCAAGTCATAGTTGTTATAACATTATCTTAGGCCATATAACAGAGGATTTTAATACCCATTACTCGTTAGTCAGACTTGAAGAGTAGACAAACAGATGTGATTTAAGTGTCCTATGTTTTTATACATACAGTAGGCCAATAGTTTCAAAATTTGAGTCAAAAGGACGAGTCTATATAATCACCTACCCCTTCTTCGAGTTCGGGCCAAAGTTTCAAAATTACAAACATATTGCATACTCGTAGAAGAACCCATACTTATTGCCAGGTTAAACAAGACGGTATCCGGATCCATATATGGCTCTTAAAAAGGTGCTACTATTGAAGATTCTTTTATAAGTTATTTGAGTGATGAATAATCAGATCAATATATGATAAGGATATGCCAGCTATTTTCAAAAAAAAAAAAAAATACCAGCTACCAGAAATTAATTGACACCATATGTCAATTCCGTCTACACCAAATGTACAACTATTTACATATCCACTCAAGCTTTTTAAGCAACACCAGTTGGTAGGTATGGCAAGTATTTCAAAGTAAACTAAAAGATCCATGGCATCCCTTCTTGTTTTCCCAAGTAACAAAAATTTAAAATTTAAAACCAATATAACAAGAGGTAGCAAGATGCTGAATTCATACCTCAAAAACAATGACATTAGTCCAGTATATCCAAGTAGTGCTTGAAAAGCTGAACCTATTATTACTGCCCCCTGTAGCTCCTTCATGATATGCTTAAAATTCTGACGAGTTAAAAGAATACCGTTTAGCATTGATAAGAATTCCATCACAAGAGCATAATTTAAAAGATAATGAGATAGTTAAAAAGTAAGAACACATACATTTCCATTGAGTCCTTGAAATTCCGGAGAATTGATAATTGCCAAAGCGGGTGCTAAGTAAACAAATGACGGGCCCTGTATCAAGGGCAATCTTGATCCAAACGACGTTTGCAGCAGTGTGGTCACTCCCGAAACAAAGAGCACTGTCGATACCACATTTGCAGTATCCTCCTACAAAGCACTAAATCCAGTCAAATCAAACAGTCCAACATTGCACCAACCGCCACACAAACATACAACACAAAATCATAACTTTATGTGTCAAACTACTCACATAAGTACCGCCCATTGCTGGAACTATGACGAGTGGGATTAAAATTATCGAACCCAATATGGAGAGATAATGCTGGAATCCATATAGACCAATGGGGACTGAAAAAGAAGTATCGTAGAAACGAACCAAAATCATATCAACCACAAATGCACAAAACTAAAGTTTCGAAATTTCATAGATAAATCAACACATGGTTCACCCACCAAGCCCGGGCGTGTCTCTAAGCTCATATTTTATATGAGAAGGCCTGGACATAAACCCATCATCATCCCCATTATTAGGGAAAACATCAACCACTTCTTCACTCCTGGCCGGCCTCCTCGGCTGCGAATTGGGCTCCACCGCAACCGCCACCGCTTGCCCATTGGGCCCATTCCCCGCATTCTTCGACCCTCCATCACTCTCCTTCCTCCTCTTCACCACCGTCTGCTCTTTATCCCCACTCGGCGCCGCCTTCGCCACCGCCGCCGGAACCGTCACCCCATTCGTCGCCGCCGGCTGGCTCCTCACCCGGCCGGCCTCAAGATCGGGCTCACTCCCCCGGGGCGGCAGGGGAGGAGGCAACGATATCTGGCCGGAATCACTGGCATTGGTCTCGCCGGAGAACTTGGGGCGGAAGCCGGTCTTCTTGGCCCAGGACGAGGGCGGCATTGGAGCCTCCTCCGGGAGAGGTGGCCATGGGCCGGGCCGGGGCCGGGTGGGCTTAGGGTCCGACTTGGACATTTCGGGTCTTGACTGAGAAAAGGAAGGGACTAAACTAATGCAACATAGTTGGAATGGAGGAATGCGTGTGCGGATCTGGTGTTGGAGTCGAAGAAGATTAGGGATTTGTGAGCGAAATGCGCGAGGTACAACATGAATTGAGCTCTGAATCAGAGAGAGGGGTTTGAGAGTGTGAGAGTGAGAGAGAAAGAGAGTGAGGCCGAAAGAGAGACAACTAATGAGAGAGAGAGAGTGCTGGTGGCGAAGCTAAAACCGCGTTATTTTTATTTTTCTTGGTTTGATTATCTTAGATTTTTTAGAGGGGGTTTTTATTTATTTTGTTGGTTGGAAAGAAATATTCTTGATTGTGTTGAGGTTTGGTTACGCAATTAGCAGGGGATGGTTTCTATTTAGAGGTTGGGGAGGGATTTTCCGGTAGATTTGGTAAATCTACGGTACTATTACTAGTTTTGTTTGAGAGTTTAAGAGGAGGAATTATTGTACAAATATTTTTTTTTTTTGGTTACATTTTCAACTTCGATGGTGGTTTGCCACTTGTTGCACTCTGTTGCTCTAAAAATGACAAAAGCGAAAGAACAATTTCTCATAAGTAAGAATTGTTTTGAAAAAAATAAATAAACCAAAGAAATCAAGACACAATTGAATGAGTAAGTTCATGAGTTGTTTTTTTTGTGGTAAAAGGTGAGCATGTTACATGTTATACTGATAGTCTTAATCTAGAATGGGACGATACAGACCCCTAAGATGGTGTGATGGAAACATTATTACATTTTAAAATGTTTGAGAAAATTAGATAAAAATCTAAAATACCAAATCTCTTTTAAGATAAACCCATACATATTTTTTTTTATTTTACACTCACTCCACATAACCAAACTTACTATATAGAGCATATGTCTATAGTTAATAGTTTTCTTCATTTTTCGGTTTCTCTTATTTGCCCTTTAGACTGTAGAAATTTAAATTTGGTATCTTTCTTAATTTTAGCATCAATTTAAAACTCAAATATTGACATAAAATTTAGTTAGATTTAACTTTGTCATAATCAATTGCATTCTTTAATTTCTTACCTTGTTATTACTAACTTGAGAATATATATATATTATATATATATATATATATGTTATATACAGAAGTATGACATTTGTAATAGAATGATTCTTTTCATTCCTAAGCTCACATTTGATGTCTCTCTACATAGTCAAAAAATGTCTAATTGTAAGGTACACGTTCTTGTTCTTTGATTAATTTTCTTCTTTTTAGATATATTATTATATCATTTCTCATCTTGATCGAGAGACATTTTACTCTCAACTCCTTACATTTGTAATGTACCTATTAAGTAGGGCATACTATGAAAATATACCTAAAAAGAAGAAACCCAAAATTGGGTTTAGGGTATAGGGTTTAGGATATAGGGTTAGGGTATATGGTATAGGGTTTAGGGTTTAAAAAACCAAGGTCTTTGAAAATAGCTAAAATGGTATATGAACATAATATGTATCATAATTGATACATTTTAGATGTCTATCAAAAAAGATATAGGGTTTAGGATATAGGTTCACGGTATAGGTTCAGGGTATAGGGTTTAAAAAACCAAAGTCTTTGACAAAATAGCTAAAATGATATATGAACATAATATGTATCATAATTGATACATTTTAGATGTCTATAAAAAAAGAATATTATGTGGGTTTTATTTAAAACCACTCTTCAAAATTGGGTGTATATGGAAATCCCCCTTTAAAATTTCCTCTAAGTTATTATGAACCTAGCTGAACTAAAAAGTTATCACACACAAGGATAAATTTGTCTCAAGCTTCCATCTCAAAGACACTCAATTGCAGTACTCAAGTTTTCATTATCGAGGTGTCTAATAACCCTTATAGTTGGCAGGTAAAACTCCTAATAAACATAAATTAAAAGCCTAGAGCCGGCCCAAAGACCAAAACCCAGTCCAAGAACAAACAGTGACGCACTTGCCCATTCACAATCTCCACAACCTGCTTCACCATGTTACGTGTCAACTAGACGAGCATTCACGACCTGTTCGTTATACCATCAGCATGCACAACAAAATGAATCTATTAGAAAAGTGTGGCTTAGATTAGAGCCTTTTGGAATCCCACACCAGAAACGTGAAAATTTATCCTTGGGTTATAAGGAATGGTACCATACACACTAATGTCGAGACTTTTTGTGTAAAACCTCATACCTGTTTCGCATCCGGGTTGCTAAACTATAGACAATATCAGCATTTTTGGACCCGTGTGTGTGAGACTCGTGGGGCCCGTCACCTGTTTCCGCGTAATAGTTTCTACATAAACTTGTAGGCCAAGTAAGAAGCAAGATAGAGATAAATATACAAAGGTTTATAGTGGTTCACAGTACCATGTCATCAGCAGGTAAAAACTGCTGATGAATCCTTTATAAATGGATAAAGATGGATCCTTTATAAATTAGGAAAGTGGAAAACCTTCCTTTTATAGCTAAGAAAGACTTCTCACAATTCATATTTCAAATGTATGACAAAATATACATATTGTTCATGAAACCTACTTGTAGAGCATGGATCGGAATAGTGTCTTCCCGATGAGGTATTGATCCTCATTCACCATAACGAGGTAGCTTGGGTGTTGGTTTACTATATGTATGTCAAAGTTAGGACTCACCATGCCACATGGATAGTCTATGAGGCTGTTGTTTATGTTTGACGGTATGTAATAAACATGGTATCTACAAGTCCCCCAAGTTTCCAAATAAGAGGATAATCTTACTTAGGGAGGTAAATATGATGCCGCCAACTGTAAGTGACGTTAAAGTGACATTACACTCATACTATTCCCCTAGCTCCCTAAGTAAGAAGGGACTTGACTTGGGTGTGGCTCATTTATGATGCAGGGATCGGGAGTGATGTTACTTGCCTAGTCCCCCAAGTCCTACTCAATACTCATGTATGATCTCCATTTGTGGTACATGGTATGTGATGCTCGGGTGTTACTCAAGTGTTCGTGACGTTTGTGATACTTGGTGTTACCTTTATTTTTAATACATGGGTTTTACTGCCGTGTGTGAGACCCGAGTGTTACCTCTCTATGTGATACTTAGGCTTTGATGCCCTATATATGTGATAATCGGGTGTTACCACTTTATACGATAAGCATGTGTCATGTAATGCATGGGTTGAGATCAAGAGTGAAGTTACTTGCCTAGTCCTCTAAGTCCTGCTGAGATGTTATCTCCATTTTTGGTACATGGTATGTGATGCTTAGGTGTTACAAGAGTGTTACCACCGTTTGTGATACTCGGGTTGAATAGTTGTTGCTAATTTTGAGTCTTTATGTTTCGGGAAAAGCCTTCACAGGTGTGGTTGCTTTTCGTATTCTATGATGTGTGGTAACTAGGTTTCAAGGGTTTCATTGACTTTATCGATTTTCCAAGTTCAGTTTTGTTGATCGTGCCTTGACTTGGGCCTGCATGCACGTTGTGGTTTATGTTTTTGGAATCACTTATCAACTTTCTTTTGAAGGCTTGTGTTTTCGGACTTCGATTTTCGTGTCTTTATCTTGGTGTCATGACGAATTTTGACTGTGAAATCTTGTGAGCTGAGTTATCTGATTATCTAGTTCGGTATAATCGAATTGCTTCAAGTTCTGAAATCAATGAAATCTATTTTTTATTATTATTTTTAAATTTTTTATTAATGAAGGCATCTAGAAAACAAAACAAAAAAAAATATTAGATGACCATGTATTATGTTCCTCTTTTTATATTTTTGGCATGCTTGTTAGTAGAATATGTATTTTTGATTGGCAGTGAAATAACAAGTCATCTTGGTTATGTTAGCAAACTAGGAAGTAGTAACACACTCACTCACTCACTCGGTATTCAGATCGAGGTCCACGAGAGTATTTCAGCAAAACCAGACGAACGTCACGTCGCATGCGCACGAACTCGGTTATGGTTGATAATATAATGGATATGATTATGGAATTGGTACACATGCCCTACAACTATCTTTAATAATCTCACTCAGTCTAATGCTATGAATGGAAAAACAAAATCAAAGAACTTCCTTGACCTTAGAGTGACTAGGCTGCATGTTGCCTGCTTGCATGGTCACACCACCTTCAGCTTCCTTCGTCTCCCCTTTGTTGAGGTTCTTAATATTCTTAATACTCTAATAGAGTTGCAAGAGAACCATAAGTGAAAAATACTCTAATAGAGTTGCAAGAGAACCTTTGTTGCGTTTTATTTACAAATGCTGCTCTTTCGTCTTCTTCCCCGGGGGGGGGGGTGTTTCTTCTCTCCGCTATTGCGCATGTCTTCGTTCTCTCCAACGAACGAAGCAAGCACAGCATCTCATTATACCTCACTACAATGTTGGGATTTTGTAATTGCATACATGTTGTGCATTGTTATCATTACAAGTCAATGTAGACTATTTTGGATATTTCAATAGAGAGAGTAAGAGAATAGCTTTTGTCTTTGGCTAATAATTTGATGACTAGGATGGAGGTGTTGGGTGAGGGTCTCATTCTATACCTTCGCATTTGCATAGCAGTAGCATTATTGGATCATAAGAGTTTATCTTTAATTCCATCTCCTTATTGTGGTTATAGGTGCCATATGACAAGAAAAAGAAGAATTAGAGAGATTTCCTCCTTCACCCCTCTGTCAGAGTAGTGTGGGTGAGAATGAAGTTTTCTCAGTTACAGGCCCTAGTACTCACAGAAGTGAGTCTGCATGTAAAAGAGTTGGCAGTGCCGAACATAGGAGGAAAGAGGTCATGACGAATGCATGCGTTGAACTTGAACCAGTGCTTGAAAGAGGAGTAGATGCTCTTAGGTACACAAATTCTTCATAGGTTAAGCATTCTTTGCGGAAAGAAATATTACTCAAGAAAATTTTAGACGGACCATAAAAAAGGCCGCAGCAGGGCGCGGCCGGTCATTGACTAGTTAATAGTTGCTATTGCCTCTCTAATCCTTTGGAAGGGTGGACTTCCTTTCTTGACCAATTTAGGATTTGGCGCCAAAAATTGACAGATTACCCTTTAGATTGCTAATCTCATACATTGTGTTAGAGTTGGGAAATCGACACTGATCGATGTTGCCTGTGCAAGTTATCTTCATAACTAACCATTACTGCAAAACATCAGTTATTGCCTCTTCAGTGTCTCTGAGCCACTACAAAGACATCATCATCCATATATACTTCAACATTTCCAGAAAATTTCAGAACATTACACAAATGATAACAATATACATGTATAAATATATATTATACATATAGACTTTTTCAGATAAGGACATCCTCATGGATCATGTGTTTCCAGATTAGGAAAGAGAGTTTATACACGATTTTGTCTTCTCATTCTTTTTGTTACAATGGAGACTCGAGCGTCAAACACACAATTGCACTCGAGATTATAGTTATAGTAGAAATAACAAGACTTCAAACACAAAATATATATGACAGCCTAAAAACAACAAGACGAATACAAGAAGCATACAACATATATAAAAGCCTTCACAAAACAGTAATAATGAAGGAGGTTCTAGCCAAGAAGATTGTTCCTAATGGACTGCAATTCAGATACGACATCACTTATATCCTTTCGGTTTGTTGGGGATTCTGCAGAACATCTGATTCCAATTCTGAATATCAGCATTAAGGACTCTTTAATTCTCTGTTGTCTTCTGATGGTTTGATTGCGAGCTTCATCAACAATGGTGAAGGCTCCTGTTGGGAGAAGTGGCTGCTTAATACAAGGTCGACGGATAATTAGTTATCGCAGGATCTAACTTTCCCACCCCTCGTGTGATTTGCGGAAATAACAACAAAAAGAAGACACAATATTTAACGAGGTTCGGCAATATGCCTACGTCCTCGGGACAGTAGTAGTATTTTCTTCACTATACTAACTACTGGGATTACAAGAAACACTCACTCTAGACTAACTAAAGTGGTAACACACCTCTCTCTCTTAAGAGAATTTTCTTCTCACTACACTCTCAAGTGAGGATCACACTACTACTATCACACAAACTCTCTCTAGCTAGTTTGTGTCTTTGCCTTGGGTTGTTTGCTGCAAGCTTTCATGCCTTTATATAGGCAAATGGTTTCATGCACAAGCCATGCATTCTATAAGTAACATGCAAGGGAAGAAAAGTCAAGTTTCTTCCATGATTCATGCTCAATGTCTTCATGCTCATAAATGCTTGTCTTCCTCCATCTTCAAAGATTGCTGCCACCACCACCCTAAGCTTATAGCTTTGTTTCTTACCTTTCAAAATATACTGCATCCACTTCGCTATTCCTATAGCAACCAGCCTTGTTTTCATTGAATGGGTCACCAAGGCTACAACAACAAATGTTTTCCTCATGTTGCAAGACACCACATGAGTTTCTTCTCCAATTAAGGAAGGACTGACCCATCAGCTCCTTCAAGTAGTGAATCAGTAATCTCCTCAACATGTTCAGGTAGAGCCATCCTCACAAAGTTATGAAGATTCAAGCCGTCGTTGAACAGAGGATCAGTGGGACTCTTCCCGGTAAACATTTCTAACAATAGAATGCCAAAGTTGTACACATCTCCACAGGTTGACACCTCACTTCCCATACCATATTCTACATAACATAAAATGGCTCTCAGTGATTTATATAAGTACTAGTTAATGAAGATGAAAAGTTTGTGAAGCATATGAGGACAATTACCTGGAGCAGCATAACCAACCGAACCTCTTATTCCAATAGAGCTTAATTGAGTTCCAGAAACGTCTTCAGTCAATTTGGAGAGAAACCTTGCCAGTCCAAAGTCGGAAACATGTGCAGTCAACTCATTGTCCAAAAGGACATTACATGGTTTGAGATCACAATGAACTATTGGTGTTTCACAATGATTGTGAAGATAATCCAATGCAGAAGCAACATTTATGGCGATATCAAGCCTCTGGACAAGACTTAAAGTTTTGGGTGCATCTATTACTTCTTCAGTTCCACTAGATGAATGCAACCACTCTTCTAAGCTCCTATTTTCCATGAATTCATAGACTAGAGCCTTGAAATCATTTCCATGAAAATCAACACTTGAACATGCTGTTATAATCTTGACCAGGTTTCGATGCCTGATATTCCTCAATGCTTCACATTCAGCTATGAAACTCTTTGAAGCTCCCCTGTGCAACATGTTAAATACCTTCACAGCAACAACTTTATCAAGATTGAGAATTCCTTTGTACACAGAACCGAAACCACCCTCACCAATCAAATTAGAGGAAGAAAACCCGTTTGTTGCTTTTAGGAGAGCAGCATATGACACTTGCAAAACAGAGTTCCCTAGAGAGCTCAACTCAATTGCTTTCGTTTTCTTACGATGAAGTAAAAAGTATAACACCATAGCAATTACCAAAAGAGTAAACGCAGATACCAAGGACACAAAAATTTTCATTGTACACGACAAACTTGCTTTAGACACTTCAGATTTGCACATAGGTAGTCGAAGCTCTGCAATACCTCGGTAAAGTGCGGTGTTTCCAACAACTGATGCTGCACTTGCATTCTTAAAAACACCTTCAATTGGTACTTCCCTCGATAAGTGATTGAACGATAAGTTCAGATTCTCCAAGTTTCCAAAGCCCTCAAAGAATTGCGGAATATGTCCTGACAAATTGTTTCGGGAAATGTCCAACTCTCGAAGGCCTCTCAGAGCATCTCTAACAGCTTCCCCAAAATTTCTCTAAAATGGGGAAGCAAAAGCTAAAATCTCCAAAAAAAAATTTGATCAAAATCCAGCAGCTTCTCCATTTTGGAGATTGTAGCATTTAATACAACAATAAAATATAATATATCATCATTAATTATAACAAAAAAACATTATATATTTCATTGTAACAATAAACTACCCAATAAAATATTTTATTGTTGTCTTAAATTCGTTGGAGCACGTGAAGAATTTAATTTTGGGGAAGGAAGGCTTTGCTGCAAGTTTGGGGAATGAATGCTTCTTCTTCTTCTTCATCCCCAGTTTGGGGAATGAGATGGGGAAGCTGTTGAATCTAAAAATAGCTCTATGTTCCCCAAAATTGAGAATTTCAAGAAAATGAGGAAGCTGTTGGAGATGCTCTCAGGTTCTTCATAGATGATGGAATGAGCCCCTCGAAAGAGTTGCCTTTTATGGATAGGAATTCTAAACTTTCACAATCACCAAGACTGTTAGGAAGCTCTCCCGATAACATATTTTCAGAAACGTCAAGCTCACCTAGATTCCTCAACTTGCCAATCTCCACAGGAAGGGAACCAAAAAGTTGGTTTTTGGACAAGTCTAGAAAAACTGATAAGGAGCGGAGGCCAATAAGTAGTTGCTGGGGTATAATCCCATTGAGGTTATTTTGAGAAATATCCAATTCCAACAACCCGTGGCATTTTCCTAGACTCGAAGCGATGCTGCCACTAAGATTATCTGTGTCCAAGTAAATATAGATTAACATAGTTAAATTTCCAAGAGAAAATGGAATGCGTCCAGATAATTGGTTGGAATGAAGATCCAATACCACAAGCGATGAAAGCTTCCCAATGTCAGCCGGGATGCTACCGATGAAGAAGTTTACACTCAAAATTAGTGATTGCAGATTCGCAATAAGTTGATATGGATGGAAATATGTTTATTGTATTGCAATGAATCGAGTGTTACAATATATACACAATAGGAGATATGCATTAGCTCCTTGATTCTAGCTAATTACTGCTAAAGGAAAGATTACACAACTCTCACAATCAATGTGAAGATAACAAGCTATAAATAATTAGGATTAGTTACCGTAGATGTCTCAATACTCCCCCTCAAGTTAGAGTGTATGTTAATTACACTTAACTTGCTTAAGAGCTCTGTGAATAGCTTAGGATGCAGCGGCTTAGTGAACATATCAGCAGGTTGTTCTGCTGTTTGAATATGGGCAGTCTTAACAAGTCCTCTTTGGATCTTCTCACGCACAACATGACAATCAATCTCAATATGTTTTGTGCGTTCATGAAAAACAGGGTTAGATGCTATGTAGAGAGCAGCTTGATTATCACAGAATAACAATGTTTGTTGCGTACCTTTAACGTTCAGGTCTTTCAGAATGCTTTGCAACCATGTAATTTCACAACAAGTAGAGGCCATGGACCTGTATTCAGCTTCTGCGCTGGATCTAGACACCGTACTCTGCTTCTTTGTCTTCCAAGATACAGGTGCATTACCAAGAAAAATGCAATAGCCAGTAACTGACCTTCTGGTGTCTTTACATCTTGCCCAATCTGCATCACAATATGCCTTTAATTGTAAAGTACCGCTAGATGGTAGGAGTAAGCCCTATCCCGGCGTTTGTTTCAGATACCGAAGGACTTTGTAAGCAGCTTCTAGATGTGGTTCCCTTGGCTTATCCATGAATTGGCTGAGAATATGAACCCCATACACAATATCAGGTCTTGTGATAGTGAGATAGATTAATCTTCCTACCAATCTTCGGTACTGTGATGGATCAGATAATAACTTTCCTTCTCCTTGTGTTAAAGTGTTGTTATACTCGACTTGAAATGTGGTAGGCTTTGCGCCAAGAAAACCTGAATCTTCTAGTATTTCCAAAGCATATTTTCGTTGGCTCAAGACAATGCCCTGTTTAGAACGAGCAACTTCTATGCCAAGAAAGTACTTCAACACTCCCATATCTCTCAGCTTGAACCTGTCAGATAAATACTTCTTCATGCTTAATATGTCATCAAGATGGCTTCCTGCTAGAATTATATCATCAACGTACACCAACAAGACTGTAAAATGGCCTTTATGATTTCTGATAAATAAAGAATAATCTGACCAGGATTGTTGAAAACCGGCTTCCCTGAGAGCATTGGATAATTTGATGAACCATTGCCTTGATGCCTGTTTAAGTCCATACAATGACTTGTGCAAACTCTTGTCTCCCCCTTTTCTCCGAAACCAGGAGGAAGCTGCATGTAAACATCCTCGTATAGATCACCATGTAAGAAGGCATTGCTAATGTCAAGTTGGTGAAGATGCCAACCTTGGAGAGAGGATAAACTGAGAAGGATGCGCACGGTAGTAAGCTTGGCAACAGGCGCAAATGTTTCACTGTAGTCAATTCCTTCAACTTGACTGTAGCCTTCAGCAACAAGGCGAGGTTTATATCGTTCCACGCTACTATCAGGATTGTACTTGATTTTGTACACCCATTTGCAACCAATGGGACGCTTATTTGCTGGTGGTGACACAAGGCTCCAAGTACGATTAGCTTGTAGGGCACGAATTTCATCTTGCATGGCTGTGCGCCATTTAGGATCAAGGACTGCCTAGGAGAAAGATGTAGGCTCGCGGTGCATGGTTAGTGCAGCAATAAAAGCTCGATGTGTAGGAGATAGTCCATCATAAGACAACACATTTGATATAGAATGAGCCGTACATGAGACCTCGGTCGGTGAAGATGATGGAGCAGTACGTGAGGGGAGAGCTGCCTCGATGTGAAAGTCTTGCAATAGGCTTGATGTCCGTGTAGGTCTGGTAGAACGACGCTGTGGAGGCTGAGTTGGAGAGACAGAATTATCGGGCACGAGAGAAGGAATTTCGGTGGAGGAAATTGAGTCTGTTGGAAGAGGGGAAGATGTGTTTGAGATGGAAAGAGATTGTTCTGTGTGGTGAGCAGCGGAAGTAGATAGACTTGGAAGAGAATTTGGAATGATAGGTGAAGATGCCGTGTTTGAATTTTCAACGGAAGGAAAGGCAGTGATTGCGGGTGATGTGTCATGAGGATTAGGAGATGGATTTGATGCCGCACAAGATTGGGTCTCTTGTACAGCCTGTGGATCACGTGCACTACTGGCACGCACTGGTTCCCCGTAATCAAAAAGATGAGAATTAGGATATGATTTTGGAGGAGAATCAGGAATATGTGAAGATTTGTGTTGATAAGGAAAGTCAGATTCAAAGAAGATGACGTCCCGGGAAAAGATGATTTTCTTGCCTTCTAAATCATAAACTCTATAACCCTTTTTACCATGAGGATAACCCAAAAAGATACACTCAATTGACCTGGGATCGAATTTGCTGGGTTTGGAAGGATGTGTGGAAACGAAACATCGACAACCAAAGACTCGGAGATGATCATGTGTGGGTTCCTTTAAAAAGAGCTTTTCAAAAAGTGTTTTGCCATTTAAAATTGGGGTTGGTGTCCGATTAATGAGATAGTTGGCCGTTAAAATGGCTTCACCCCAAAACTGTTTTGGTAAATGAGCTCGAAAAAGAATAGCACGAGCCACATTTAAAAGGTGACGATGCTTTCTTTCGGCAACCCCATTTTGTTGAGGATTATTGACACAAGTGGTTTGATGTTCTATGCCTTGTGACGCATAAAAATCATGCATAGCAAACTCGGGACCATTATCACTTCTAATGACTTTGACACGTTTATCAAATTGATTTTCGACCAAATGAACAAAACTGACAAGAAGTGAACGTGTTTCGGATTTATGTTTCATAAGATAGACCCAAGTACCCCGTGAATAATCATCAACAATGGTTAAGAAATACTGTGCACTAGTGAGTGAAGGGACATGATAACCACCCCAAATGTCAACATGAATCGATTCAAAATAATCATTACTGGAAGTAATACTTAAAGAAAATGGCGGTCTAGTTTGCTTAGCCAAAGGACAAATCAAGCAATTATTTGGTGCACAATTGTTTTTGGAAAAAGAAAGTAACGATAATACTCGTTGTGATGGATGACCCAGCCTTTGGTGCCAAAGATTTGGCGTTTGGACTTGAGCCACATTGCATGTTCCTTTCTGATGATAAGAAAGGCAGTAGACTCCCTCCCTCTCAGTTCCTGTCCAATCGTCTTCCCCGATCGTAGGTCGGGCACAATGCAAATCTGTCTCAGAAATATTGTGATGTAGAACGAATCACGAGCCAATTTGCTAACAGATATCAGGTTTAGATAAAATGACGGAACACATAACACGTTCTCAAGCTTCAATTGGGATGAAAACAATACGGTTCCAATATATGTAACAATAGCAGATGAACCGGAAGGGAGCCGCACAGTATAATTCACAACAGGTTGCTTTGAATTAAGAAATTTGTAGGGAAGCAGCCTTACCAGAAAGTTCCTCATAATTGGTAATTTTACCGTCTTGGTTGGGATTTTGGGCGCTGCTTAGAAGAGTGAGCAGCTTTGCACGTTCTTCTTTAGAGAAAGGAAAGGAGGCAGAATTGCCTTGGCTATCACAATAGGCCGAGATGTGATTCACTCGGCTTGTTCCTTCTCCGGATTGCATAGCTTTTCGTTTCCGGCATTCTTCATAGGTATAGCCTTTGTAATTGCAAAAGGAGCAGCGAAGATGGGCTCGGCATGTGTCTGATGTATGGCCCCTGAAGTTGCACGTTGTACAACGCAAATGGGCCTTGCAGTTTTCAGTGACATGGTTAGTGCGATCGCACTTTGCGCATCGCTGCTTTGCGTCGTTGCTGCTAGAACCTCGCGCTGATCGGCGTACATGACCAGCGAAGGACTCAGCGAGGGGCTCATCACTGCGCGCGGCATGAGGCTCAGAAGACGCGCGCGCTGCAAAGGGTTGATGCTGCACGCTGAACGCAACTGAGTCCGATGACTGTGTGATTGATTTACTTGCCGAGACAGCTGCTTGCTTTTCATGCCGGAGTGCCATAGAGTACACCTTGTTCAAGGAAGGCAAAGGATCCATGCCTATGATGTTGCTTCGAGTTGTGGCAAACTCATCAGTTAAACCCATCAGAAATTTCATAATCTTCTGTGTCTCGATATAGCTCCTCAATTCTTTTCCCGCATCACAAACACAAGCAGGAAAATTGCAAAGGGCCTCCTTTTCATCCCAAAGGCTCTTAAGTTAGGTGAAGAAAGTAGTGACGGAGGAAGAGCCCTGCGTACAGTCATGAATAGCATTCTCAACATGAAAGAGTTGAACAGTATTAGTTTGTCCAAACCTTTCGTAAAGCTCAAGCCATACAGTCCTTGCATCCTTGCAGTGAGAGAAGCTTTTAGCAATTGGTGCTGACATTGATGCCAACAGCCATGTTTTGACAAGAATGTTGCAACGATTCCATTGAAGCAATTCATCCGGATTCTTCACGGGTTTGGTTAGGGTTCCATTGACAAACCCAATTTTGTTTTTGATTTGGAGTGCCATGTCCATGCTTTCGATCCAAGTACTGAAGTTGTCCTCCACTAATGATTGTGGAACAAGGATCGCTCCTGGTTGATCGGAGTGATGGATGTATAGAGGGTGATTGGAATTCTCCCATGCCGGACCCTTCTGTGATGAAGATGAGTCGGTTTGGGGTTTCTGTTCTTCTCCTGTCATTGTTTGTCGACAAGGTTATAGGGTTTTGTGTTTAGGGTTGGCTCAGAAACGGATTGGCTCTGGTACCATAATAAGTTTGATATGGATGGAAATATGTTTATTGTATTGCAATGAATCGAGTGTTACAATATATACACAATAGGAGATATGCATTAGCTCCTCGATTCTAGCTAATTACTGCTAAAGGAAAGATTACACAACTCTCACAATCAATGTGAAGATAACAAGCTATAACTAATTAGGATTAGTTACCGTAGATGTCTCAATAGATTTCCTAAACCAGTTGGGATGCTTCCATGTAGTTGGTTTTCACCAACCCATATCTCCTCAAGACTGGTTGAGAGATTTGATATTGATGTGGAAATTGTTTGACCCTAAATCCAACCTTCTTAACTGTGTGGCATTCGTCAAATCAGAGACAAAGCTCAAGTCACCTTGTTGACCACTTCCAAGATGATTAAACGGGACATTGAAATATGAGAGGTTATGAAGCTTTCGCAGATTGGGCAGTTGTCCTGTTAGACTGTTGAGTGAAACATCGAAATCAACTAGACTTGTTGCATTGGATATCGACAAAGGAATGGACCGGTAAATTCATTCCCCCATATGTAAAAGTCCTCAAGGTGAGAAAATGCAGTGCTCAAGTGTGAGGGAATGCTCCCCTGAATCTGGTTTCCAGCCACAGAAAAAGCGACAATAGCAGAGAGGTTGTAGATGGAGGGAGGGATGGTACCAGACAAGTTATTTACGTCCAACGAAAAAAAGGTTAACATTTTCAATTGGCCTAGAGAACTAGAGATGCTCCCCACCAAGTTGTTAGTAGATGCACCAAGTTCTGTAAGAGATGCAAGATTTCCCAAGGAAGGAGGGATTTCTCCCGTTAAATTATTAAGTTCTAAAACAAGTATTTGAAGCTTAGACAAGAAACCAAGATTGGAAGGAATTTCACCCACCATATTGTTGTAACCAAAAGAGAGATATGTGAGTTTGACGCAACCGGATATGTTGACAGGAATAGGGCCAGTAAATGAGTTATTCCTTAGAGATAGTACCTGTAACCTACGCAAATGCCCAATTTATGGAGGAATTTCTTGAGTGAAGCTATTGTTATGTAGGTAAACTTCCCTTAGAAAGCACAGGTTTCCTATGTGTGGGGATAGGGAGCCAGCCAGGCCTTGAGAGGTGAGGTTCAACACAGTGACTCTCTGACGATGCCTTGTACTGCAAGTCACACCATGCCAGAAGCAGAAGTGAATGGAGTTATTCCAGGAGCTCAGGACGTGGTTGGGATCATGTTGAATGTTGCCTTTGATGGCTAAGAGTGCCAGCCTATCAGTCTCGTTTCCTTTCAGCCTAGTGGTGAAGGGTTGGCTCAAATGCATGGAGGAGCTAAGACAGCAAACCGGAATTGCATCAGAAAGACAACATACTATTATGATCATCACTTTCACTGCCAAAACCCGCATGTTCTTAGAATTTGCTTGAAGAAGAGTCATGGTTATTTGTTTCTGAAATTGCAAGTTCCATTTGAGACATGTCAATGTATTTTAACGAGAATCAGACCATTGGAGCATATTATAGACTTGACTATAACTGATTGTTTAATCACATTATGTTTTGAAGTCAGTCCCTCATCATTAACCCTCATTGCCTTTGCTTTTGATGAAGGTCAAGACTCAACACTAATATCATGCCTGTTGTTTTTCTATGCTTTATGCTTTGTTTTCCATTAATGTTGTTATCATACTGTAAGCATTATCTTCCACTAGTCTTCCACTATTCTTGAAAGACTGTTGTTATCTCCTACAACACGAATTTCCAACAGAGTGAGGAGCAGTGCCGGGAGGCTTCTTGAAAGACTGAAGTGACAGCACACAACATTTTCCAACAGAGTAAACAAGTCTAAAGAGATCATTATTTTCATTATGTTAGAAAATCCTCCACCTTTAGACGCTTTAAGACTCAGCAATCAGTATAACAGAAGTCTTAAGGTTAACACTACCACCACTGAGGCACTGAGGCTAGTGTTTCCCACAACCAGCACTTGGAGTTGTTGACCAAGTGCAGGACTTCTAACCTCACAACTTTTGAGGGTCTAGGAATGTCTCATGCTAACATGTTATCAGAAACATATAGTGCACCTAGACTCTTCAAATTTCCAATCTCTGCGGGAAGGGAGATTGTGGTTTCTATGCAATTCTAAAATAGTTGATATTTGATAATGAGGGAGACCAATAACCTGGGGAGGTATTCTTCTAGGCTGGAAATGGTGCTTCTTGTAGTTTGTGTTCTTGCAAGTGGAGAATTGTTAACCAAGTGAAGTTTCCTACGTAATATATTAATTAAACGAACTCTTAGCAATTTATTCAAGCTGATGTTGCTCACTAACAACGATAACTTGGAAGTATTTTGTACCCTCACTTCTACGGTTCTACCGATGCTCAGATTCATGATGCATCTTCTGTATCTTGTACGCTTGAAAAACAATTTACACAATTTAGACAATGTATGTAAACACACTTCACGGGCTACAGTAAGCTGTAAGCATAACTGCATAAGAGAGGCGGACTGTAAGTTCAACAGCTTCAACATGAAACAATTTAGAATGTATGTAAACACCTCGACAAATGGCCACATAGCCAGCCCACCATACAATCCATATATAACACAGTAATCATTACTGTGCAACACCAACAATTGCCTCTTTAGTGTTATCGAAAAAAACATATTGCCTCTTCAGTCTGAACCACTTCAAAAAAAATCCTCTATATTACCTTCAACTTCTCCAGAAAATTAAGAACACAAACGACGAAAAATATATATAAGTCCTGCAGCTATCAAACTACAAATTCTTAATTGATCCTGATGGGATCATGTGTTTCCTGATTAGGATAAGATATTTTGCACACATTTTTCAATACTCCTTTTTCTTTTTATTACTATGGAGACTGAAGCGTCAAGCACACAATTGCACCCATTAAATCTAGTAGTAGTAACAACAAGACTTATACAACATACATAAATTAAAGCCTTCACAAAACAGTAAAATGTAGGAGGTTCTAGGCTTCTAGCCAACAAGATTGTTCCTAATGGAGTGCAATTCAGATAGACATCACTTATTTCCTTGCGGTTTGTTGGGGATTCTGTAGAACATCCAATTCCAATTCTGAATATAAGCATTAAGGACTCTTCAATTTTCTGTTGTCTTCTGATGGGTTGATTGCGAGCTTCATCAACAGTAGTGAAGCCTCCTTCAAGCAGTGAATCTGTAATCTCCTCAACATGTTCAGGTAGAGCCATCCTCACAAAGTTATGAAGATTCAAGCCATCTCGTTTCCTTTCAGCCTAGTGGTGAAGTGTTGGTTCAAATGCATGGAGGAGCTAAGACAGCAAACCAGAATTGCATCAGAAAGACAGCATACTATTAAGATCATCACTTCCGCAGCCAAAACCCGCATGTTTTTCGAATTTGCTTGAAAAAGAGTCATGGTTAGTTGTTTCTGAAATTGCAAGTTTCATTTGAGAGATGTCAAAGTAATTTAAGGAGGATCAGACCGTAAGAGCAGATAAGTATTGACTTGACTATAATTGATTGTTCATAATATACTTTGAAGTCAGCCACTCATCATTAACCCATTATGTTTGCATTTGATGAAAAGAAATTACCTGTGAAGGTTCTGAATGAAGGTCAATATTAATATCATGCATGTTGTTATCTGTGCTCTGTATTCCACCAATATTGCTTTCATACTGTATGCATTATCTTCCACTAATGCTGCTTTTTGACTATACTTGAAACACTGAATTGAAGAACTGGTGGAGGATTGAAGACTGAATTGTATCTCAAGTTCTTAACTAGTCTGACTCCATTTACTTGATAGTTGCTACAGATCAGGACGTTGCAATCCATTGTAGTAATACCTACATTACCTGCAATAAGATCAACTGATTTCTAAAACAAATCTGCACTTGCTATAAAAATAAGACCGCAAGTAAGGATTAATCCTTGTGTCATTATGTTATATGCAATTAACTGGAATTATACTAGTAAGTTCGCTACAACTTAAACGAGTATACAAATTCTTTTACAGTCTACAAGATTCTTTTGCATCTGAAAAATCCATTTGTAGTCAATTGATCAGTTAGTTTGTATACTTAATTATTTGTTGTTTCAGTTTCCTTCTCTACATAAGCTGCCATTAAAAACACTAGAAATTAATATATTTTGTCTTTGCAGCCCTATTAAAACTAATATTTACCAAAAACTAAACTATTTTACTTCATAGCTGATTATTTTCGAAGTATAGCAGAAACATTTTCTTTTTTAAAGTCACAGCAATACCAAACTAACCCTTAACTGTTTTCTTTTCTTTTTCTTATGAAGAAATGAAAAATACAGCACACATCATTTCCCAACAGAGTAAACCAAGTCTAAAGAGATCATTATCTTGATTTGATATTTCTCTTAGAAAATCCTCCACCTCTAGACACTTTACGACTCGCAAAAGAGAAGTCGTAAGGTTAACACTACCACTAAAGAGGCTAGTGTTTCCCACAGAAATTAAAAGTCACACTAGTATGCTGAAAAACGCCTCCAATTGGTTCTGCTACTCAAAAATTATAGGACCAGGTTCAGGTTATCCAAGTTTTCAAAGCCTACCAAGAAATGTGGAATTTCTCCTAAGAATCTGTTGCGAAAAAGGTCCAGTCTCAAATCCCTCTCAATTCTTTTATCCTTGAAGGAATAACCCCCTCAGTTTTTTCAAAGATGATGAAATTGTTGAGCAAGTGTAGGACTTCTAGCCTCTCACAACTCTTGAGGGTACTAGGAATTACTCCTGCTAGCATGTTATCAGAAACATAGAGTGCACCTAGACTCTTCTAATTTCCAATCTCCGCGGGAAGGGAGCTCAATAAAGCGGTTTCTACGCAATTTTAAAATAATTGATGACGAGGGGAGACCAATTACCTGCTGAGGTAAAGGGTGCTGCTCTCTAGGTATTCTCCAATAACTTTTAGCAATTCATTCAAGCTGATGTTGCACACTATTAACAATAACTTTGGAAGTATTTTGTACCCTCACTTCTATGGTTCTACCATGATGCGTCTTCTGTAACCTGTATGCTTGAAAAAAATTTACACAATGCATGTATGTAAACATCTCGGTGGCTACAGTTAGATATATATATATATATATATATATATATATATAGAGAGAGAGAGAGAGAGAGATTTATGCTCCAAAGAATAAATCCCTCAGTGACAATTCATAAATTAAAGAAAAAAAAGCTGTAATTTACTTATCATCTAAAATTCACCATGGAATTTATCAGAACTCATCATTATTATTATGTTCAACAGCTTCGACATGCTCCAAAAAAAACTTTATCAGAACTCTCTAACTAGCAATCCACCAAGTTCAAGATGAAGGATGGTTACCAGCACCATTTAAATCTTCATGTGTGATTTAGGGAATTGGATAACATCTTCTTCAAAATATAACTGCGCAAAACTTCACACTTGCTTATCAATTATAAGTATCAGTAACAGCCAAAAAGAAAATCAGTAACAGCCAATAAAGACAAATGACCACATAGCTAGTCCACAGTACAATCCCTGTTTAACAATAACATTTTATGCGATTGCATTTAAATCTGCTCTAGTATAATAGCCACCAGAAAAAGGGAGAACAAAAAGTGGAAGTATTATAGAAACAGAAATGAGGAGTTTGCAACATGCCATGTTAATGTCACCAAATATATATGAAAAAAGTAGCCAAATAAGAAATTGTAGCACATCAAAGTTTGGATCTGCAGATAAGGATTCACATGAAACTTTTAATAGAACTACATCATATATCTTGGTTGAGGTGATATGTCATGGAGGAACACATACTTGCAATTAAGCACAAAGATGTAAAATAAATAAATAAATAAACACACACACACACACATAAGAAATGAGAAAACTAACAAACAGTTATGAGGAAGACATGTATAACAGCAACACCATACTGTAGAAACATTCTCATCAAAAACCCACAGCAGTTGAACTTTTGAAGCCGAATCGTCAATTCGTCATGAGCTCTAGGGATTTGTGATTCTTCCGGCAAATCCCAAATTGAGTAGAGACCTGTGCCAACAGTAGTAGTTTTGAGTTTGTGGGGATGGTCCTTGCTTGGTGACAAGGACTTCCTTATCCCATACCCTTGGAATCTTGGATTCAATATCAAGGGTTAAGATTAAACCGCTAAAGTGCATACCAAGAAAGGCCAAACTTGCAGTGTTTGGTAAAGATGGTCCAAATCTGTCCAGATGATGATGACAATGGTCCAGGCTGCAGAATGGATGTAAATAAAAAAATTTGACAGGTAGTTTTAATTTTGATTAAAGAATTATTGTCTTGAAACACTTTAAATATTGTTAGATATTAAGGAGATGGAAGCTTAGGAAGAAATAAATCAGATGCATAGAAATGATATTGTGATATTGAATGACAACTACTGCAACAAATTGGAGAAATATTGTTCCCCTAAATTTTTTTACTTTTCTAAGCTACCAAGTACCACCTACCAGTAGTCATTGCAAGAACATTTACCATCTTTGAAATGATGGAAGCGACTGCGGTCTCGTACGACAATCTCTCGTTCAACAATTTTGGAGATTAACTTTGTCGCGTCATGGCAGTCATTACAAACTCGCAAGTTCTTTACAATTCGAATTGTAGTTCCTGGACTAGTACTGATAAGCCCAAATGCACTGGCCAGCTTCTCACTATGAACAGATAAAGCATCCTCTTTCTCTTCTTCGTCTATGTTATGGAGCACCAAATCTGTCTTTGGTTTGTATCCGGCTAGCTTCATTTTCCACCTCAGTTCCTTAATCATTGAATATATTTTGTCTGACTGGGGATGTGATAAATCTCCCATGAAGAATTCATAAACAATGTGATCCACCTCTATCCAACTGCAGCCAGGTGTTTTTGTTACTCCTTTATCTCGCATTCTCAGTCTACACTGTGCTGCATCATCAAGCCTTCCCATTGAAGCATACAGGTTTGCAAGGTAAATGTAGCTTCCAGAGTGCTCAGAATTTAGTTCTAAAATCCGCTGAACAACATGCTCCCCTCTATCAGTGTCTTTATAAGTCCGACAACCACCAAGCAATGCACCCCAGACTATAACATTAGGCTTCATAGGCATGGAATTTATCATATCCTCTGCTTTAGCAAGGCGACCGGCACGGCTGAGAAGATCAATAACACATCCATAATGCTCAATCTTGGGAGATATTCCGAATGCTTTCTCCATCATATTAAAATACTCAAGTCCCTTGTCAACCAGACCTGCATGAGTACATGCTGTCAATAAGCCCATAAATGTAATTTCATTTGGCTTCAACCCATGTTCAATCATCTTATCAAAACACTCGAAAGCTTCATCAGCATGCCCATTCATGGCCAACCCAGTGATGATAATACTCCATGATATCACATCCCTCTCCTGCATGTTGTTGAAAACCCGCCTAGCTTCAGTTATGCAGCCGCACTTGGCATACATATCCGCTAACGCATTCCCCAAAAACAAACCCAACTCCATCCCGCTTCGCTTTATAAACCTATCAATCCACTTCCCCAAATCAAGCGCCCCAAGATGAGCGCAAGCAGACAACACACTAACCAGCGTAACATCATTCGGCGCCAACCCACACTCTTGCATTTCCCTAAACAACCCAACCGCCTCACCATACTTCTCATTCTGTGCATACCCAGCAATCATCGCATTCCATGAAACCACATTCCTCTGCGGCATCGCATCAAAAAGCCGCCGCGCTTCCTCCAACTCCCCCAACTTGGCATAGGCACTGATCATCGTCGACCAAGAAAACAAACTCTTCTCAACCATGCCGTCAAACACCCTCCTAGCCTCACCAACCTCCCCACTGACGCAATACCCAGCAACCAACGTGTTCCACGAAACCACATCTCTCACACGCATTTCGTCGAACAGCTTCTGTGCAACCCCAACCTTCCCGAACTTAAAATACATGTCAGTAAGCGAGTTTCTTACAAAGAGATTCTCCTCGCAACCGAATTTAGTGACAAGGCAGTGGACCTTCTCACCCTCGGTCACCCGGAGAAGGCCGGCGCAGGCCTTGAGCACAGAGGTGAAGGTGTACTCATCCGGGGTGGGGGCATTAGGCGAAAGCAGTTGGGAATTGAAGTAGAGAATGGTGTGGTGCCAGTCGTTGTTTTGGGCAAAGGCTTTGAGGAGGGCGTTGTAGGCGAAGATGTTAGGGGTTTCGAGGAAGTGGTGGAAAATGAGGGACAAGTGGCGGGTGTTGGCGAAGTGGGTGAAGGCGGCGATGAGCTTGACGGCGAGGATGTTGGGGTCGATGGAGGGGATGGGGTTGGTGGTGAGGTGGGATTGGATTTGGAAGAGGTGGCGGGTTGTGAGGAGGGAGGTGCATCGTAGGAGGAGGTGAGTGAGCTTGGCGTGGTTGTGAGGGTAAAGACGAGCCAGGATGAATTTTATTTTGTGGCGGTGGGTTATGCTCTTACGCCTAAGAAAACCAAGCTTCTTGCAGCCCAAGCTAGAAGAGACTTTTAGCTAGGCAATATCTAGTGAAGCATCAGATTGTTACTCCCTCCTTGGTAGTGTCAGCCATACATTTGAGGATATTGCAAGTGCTCTCCTTCATCTTCGATCTCAGCTCTCATGCTTCACCATAAATTCAATGCCTCTCTATATCATGTCTCTGCGGAATCCACCTTGTAGAAAATTGGGCCCATCATTTGTTCCTTTGATTCATTGCAGTAATGAACCTTAACAAGTTCATCCATGTGTTCTAATATTTTACAGCAATGAATATTGTACTTACAATATTTTCGGTTAGAATATGAAACACATCCTTGTGAAACCACTCCTACATTCTCCAGGTTCAAGAGAGTGTGGTTACTGTGCACAATTGGTACCCCATGTAAGTTACTGAAAACAGAACAAGTTTCACTTGTATCAAGAAACTGAATATCTGCATATATATTTCAAGCACCAGCAGTCAAAAAATAATGCTAATAGGCCAGTCCATTAACTTGAATATCTGCAGAAGTACCAACAAGTGAGTCCAAGGGTTTCTCCATTTCTAGATTGATCAATCACAGGGTAGCCTTCATACAAGCCTTCGTTGAATGCAATACCAACAGCCTTCGAAAGAGAAACTAGCATTATAAGAGGCAAAAATTTCAGATTATTTGTGACTTCAACTATAATAGATTAATAACACACAGAAGCACCCTGATTCGCATTAAACTTTCGAGAAAAGAAGCTCCTCCAACTTCCAAGTAGTGCATATGTCCCACTAAAATGTATTACGCAAGTCCACATGAAATAACAAAAAGCTTCACACATGCCATCCAACTATCTAACCAACAAAAAATTCAATTTCCTGCTACCATCAGAGAATGATCCAAATTCACAGAAGTTAATGCAGACTGAACTAAAGTACCACTGGATCACACAATTAAAACAACACCCAACTTATTGCAGAACCATGCATCTCCGTCCCTAACTTAATGGCTACAGTGTGGGAAGAAGAACTAAAGCCCAACAGTAAATGCATTATAAAGCATTAGGCCACTAACACTGTTCATATCTTTCCTTAATTATATTTTTGCCCCCAGTTAGGGTCAATTGTGTTTTTTTGCCCCAGTTTGGATTAAATTGCAAAACTGTCATTGAGCCTTTTGTTTTGCCACCTGCTCCCCATGTCCTTTGTTTAGCCAACTGCTCTCAAAACGTGTCCTCATCCTGACAACGTTTATTCTCCTCGAGTTAAAACCCTGTTCACGCACAACAGACCTCTTTTTGTTTCGTCGCTCTCTCTCGGTCTCATCGATCTCTGCTTGGCTTTCTCTCCGACGCAGCAGTCCCTTCTTCTCTTCATTGAGCCTCTCCTTAGTTAGGTTATCTTGGAGTTCCAGTCGGGCAGTGCTTCGGGTTTGGTGGTTGTGTCAGGACCCATCCTGAATTTCACCTTGAGGTAAATCCTGCGGGGACCACCTCAAAGGAAAATTTACCGAAAATTCGGTATAACCTCCCTTGAAAATGGACAACCCTTCCTAAAAGCACCTGCAAACACTTCTAAAAATTTCAAATCCAACCTTAAACACCTGGAGCATTCGTGCTCCTCAAAATTACAACACTACCCAATTTATTAACTAATCTAAACAAATCTCATATCCAACCGTTTGTAGGTTCAGAACAACTCTAATAGGGAAGAAAAACAGAAAAACAAATCAACGAAAGCTATATGAGGACTATGCCTCGACTCATGTACGCCCGACCTCAATTACACTAACCTGTAAACTGGGCATTTAAAACCGATCGAAGGGCCCAGGGAAAAAACATTCAGAAACGTTAGAGTGAGTGGACAAAATAAATTTAATAAAATAAACAAATAAAAATGTTTATGCTTTCCCCATTTAATTCCAAAGAAATCGAATGCATGCCTCAAGCAATAAAACTTTCATCTCTTAAATATCAATCCTCTCAAACTCAATTATATAAATCAATATATATGTATGTATCTACACACGTCCATACTCCTTGTATGAATTCTTATGAAAATAAAGAAAAATAGAAATTCATACAAGGCTACTACGCTTGCGTGTAACGCTCACGTCACACCTTAATGCGGTGATACACTATGCCATTAAGGTGGATAGACGGGTGTATAAATATGTGCCCATACCCCCTATATGAATTAATCACTCATATAGGGCTACTACGCTCTCGTCTAACGCTCACGTCACACCATGATGCAGTTATATACTACACCATCAAGGTGGACAGACACATATGACTAGCTAGCATTTATATACATACTCTCCTCATAATATATAATAATATTCACCGAAAAATCCCATTTTCGGTAACTCTCTAAAAGAAATAAAATAGTCAAAATAAAATGACGTCAAATGCTCCAAAGAGAGAAATTATTTAACCGTGAACCATAGCACGCATAATATTTAAAACAAAAGTCCACTCACAACTTTAGGCTGAAGCCTGACGTCAATCCGAGGTCTCTTCTGCTCGAGCCTCTTCACATCCTGTTTCCAAATATATAATTAAATTCTCAACTAAATTCAATACCTATTCAAAAATAGGCAAAATTAAATGTGAGTTTTAACACGCTCATCCTTGCCTAATTTCAATATTCTTAATTCAATACGGTCCAAATTTCACCACAAATACCGGCAGCCTAAAATCAAACCTTCTACAGACCTAACAACATTAATCTAACGGCTGGATTTCTAACAAATTAACCGCCAAAATCACCAATCTTTCAAAAATCCAAAACCTATTCAAAACTCCTCCAAAAATTCTAAACTTCATACCATTAAACTCCCCTTAATATTACACATTAAAAACCCTGAAAAATCCCTTCACAGTGGCGGCCCGCCGTATGCTTTGCGACCTATTCCGGCGACCTCCAATGCCTACCAAATTTTAACAGCATCTTCCTCTTAACCCACTTTACAACTTTCCTAACTAGCAGAAACACCAATTCAAAGCCTAACTAGGTCAATCGAACAAAAACAAAGAATTGAGCCCTAGAAATTCAACTTGACATTTCTCCTTACCTATCTCAAGAGGGAGTGCCTCCTTTTGAGGGATTGCTACACGAGAGGAGGGCTTTCAAATGAGCCAAGCGACTCCGGCTATGGCGACCGGAGGTGGGAGCTCCGACGAGAGAACCACCACGGCATCGGACCTTTCGGGCGAGATAACTCCCTCATGGCGGCGCTAGGGCGGCTCTCACTGGTCTAGGAAGAAGGTTGGGTCGACGGCCAACCGTTTGTGACCGGTGCGGCGTCTACTACGATGGCCGGATGGCAGCAGACTGACGACGGGAAAGTCCGGTAGGGAGAGAAGGTCGGGGAAGGAGAGAGAAGAGAAAGAGAAGAAAAAGAGAAGAAGGAATTGGGCCTCTAATCCCAAACCAGTCCACACCTTAAAACTCAACTCCAAATAAAACACCCCAACAAAAATAATACCCTACTAAAAAAATTACCTTTTTACTAGCTAAAATTTACCATTTTAACCGTTGTCAAATATTTCTCCTACGAATCATTCCTCTGAAAAAATCGTCCCTCAAAACCCCTTTAGGGACCTTTGAAACTATAAACTCATTGACGAAAACGATAAAACTCCTATTTATACCAAGCTAGTAAATAGGGTAAAAATTTAAGAGTCGGGATGTGACAATTCTCCCCTCCTTATAAAAATTTCGTCCTCGAAATTTACATACCTGTCAATAAAAGAGATAGGGATATTGCTGCCTCATTTGCTCCTTCGTTTCCTTCTTCTACTTGATGACTTCTCCAAAGCACCTTGACAAGTGGGATTGTCTTGTTCCTAAGCACTTGCTCCTTTTAGTCAAGAATCTGAACCGGTTCCTCTTCATAGGTCAAATCTTTCTTCAAATTAATCGGCTGTTTTTGCAACACATGAGAGAGATCGGCAATATACTTGCGAAGCATGGATACATGAAACACATTATGTATCTTAGATAATTCTGGAGGCAAACTAACCAATAAGCAAGTGAGCCAACTCGCTCTATAATCTCAAAATGACCAATATATCTTTGACCAAGCTTTCCACATTACCAAAACGTACTACCCCTTTCCAAGGAGATAGTTTCAAGAACACCTAATCACCCCCTTGAAACTCATGGTCCTTCCTACGGACATCTTTATAACTCTTCTGTCTACTTTGAGCTGCTTTGAGTCTATCTCTGACTACTTTAATCTTTTCATTTGTATCCTGGATTATTTTAATCTTCTCAAAGACTTTAAATCCTTCATTGAACTACCACTAACGTTTACACGTAAGTGGGTTTAGTAATACCTGCTCCAGAGTACGAGTACCCGTAGGTATGCATACTCTTTCTTGAGCAATGACAAAAGCTAACCCAAATAAAGCGCAAAAATTTGCTATCACCATCGGGCTCAAATCTCCTAACGTCACGCAACAACCTCGTCATTACTCTGCTTACAAACTTGACGATAAAACCCACTTGCTAGAAAACTAAAGTTCACGCATTCCCACATGCTCATAGGGGTCAAAATTAAGACCCCTTACCAGGACAAGCACTTTAGCTGACGAAAGATTTTCGTCGGCCTGTTAGCTTAATTCGTCGGCTAAGATATAGCCGACGAGACTTCGTCGGCTATAGTGTCGTCGGGAAAGGGTCGTCGGTAATCACTTTAGCCGACGAAACCATGTCCCGTCATCGGCTATTGTCCCATAGCTAGCCGACCACAGAAGACGTCGTCGGCTAGTCTCTCAGACTTTAGCCGACGAGTTTTAGTAGCCGACGACGAGTTGTTTCGTCGGCTATAGGAAGAGACTAGCCGACGAAATAACTCGTCGGCTTATGCTAAGGGAAAAGCCGACAAGTTGTTTCGTCGGCTATAGATAAGAGAGTAGCCGACGAACCAACTCGTCGGCGTTTCCCCTTAAGCTGACGAAACGCTTAATATATTCGTCGGCTATAGTATGTAATAAAAAAATAAAAAATAACTAAAGCCGACGAAACAGACCGTATTTCGTCGGCTTTTAAGGGTTTAGCCGACGAAACATTCCAGAATTCGTCGGCTAAACCCTATTAAAAAATAATTAAAAATACTATAGCCGACGAATTATGGCGTATTTCGTCGGCTATAAGTCCATTTCAGTATAAAAAAAAAAACTCGAAATTTCTAAATTACCATTCTAAGCAAGCTGCAAAAAACACAAAAACAATTCCATATAACCAACAACAAGCACATAAAAGTATATAATTCATCAACTACAAAAATTTAGATCGTCTAAATTAATATCCGGTTCTGGGGATGCTACGGTTCTTGCGGCGGCTGGGGTAGCGGTATGGGTGGAGGCATGGGCGGAGCCGGAAGTCCCTGGAGCTGGGCAGCTGTGAAGTCCTGCATGTACTGGAACATCTGCCGCTGCTGGGCCTGCTAGATGGCATGTACCTCGGCATAATAGGCAACATGAGCAGCTTGCTGTTTCCGTAGTCTCTGAAGTCCCGACTGTAGCAGCTGAGTCGTCCTGGTGGTCGTGGTCCTGCTGCTGGTCGAGGCTGCCTTTCGTTGAAATCCTGGAGTGGTCTTCAGGACCCCCTTGCCCTTCTTTCCTAGACCCCGGCAGTAGAAGTTGTTTGCTCGCGGTGGGAAGGCTGTGCCCATGATCCTCGCCCCTACCGTCGGATCCGAATTGTCGATCCGGGACATGGCTTCGGACATCTCTTCCTCCTGCGTGTCCGGCCATGTCTCCCTCATTATAGCACTTATCACCTCGTCACTAGCCTCCCTCACCTTCGCCTAATTGGATAGAAAAAAAATTATTAATTAACATTTTGACATATATATAAGTAAAATTAAAAATTTAAAAACGTAAGATGACTTACAATATCCTCTTGGGCGTCAGGATATGCCTTCTCGTACTTATAGACGTACGGGTTGACCTCTGGATGTTTCCTGGCCGCCTCGTCCATGAAGACAGCGAGCGGTCTAGAACCAGCATGATGGTTCCTTGTGTTGCGTTGCCGGTTCTGAGCGTTCGCCCGGGAAACCGCCTTCAAAGAAAAAACTAAACTATTAATAAAATATTTAAAACGCACGTACTTAATAACAAATTAACTAATTAATTTATTTAAATACCTGTTTACGAGGGTTGTTGAATTCTGATGTCAGAAGCCAACGCCACTCGTACTCTCTGTACTGGAACTCAGCAGGGGTACCAGAACGTGCGTTCTCGTGCGTAGTCCAATGGGTCCGCAACTCGTTATTCCACTCCTTGTACCTACAGATACAACAAAAATATTAGAATATTATTAATATCACATACAATTTTGTTTTTTCATTAACTTCCTAACGTACCTTCCCCTATGCACAACGTCCGCCCAGCTGCTCTTCAAGGGCTCAGGAACCTTAAACCACACCTGCATTTAACCGTTTATTAGTTTAGTTTTTCGAGAAATCTACAATGTAATACATAATATTATTGAGGCATTTTGTAAACTCACCGACATCGCGTTGTGGACCATGTCCTTAACCTCCTACGAGACCTCGCCCCAGTCTGACCACAACATAGGGACTCTATCCCTAATGAGCGCTCCCACGCGGCCGGAGTACGTCCTCGACTTCCCGCCCGATACTATGTCGCCATCCCCGTCAGTACCGATGACAATCCTCCCTAAGGTACCAACGATCTTCTCGAGAGCCTTCCCTGTGACGGGGCCTCTCTTCTTTTTTGCCGGCTTCGCTCAGACGTGCCTATCACATGATAAACCAAATTGATTATTAAAATCAGAGAATTATAATGTAGTAAATCATTCATCTTTCATTACCTGAGGGCGATGCGGCGGACGCGACAGATTCTGTCTCCGATGATGATACCCTCGCGGAAATAAGAGGCGTATCAAAAGGCACGAACCGGTACGCCACTGATGGAGCCACTGTCGGGGGCAGTGGATAAATCGGCGTCCCTGAGTCATCGACTGCAGGTATGGCCGGTATCATCCGCGGAAGGAATAGGTGAGGCGGCGGCATCTGTACCCCAGATGACCCACTATCCGAAGATGCATGTACTGGAGTGGCGCCCAGTGTATCTCAGGCATACGGGGTGCAGACACCTCCGTCTGGGGCTGAGCAAACAATTGCCTCGAGGAATGAGGAAGCCCCGCTGCCTCGATGAAGGGGGCACCTCCGGCTGTCTCTACGCCGTCTGCAGAAGGCTCGCATGTCTAGCTGTCATGCGGCCCTGAAATAACGTCTGAGGGTTGCTAGAGGTTCCCTCAAACGATTCAGACCTTTGGCCCTTCGAACCCTTCGGGATCTAATATTACCATTCATCCTGTTTAAAATATTAATTTGAATCAAGGCCACAAAATCAAAAAATGTAAACTCATTCAATTAGTCAAAAAAAAAAATATATACACTTCCTAAATACAAATTTTCACTTCCTAAATACAAATATACACTTCCTAAATATACACTTCATAAATAAAAATATACAAATATACACTTCACAAATATACACTTCCTATAACACTCATCACCTCGTCACTAGCCTCCCTCACCTTCGCCTAATTGGATAGGAAAAAAATTATTAATTAACATTTTGACATATATATAAGTAAAATTAAAAATTTAAAAACGTAAGATGACTTACAATATCCTCTTGGGCGTCAGGATATGCTTTCTCGTACGTATAGACGTACGTGTTGACCTCTGGATGTTTCCTGGCCGCCTCGTCCATGAAGACAGCGAACGGTCTAGAACCGGCATGATGGTTCCTTGTGTTGCGTTGCCGGTTCTGAGTGTTCTCCCGGGAAACCGCCTTCAAAGAAAAACTAAACTATTAGTAAAATATTTTAAAACACACGTACTTAATGACAAATTAACTAATTAATTTATTTAAATACATGTTTACGAGGGTTGTTGAATTCTGATGTCAGAAGCCAACGCCACTCGTACTCTCTGTACTGGAACTCAGCAGGGGTACCAGAACGTGCGTTCCCGTGCGTAGTCTAGTGGGTCCGCAACTCGTTCTTCCACTCCTTGTACCTACAGATACAACAAAAATGTTAGAAATATTATTAATATCACATACAATTTTGTTTTTTCATTAACTTCCTAACGGAGCTTCCCCATGCACAACGTCCGCCCAGCTGTTCTTCAGGTGCTCGGGAACGTCAAACCACACCTGTATTTAACCGTTTATTAGTTTAGTTTTTCGAGAAATCTACAATGTAATACATAATATTATTGAGGCATTTTGTAAACTCACCGACATCGCGTTGTGGACCATGTCCTTAACCTCCTACGGGACTCGCCCCAGTCTGACCACAACATAGGGACTCTATCCCTAATGAGCGCTCCCACGCAGCCGGAGTACGTCCTCGACTTCCCGCCCGCTACTATGTCACCATCCCTGTCAGTACCGATGACAATCCTCCCTGAGGTACCGACGATCTTCTCGAGAGCCTTCCCTGTGACGAGGCCTCTCTTCTTTTTTTTGCCGGCTTCGCTCCGACGGTGCCTATCACATGATAAACCAAATTGATTATTAAAATTCGACCATTATAATGTAGTAAATCATTCATCTTTCATTACCTGAGGGCGATGCGGCAGACGCGACGGATTCCGTCTCCGATGATGATACCCTCGCGGAAATAAGAGGCGTATCAAAAGGCACGAACCGGTACGCCGCTGATGGAGCCACTGGCGGGGGCAGTGGATAAATCGGTGTCCCTGAGTCATCGACTGCAGTATATGGCCGGTATCATCCGCGGAAGGAATAGGTGAGGCGGCGGCATCTGTACCCCAGATGACCCACTATCCGAAGATGCATGTACTGGAGTGGGCGCCCGATGTATCTCAGGCATACGGGGTGCAGACACCTCCGTCTGGGGCTGAGCAAACAATTGCCTCGAGGATTGAGGAAGCCCCCTGCCTCGATGAAGGGGGGCCCTCCCTCCTCTGCCCGCCATCTGCATAAGGCTTGCATGTCTTGCTGTCATGTGGCCCTGAAACAACGTCTGAGGGTTGCTAGAGGTTCCCTCAGACGATTCAGACCTTTGGCCCTTCGAACCCTTCGTCGATCTAATATTACCGCTCATCCTGTTTAAAATATTAATTTGAATCAAGGCCACAAAATCAAAAAATAACCACTCATTCAATTAGTCAACAAAAAAAAATATATACACTTCCTAAATATAAATTTTCACTTCCTAAATACAAATATACACTTCATAAATAAAAAAATACACTTCCTAACAACACCACAACATTGCAATTGACCGGAAAATCAAAGCAAACACAAAATACAAAACAATATATATATTTCCTAAATACTAAATACAAATATACACTTATTAAATAAAAATATACACTTTCTAACAACACCACAATATTACAATTGACCGGAAAATAAAAGCAAACACAAAATAAAACTAAAGCTCAGAAATGTACTCGAGGAGGAGGAGGGAGGATTTGAGCAGCAGAAGGAGGCCGGCCGGCCGAGCAGAGGAGGAGGAGGAGGAGGCTGGAGCAGGAGGAGGAGGCCGGCCGGATAGGGAGGGAGAGGAGGCGGAGATCGGGAGAGGGAGATGAGAGGACGGACGGAGAGAGAGAGGGAGGAGGCGGCGGACCGGGAGAGGAGGGAGGAGGAGGCGGAGACCGGGAGAGGAGAGGGAGAGGCGGCGACCGGGAGAGGGGCGGAGGTGGAGGAGGGCAAATTCGGAGAGGGAGAGGAGGCGGAGGCTAGGGCTTTCAACCAGACGAGCGCTGGGTTATACCCGAAAACTTTAGCCGACGAAATAATAATTTCGTCGGCTAAAGATAATAATTTCGTCGGCTAAAATAACAATCTCGTCTGCTAAACCTTTCAAACCTCGTCGGCTAAACCTATGAAATTCGTCGGGTAAACAATAAATTCGTCGGCTAAACCTTTGAAATTCGTCGGCTATATAACTTTTTATACATTCGTCAAACTGTGATTGTGATTGTGATGATCAAACTTGAGAAACGGAAATCCGACGGTCAGATCTGACAATCATGATAAAATACATGCATGGGAAAAAATTCAACTTGATGCAACAAGGTTAAGTGCTCGATCCGAACGATCAATCCGTTAAGTCAAACCCCTAAACGCACGGAAAAAGGTCGTTGGACCGTGTAAATTTCGTATTTTGGCCGGACCTTCAACTGAAAATATTTTCAAACCGATGAGACGCAACAAGTCGTATAAAAATTTTACGCAAAATACCACGAAGATACGGCTACTCATAGGGAGAAAGAATGAAAAATTCCATTGACCGCAACTATCGGCACCGACACTTTACCGGAATACTGTGATTTTTCAACCGTGGATTTATTTTACCATTCTGGTCATATCTTATTTCACGACTTTTTTACGTTTGAAGGATTTACGTATAGTTAGTTTTTGAAACGCAACATTTACTTAACACTTGGTAAATAAGTTATACAACATTAGTAGACATGTTGTGGTTATGATGATCAAACTTGAGAAACGGAAATCCAACGGTCAGATCTGACAATCATGATAAAATACATGTATGGGAAAAAATTCAACTTGATGCAACAAGGTTAAGTGCTCGATCCGAACGGTCAATCCGTTAAGTCAAACCCCTAAACGCACGGAAAAAGGTCGTTGGACCGTCTAAATTTCGTATTTTGGCCGGACCTTCACCTGAAAATATTTTCAAACCGATGAGACGCAACAAGTCGTATAAAAATTTTACGCAAAATAACCACCGAAGATACGACTATAGTATGTAACAGAAAAAGTTTAGGGTTTAGCCGACGAATACCCTAATATATTCGTCGGCTATAGTATGTAATAAAAAAATAAAAAAATTCATAAAGCCGACGAAATATTAGGGTATTCGTCGGCTTAGATGTTTTAGCCGACGATTTCTAGTATAATTCGTCGGCTTAGATGGTTTTAGCCGACGACTTCCATTTCAATTTGTCGGCTATAAGTCCTTTTAGCCGACGACTTCTAGTATTCTTCGTCGGCTAAGACGGTTTAAGCCGACAACTTCTAATGTTCTTCATCGGCTAAGACATCGGTTTTAGCCGACGACATCTAATATAATTCGTCGGCTAAGATGGTTTAGGCCGACGAATTATTTTGTATTTCGTCGGCTTAAGTAAAAAAGTACATACCCCTAAAACAGAAGGTTTAAATCATACTAATTTCCTGTTCATATATCACCAAAATTCATATAAAATAACAGAAATATGAATAATTTATATGTAAACTATAAATTAAGGTAATACAATCTTTTTTATTACAAATTAATGTATTACATCATCTAAATTAAAACAAATTAAGGCTCGTAATCGGAATCATCCGATGAGTCTTCTTCGGTGTCAGAATTAATTTCTGGTAATCTATGCATTTCCTCATCGCCACAGTCTTCGTCTGTTTCTTGATTTGGATCAACATCAATAAGCCTTGGCTTTTCATTACGAATTCGCACCGAACGACCCGCTTTAAAATTATTAAGGCGAACGGTAGAGGAGTTAGGAATACCTATTGCGTTGGGCTCTTGATACGCAACATCTTCTTCCTGGTCTTCGGCCTCTCCAAGTGTAGCCGCCCGATAAATGTTTTGAGGGTGCACATGGTTGACTACTTTCCACGCGTCACCCTTAGCAAGGTCATCAAGATAAAACACTTGCTTTACCGATGTGGCAAAAACGAACGGGTCATCTTCGTAAGAACTTGTAGCAGTGTTCACCGATAATATTCCGTACTGATCGGTCTTCATGCTCTGCGGGCTAGTATCAAACCATCTACACTTGAAGAGGTGCACTGTCATGCCTTCACCGTAAAGGAGTTCCACCACTCAATGGAGAACACCGTAATAGTCAACTCCATTCCGCCCACCATGCGCCATCACCCCAGAATTCTGTGTTCTCCTTCTGCTGTCTCTCTGTTCACATATAAATTGCACGCCATTCACCTTGCACATCGGATAAACTCTTGACATTATCGGCTTCATCGTTAGAAGTCTTAGTTCGTGCGACCAATTTGAGTGACCATCAAATTGAATATGGTTCATCTGCAACCAACCATTCAACTTTAAATATGGATAATATGCAATAAACATAAATACGTACAGAAATATTGAATTACGTACCCAGCCGCCAAAATAGTTTGCAACTCCATGTTGTGGTACTCGAGATCACCTTGAATGTCTGAACAATATAGATGGATGTCTTTCCAGTATTCAACTTCTGGACAGTTAATCAATACCCACCAGTGGGCAATGACTAGCTCATGTGGTTGCAACTTGTAGGAGTCTGGCGAAATTCCATAAACTTCAACATCACTGGAGAGTATGGAAAGATTGAACTTCGGTACATCTACCGGCATGGCTTCGTCTGTTTCCTTCAACGCTCCTAAATACAACTTCATGTAAGTGACGCACTCGTGCGCAATATATGCTTCAGCTATACATCCTTCAGGCGCGGATTTATTAGCCACATAATCTTTGTAGTCTCCAAGTTGCCTATAAATCAAGTTGCAAAGTGTTATGATTATTGAACATGTATATATAAGGAGGGGAATTCAGGTGTAAAAAACGTACCTTTCCATGGATACATCCAAGTGTAGTGTACTGGACCGGTAAGCAACAATTGCTCGAGAAGATGGATCATCAGGTGAGGCATGATGTCAAAAAAATTTAGAGGAAATATCCTCTCAAATTTACACATGATATAAATGATGTCCTCTTGCATTTCCCGGAGGTTAGATTTTTTCACTTCCCGTGTGCATCACTTCTAGAAGAATCTTGCCAACGCTACTAACGGCTCCACAACCTGACAGGGAAGGAACGGTCGAATGAAAACAGGGAAGAGACGTTGTAGCAGGATATGACAGTCATGACTCTTCAACCCGTACATCTTATTGTCCCGGAAGTTCACACACCGGGCTATATTTCCTGCATAGCCTGAATGATACTTCACACAACTCATCCACTTGAAAATTACGTTCTTCTGGTCAGGCTTCACGGTGTAAGGAGCTTGAGGCATTTTTTTCTTCCCTTCTTTCAACCACAAATGTCTTCTTATTGCATTTTTTTTAGATCAATGCGTGTCTTAGGACCGTCTTTCGTCTTCCCCTCCAAGTTCAGCACTGTGCCCACCACACTGTCGCAAACATTATTTTCTATGTGCATCACATCTAGGTAGTGCCTGATCAACAACTTACTCCAGTATGGGAGTTCCCAGAATATGCTCTGATGTGTCCAGAATTTGTACCTGTCGGGTCTTTCAGGTATTGCCGCAACAATATTAGGATGATTGCTGAGCTGCTCAAAATCGTACTCATTAAGCACTGCTAAAATTTCTTCTCCCGTCCATCTTCTGGGAGGCACACCGTGTTCTACGGTCCCATCAAATGCCTTGTCATCGAACCGCCAATCGTGATTATATGGAAGGAAAGCACGGTGACCCAATCTGCATATCTTGTTGCAATGACTGCTGCTCCCCTCATCGCTAAGGCACTCTGGACAAGCCTTGTATCCCCAAACAACGTTGCCCGATAACATCCCACGGGCAGGAAAATCACTGATGGTACCAACAACCATGACATGCATCTGGAACATCTCGTGCATGTACTTGTCATAAGTGGGATGACCAACTTCCCACAAAAACTGAAGCTCTTCAATCAAAGGTCTCAAATACACATCAAGACACTTCCCTGGATAACCGGGCCCCGGAATCAACAAACTCAACATATTGTATTCCTTCTTCATGCACATTCATGGAGGAAGGTTGTACGGTACCAAAATCACCGGCCATAATATTTAAGCCTCTCCGCCAAAAATGAGGAAACTCACTGTCTATATGCTTCCAAGCCTCTCCGTCAACAGGGTGTATAAGAGTATCTTCGTCATGCAATTCTCTATCAGCGTGCCATCTCATAGCTTTAGTCGTGTGTGAAGACATGTACAACCGCTCCAGCCTATCCCTCAACGGAAATACCGAAGTACCTTCACAGGTTTCCTATTGCCTGCAGGAGTCAGCTTATACCTGTCGGTGTGACATACCGGACATGCGTCAAGGCCACCAAGGTCATTCCCTTCTGGATCTTTACCCCAGAAGAGAACGCAGTCATATCTGCATGCATGGATCTTGATGTAGGAAAGCCCAAGATCTTTCAGGAAACATCGAACCGTCCGATGAGTGGTAGGAAGACGATGACCGTGGGGCAACATCGAAGCAGTGTACTGTAGATAATTATCAACAGCCTTCACGGTCGATTTTTTCTCAACCTTAATCTTCATTACGTCCATCACACTTTCAAGAACGGTCTTCTGACAACCGGGGTACACATGGTGACGCGCTCATTTCCGGGCGTGCGACAATTATGAACCCTGTTTTGACAATTGTAGTATTGGTAAATAAGGTTCGATCAATCCGGGGACTTTAGGGTGCTCCTGCGTTTACAAAACTAAACAGATTAGACTAATTTAAGAGTTATGTACATAATATAAACAGCAATTACATTTACATGATTTCTGAGGGGGGAGAGTTTTGAGAGTTTGTTCTATGTTCCTACTAAAACAGAAAATAAAAGCTAAACTAATATATACAAGTGATCGACTTCAAACACACACAACATACAAAAATCATGTAAACAGGTTGTTTCAATCTACACAACTTCAAAATCATGCCAATCAAGTATTATGAAACGAATTCAGAATTACACGCCTCAGCGGTCATGTAACCTATAATAATCTTCTTATGCATCCTATGTTTGCCTCAGCGGTTTAACACAGAAAATTCCATGCAATATGTCATGTTAATACTCAGCGCAACCATACAACATATAACATGAATCATTAAGATCAAAGAAGAATTCGAACATGTAAACAGGTTTATCTCAGCGCTTAAACCAGTCTACATGCAACTTATGATCAAGACCCGACTCATTCCCATGGATCGAAGCTTTCGCCACTTAGTTAATCTGTGTTTGCCTCAGCGGTTTAACACAGACCAATGGCAATACCAACCCTGCAGAAGTTAGTAATTTAAATAACCAGATCATAAGTTTTCAATAACAAGAATGACACGAAAATAATTATGCAGATCTCATAACAACTTAAGAACATAACTTTATAATTCTGAAAATTAATATAACCATATTCTCAACATCAATCTCAATCCAAAACGCAGAAGTTCTAAAAATCTAACAAAAGAAAATACTACAGAACAGAGAGGAATCGATTGAGGCATTGTTACACTTTTTATTCTCCGAATTGACTTTCTGAAGAGCACCAAGGTAGAGCAAGCTTCAATGGATGGAGGGCTCTGCTATCTTGAAACCAAAATACTGAAGAGAGGCTATTGCGAAATTAGGGCAGAAGTTTGTGCGTGAGAAGTGATATTGAAAACGTTGTTCTCTGCTCCTTTATATAGTGCCTTGGCCGAACCCTAGCTGTCCTCCTAGCCCTTGATTGATTTGTGATCCAACGGCACAGAATTATTGCTTTAAATTCTGAGTTAGACCTTCCCAGAATTCTCTGGAATGTCTTGTGCAGTAATTCATTGCATTTGGCTTGAATACGGACCAGGTACACTCTTTGTTCTCCAAAAGAAATCCCAGCAATTAAGAGCTTTCCCTCTTCTGCTACCAATCAGGTCTCTAACGAAAATCTATGATTTTCCTTCCTTTCCTGGTGCACAATTAGGGTTCCTGCAAGGGAAATAAAGTCAGATAGATATGGTAGGGGAATAACAGAATTCAAATGACAAAATTAAGGAAAGTATCTCCCTTAATTCTCTGATTAACACATATAAAATCCTTGATTGCTGCAGAATTCGTTCTCCCCTTTTTATAGACATTTACAGATTCCTATTCCAAGTTGGATTAGGTTTTCTGACTGCAGTTGGTTTCCCTGTCTCATTAGAAAAGAAAGTTTCCTAAATATTTTAGGAAAGTCAGAATAGGAAAGATTCAAAAGTATAAGTTTCCTAAATCAAAATAAGAAAGTTTCCTAAAATGAAATAGGTAAGTTTCCCTTTTTAAAACAGGAAAGTTTCCTAAACGACTTATCCTCAGATTTTGCGACTTAATGAGACTCCTTGCTGCAACAAGAATCCTCCTTTGATTAGGATTTCACTCAATTCTTGCGTTTTAACCTTCTTCCGTGTAAAAGTGCCTCTTTTGACCTAAAGAACAGAAACAAACTAGAAATGGCATTATTAAGGAAATAACGAAGCTAAATAAGGTTCGAAATACATTAAGAATATAGCATAGAATGCGTGTATCACAGGGGTCTGTTGGAAAGCAAGCAGTTTGTTGTATTTTGCAATACCAGCAGTGTTGACAGCTCTAGGGAAGGGCTGCACCGGGTCAGGCATATACTGTCCTTGAGCGCATACACCGCTCTCATAAGGAAACGTGTTGTTGATGAATGCCGTTGTTGGATCGTTGGATGTACTGCCTGTCTCATAAAATTGGCCATGATCATGCGGACCCCCTGATGATGTTTCACCGTGATATAACCACATGTGTACTTCTCCCAAAATCCTTTTTCAATGGGAAATCGATACATATCGTTTCGACACTGACATTTCGTGCACGGGCAATAGAAAATTGTATTGCCGTTAGCATTAGCCAGCGCATATTCCATAAAACTCATAACTCCTGCACCATATCTTTTGTCTCATTTTGGAAGCGAAATCCAACTCTTATCCATATCCTGAAAATATAACAAAATATATATGTATAACGCTAGCTAATTATTAATGAAATTCCATGTCATATATAAAATCTCAATTCATTTAGTATATATTCTACGTACTACAACTAATTAATAACAAATTAATTAACACACACACACATATATATATATTTAATAATTACATAACAATATTATATATATATATATATATATATATATATATATCTACATCATCACAAAATCATCATTGACATATATACCATCAACACAATATTATAAATTAATTAACATATATATATATATATATATCTACTACTTATAAACAACTTTCATATATATATATGAAATCATCAACCAAATCTATCTATCAATTAACATATATATATATATATATATATATATATATATATATATATACATCCAACATACTCAAAATCAATCAACTCATAACAATATTATATATCAACATCATCACAAAATCATCATCAACTCAAACGCATCAACAACTTCATACCATATATATCAACATATTATAAATTAATTAACATATATATATATATCTACTATTTATTAACAACAAATTAATTCATATATATTATCAATTCAAATCATCAACCAAATCGATCAACACATATATATATACATCCAACGTACTCAAAATCAATCAACTCAATCACACTCAAAATCAATCAACTAAATCACACTCAAAATATCGATCAACTCAAATAAAACTCAATTAATCACATATATATACATATATGTACCTATATATAGCTCCACAAGCTAATTCTGGACAAATTTCGACAACACCCAAACTTTTTCTCCCGTTTTTTCTTCTCCCGTTTTTTTTCCTAGATGAGCTGCTGCTGTCCAGATCTGCAAATATAAAGAACTTTAGCCGACGACATATTAATTTCGTCGGCTAAAGTTTTATATATTTCGTCGGTCATAGTCTGTGAACTTTAGCCGACGAAATAAATTCTTTAGCCGACGAAATTAAAATGTCGTCGGCTTAAGTTTACCATAGCCGACGAAAATTTAAATTAGCCGACGAATAAAATGTTCGTCGTCTAAAGTGGACTTTAGCCGACGAAAAAATGATTCGTCGGCCTGGTTTTTTAATTTTCGTCGGCTAAAGCCTTTCTTCTGGTAGTGCCCGCTAATTGAACAGATTTAAGGATGCACATACTGCAGAACTGCAACAATCACTTCTAATATCGAGATACTTCGCGGAGTCAAAGCTCACACAATACCGCAAGACAACCCTCCTTTGCTTAAGCGATTAGTCCAACAAGAGTTTAAACTCAATTGCCGGAATGGAATTATGAAGCGATCAATAACTATGTCACTTAGGTCTCTCCACCAAAATTATGATATTACCCTTTTTGAGCACCCAAACTAGCAGCTTATAGGAATTCCAGTTCTCTCCTAAATCTGTTATTCCCAATAATCTCTTCACCCCAGACCAAAAGATGATCTGAAACATGACTATCATGCGATAAAAAGATTTTTTTCCCCTTCTTGCTTGCCGTAATCAAAACTGAACTACTTAATAACCACAAAATTTTGCACAACAACTCTATGCCATATACATCATCAGACGACAGTCCAAGTCTGTCGTCTGACATTTTTTTTATGTCGTCTGAGGAGCTGTCGAGTGATGGTCTATCAGACGACGGAGAATAGCCGTCGTCTGAAACGCTATCACACGACACATCTTATGCCGTCTGAGAAGAGTGAAGATTGAAAAATTTCAGTAAACACACCACAGTTAAGTGTGGACTGAATAAGCATCCAAAAACTGTAATATCATATCACAAGACACATCAAATGTCATCTGTTTTGTATACCTACCACATATAAATGTGGACTGATTGGAGGATAATTTGATTTATTGGATTTTTCTATCAAAGCACACTTCAATTAAGTGTTGAGTGTGTGAGCTTATGACGTCAAAAACTTGTGATATATGTGGTTTATAGAAGATCTAACCTTACTTATCTGTTGTTTCACATTGTAAACTATTAGAAATTTTCGCAGTTGCATTTGTATTCATCCACATATTTTTACTTTTCGACTTGGTATTACCACAGTTAACTGTCGATTGAATGAAGCATTATCATAGTTTGTTATGATTTTGTCGTGCCGAGGTCCTTTACTTGACATATATATGCCGTCTGATTGAAGAATTACAAAAGTTTAATCTTGCATGTGACTCCTTCTCAGTCCACATATATGTGTTGAGGTAGCTTATATCCATCGACAATTTTTTTTTGTTTTATGTTGTTACATGACATTCGGACCACATATATATGTAGGTTGAGGGATAGCAAGTAAGTTTTTCCTACCCTAAATCGACATTTTAATAGAGTTTGATTCTATAAAATATGTCGTCTAATGCTCAATTGCACTACATTATCATGTTTTTTGGGAGTTTACATATGTTGTTTGATTTAGTACGAGACGACACATTTGTGCCTTTGGTTGCATGATGTTGCCTGTCTGTTTTGGCTCAAAAAGTACTGTTCATATGGTAAAACAGCCTCAATTTGGTACAAAAACCTGTGCATTCTAAACCATATATGCCAATCAAACCTCACACATTATGAACCATAAGGAAATCAAGCTGCATTAAACTTGTAGATCATACTACTTAAATTAAATAAAAGCCTTGCAGCCATTTCCAAGTACACACAACATATATAAACAAAAATATATGTTCGCGCGCATAAGTAAATTTGTTTAACATAGAATAACTTAGCTACCTAGTTGGCATCAGACCCACAAAATAGGCATATTAGTCATAACTATTTATCATGTTCCAAAGTTATAATGCAGTAAAACAGCACACCTATGTATGAGCTATACTACCATAAACCAACATCAAGTTTGATTTTACTGGTCTGGAAACTGTAGCACATGCTCTGCCACTCTCCTCGAATCTCATCAATTTCCTCGGCTGTGTAAGTCAGACCAGCCCTAGTTCCCCACTGAAAGCAAATGCAGCATACATAATGAGTTTCAATGTACGTATCATCAGAAAATACATAAATTAACTAAATAACAGTGTCAGTATTATAAAAAGTGCCAATAAAAAAAAAAGTGCCAAATAGCTGATGTATAGTTGGAATATAATCGCATCCATTCCACTGCCAGGTTTATCCATATAAATACATAAATGTGAAGACATACGTATATATAAAGTTTATATATGGTTCCTGAATCTCATCATCCTATGGATTTACATAAACATACTAGTTCCAAGAGCTAGCTAATTCATAAAACTTAAATCACCAATGTCCATCACTTATAAGCAGGTCATGATTAATCTACAAAATTGCAGTACCTTTTTATCAAGGTCAATGTTGTTGTCCTCCACAATTCCTTCATGTAGCGCATGACGTAATCCACAACTCACATCATCTTTTTGTATCGGAGCACCCTGAAAATTATGAATCAGGCTTATCAAACAGTAAAAAAATTAAATTATACTGTAAAATTATACACTACTAAATTTTAAAGTGCTTACAAGTAGAGGCTTCCAAGGAGATGCTTTCTCTTTCCAAGCTGCTTCTTCAGTAGGCCTTTGTACATTTTTATGGAGCTTCCAACAGAAAAAATAATAGTTAGCATCTTCATGGCTGAACTGATCAATGAGTAATACTAAAAGGCTAGACCATATAGGAAAACTAGCACACACTTGCTCAGTGACAATAGCAAGCCATTCACTTCCATCCAGGCGTATTTTCAGTGGATCCATATAGTGTGCGGTTTCCAATTCCGGGTTCACAATCGTCAAGGTCCAGTGTTGACTATGCAATAACATACAATGTCATCCCAGATGTTTTTCTTAAGCACTAAATCATTTGTACCCACAAAATCTAGTTCATTGTTACGTACCCTGTGTTATATGGAATCAAATAGATCTGCCCAGGCTTCCCATTCTTGTACATAACAGACAGATCACGAGACCTTGCTGTGGGAGTTCCACTTCCAATTGCACTGACTTTATCAAAGTCGACAAACCACATCATATCCTCCATTTTGTTCTGCTTTAACACTTTATTCAAGTAGCTACAAACACATATTGCAACATGAAATGATTATAACTACTTCAAAATAAACAAAGAAACATGCTTCATAATTCAGCCGCATAATCCATTATGAAATATAAGAATCAGTAAACAAGTATAATAATTTAATTCATGTAGAAGAAAAGAGCACTGTTCGATACTTCTTTCTTGTGGGCTATGGCGTAAACATCAGCTCTGCATATATATGCTTTCTTTGGATGTCCAAAAAGATCTGCTTGAAACACAGTGTTCACTGTCTTCCCTTCCTTAAGAAAAGTGTTTGCCCAATTGCATAAGTCAATCAATGCCTTCGGCAGATTCGGGGGCAAATTATCCAGATCTTCATTATCTTGAATGCGTTGAATTGGTTTCTTCCTGCCATAACCATGTTTTGGTTCTTGTTTTGCAAAATTATGAGAAAATGCATGTTAGCAACTTAAATGACGAATTAAAACATGAACTATTATAAAAAAAAACTCAAATATAATTGCACATAAATAAAGTACATCAGACATATATATTGCAGTACCTTTGTTTCAGTTGTTGCAGCAGTACAGCCTTTGCTCCATGTGTAACAACCAGGTCCTTAGGCCAGGCAACACAGCTCCAACCGCATCGTCCACGGTTAAAAATCATCCCTCACTGGAATCGGTACCAAGGCATCACCTTCAATAGCCCGTATAACTGAAACGCACACATTGTTTTCGCCCAATGGCACACCATGTAGTAGCTGATTGCTTGACTCACCACCGATATCAATGACTTTTGCAATGACAACTATATTTTCCACCGTATCTACTGCCAGTCGACACTCATTTCACCACAAGTCAAATCCTAACACAAATAATGGAAAAATAAAAATTACTTAAATCTTATTCGTTTAATTCATAGCTGGCAGTAAAGCCTAATGATGGAAATAAATAGGAGTTAAAGGAGAAAAGGGTTAAATTACCAGAGTAATATAATTTGCTGCCTTTGGAGCAAAGTCTGTAACCTCATCCAAGTCCATTGTGTTCTTCATTCTGCTTAGGGTCAGGTACTTCATGGGGGTCAATCGCATCCTTCACGAACTTCTCAGCATCTAAATCCAATCTCTTCTTGACCGAGCTGAGCTCAGCATTTATTTCCGTCGCCATTTGAACCTTCTCGAAATTGGGATTACAGCTCCCATTGCCTGAATTGAGTTCGTTCACTAGTGTGACAGGTGTAGGGATTTGCACACCGATAGACTGCAGCCTTCCCAACAGTGACTCAAATTGAGCTTTCCATTTTTCATCAAGTTTCTGTATCCTTTTTTCAGTTTCCTCCTCCCATTTTGCTTTTTGTTCTGCCATAAACTCCTCTTGCTCCTCCTCTAATATAAGCCTTATACTTTTCCTGGTTGCCTGAGAACCACCACCTCTTTTTGGCTTTCTTGGCAACTCGAAGACGACATCAGGTCGAACAAAACCCCCAACTCCTCTTACCTTACCGGGATGCTCTGGTTTCTTCAGTGCTAAGGTGAGGACATCTGTTGACCCAACTGTGGTAAGTGATCCCTCAGATTCTTGCTTTTTTAAGGTTTCCTGAAACAAAAGCTTAACATTAAACATACAACATAAAACAACTAATATTAATTTTCATAGTCCTTGAACAATGGTAAATTACTGAGTGATTCTAATAGGACTTACAATCCTTTTGGCCGTCTTCGCCACCTCAGGTGATGAAAAGTTACCATCCTTGTCAGAATGTGCATTCAGCCACATTCTGGCAAGGTCCAACATCTCAATTGGGACTCCTAGCTTCTTAGCCTGCAACAATATAACAAAGCAGAATCATGTTAGAAGTAGAACACATTTTGATTAAGGAAAAAATATTTGTTATCAACCAACACTTACCAATTCCGCTCTTGATTGAGCATATCCTTTACGTGACATCCTGTGGTTGTACTTGTTAAGCTTTCTCTTTGCACTTTGAACTCCCCGCAGTTCCTCCGAAGCATAGAATTCAGGAACCACAATGTTAACATCTTATTGGTTGTAAGCCATCTTAAACAACAAGGTGGACATAAAAACATGTTCACAAACCTTAAATTCTTCACTAATCCTATCTTCCACAAAAAGCGACCAATGCAGCTTGGGGGCATCTATAATCATCAGGAGGATTTTCCAACTTCTCAGGACTGTCCTTGAATGGCATAACGTAGTGAGTGGTCAGTGTACTCTTGAATTCCTGCCATTTGGTTGAAGCAGATTTAAGGACAAATCTTCTACATTGCTGAGGGATCACATAAGCCTCCTACATAAAACAGAGAAAAATAATAGTCAAGACCTATAACTAATGCTATTTTTACTGAAATTACCATAAAAATAATAGTCAAGACCTATATAACTCATTAAGTCGATGAAAAAAAAATTACCAGAACTGCTTCCCATATCTTCTCTTTAGGTTCATCATCCACATTCCTCCAATCATCAAAGATGATGGGGATCGTCGTACGTGCTAAGACCCCAATGTACGATTGCATATCTGTAGCATTTTTACCTATTGGTGTCTCCCTATCATCAGATTCTATGGGAAGCTTGATCCCTCTGATCAGTCGCTTTGTTACTCTTGCCATAGTTACCATCGGTCTGGATAGTAATCGCAGACCTCCAGTAAATTGGGGGTTTCCGCATGAGGAATTTGTTCTTTCTTCTTTCTGATCGGCTTTGCACTGGTTGAAACTGAACTGGACTTGGCCTTCCGGCTATACTTCATCTTCTTCGGGGCTGACACTGCTTCATCACTTGGAGTTGCATTTTTCTCAAGGGTGGCATCCGCTTGAGGAGAAGTACGTAAAGTCTTCCCAGAATCCAAGGTTGCTGTACCGAAAACTGTAGCCTTCTTCAGTTGTCGCACAACATCGATTCTTCTAGCAATATCAGCTGCATTCTTTTGTGCAAAAGTAGACGCTGCTGGAATACTATCAGAAGCTATAGCCGGCTTTTGTCGTGTCGCCTTAATTCTGAAAGCAATAACTTCTGCAGCTGCCAGTTTTTTTGGTCCCTTCTTTGAACCTAAAGAGTTAAGACCTTTCCTTACTGGTGCCATTACCTGAAACCCATTTAAAAAAGACTGGTCAGGTAGCATACTGAGGTTAAAAAAGAAGAACAATAATGTCGAGAAAAATACGACAATACAGAAAAACACACTTCATAATTAAGGCAACAATGTTATGTGTTAAAAGAAAATATATCAATCACATTTCAAACAAAACATCCAACAAAACATCAGACTGTTGTTCTAATAACTTCAATTATATAAAGTTACAGTGCTATTAGCTAGCATTCCATTCATTGCCTTCAAATTCACTATTAACGTGACCAGGTAAGCTACTATTATCTATCCATATTCCTTCATTGCCATCACGCATATGTCTGGTAGGGTGATTCTCATCTACATCATCAAATGTGTCAACTGATGGCATTGCTGGAATGAACGATTGTTCATCTGTGTCTTCAACTCATCGTCGTCATCAACCCCATGGTAGTCTATATCCAGGCACCTCACGACTACTGACCATTCTGCATCCAGGGGATCCTCAATATAAAATATTTGTTTCACATGTGTAGCTAACACAAAAGGATCGTTAAATGCCCTAACCTATTCAGTTTCACCAACGTAAACCCAAGTTTGTCTACTTTGACTGCTCTAGTACTCTCTACCCAATCACAGTGGAACATAGGAACCCTAAACTTATAGTAGTCCACCTCCCATATACTTCTAATAACTCTATAGAAGTCCATAGCACTGTCGGATGGATTTTGATCCCTCGCACTTGCAACTTGCATTGCATTGGCAAGCAATGTTACACTGCTGTTTTGAAATGATCGAACGCTGTCTCTCTCTTTGGTGTTGTAGTCAACTCCATTGACATGATAAGCAGCATAGGTTGGCACTTGATTTTTGGGACCAGCAGCCATCCACCTTAATGTTTGTGAAACTTTATCGGATTTCAGCCTCAATTGATTTGCAACCTGCCACAACGATTGTTCATTAAAAAAGGAGGAAGCCTATGTGACATACATTTTCAATTTTTGTAAAATAACACTTGTACCATCACATAGTATATAATTTCACTTACCCTTTCTTTTAACTAGTCTGGAAATGTTGCATTATGTTTTTCCCTCATCCACTTCTTGTTCTTCACGTTATTTGGGTAAATCAACTCCAATCCCTAAACCGAAGAACAAGGAAAACATTAAGCTCTGAAAAACTTTAAGGTTAAAGGGTATTGAAATATAAAAAAATACAAAAGGCTGATGTATACACTTACTTGATGTAGGGCTGGACGTCTTCTGTATTTTGTAAGACACAAGGTGTGCAAGATCCATCTGCTTTCCATACACATATATGATAGTTGGCCGTGATAAGGGCCTGCTCTGTTTGTAGTTTCCAGCTTTGCTTGTCGATGGAATTCCCACAGTGATACCACCTTCAGAATGGATACGCTCTTCTAAATACTCAACAGCTTCTTCAATAATATACTTCTCAGCCATGCAGCCCTTAGGAAAATGTCGATTTTAAACAAACCCTTTGAGTACTTTCATGTACCTCTCGAATGGGTATCCATCGGAAAAACACAGGGCCACACCATTCAACTTCTCTAACAAGATGTACTGTTAGATGAATCATAATGTCGAAAAATGAAGGTGGGAAGAATTTTTCAAGCAAACAAACAGTATCAACCAGATCTACTTGCATTTGTTTAAGTCTAGAAACATCTATGACTTTACTACAAATTGCCTTAAAAAACAGGCAGAGACCGAATAATGGCATACCTAACAGGCTTCTCTAGAACTGATCTTAATGCAACAGGGAGTAGGTACTGCATCACTGTGTGGCAGTCATGTGACTTAAGACCGACCAGTTTTAAATCTTCCATGGAGACCAGATTACTAATATTTGAGGAGAAGCATGTAAGAACTGACATTCCAAAAAAGATCTGCAGACTATATTTTTTCTCATGATGCAGCAAATTCCAACTAGCCAAAGGCAACTTGGCCTTTTTCTCCCCAGCTACCACTTTCAAGTAAGTTTTGATGCCCATATCGACCATGTCCAAACGGCAAGCAGCTATATCCTTTGTCTTACCAGGAATATTCAAGAGGGTCCCAATTATGGCATCACAACAATTCTTCTCAATGTGCATCACATCAAGAATATGGCGTACTAGAATATATTTCTAGTATTCAAGTTCAAAGAACAAGCTTTTTTTTTTCAGCAAGGTCTGGGTTGATCACCTCGCTTGGCAGGCTTTTGAGTTTTTCCAAACTCACGAGGCAGTCCTTCAACCCTTGCCAGAACCTCTTCTCCACTTAATGGTTCAGGGGCGACTTCATTCTCAATTGTGTTGTCAAATGCTGCCTGCTTTCAGTATGGATGATTTCTACGCAAGAAGCTGCGATTCTTCAAAAACACCATTTTCTTACAATGTTTCAGCGTAATGGGTTTGGTTTCATCAACACAGATAGGACAATCATTATATCCTTTAGTGACACTACCCGAAAGGTTCCCATATGCAGGAAAGTCATTTATAGTCCACAATAGGACTGCCTTCAATGTAAAGGTCTCTTCTCTCACAGAGTCATACACACATTCAACCCCCTGCCACAGTAACTTCAAATCGTCTATTAACGGTTGTAGATAAACATCGATATCTTTCCGGGGCTGTTTCGGTCCAGATATCAACAAGGACAACATCATAAACTTCCTCTTCATGCATAACCAAGGAGGAAGGTTATATGTGACCAGAATAACTGGCCAACAAGAGTATTTGCTGCTTAAAGCAGCGTAAGGATTAAATCCATTAGACGAAAGGGCTAATCGAAGGTTCCTAGGTTCTTTCCCAAATTCTGGCCACTGTGTGTCAACCAATTTCCAAGTCGGTGAATCAGCTGGATGCCGCATCATGCCATCTTTTTTCCTATCGCCATGCCAAGTCAAGGACTTAGCTATCCTTGGAGATTGGAACATCCTTTTGAATCTCGGTATTATAGGGAAGTACCACAAAACCTTTGCAGCAACCCCATCCCTCACAACTCCGTTCTTTCCAAACTTATACCGCGAAGTAGTACATGTTGGACATACTTTAGCTTCATGATGGTCCCCTCTATATAGAATGCAATCATTTGGACATGCATGAATTTTTTCATACCCCATCCCCAATAAACCTAGTGTTTTCTTTGCCTCACTATATTGCAAGGTACTTCATTCCCATCGGGAAGGAAGGACTCAAACAACATTAGCCAGTCGGAAATACAACCATCAGTCAGTCCATGCTTTGCTTTCAAATTGAACATTTCTACAAGAGCGTTCAGTTTTGTCGACTTTGTACACCTAGGGTACAAAGCTTTATCTCCATCTTCTACCAGCCTAAGGAACTCATCTGAGTCACAAGACATCTCCTCATCATCATCTTCTTCACCCTTATTTTCTTCACCCTCTACATCCTCCGGCTTATCTGTTGATTCAGACTATCCGCCACTATCGCCCTCCATGGCAGCAGCTTCACCATGACAGTCCCAATTTTTGTAATTGGTCATGATGCCATTAAAATATACATGGCCCTTGATGACAACAACGGTAAATCCACTGTGATTACAACACTTCATACAAGGGCAGCGTATGCTTGATTTGTTGGCAGCATTTACCGACGCAAATTTGAGGAATTTTCAAACCAGTTTGAAACCTCAAAGATCTCCTATCAGCGAGCATCCAAGTTTTGTCCATCTTATATAAACACATAAAAATGGAATAATAACTAGTTTAATAACCAATCACAATCATTAAAAATAAATTGAGGATCAAGATAAACACTTGTACTAACATCATAATAACCACAATCACAACATGCACATAAAGATAGAAAAATAACTACAACACTTAGGTACTGGAGCAGAGGACTGAAACAGCTACCCAAGTCGAGGTCATACTTAAGTCTAGTGTTTTCAGTTCAAATCAGTCACAAACACTTCAACTATTAACAACTTGAACAAACAAGATAATCAATCACAAGCAGAACAATAATAAATACAAGAATTCTAATTAAAAAGCTAAACAAATGAGCAAACTGGCTTACTTCAATTTGCATACCTCCACTTCAACTGATAACCACTTCAACTGCTTGCCTACTTCACTCCAAACTGTCACTGAACAAGAACAAGAAACTATTAAACACCAAATTGAACCCCCAATTCGAAACCCTAAAAAAATCACATTCAGAACCCCCAATTCGAAAACCTAAAAAATTCGAACCCCAGATTCTATAGAGCCCTAAAATTAACTCTATAAGAAAGAGACCGGGTTACCTGATTGAGAGAGAAAACATGTTGTTGTGTTCGAGAGAGACAGAGAGAAAGATGGTGAGGTCGATAGAGATGGTGACTGCGAGAGAGATGGTGAGGTCGAGAGAGAGATGGTGAGGTCTAGAGAGATGGTGACTGCGAGAGAGATGGTGAGGTCGAGACAGAGATAGATGGGTTTCAGACAAAAAGGAGAGGCAACTTTCAGACACTTACTGAAAATGAAATGGTGTGCTAGTGAAAATGAAATAAGACAATCCTTGGTTGACCGTGCAAAGGGTTTGTAACCTAGCTAATTGGAAATGGTGTGTTCATCTGAGTTGACCAACTAATACCGATCATTATTCTAAATTAACCAAAACACTCATTTTGGTCATCAAAGTGTTGACTTTGAAAAGTATTGGTCACACGACATATATATGTCGTTTGAAGTGACTAAGCAAGAATTGATTAACGTTGACCGCATCGACCGAGAGACCGAACTTTATCAAAAATGCATGAATTTTGTTCTACACCCATAATTCATTATCATGATGACATCTGATACTCAAACTTGAAAAAAATTTATTTTCGTCATTTGAATCGCAACGTGCTTACTAATGTGCTATAACATGTTTACCAAGTTCTTTGTAAACATACATCTTTATAAAGGGACTATATGCAAGAAACAAAATTTACCCAATATGACCGTTGGATATGATCGCAGTACTTAAAATGTATGTGGAAGAAAATTTACCCATTTTTGATAACTTATAGGTCTCGATCACTAGAGTCAACTTCAATTATACATAAAACGTTCCTATTCTTCCTCATAGGAGCGATATGATCGGTCGATAAACATGTCCAAATGTTCACATAAAATAGTTTCGTTGACACTAAATGAGGGTATAAGAATTGACGAATCTCAACTTTAAGTATTAGTTGGTCTAGATAAGAGGGTTTTCGTTTAGATAAAAGTGTTGACTTTTAAAAGTATTTTTCAGACAACATTATATGTCGTCTGAAGTTACTAAGCAAGATTCCATTCACGTTGACCGCATCGACCGAGATCCGAACTTTATCGAAAATGCTTGAATTTTGTTCTACACCCATAATTCACTATCATGTTGACATCTGACACTCAAACTTAAAAAAATTATTTTTGTCATTTGAATCACAACGTGTGTACTAATGTGCTATAACATGTTTACTAAGTTCTTTGTAAACATACATCTTTATAAGACAACTATATGCAAGAAACAAAATTTACCTAATTTGACCGTTGGATATGATCGCAGTACTTAAATATGTACGTGGAAGAAAATTTATCCATTTTCAATAACTTATAGGTCTCGATCATTAGAGTCAACTTCATATATACATAAACTTTCTTATAGCTTCCACAAGAAGAAGTACATAATCGTTTCATCAAAGTGTCCAAACTATTACATAGATCTGTTTTCCTACTCTTAATAACAGTTTGAGTACCGGCTAATCAAAAATATAAGTTTTGGTCGGAGGAGATAAGAGCGTTTCCGTTTGGAAAATATGCACAATTTATGTTGACCACTTATTTACAACCTTAGACGACATATAATCGCCGTCTCACATTGAAGAAAAAGCGAGGGAAAATTCCGGCGCCCAAATTCAAATATTTCAGGTCCAGACGACATTTTTATGTTGTGCGATGAATACATTAAGGTTGGCACCCTCTCCCAAACTCAAATGAATTGAATATTTCAAGTTCATACAGACGACATATTAACCTCGTCTGATGAATAGATTAATAGGTTGAGCCCTTTTTCAAACTTATATATCAGGTTCTCACAGACGACATTTATATGTCGTCTTGTTAAATACAATAAAAGGTAACCAAACTCAATATTTAATTATAAATTGAGTATTTTAGGGTCAGAGAGACCACTTTCATATGTCGTCTGAAGTTATACATTACAAGGTTCGTACACTCAATTTTATGGGTTTGTTAGACGTCATTTGTTTGTCGTCTGAATAAGTGAATTTAAGGGTTCAAAATGGAGGTATAAATCAAAGATTTATGGTTGTTTCAGACAACATTAATATGTTGTTGGATGAAGTACATAAAAAGGGGATTTAAAGTAGATTTCGCATTCTTTCACAGACAACTTTTATATGTTGTCCGACGTATTACCATAAAGTTGCTAAATGTTGCTTTTTTACACTGCATATATATGCCGTCTGAAATTTTGCAGATCACAGACAAATTGAGCAACATCCAGAAGTATGAAGGGAGCATGGCACTCATACGACTTATACTTCACAAATGTCGTCTGAAAGGTCGAAAAATTAATCAGAGGACACAAACTCAAAATTGTCTAAAATAATTCGTTTGAAAAGTGTCGTCTGATGATGTCTATGGCCTAGTGCGTTGCTTGACTTACCGTTGGAAATTCACGCAAACAGATCACCATCTGACCTTTAAACCTTACTACTTAAACAGGTTTCACCGCGACCACAAACCAATAATTAAATTTATACCTTTCAATATAATCATTCCAAGAGAAACATTCTAAATGCCAAAACCTATAAACCAGACAAAAACACACTTCTCTCTCAACTTTCCATAATAATTAATCTGATGGCAAAAATACCATCTGAAAGTCATTCATGGACAACTCTTGTACACACTTGGCGCTACAGATTCGAAGCCCAACAACTTCTGTCCAATGAATCATCAACAACAAAATCACATCTCAGTTAACTACATTGATCGTCAAAAGCAGTGACAACCAGAAACAAGACTTAGCTTTTAACACTATCGCGCTAAGCGTGCAAAGAACACCGAATTACCTATCGCATGTCGAAAAATAGTTTTCCAAACAAGATTCACTACTACACTTTGTGGTTCACAAACTAACGAAAATTATGAGTTTACGTATAAATCAAAACTCAGGGTAGATCTTCACTCAAGCTTCAGAATAACTAGGGGACAAGTCCCATAACTCCGAGCTCAAAAGCTTCACAATTCTCCGACATCCGTTGGAAACCCGTTTCGAAAACGTACTAGAAGCCATAAATCAATAGAGTGATTTTAAAAAATCACCCTGACACCAACGGGTTGACACATATTCAAACAGTGATGACCTCTCATATCATACTTGGATCAATAAGTGGTCCCCCACGATCCGATCTCTAGCAAAGATGTCGCTCGACTTATCAATATATCTACTACTCTCAATATTGAAACTCTTAACACACATCGACTCGAATGCTTTTTGCGTCAACAGGGGAAACCTTCTCCCTAAGGCTACATCATAAATCATACTTACAACGTCACACCTACCATCTATTTAACATATCGACGCGACTCCCAGACTACCACAAAAACCTTACGACTCCATGGTTCGTCACTTAATCGAACTCCGATTCACTTAGGATCACCACTAGATTAAACAAAGATCCCCAATTACAACTAAGTGACGTTAGCAAACCAACTTCGTTCACACTTTACACTAATATCATGACATTTGAGACTTGTATCGACTAACTCAAAACAACGCCGACTGAAAGCACTATGGACACCCATCCACGCTTCTCCAATAAATCTTTTCATCTGCAGCTATTCCAGATAACAAATTATTCAACTCCAACAACCACGCACTTCAAGATATATTATTTCCCTCTGGACATTCATGTCACATTTATAATCTTCACCTTTCCATCCTAGCGGCCAAGGTCACTAAAGATTTGAATTTCTAAAAACTCCTGAAGTTCTCAACACGTTTAAGCTATACTCCAAGAAATAAATGAGTTGATTCGGTGACCAGCTCGTACCACCTTATACAATGCCATCAAACATCCTACGCAAATAGCTTCATTCCCCACTGTTGCCCTAAAGTCGGAGCGACCTCGACTCTTCCACATCTATTTCAACTGATATAAATTTCAAAAACAAACAAAAACACACTACCATCTTACTAAAACTCTTAACAAATCTGAAGACCAAACTTCAATAGATAGACTTCCCAAGGAATCCATTATAGCCTCACGATTAATATACTATAACTGACACATGCCATTCTACGATTCAAAGCTTACTTGAAATTCCAAAACATTTAACGACTTTATTAAATTTTCAAAATTCCCTGACTGTGACACAACCACAAGTTTGTCATAATGCTATATCCAATGATTTTTATAAAGCTAACAACTCAAGGAAAATAATCCTAGAGTCATTATGCTTAACGCCTTAACCAAGTTCAACTAATCCACGATATAGACAAAGTCATCAGAAATATTGATATTAATCAACTACTTCTCTAAAATGTTCCAATTACAATCTTCATTGGTATGGCTAAAATAGCCTCACAATTTAACCCTGCAAAAGATTGTCAATTGTAGTATAAAGAAGCAAAGATCGTTCATTGCCAGAAATTGAGGGTATTTAATTTCACACACAAAAAAACAATGTCACAAAAGTGTCTTATGTTCCTAACGAACAGCAGACTAAATATACTTAACTATACCTAAACTACACTACTCAGAAGAAGATGAAAATTTATAGACCTAAACTACACATAGAGAAAAACATGCACACAAAATTTCAGGGGATTTGAAGTTCGTTTACTATTAAATAAATCACGAATAAAGAAGATAGAAGAAGAAGATAGAAGAATAAGAAAACTAGATTGATTTTTGTAGTTTGAGAAATAAGATAGAGAAGAGGTTAGAGATTTCGGAAATTCACCACCGAATATGCTTCAAAACAAAGTCTACAACCAAGATTCTAATTACCAAGTTATGAAAATGTTCAATCAAGAATAAACCGTGAACGCACTGCGTAAATTCTTATTACTTCCCTTAACTATTTAAGCAAGATGAACGCACTATTACTAAGCCTTTAGAATGACCAATCAAGGTATAGACGCTATCCTATCAACAAATTATTCTAAGCATTTAGATCACTGAAAGTGATTGAACAAGTATGCAAAACTAGTATGGAACGCCTACCTAGCATGCAAGTCTCTCTATTTGGTTTCACCTATTGTCCTATAGGTTTTACTACCTTGAATTAAGCCGTATTAACCATTTAAGAGATTAAACAACCTAATTCTAGCCCCACTTACAAGTTCATAATGTTCTATGTATGCATCCATGAACATAAACAAGCAAGAGTTCTATAAACGAAAACCAAACAGACAATCCAACTAAGTAATTACGAAATTAAGGTTGTAGAACAAAGTTTATTGCATAATTCGGGGCTTCAAACCTCCACCCCTAACTAAGATAAACTAGCCACACATCGTTGTAGAAATCACACAAAAAAATAAATTCGAAAATTAAAGATTACAAAGGGAAGAAGAAAACTGTGAATGGAAGGAGTTGACGATGATCTTGGCGACTTCCCCCTTGATGGATTCTTGTGCGATGCAGCAACGTGAAGTCTCTCTTGTCGTATGATGACTTAGTGTCATTCTGGTATTAGGGTTCTGCCTTAAGTAGTCTCCAAGTCTTCAAAGCTTCATTTTCAAACTATGTTTCCTTCTTTGACTAGAATCAATGTTTGGGCTATCTTTTGAATGTCTTCCACATATAATCTGGGCTTGGATTTTGGGAAAATTATATTGATGATGTCACTCTTCAAAATCGTGCAAAGACCCCCAAGAAATCTTCTCAGAATCCAGCCCATACACTGCCTCGAACTTGACTGCTGCACAACTTTCCGGAACTACTGATTTTCTGTCCAGCTTCGACAATTTTTTTTTGAATTTTTAAATTTTCTAACAAAAAAAAACAAAACACAAAATGTGTGTAGTCCCTTCCCCACACTTGAACTAGGCAGCATCCTCGATGCAAGAACAATATAGATCATGCAATGATAACAGATGTATGGAGCAAAGTGAGAAAAACAAGAGACTAAGAAGATAAAGTTCAGAAAAGCTCCCCCATTTTGTGCTCTGAAGCCAAGTTCCAGCTCATATAACATCTTGTTGCAGCATCGAATGTCTGAGATTCCAATTGGAGATGAAATATGGCATTTCTAGCTTTACGTGGATATGTGGCACGTTTCCTAACTCCCAATGAATTGAAAATGGCAGCCCTGCAAAGTTAGAAGAAAAACAGAATTCGCACAGAAAAGCTGAAGCAAGGACCTTTACCCATTCAAACCTGATTTCCAATGAGTTCTGATGCCAGAATGTAAAAGTTCCTCAAGAAAAGTTGAAGCTAACTCAACGAGCTGTTTAGGCATATATGGCTTTCCTCTACAGAATTTCTGGAATTATCCCCTGTTTTGACCTTTTTTCAGCTGCAGTGCACAACTTCTGTTTTCCTAACAGTGACCTTTCTTCCTTCAAAGTTGAACTGGGAATGACTCAGATCTCCAAATTCACTTATGTAAAATCCTACAAAAACTAGACTTAAAGACCTTTCTTTTAATGTAAAGCACATATTCCCAGGTCTTGTAAGCTGCAAACAGTAGCCTTCCAAAGTTGACAGACTGCTTTTTTTTTTTGCAAGATCACTGTTTTTGCATAACTTGGAGTTTTCTTCAACTTTTCTCAACTCTAACCTACACACACACAAAACACATCAAAACGAATAAAAACAAAAACAATAAAATACAGAAGATAAAGAAGGTTGGGTTGCCTCCCAACAAGCGCTGATTTAGCGTCTTCAGCTAGACGGAGTTTCTTCTTTAGTCCACAGGGGGTGATGCATTGCAGAGGTTCTCCTCCTCTACATTGTGCTCTTGAAATGCCTCATAATATGGTTTGAGGCGGTCTCCATTGACTTTGAATTCATTGCCACTCTTTTCACTACGAATCTACATAGCTTCATGAGGAAAAACATTAGTAACAATGAAAGGACCAACCCAACGAGAACGGAGCTTACCTGGAAATAGCTTAAGTCGTGAATGGAAAAGCAAAACTTTCTGTCCTAACTAGCACAAACACCAATTCCAAGCCTAACTAGGTCAATCAAACGAAAACAAAGAATTGAGCCATAGAAATTCAACTTGACATTTCTCCTTACCTAGCTCAAGAGGGAGTGCTTCCTTTTGAGGGATTGCTACACGGGAGGAGGGCTTTCAAACGAGCCAAGCGGCTCCGGCTATGGCGGCCGGAGGAGGGAGCTCCGACGAGAGAACCACCACGGTAGCCGGACCTTTCGGGCGAGATAACTCCCTCACGGCAGCGCTAGGGCGGCTCTCATCGGTCCAGGAAGAAGGCTGGGTCAACGACCGACAGTTTGGGACCGGTACGACGGTCTACGGTGACCGGACGGCGGCGGACTGACGACGGGAAAGTTTGGCAGGGAGAGAAGGTCGGGGAAAGGAGAGAGAAGAGAAAGAGAAGAAAAAGAGAAGAAGGAATTGGGCCTCTAATCCCAAACCAGTCTACACCTTAAAACACAACTCCAAAAATAAAACACCCCAACAAAAATAATACCCTACTAAAAAAATTACCTTGTTACTAGCTAAAATTTACCATTTTTTTCGTCGTCAAATATTTCTCCTACGAATCATTCCTCCGAAAAAATCGTCCCTCAAAACCCCTTTAGGGACCTTTGAAACTATAAACTTATTGACAAAAAAGGTAAAACTTCTATTTATACCAAGCTAGTAAATAGGCTAAAAATTTAAGAGTCGGGATGTGACAGGTTGGGTTTGTGTCACCGAAGCTTTTGGCTTCTTCCGTCTTCCAAAGGTAAAATGAATCAATGGGTTTTTCTCCCTATTTTTGTTTGCATGTCAGTGGTTTGATTATTTTCGTTGTGTTATGCAGTGAAATTGGTTCTACCTTTATAGTGATCGCATTGATTCGGCCTTGATCACATTCGCTCAGGTACCTCGATGTGGTTCCTTTGGTTAGATTAGCCGTTTGATTTTTTGATTTGGCTAATGTTGGTTATGTATAAAACTGAGTGTGGCTGTTTTGCGGAGGTTTTTTGATGGACTCCAGATTTTGGCATTGAAATAGTATACGTAGCTCCAAGTTCATTATCAGATCTCACACTTACAAAGGTGTTCTGCAAACTTTGAACATATAGAGTCCAGTGTGGAAGTTTTAAAATAATCATTGAAATCATGGTTTGTTTTTGATTTGATCTTTAGTGTTACAACTATTTTTATCCTTCAATTAAATTAATGTTGGTTAACCAAAACGTGTGCTTATGAAAATCGTATTGAGGCAAAGAATAAAAGACGTGTGATTGTAAATGTCCTTTGTACAATTGATTCATCTATTGATGTTGGAATCAGTAAATTTTCATCAAAAGGGTATGATACAGTGAGTTACATATGGTGGACATGTTAACTGAGAATGGATATAGGTGTATCAGTGTTGAATATGTGAGCACATGTTTATTTTCATTCTGTTAGATCAATGATATATGATTAGGTATTATGCAGTGAATTTTGGCTAATAATGAGGTACATTTGTATTTTCATTGAGGCATATGACAAACTCTGAGGACCTATGAATTAAAATTATGAGAAAAAAAAAATTGGAGAAATTTGTGTCAAGTGATATGTTTTGGGCGATGAGTTTGTTACAGTAGGTATGGTGTTATCAATATGATATTGAGGGAACATGAGTGATTAATAAACAGTTTTTATATAATTAATATGAAATTAATATTTAATATATTATGTGTACAAAGAGCATACCATTGGCTTTTGTAAAGTGTTATTAATATGATATTTTATATTAAACAGTTGCATTAAAATATATTTGCAGTGGGTTTTGCTTTGGTTTAGTATTGGTTGGTGCAAATTTTATAGCTCATTATTTAGATTAACCATGGTGAAACGTGGCTTCATTTGTGTGTTTCTCTTTAGTCTGATTGTGTGCATGTTTTTTCTCTATAATCTTTGTAATTTGCTTCGCTGCGAGATCAGCTATATTTCCTACAATATATATATATATATATATATATATATATGGTCTGGTTCAAGGGACATCAAATTTAACACCAATTTTGACACTATTTATTAGCCATCAGATTTTAAAACAATGAATGGTCTAGATCAATTCTAAATATGATGTCAATATATAACTAATTGATGTGGTAAATGACGTGGATTACCTAATTTAATAACAAATCAAAAGAAGGAAAAATCACACTTTAAAATCTGGAAAACAAAATCCAGTTAAAAAAAAAAAGATCGACATAAGATCAAAGAAGAACAACAAACAAAAGAAAGAAAGAAAAAAGAGGAGCATCGGCTATTGCTTGCGAGTAGTCAAAGGGCGGCGCTGGCAAAGACTCCTTATACTCGTTGTCGAACACTAATGCCTTAACAGTATAGATGGTTCATGGTTGGCTTAATGTCTGATGCCTTCAAATGATATTCTACTGTAGTTGAAGAGTTTGAATTGTTTTCATGCCTAGATTCCATCAGTATCTCCCTACATTCACACAAGATGCTAGTACATTTAATATAATCAAATTTGAATCCAAAAGCATCATGTCTATATGATAAATCGTACATATCATTCTCTCAATAATTAATACAAAATCAATAGGAGTCCATTAATATCATCATCATATAAAAATAAAAATAACATGCCCAGGAATACAAATCGATCCTCTTGTACAATAACATAACTAACCAAAACTCCCTGAACGAATTTGTAGCTACCTAAAGGAAGAAGAGATTAATATTAAGGTACACCCCTAAATTTATTCTACTGGCAAGCAATATATATAGCCGATCAACTTCAAATGTTGTTTTGCTTTCTTTCTTGTATCTGTGTTCTTCTTCTTTGGTCTTCTGCCGATTTTTTCTTTTCTTTTAAATTGTATTTTGTTTTTCAGATTTTAAATTGTGATTTTTCCTTCTTTTAATTTGTTATTAAATTAGGTAATCCACGTCATTTGCCACATCAATTAGTTATATGTTGACATCATATTTAGAATTGATCTAGACCATTTGTTGTTTTAAAATCTAATGGCTAATAAATAGTGTCAAAATTTGTGTCAAATTTAATGTCTCTTGAACCGGACCCATATATATATATATATATATATATATATATATTATCTGTGATATTTGTATCTTTACTTTTCAGTTGATTTTGGATGTTTGTGAGCTATTAATATATTTACTTATCTGTTGGTTTTGAATGTTTGTGAGTTAGATGACTCGAAGGAAACGGATACGTGACAGTAATTTATCAGATTTGTCAAGTGAACAAGTTGGCTGCAATGTCTCTTCCATGAGTGCCTCTACTAGTGCTCAACTAAGTAGTGATAGTTTTCGTCGTAAAAGAAGAAGGCATGAAGATACTGTTTGTTTACAAAGTGATTTTGGTTCTCCTCGACACACATTTGGTGCTATGAGGGATGCCCCAAATGACAACGCTGATCATTGTGACCAAGGAATTGATGCTTTGGCTGTTGCGCAATCTAATATTGGACAAGCGTTTTATCAAAAGATGAGAAGAATAAGAGGTTGTGTCTGCAAATCAATGTTTATTTATGTAGCCTTTGGGATGCATTTGTTTTATTTCTGTTTAAGTTTCTGTTATCTTATGTTTGCAGGAGTAGTCTACACATATGTAGATGTTGGGGATATGACAAATGTGTGTGTTGATTGTGATGCGTTGTTTTGGTTGCAAGAGTCAAAATCAGTTCGAAGAAATGTGAGGCCATTTTATACAGGCTGCTGCCAAGAAGGACGTGTAAGACTGCCCTCTATAAGTCCTACTCCAGCCTTTTTAGAATACTTGCTTGATCCCACTAATAGTCAGAAAAATGTGCAATTTAGAAAGAACATTCGTGCTTATAATACTATGTTTGCATTTACATCAATGGGAGCTAATGTAGACACAACAGTGATTGATGGTCATGGCCCTTATGTGTTTAAAATCAGTGGACATATATACCATCTTATGAGTTCGCTTATTCCTCCAGAAGATGAACGTCCAAAGTTTGCATAATTGTACATATATGACACTGAAAACGAGGTTGCAAACCGGCAACAAGTTGTTGATTGTTTGGACTCAGAAATTGTTAGTGGGTTGATTGACATGCTTGATAATAGCAATGAATTGGTTCAGTATTTTCGATCTATTCGGAACATGTATGATCAAAGATCTTTGCGTTCATTGAATTTAACAATTCTTGACAATGATAGAGCAGGAAATAGAGAATATGATATGCCAAGTAGTAGTGAGGTTGCTAGCCTCATTGCCGGTGACATTGGGTTGTACGAACCTGATAGAGATGTAGTTGTTGAGACAGTTGAAAATGGTCTACAACAAGTGTCAAGGTTGCATCCAAAATTCATGTCATTCCAATACCCCATGCTCTTCCCTTATGGAGAAGATGGATATCATATTTGTTTGAAATTATGTGCACGTAAAGATAATGAGATGCGTAAGCGAGAAAGAATGTCTATGTGTGATTTCATGGCTTACCAAATACATAAGCGTGCAAATGAGTCATCAACTTTACTAAAAGGTGGTCGGCTTTTTCAACAGTTTTTAGTTGATGCCTATGCAAATGTTGAAGAGAACCGATTGTTTTATATTAGGAAAAATCAACCGGATATTAGGATCGAGACTTATGATGGAATATGTGATGCTTCATTAAGAGGACATAATGATGGTGAAAATGTAAGGAAAAGAATTATTTTACCAAGCACACATACTGGGAGCCCGAGGTATATGATAAAACATTACCATGATGCAATGACTTTGTGTCGAAAGTATAGCCCTCCTGATTGTTCATAACATTTACTTGCAATCCAAAATGGCCAGAAATTATCAGAGTACTGCGAAACAGACATGGTGACAAACTCGTCCAGATATTGTTGCATGGGTTTTCAAAATGAAACATGATGATCTTATAAACTATGTTAAGTCTTGGGAAGCCGTTTGATAAGGTTATTGCAGGTACTTTTCTTTGTGACATTCCCTCTTCTCATTTTGGTTGTTGTAAATAATATAGTATTTAATTTTTGTACATTTGTTTATGTTATTTCTTTGCAATGTGGTGTGCAGATGTTGCAACGATTGAGTTTCAAAAATGAGGATTACCTCATTCTCACATGTTATTTTGGTTGGCCGAAAATCATAAATGTTATTCAGCTGCTGATGTGGATTCAATAATCTGTGCAGAGATACCTGATAAGGAAGCTGAGCCTTTTATATGATGTTGTGAATCAATTTATGATCCATGGTCCATGTGGTGTGTTGTATCCGAAAGCACCATGTATGAGAGAAAATAAATGTAAAAAATCATTTCCAAGAGATTACAAGGAGGACACATTGTTTGAAGCAAATGCATTTCTTGTGTATAGGCGTCGTGACGATGGGTTTAAATTTGTCATGAAAAATGATGTGAAAGTTGATAATGCATTTGTTGTTCCTTATAATGCTGAACTTTTGTTGAGGTACAATGCGCATATAAATATTGAATCATTTTCTCAATCAATGCTAATAAAGTATTTGTTCAAGTATATAAGCAAATGCGCCCTGATCGAGCAAGAGTCGGTTTTTAATCTAATTTTACTGATGAGATTGCAATATATTTAAATTGTAGATATATATCTCCACCAGAGGCAGCATAGAGGTTGTTTGAATATCCGATTCATTCTCGACATCCACCTGTTGAATTGTTAAAGATACATTTGCCAAGACAACAGACAATTGCTTTTGGTCAAAATCAGCTGTTAACATCAGTTATTGCAAGACAAGGATCAGAAGATACTATGCTTATATCATGGTTTCATGCAAATGCAAATAACAGTACCAAAACAATAGCGAACAAGTTGACCTATGTTGAGTTCCCTTCTGCCTTTGTGTGGAATAATGATAAAAAATATTTGGACTATGCATCAACGGGGCTTTGCATTAGGTAGGTTGCCAAATATACATCCAACATGTGGTGAATTATATTACTTGCGACTACTATTGAACAAACATAAAGGTTGTATAAATTTTGAATCTATTCGAACAATATGTAATGTGATTTATCCTACATATCAAGAAGCATGTCGTGCCCTTGGTTTATTGGGTGATGATAAAGAATGGGTTGATTCTTTAACTGAGGCTACACCAACTGCAACATCTTATCAATTGTGTCATCTATTCGTTACAATTTTGATGTATTGTGATGTTTCAAATCCACTCCAACTTTTTGAAACACACTGACATCATATGTGTGACGATATTCTATACAGTGTGCGCTCTGATTTCATGTTGCCACAATTAAACATTCCTAAAGTAGAGTTACGAAATTCTCTGTTATTTGAGTTGGAGCAGCTTCTTAGCAATGCTGGAACATCATTAGCGAACTATCATCTACCATTGCCAGATAAGAAAAAGATGCAAGAGGAACTAAATTATGATTATGTTGCTTTAGAAAAAGAGCATCTTAGTTTGGTGTCACAATTAAATGATGGTCAAAGATTGATATATGACAATGTGATTGATGTAGTTTGTAATAAAAGTAGCGGCCTTTTTTTTGTTTATGGTCATGGAGGTACAGGGAAAACATTTTTATGGCATACTATTATCAGTAAGCTTAGATCTGAACGGAAAATTGTCTTAGCGGTTGCTTCATCTGGAATTGCATCATTGTTGTTACCTAATGGGAGAACTGCTCATTCTAGGTTTAAGATACCAATTGATCTAATTGATGGTAACGTTTCTTCAATAACCAAAGGGACACATCTTGCAAAATTAATTGAAAAAACAAATTTGATTATTTGGGATGAAGCACCAATGACTGATAAATGTTGTTTTGAATATTTGGATACATCACTTAGGAATATATTGTCATATCGTTTTATATCAGGAACTGTTCCACCATTTGGTGGTATGCCGATTGTGCTTGGTGGCGATTTTCGACAAATACTACCAGTTGTGACTGAGGAAACAAAATGTAAGGTCATCGAAGCATCGTTGAACAATTCTTTGTTATGGCCATTGTTTAAGGTTTTTCAGAGAATATGAGGTTACAAAAGAAAGGAATAAGTGAACAAGAGAAGAGGAAAATATCCGAGTTTGCAAAATGGTTATTACAGGTTGGTGATGGAAATATTTGTGATGTAGGTGATGATTTTGATAAAGATGCGGCATGGATAGAAATACTGCTTGATATGTTAATTGATAACCCAACTGATCCTATTCGGTCTATATTTGATGCTACATACCCATATTTTGAAAGAAATTATAACAATTTCAATTATATTAGAGAGCGTGCAATCATCACACCTAAAAATGTTACTGTGGTTGAGATTAACAATTATGCAATAGATTTGTTGCCTGGTCATATGATGAGCTACCTAAGTTGTGATTCCATATGTTCAACAAATGATAACGCCAAGAATTTGAGTTTATCATATCCACCAGAATTGTTAAACAACATTGAAATAAGCGGATTGCCATCTCATAAGTTAGTTTTGAAAAAAGGGATACCTGTTATGTTACTCAGAAATTTGAACCAAACAAATGGTTTGTGCAATGGGACAAGGTTGATCATTACAATTCTTTTTTAGAAGATTATTGAGGCTAGAGTGTTAACAGGAACTCATGTGAATCAAAAAGTTTTTTTGCCTAGGATTGTATTAACTGGGTTTGACATAAGTGGCCATTTATTTTGAAGAGAAGGCAATTTTCTATTAGAGCATGTTATGGAATGACAATAAATAAAAGTCAGGGTCAGTCGTTAAAACATGTTGGTTTATATTTGCCCCAACCTGTTTTTAGTCATGGTCAATTGTATGATGCTTTATCTAGAGTAACCTCTAGAGAAGGAATAAAAATTGTTGTTTTGAATGAAAAAAATGCCAAATATGTTTACAAAGAATATTGTGTATAAAGATGTGTTGAAGAATTTATAATTGCAGTGCCGGTAATTGTTTAAAAATTATCGTGTTACCATTTGCCAGTTACATGCTCAAATTCCTGAATATTGGTTTGACTTTGTGGAATTTAATCAGCTTCCACAACAGGAGGATGATGACAGAGTGCTGACAGGTACTTGATGTCTTTGTTTATCCATGGAGAAATGGATTCATTTTATGGTCTTCTTATTTACTAGACGTGTTATTACTATCTGGGTACGTATTATACATGTGGATCAATTTATGCATACTGTTTCATCATGATATTGTTTTATTTGCTTTTATACTCTGTTATTGATTTTGAACAATTATCACAAGTGCATGTGATCTAATGATCCATTTTCTAATTCTTTAGACCTGGTTGGTCGTTTGAAGATGGTGTATCTATCAGAGTTTACAAAAGTTGATGGAAGACGTGCAAAGAAACAGTCAACTTACATACAAAACACAAGGCATGGAATTTTGTTGGCTAAGTTGAAGTGTGATATCTTTACTGTTTGTTTGGGTTAGAAATGATAAATTTAGTTGTTGTTATTGATTGCTTGCCCTGAAATATACCAGCTATAAATTACAATAAGTATTTCATTTTTACAGGAAAACAAGATTTAAAAGTCACTTTGTGGGGATCACTTGCAGATCGATTTGATGTAGAGGCAATCCATAAATTACCCCCTCATGTTGTCATCGTATTCATAAGCACAAAAGTTATGCACTATGATATAATACATTTAACTTCAACTTATATGTTCTATGGTTATGTCACAGTTGTTTTCTTCTTTTAATGATTTGTCTTTGTCATTCATTTGTCAGAAAACACCATTAGTAACACTGGGATGAGTACATGTGTCTATATCAATCCAGACATTCTTGAGCTGAATAAGTTTAGAACAAAGTACGGTTTAACAACTTCATTAAATTACAGCTCCCCTATCAATTCACACAAGACATTTAAATAATTTCTTCTAATTGTTGCAGCTTCAATATGCCTTTTCATGCTCCAAAGATCATGAATGGGTCATCTGCGTATTGTCGATCTCCACCTGCTCTGGAAAAATGACAAGGTAAAAATATAAAGTTTCTTATTGGATAACCTCTGTGCCTCTCAGCTATTGATTTTTGTCCTTATTTTTGTCCTATATAGAATTTCTATGTCTATGATTTGTTTAATAAATATAAATTTAAACATTTTGTGTTATCTTAATTACATTTGATGAAAGAACTGTAAACAAAGCAGCAGCAAAATGACTACCTATATGTGTAGTCAACCAACTAATTTCAAATCATCTGTGTAAAATATATGTTACATATCCATTATACTGAGATGTTATCCCTACTGAAAACATAAAATAATGTACTGTGTTCTATGCATTGATATTCATATTGATATACAGATTAGATATACAAGTATTTTGGTGATTGCACCTCCGGCTTTTTCCCTCTCCTTTTCAAAGCAAAATTTATATTAGTTATCATGAACAGTTTTTCCAGCTTTCATAACAACATAGGTATGATTAATGCCTTCTAAATTTATTCACGTGCTACCGTAGAATCTGACTTTAACTTGCAAAGCTAAAATCACAAGATTTATCATTTGAGAAGGCTGGTATTACCTTGCTTGCCCTACATGCAGCAAAGCTCTTAGGCTTCAGCAGGACATTGGAAAGCTTTGTTGTGGACATCATCGAGAACAAGTTCCTTACTCCATGTAAGCTACCAGAATATTCAACCTCTATAGTCTCTTTTGGTATCTAATATTTGCAAAACAACGTGAAAGACACATTATTTGTTATTAATTATATCCAGCTCGAAAGAGTCTTTCTACAATACTTTTTAATTCAGTTTGTAAATATAATCACAATATTGTTGTCCCTTTATAAATACAAATTTATTTTATTTACTTCATTGACAAATTTGTGAATGCAAATTATATTGTTACAGATACAAGTTAGAGCTGTGGCTTGAGGATGAGGAGGATTCAACAACAACTACGTATAATAATAGGTAAGGCAACAGACATTTTGTTTGGAATAACATCCAATGATTTGGTGAATCAACAAGGGGATGCTGATAAGCACAACATTCCACTGACAATTGAAAAGACAAAGAATCAATATCATCTATAACGAATTGGCTATGGTATTAGGGATGATTTCTTGATCAAGAATGTTTACCCTGATACAAAAGATGGTGAGCAACTTCTTGTACATTCCATAACACCACAGATTCATACTCCAACAAAAAGAAACTTGCATCCACAAAAATAAGCAACACTTGAGGAGTTGTTGAACATAGAAATGAAAAAACAGAAAAGGTAACACCAAAATGAATCTATATATGTTTATCTACATTTCTCATATTATTCAAAATAATAGCTACAGATCAATAATCACCTTAGCCTGAAAAAAATATATAAATATGTCTACCATTTTCTTTTACCTGAAACATGTTTTCTGATGTACAGAGGAGAAGACAACAAAGGAGCAGGAAAATAAGCCATCATTATATTCATTCCTATTTCACCTTCAGTTTATGTTGTGGTATTACGCAAACCATTATAAAGACTATTGTTTATCACCAAATTGATCTTCTGTCTAAAGGATGCTTTCTGATGTACCTCTACAAGGAAGCAAAAGGGCAGCAAAGGAAGCAGCATTCATTATATTCATGATCATTATCCCATTTGTTTCTTTAGTGTTTACCTTATATGTAACTGTACTTTAATTACCTTATGTACCAAAGCTCAAGGGAGCAAAAAAAAGTCTAAATGCAAGGAAGAATCAGAATGATTTGGACCTTTTTGTTTCATGAACTCCCCAGCAATATCCATATCTGTGTGTTTTTTTGTAATGCTAGCGGACTGAAGGGGTGGTTCTACATGTCATTGCAACCTCAACATGCACAGTATTTTGTTTCTCAAATAGGCAAAACATGTAACTATTTTTTGATACAATTTAATTCTTTAGTACATGTAAAACTGTATTGTCCACAGAGGGCTGCACAGTTTCTGTTTCCACAATTGTAACAGGTTCTTAATGTTTCGCCACCTTAATTGAAAATTTCAAAACAAAAGCATTTAAGGTAAATCAATAACCGGTATCACAAACCGCAGCAATGCGCGGGCATGTACCTTGTTATAAGATAAACCGACAAAGCAACCATATAGCCTCCAAAATTTAAACAACAATATGTAACTAAAGAGTCATCTTAATGAGACAAAGACTACCATAAGCCTTCGTTACGCAACAGAGCTAGTCATAAGACCTTATGCCTATCAATCAAATGTTGCAACAACCTGCGACCTCCAATCAGGAGTGTGAGCTGTGACTGACTTTTTAAATTGGAGCCCTTACTTGTATACCATGATCTCCCCGACATGGCCAATGCAGATCAAGGGATATCAATATTTCATTCAAAGGAAATCACTATATACATTCCACAATGGACTTATGTACCTCCTCCCAGAATCTATATCCAATTTCTCACCACAAGCCTTGAAAACAGATAGATAAGTGAGATTATGTCAAATCTTGTTTTTGCCCATTTGTTTATAGGTACCAAGAGCCTCTTCCAAACGGTTGTTTTTAACATATAAAGAGATGAGCGAATTCCAAGGTAGAGATTCTCAATGACAATATGAGCCTCGATATTAGAATTACAGCTCAAGTTAAATCTAACCAGCATGGGAACAAAATGAACTCAGGTCTCAGAAACAAAACTAATCTCTTTACTCGAGTCTCAATAACAAAATCATTTTTAGTATCATGGTGCATCCACATAGCATGAAATCGAAAAGGGGGTTTAGTTCTAAATTGAGGTACTTGAGTAAAGAGAATGATTAGAAGTGAAGAGGACAATGGTCAGTGAACATCCTTGCAAGATGAAAAGTTTGCGATTCAGGGAATGGCAACCTACAATCACTATCACAGAAGCATGTGTCTAATCATTCCTTATAGGGCAACAATGTTATTTATCTCTTTATTGAAACCTCATGCTGTGCAAAAATCACATGAAAGCTGCAACAATTGTATTGACATAAACTCATATGGCAACAATATCAGCAGTATCCCCAACTATTGCCTCAATGGCTTGTTGGTTGGAAACCCAATCTGAGCATAATCTCCCCCAAGACAGAAATCTTTATAAGATAAAATCGACAAGGCAACAATTTCAATTCTTTAAATCACAGAGGCAACCTTTCAAGGACCAAATCCAACTAGTCTTTTCGAAACTTTCAAATACGAAGCCTTATTCCAATGGGATCAAATGGCAACCTTGACACAATTGCTACTTTGTAACAATAATTAAGAAACTGATGAAACAAGAAACCTCTCAAAATTCATGCCACCAAGACAACGTGAAACCCAATCAAAAATGGTTCCTCAACCCCACACTACGCCAATAAGTGCAACAAACGACACTTTTCACACAACGGTACACAATAGCAGAGTTGTACAAATTTCAAAAATGCTTCATACAACGTTCAGAAACATTCATCCGTTGTGTGGATAGTCTGCGCTCATTCCAGTTTTTTTTTTCCTTAAACTAGTACAACACTTTGGACAATATTTTGTTGTCTGAATGAAGATAAAAATGAGGCCCATTTTGCTTCTAACCCCACTCTAGTTTGACATATAACTAGATGTTGTTACACAACAGTGAAACAAATAAATGTTGTGTGAATGTATAGAATTTAAACTATCACACAATACTTTTTATACATATGTTGTACGATGTATCTCTCATGCCAGGCTGCAGACTTCTAATTTTAAAATTGCTCTTACATCCTCTAAAAACCTAAATTTTTTGTGAAAGATAGCCTTGGTGGTTTTGATGTAACAACGGAACACTCAAACCTGTTGTGTGAGAGTATAGTATTTTCAACAATCACACAACGACTTTTCAGTTTTGGTTGTATAATGTATTTTCGTGTCATGATGAAGCCTTCTCTTACATTTGGCAATACTACTTTAAGTTCTTCATCCCACAACAATCAACTAAGAAATGTTGTGTGAAGGTATATCACACAATTGTTTTCAATATTACGTTGTCTGTTTCGTAACCTCTAACCCCTAAAATACCCTAAACCCTAATAAATTTCCTATTGTAGTGCCACAACGGTTCTTTTTTAATACTGATGTGTGACGTAATATTAATATTGTTGAATTTATGGTTGACCGAGTTGATCGATACCCAAACGTTTTTGAAAATTTATGAATTTTGTTACGCTGCTATACTTCATTATCATAATTATATCTAACGGTCAAATTTTCATGATTTTAATCCTAAACATCTATATCACAATCAACCTCCTAATGAGGTATAACATGTTTCTTATGTGGCACATAATGTGACATAACATGTGTAGTACATATTATATAAACGTGTGTTTATCTAGAGAGACACCATTGAGGAAATGAAATTTTAAAAATCGAACCGTATAGACATGTTTACGATATTGAAGCATGATTGTGGTAGAAATGTCATCAATTTTCGGTATTACATGAGTGTCGATCGACGCGGTCAACTCTAATTACACTTACTTTCACTATGGGGAGCCAAACTATCATGATATAATTGACACCACTTCTTGTATGAGTTCATGCATAATAACCATATGATTATACGAATGTCGACAAAATCAAAAAAATGTTTAGAGTATAATATTGCATTTCGACGTGTTTTCGTATGATGATCCTCCCATATTTAGACAACTCTTATGGCTTTTATGCGTTGTGTGAGTGAAAACTAAGGTTATTTTAAAGAGTGACTCGTTAGAATGAAAAGTAGCCGTAAATCCCGCCCTCACGATTATTAAGTGAATGTCTCTATTTTCTTTCTTCTCAGACAACACAAAATATGCAATTTATGTTGTCTGATTTGTAAAATGGATAAGGAAAAATTAAGGCTGAGATGTAGCAGCGGGAAATCTCCTGCTCTTGCAATTTAAGGATGTCATTTCTTCTCAGACAACAAAATATACAATTTACGTTGTCTGATTTGTAAAATGGATAGGGAAAAAAATTAAGGCTGAGATAGCTGCGGAAAATCTCCCACTCTTGCAATTTAAGGATGTTATTTCTTCCCAGACAACAAAATATACAATTTACGTTGTCTGATTTGTAAAATGGATAGGGAAAAAAATTAAGGCTGAGATGTAGCGGGAAATCTCCCGCTCTTGCAATTTAAGGATGTCATTTCTTCTCAGACAACAAAATATGCAATTTATGTTGTCTGATTTGTAAAATAAATAGGAAAAAAATTAAGGATGAGATGTAGCAGCGGGAGATCTCCCGCTCTTGCAATTTAAGGATGTCATTCTCAGACAATTAAGATTTGGAGTTCTGTTGTATGATTTGGGAAACACTTAATTAACTCAAAACCTAAAGCACTTGACACTTAGACAAAAAATAAAAACCTATGCTTAAAACCTCTCTCTCACACACACACTCACACTCAAAACTGCTCATTTTGTCGAGAGAGAAAGAGAGAGTTCGAGAGAGAGAAGGGCAGAGGAGCCGCTCCCTTTCCAGGCGTGCCTCCGCCATTGGCCGATCGAAGACCATCACTCAACTCTCCTCTCTCTCTCCTCTACCTCCCCACACCCACAAAATCGACATCCAACCATCCTCTTTCTCAGATCGAAAATCCAAACCCTAACCCCAATTCTGATTTCTGGCCAAATCCTCTCTTTTCTGGCGAGCTCAAGCTTCTCAAAGGGAAACTCATCTCTTTTCTTTCGATTTCGAGCTCCCTTGAGCTTTGTTTTTCCGTTTGGGACCTAATCCCTCTTGTCTTCTTCTTTTCTGGGTTCGTCTGCAACGTTGCCGTTGGTGACTCTCCAGCCTTGCATTCGATTCTTCAAGGTAATCCTTTCCTTCTCTCTCCAATTCCAATTTAGATTGGGTTTCATATAGTGCACACCACATGTTTGATAGAATGCCTCACAGACACAACAAAGCTGAAGCAGTGGGCTTTTCCATGATTTTTGAAAAGTCTATACTTCTTTGTTCAATCTTAGTTTTTAACAGTTGAAAATAGACTCTTCAATAATCGTTTGAAACTTAGTTTCAAGCAAAACGGAGTTGATTTGAGAAACTTGTGCTATTTTAAAAGTTCATACAGTGTTTCAGAATTTTCTGCAGAAACTGCATTTTTAGTCACTTTGGGTCTCTATTTGACCATGTATTTGAACTCCAAACGACTTGAAATTTTGGGACATTGTAGTTTTGCTTGTCTACTTTGATTCCGGAGATTTTCAGCTGAAAGTATTAAAAAGTCCATTGGTAATGAATTTTTCTCTCCTACTATCTGTTATTAGGAAATTTCGCAAATTGCAGCTTAGTGTTACAAAACTATTAACTATTAATGTGTTCAAGATTTTTGTTGGGATGCACTTTTGACTATTAGCTAGTATTGGTAGGTTCTTTAGAATGCTTGGATCAGAAATAGAGTAATGATCACATAGTGCACACCACATGTTTGATAGTATGTCTGAAAGACACCACCAAGCTGAAACCAGGGGCTTTTCCAAGATTTTCGAAAAGCTTATACTTTTTCTTTTAATCTCAGTTTTTAACAGTTAAAAATAGACTCTTCAGTGATCGTTTTAAACTTGGTTTCAAGCAAAACGGAGTGGATTTGAGAAACTTGTTCTATTTTGAAGTTCACATAGTGTTTTAGAGTCTTAGTAAAGTTTACTGCATTTTCAGTCATTTTGGATCCCTATTTGGCTATGCATTTGAACTCCAAACAGCTTGTAATTTTGGGACATTGTTTCTTTGCTTGTCTATTTTGATTCTGAAAATTTTCCCTTGAAAATATTGAAAGGTCAATTGTTGGTGAATTTTTCTTTCTTACTACCTGTTTTCTGAAAATTTCTCAGATTTGCAGCTCATTGTTATAAAACAATGGATTTGGGATCCTTTACACTCTTATTTTTGTCATTGATATTTGACAAGTTTATCTATGCATAAATCCTGTACTTTCAGTTCTAAAAGGGCATGAAGGATTCCATTCTTGACAAGCATCACTTTCGCATGTTCTTATCAATACTTCTTATTTGTGTTCTCTTTGGAACAAGCCTATAAATAGAAGCTTAGCTACTGCTGTGACTTAGTTTTAAGAAAAATTTGATGTTATGACTGACTATGGTATATATGCTTATATTAGGATTTACCGCTAACTTTGGTACAACCTCCTTTGAAAATGGACAACCCTTCTAATAGAAACCTGCAAACACGTCTAAAGGTTCCAAATCCAACCTTATAGACTCCTGGAGCCTTCGTGCTCCCCACAAATTACAACCTCTCCCAATATAGATTTACTAATCTAACAAAGATCCTATAACCAACATATTCAGAGCAACTCTATTTGAGAGGAAATGAACTAGAAATAAATAGAAAAGAGCGGAAGCTATATATTGATTATGCCTCTTCTCCATGTACGCCCGATCTCAACTATGCAATCCTGCAGACTGGGCATTTTAAAACGAATGGCCCAGGGGAAGATATTTAATAACGTTAGAGTGAGTGGACGTAAATAATTTAATAATAAACTATTTATGCATTCCCATTTTAATTTCAAAGAAAATATACTGCATGCGGCAGCTCAAAAGTGCTCAATTCATAATCTGACAATTTCACGACTAGCACTGGCTAGTCACAAACTCAAATAAAATGGAGCCTCTCAGGCTAAACCATATATATTCATATATTCGAATGTATCTACACTCGTCAGACTCCTTGTATGAATCCTAGAAACAATTCAGAAAAATAGAAATTCATACAAGGCTACAACGCTGGCGTCTAACGCTCACGTTACGCCATAATGGTATTTTTCCTCATTATGACCGAAAAAGGACGGTGTACATATACGTGTGGACTCCCTATATGAAAACCTAAATAAACTGAAAAAGAAAGAAGTTTTCATATAGGGCTATAACGCTTGTGTCTAACACGCACGACACGTCATAATGGTATTTACCTCATTATGACGGACCAAGCACGTATGGCTAGCTAGCATTTATATACATACTATTCTCATAAAATCCAAAACATATATATCCACCGAAAATCTCATTTTCGGGATCTCTCCAAAGGAGGAAAAATTGCCAAATAGGCGAGAAATCAATAAATCTCATCAGAAGAAATAAATGATTAATTAAATCATTCAATGATTAATAAAATCATTCAAATCATTCATCGCATGCTTTTTATTTAAAACAAAGGTCCACTCACAACTTTAGGCCTAAGCCTGACGTCGATCCGAGGTCTCTCCAATTTGAGTCTCCTCACGTTCTGTTCCAAATGTATAATTAATTTCCCACTAAAAATCCAATATTGATAAAATAGGCAAAATTAATCGAGAGCCATAAATACGCTCATCATTGCCTAAGTTCGATATTCTTAAATCGAAACGATCCAAACTTTAATATCATACTTAGCAGTCGTAAATACAACCTTCCCCAGAAATTGATTTAAATCCTACGATCGGATTTTACATTATTTAACCGCTTAAATACCAAACTTCGGAAATTCATAAACCTATTCAAAACTCGTCTGAAAATTTCACAATTCACTTCATTAAACTCCTCTAATTATTACACATTTAAAATTATACAAAATCCCAAAATGGCGGCGGCGGCGGCGGCTCCGCCGGCAGCAGCGGCCGGAGGTCGATTCCGGCAACGTCCAAATTCTACCAAATTTTAACAGAATCTTTCTCTCATCATCCCAAACAACTTTCATAACTATCACTAAGTCTAATTTCAAGCCTAACTAGGTCAATCGAACGAAAACATCTTAAAAGCCCTAGAATTTCAACTTCGAATTTCTCCTTACCGAGCTCAAGAGGGATCGAGCCTTTTGGAGGGATTGAAGCACGGGAGGAGAGCTTCAAAACCGTACCAAGCTTGCCCGGATTGGTGGCCGGAGGAGGGAGTTCCGGCGACGGAAAGCTTTAGGCAGCCGCGCCTTTCGGGCGGCGTTACTCCTTCACGGCGGCGCTACACGGCCGGTCACCGGCCCAGGCTGGATGAGCGGCGTCCCAGCTGCAAGACGCGGCCCGTGCGGCGGCCAGGCATGGCCGGTCAGCGACGAACGGCGGAGAAAGAATCCGGCAGCGGGAAGAAGAGAGGGAGAGCATCGGGGAGAAAGAGAGAGAAAGAGAGAAGAGAAAAGAGAGAAAAAAATGGGTTTGGGCTTCACACCAACCCAGCCCAACATAAAAAAAATACCCAACTTCACTAATTTGACACCCCAAAATAAAATACCCTAATAAAAATTACCTTTTACTAGCTAAAATTTACTATTTTACCGTCGTTACATTTTTCTCCTACGAATAACTCTCCGAAATAATCATCCCTCAAAACCCCTCTAGGGACCAATTAAACTATATCTCAATTTCGGAGACGGTAAAAATTCTTATTATAACTACGCTAGTAAATAAGATAAAATTTACGGGTCAGGATGTGACATATTAAATTCACTAGGACAAATCAAAAGGGACAAATCGAGATCATATCACAGAATGATGATCAAATATCAAACCACTGAACATCTTTTCAAATCCAAAAGGCAACCTTGATGTTACTTTGTAACATAGTCATGGGGTTGATGAAAACCTAATTTCAAAAATGGTTCCTCAACACCATGAATAGAGGGAGCACCAATATTTCGAATTGAGATTTCACAAATGCTACCGAGACAAATCGAAGGGGCTAATCTAGATCATATCACAGAATGATGATCAAATATCAAACCATTAAACATCTGAAACCCACACCGTCCGAAACCCACCGCCGTGAATCTATCTGAAATTGAATCAAGGAAAACCAGAATCAAAACCCTAGATGTGAAATTGAAGAGAATAAATGATCGTTATTGTAAGATTCAATTGAATTGTAAAGACGAATACCAAAACTGAGAAGAATCAAACGGAAGAGAAAAGGAAGGGGCAAGCTTACCTTGTGGTGGTGAAGCGGAGGGGCAGCAACCGACGGCGGTGCTTGGCTGAACCAAAGCGGCGGTAGAGACCCCCAAACAATTTTTAATTTCAAATCTCAAAGAGAGAGAGAGCCAAGCTTGAAATTCAAAAATTGAAGAATGAGAGATAAGAGATAAAGACCAAATAAACCTTTTATTTATTTATATCTTGAAATCTGAATGTTACGGCTTCCCTAAAACGTAAATTACACAAAGACACGTGTCTCTCTGCTTAAATAGTTGCTACTTGTTAACTCTTGTAAGTCTTTTAAACTGTTATAAATTTGAATGAAAACTTCTTTTTTTTTCTTCTTTTTTTAGAGTAGAAATGAAAATTTAGAGCGTGAAATTAAGTGAAGCCTCTCCTTCTAGAGTTTAAATTTCATTAACTTTAAACCATGTAAACATTCAGGGATCGATGATGTTTACGGATTTGGATCCTCTCCTAATAAACCTTTGCTAATAGGGAGGTGAAATTTACACTCCCTATTTTACAATCTACACTCTCACCTTTCATTTTTTAGTAAAGTTTTCATAAAAAGACAAAACACATGTCAATAAAGACAAGATTTAAATTATCAAAAGAGGAAAGTGGGAGTGTGAATTATAAAATTAGGAGTGTAAATTTCAGTTCCCTGCTAATATTGCCTCATAAAGAGATCTCGGCCGTCTATTCTCAATGGATGGCCAAGATTAGCTTTTGAGATGTTTTCTCTTTGGTCTTTTCTCATCTATTATATCGTCTCTCTCTTCACAAATTCTCGATAGAGATGAGAATCTCATCTATTGTACTTGCAAAGCTCACACCTTACTTTCCTCCCATCTCTCCCTCTTCTCTATCTTTCGATTACGAGTCGGAAAATAATCAAGATCCTTGGGTTGAAAGTGGCTCACTATAAACTGTCATCGATAGCATTTGAAAAACGCTATCATATCATATCCATAGCGTTTACTAAAACGCTATTACAGCCGGAGCTATGAAAAGTCTAGCCTCTTTCATAACGTTTCTTGAAACGCTATCATAAAGTTCACATCTATAGCGTTTAAAACATGCTACTGTACATATCACCAATAGCAATATATAAACGCTATGTTATATTTTCAATAACATTTCTGAAATGCTATAAATATGTTAGAGCAGCTTTTAAAAAAAGTTATTACAGTACCATTACATAGCATTTCCTGGTGCTAAAGACATTTCTTTTGCAGCATTTAGAAAAGTTAATATGCCTTAAAGATCGATCAAAGCACCAAATGACATTGATAAACCAAAGTCTTACAATATCTCAGCCAACAATCTTTTTGTACTTATTTGTTAAAGATACAAGCAAATCCTACCAAATTCATAAAGTACTTCACTAAAAAGTATCCAGCCTTGCAAAATCTCTCCTAAAATTTGAAGGATGCATGTAATAACTAGCTGAGGTACATAGTAAACTAACAACCTTCAGGCTCATTAATTTGCTCTTTTCATTATTCTCTGGAACCTCCACTGACTTGAAGACTACCACATAAATCAAATATATATCACTACATCATAGACCTCCACTAACTTGAAGAATGCCACAGAAATCAAAAGATCACTACAATAAAGGAGTTTATTTGATGCATACCATAATTCTAAGGCATAATCACTTTGTCTGCTGGCCATGCTATTGTAGTACCAGGAGAATCTTCAATTCTAACCCCTCAATAAGTGGATCAATTATATTAGCATGCTTCAAGGGAAAAACTTGTAATCTTGTCACACACCCCTTTGACACCTGCAACAATACACATTACTCAAAAGTTAAAACAAAGAACCATGATCAAAGACCAAAATCTAAGTTAAAGCACATATGGACATAAATTTATGATTAACTACCGTTTCTACAGCAGCTATTTAATTTCATGGCCTTGGACTGGCATTTGTTGCACCAAATGTTCACCTCAATTGTTATCTTTTGCTGCAGAAACATATGTTATATAGTAACCACAGAGTTAATGTTTGAGGTCTTTTAGACACACATAGTGAAAGAGGATGAGAATACAAATTTGGTTTGGGATCGGAGTAGTAGATTACTATGCCTTCATATTCTCCTGAAGGATGTTCTTGCTGCTAATTCTATCAGAATGTAATGAAGACGTAGAAAACTAAATCTATCTTTTATAATGCAAATGCAAACATATCTTTGCTAACTAACATAACTGCACCAAAGAGGCGCCTCACTTTTGACACCAAAGAGGCGACTCACTTTGTAATAGTAGAGATAAAACTAATAATTGATTCTACAGGTACTTCATGTAACAGGACCGGCCATCTAAATAAGAGTGAAAAAGCATGGTATATATATACTTGGGGATATACTATATAAGATAACCAATGTCTACAAAGCATATTTTGAAATTAAACTATAATGGCCACACTGAATTTTTATCTCATATAAATTTTTCATACCTGAATTGTGCCACCCTCCAAGTGTAGGAAGTGCCAACAACCTACTTTCACAAGTCACATCACTATTTTCTCATGTAAATCAAAAACTAGCTATATTAGTTCTAGCTACTTGGGATAGATAGCACATATACCAATTGTTTCTAGGATCCCATACTCGCTTTCCGTATATGTGACCAACCGAATTTACAGAAAAAGTCAAGTGGGAACCAACTATTGTCCTCACACCCTGCAAACAAAGCCAAATGATCCAATAATTATATTCATCAAAGAAAAACAAAATAAGTTGATAGTAGCACTGTACTGCTCGCAAATTCTCATCCCTTCTGTACCAATTCCAAATCAAAGAATTTGGTCATATACAAATTTCAAATCAGAGAATTTGGTCATGGGAGATGGTTTTACTTTTTGATAGGACCCATTCCGAATTTCATCCTGAAATCCGGAGTAAATCCTGCGGGGTCAACCTCAAGAGATATTTTACTAAAAATTTCGGCATAACCTCCCTTGAAAACGGACAACCCTACCTAATTATCAAAACCAACTTGCAACACACTTCTAAAATCATACTCCCACCTTGTACTCTTGGAGCCTTCCTACTCCCCAAGTTCAACACATCTCCCAAAATATCAAATACTAATCTAAAAAAATTCCACCACCAACAATAAATTCATTTAATAATTTATTACTGAATTTTCAGAGCATATCTAATAATGAACAAAAAACAATGAATAAAGAATAAACATAAGCAGCCTCTGACTCTGCCTCGACTCCATGTACGCTCAACCTCAAATAAACTGAGCCTGCAAACTGGGCATTTGAAACCAAAGGGCCTAAGGGAAAGTAATTTAAAACGTTAGAGTGAGTGGACAAAAATAAATAAATAAAATGACATAGGATAAGAAACTAAAACTTAAATACTTTCCCACTTTTTGATAAGCAATAAATCCATTACATGCAAGTGCTGATAACGCCTTCAAAAGAAAATCCTGAAAAAACGGACTAGCCTCGCTAGTCAAAATATCGACAAAGATAATTAATATATAACCTTCATAGAAGAAAATCCTTCATAGGCGTGCTGATAACGCCTTCAAAAGAAAATCCTAAAAAAACAGGCTAGTCAAAATATCGACAAAAATAATTAATAACCTTCATAGAAGAAGGTATCAAAATAGTGGACTAACCCCGCTAGTCAAAACAACAACAAGGATTCATAAAGACCTTTGTAAAAAGGAATATCAAAACGATGGACTAGCCCCGCTAGTCAAGTCAATAGCCATACAAGTGAGCCTCCCAGGCTCAGGTGCCTCCTAGGCAAAAGTACTCCCATACTCCCTATACATTCACGTTATGATAACAGAGAGGGTGCAAAGCTTGTGTGATGTCGTCGACTACATCACATCACCCGAATGCGGAAAGGGCTTGAGTAACCCCATTTAAAACATGGAAGTCACATCGCCTCGAATGGCGGAACAACATGCTAGCATGAATATCATAAATAATCTAACAAGTATGGCATAAGAAGGGAAATATAAATTCATTTGAGTTTTCTCAAAACTCATAAATCGAGTATAAGTACGATTCCCAACCGTACTCGGAAAATTCCAAAGCAAAGAAATTAATTAAATTCAATGACGTGTCCCACACTTTAAAATTCTCAATGAAATACAATAACTCAAGTAATTATCATGTTTTGAAAATTAGACAATACGCAAATCCTTAATGTAGTCTCAAATCCGGAAATCAAAAGAATATCATAATTCAAATACCAAAACAATTACCCAACTCAAAATCCGTAAATCATTAACGAAAATTTAACAAGTACGTCGATATCACATAATTTCCGATCCAAGTCATAAGCCGAAATTATAATATATGAGCTCGATAAAAATAATAACGATAACTTATAAGGTCATGCATGCATATTTAATAAAACCAAAATGTCCACTCACAAATTTAGGCCTAAGCCTGACGTCGATCCGAGGTCTCTTCTGCTCGAGCCTCCTCACGTCCTGTTTCAAATATATAATTAAATCCCCAACTAAAAATCAACACTTATATAAAAATAGGCAAAATTAAAAGTGAGCCTTATACACGCTCATCCTTGCTCGACTTCGGTATCCTTAATTCGATATGGCCTGAACTTCACCACAAGCATCGACAGCCTTATAATAACCTTTTACAGTTTAAACAATATTAATCCAATGGCCGGATTGTACCCTATTAACCGCCAAGTTCATCAATCTCTAAAAAATCTCATACCTATCCAAAACTCCTCCAAAAATTTCAAACTTCACATCATTAAACTCCTCTCAGCATAACAAATTTAAAACCCTGAAAAACTACCTAAAAGAGGCGGTGCCGCCATCTGCTCTGCCGGCAGCCTAACTCTGACGACCTCCAATGCCCACCAATTTTAGCGCAACCTTCCTCTCAACACGCATAACAACTTCCCTAACTAGAACAAACACTGATTCCAAGCCTAGATAGGGTAATCGAAACAAAACATAAAATTGAGCCCTATAATTTTAATTATTGATTTCTCCTTACCAAGCACGAATCGAGCCAATTTCTTTCGAGGGATTACTACCCTAGATGAGAGCTACAAGATGGGACAAGAATCGCCGACTATGGCGGCCAGAGGAGGGAGCTCCGGCAAGAGGACAGTCGGCGTCTCAGACGGGATTTCTCCCGATCAGCGGCGTGGCAGAGCTGCTCACATACCTAAGAGAAGAGAGGAGATGACGGGGGTTCGAATGGGACCAGTGCGGCAGCCTGTGCTGGCCGGACGACGACGATCGGAGGTGGAGAGTCCGGCGGGGAGAGAGGAGCTCGGGTGAGAGGAGAAGAGAGAATGAAATGTTTGGGTTTTTTTTTCCCCAACTGGATCCCAACCCATCACCTTAAAACCCAACTCCAAAAACACCCCAAAAACATACCCTAATACAAATTACCTTTTTACCAACCAAAATTTACCCCTTTTTTTTACCGCTTTCAACAAATCCTCCTACGTAAAAATTCTTCCGAAATAATCGTCCCTCAAAACATCTCTAGGGTCCTTTGAAACTATAAAATTCATTAACAAAGACGGTAAAAATTATTATTAACACCATGCAAGTAATTAGGGTAAAAATTGAAGAGTCAGGATGTGACAATTCTCCCCTCTTATAAAAATTTCGTCCTCGAAATTTACATACCTGTCAATTAAAGAGGTAAGGATATTGATTCCTCATTTGCTCCTCCGGTTCCCAAGTAGCTTCTTCTACTTGATGACTTCTCCAAAGCACTTTAACAAGTGAGATTGTCTTGTTCCTAAGCACATGCTCCTTTCGGTCAAGAATCTGAACCGGTTCCTCTACATAGGTCAAATCTTTCTTCAAACTAATCGGCTGCTCTTGCAAGACATGGAAGAGATCAGCAATATACTTGCGAAGCATGGACACATGAAAAACATTATGTATCTTAGACAACTCTGGAGGCAAATTCAACAGTTAAGCAAGTGAGCCAACACGCTCTATTATCTCTTAAGAACCAATATATCTCGGACTAAGTTTCCCTCGATTACCAAAACGTACTACACTTTGTTTCACTAAGAAACTTAAAAGCTCGCTTCTGCTCATCCAAACACGGCGTCGTCACAATTAAAACACCGGTGACTCTAGTTCACTAATCTCTCACTCGACGCAAGTAAAGCTTCTTTCAAAGACACTGAATCTTCAGTAAACCCTAAACCTTACGAACTTCCGCTCACACATAACATTTCTTCCAGATGACTACGAACTTATATATACCGCAAACATACTTTGGAAAATAATTCCACAGGGCCTAAGCCCTTAAATAGCTCTAGGTACGTATGCTCACGCTTTTCCATGCAATGAAAGTAGCTAACACACTCGAAGAGCAAAGTTCGATTTCAACGTCGGACTTAAATTTTCTAATGTCATGAAACGATCTCATCATTACAACGCTTCTGAACTTAACATCAAAGCCCACTTGTTAAGAAGTTAGAATTCATGCTTTCACACATGCTCATAGCTATCTGAAAATCCGCTAATTGAATAGATTGAGGATTCCTACACCGCCAAAAACTGTAGCAATCACCCTTCTAAAACTGTGGTACTCGCGGAGTCAAAACTCACACAAGATCACAAGACAACCCTTCTCTGGCTAAGCGATTAGTCCAACAAGAGTTTAACCTCAATTACCGGAATGAAATTATGTAGTGGTCAATAACTACATCACTTACGTCTCTCCACCAAAATCATGACATTACCATGGAACCTAGCAACAATCTAGCAACTTATTGGAATTCAAGCTCTCTCCTGATTCTGCTATCTCCACTATTCTCTTTACCACAAACCAGAAGATGATTTGAAACATGACTATCATGTGGAAAGTGAATATTCCTCCTTGCTCGTCGTAAATAAAATTGACTAACAATGCCTGCGAAAATTGACACAGTTAATTCATGATGCTAGACTTGACGTTGAAATCCACATAAATAGATCACCTTCCTTAGGCATTGGTGGTGTATACCTCATTCACCGCGACCATAACTCTAATTGTTAAAATTATACATCCCACTCTAGCCATCTCATGAGAAAGATCCTAAATGCCAAAACCACTGAACCTGACAAACATACTTCTTTTCTACCTCCATTAACAATTAAACTAACAGCATAACACAATCTAAAAATTGGATATGCTTAAGTCTCATACACCTCCCAGGCGCCACGGCTTCCCGCCAAAAAGATCCTTTGCTAAACCGAGCTCACAACACCATGCAACTATTAAATGTAAAGATAAATTTTTTTATACAAGGCCCACTACTACACTTTGTAGTTCACCAACCAACGAAAACTATGAATTCAAGTAAGAATCAAAACTCATGGCTAAACTCAGCTCAAGCTCCAAAAGAAATAACTTAAAGCACACGAAAAACAAGTCCTCCAACTTTGAGCTCAAAAGCCCCACAAATCTCCGACGTCCGCTAGTAACCTGTTTCGAAAACATACTAGAACCAAGATTTAATTGAGTGGTCTCAACCAATCACCCTGACACCATCGAATGAACACACATCGAAATAGCGATGACCTCACAGTTCAAACCTGGATTAGTAAGTGGTCCCACCACGATACGATTTCGAGAAAAGACGTCGCTCAACTTATCCATATATCTACTAACCACAATATTATACCTCTTAATAAACCTTGACTCGAAATGTTTCTTGAGTCAACAGGGGAAACCTCATCCCCTAAAGCTACACCATAAATCACACCCACAACGTCACACAAACCATAGATTCAACATATCCACACGACTACCAGACTACCACATAGAACTTACGGCTCCAAGGTTTGTCGCTTAATCAAATTTTGATTCACTTAGGATCACCACTGCATCTAACTTTCATCCCTACCTTCCACAACAATCACCTCGAAAATTCGACAAACTAACCAAAATCTATAACCTTCACATTTTAGTGTCCGCACTCCACGATTTCAAAATCAAAAGGACTACCCAAAACGGCAACATGAACAATTTATATATCATAAGACATGTTACCACTTATGAACGAAGTAATATTAGTAAACAAACTTCGATCACAAATTCAAAGTTTATAACAACCATCCGGAACGACACTGCTTACTATGGACACCCACACACTCTTGCTCCATGATTCAGTGGGCTTTATTCCACCGCTGCCACTTCCACCAGCTCCACGCAACAGTCTTAGAATACCCATGATAATACGTATTAAATTCACCATGTGTTGTCATAAAGCCGGAGCCACCACAACCATCTCGCTTCTAGTCTACCATTACGTTTCAAAGCCATTCGCATTTACCGTCTTTTCAAAACACTCTAACAAATCAGGAAATCAAACTTCAACACATAGAATTCCGGAAGAATCCATAATGGCCCCACGATTAAAAATACTAAAACCGATGTATGTCACTCAACGATTCAATGTTTGCTGGAAATTCGCAACATTTAGTGACACCGTTCAATTCTTAAATTCTCTTACTGTGACACATGAATAAATATGTCACAACACCATGTCCCATGGCTAGTGTAAAGCCAACAACCCAAGGAAAAATAACATGGAACGAATTCAAATTCAGAAAGCTTAATCGAACAAGAACATGGAACGAATTCACTAAAAGTAAACAATAACAATTGAAAACCCAACTGGACAAAAGATCCTCAATTGTCTCTAATAGTTGAACAACTACAATTAATAATCACCCTTACTCAACCAAATTTGATTACCCATCCACATGAATGCATAGAGGCAAAGAAAGATGATGAGAGAGGTCAAAGAAAGAACCTTCACCAGTTAGAGTTTCTGAATTTGAATTACCTTTGTCCGTTAGGGTTTGAACCTTCACCACTTAGGGTTTGAAAATCCGAAACCGCATACCTCGCATCTCTGGCAATCAAAGTTCCCACACGAGAAGGACAATTGCCAATTAGGTTTTCTAAACCCGACCTCGGATCTTCAGCCATGGCCTCCACGAGTTTTCGCCTATTAGGATTTCGCGAATAGGGGAATGTTAATACATAGCCAAAACACTTGGCCATGCCGAGAATGTGACGTCATTACCTAGTCGCCGGAGATCATTCCGACCAAAACACCACCAACGAGACCTTTATGGACGCCCAAAGAGTGGAGGCATAACAACAATGCACATGCCAAACCCACTTCACAGTTGCTAAACACCTCCGAAAGGGAAAAGACTGAACAACACCATGAAAACAATCCCACATCGAAAGCTAACGACAAAACCTCCAGTACTAGCTTATAAAATAGGCACGAATTCCCAAAAGAGGTAAGTTCATTATTCCTCCCGTACTCCCGTACTATACAAGTAGCAACCAAACGCTGACTTAAGCATCGGAACGTCGAAGACTGGGCCACCCTAGCCCCGACTCTTGACGTGTTGTTACTTGTGCAGTTGCAGGAACCGGAGCCTAGGATTCAACCTCCCGTCCCGTGATCTCGGGAGAGGTAGAAACAAGGAAAGAGAGCTTTGAGGACTTAGGAGTGTGGGGTTTGAGAGGAGGGGTCAAAAGGTCGATGTAATGCCCCGTACCTAATTTTACCTATTTACTGGGTATTATATGAGTTACTGAGGAATTTAACCGTGCTCGATAACTTATGAAGTTCACGTTTAAATATATTTTTCGAGTTTTTCTTAAAATGTCAAATTCTTTTGTTAAGGTCTTGATGTCGTAGTTCGTGTTGGCACGAGTTTACTGATGTTTTCGGATTATTTTTCAGAGCTTCGAGTTATTTTCTGTGATTTACCGAAAATTTAGTAAAATAAATTAATTTTTTAAAATTAGAATAATTTTTATCGGACAGATTAATTAGGGTTTTAATCTGGACCATTGGTTTAAATTTAAAGACGAAGGGAAGGGTTGACTTCAAAAAAGCCCACACTCGGTGTTGACCCGAGCCCAGGCTTCTCTTTCCCCTCTCCGGTTGCCTCCTCTGCTCCGGCGTGGCGTCGCCAGTTCCGGCAGCCGCATGCTACGAAACCGCCACCAATCTCTTCCTCTCCTTATTCTCTTCAAAATCTGGTGATCAAATTCCACAAACAACCCCGTATTCATGGAGATCGAAATCGATGAACACCACTGTGTTCATCGGATTCCGACGGACATCGGCGGCGACTGCGACTCTGGTGGGTATATTCTTGCTCCTCTTCCTCTTCTCTTCCTCTTCTCTTCCTTTCTATGTCCTTGGATGTCCGATTTGAGACTTAACCTTGATTTCCCTCTTCTCTGCATGACTTGACTTTTCCGGCAAGGGTGTTTTATGGATTCCGGCGAGCTCTTCAGCGTTTCGGTGGGTTATGTGAGCTTTGTGTGAAGTCGGGATAGACCTGGGAGGAGTTGCTTGTCGATCCGGACTGAGGCAGAGGTCGAGTGCGTTAGGGCTGAGAGGAACCAAAGTGTGTGGTGTTAATTTTGGTGGAGATGGCGACCGAGGTAGCAAAAACAAGTGGTTGGAGGTTTCTGCAGGTTGGGTTCCGAGAGGAGAGTTGCTAGACTAGAGCTTTGGGATCGAATGAAGGTAAGCTCAATCTCCTCTGGTATTTTGAAGGTTTTGTGTTGTTGTTGTTATGTTGTGGTTGGTTGGTGTTTGATTTAGCCTTTGGTTGTTGTCAAGAACTTGTGATTCAAAGTGTACGGGGAAGCTATGGCCATTTTCCGGCAAGTAGCTGTAATCTGGCGAGCAATTCCGGCAGGTCACCCGGAATCCGGCACGGGTTCCGATGAAGCAACAGATCCGGCAGAGAGCCAAGAATGTAGTTTTTGAGGCTATTCTTTCTAATTTAAGTTATAGTTCCTAAATAGGAAAGTTCGGGTTATTATTGGAAAACTTATTAAGTTAGAAAAATTCTATTTTAGGAAACTTTCACTTTTTAGAAACTTCCTATTTTTGGAAACTCCTTTTGACTGCCCTTAGTAATTTAGTGGGTTTTCCAGATTAATGTGTTCCGTATATTTAAGTCTTTGAAATTACATTAGTTTGATTAATCAAAATCGAGGTTTACCAAAACGAATTATTAAGCGAGGCCTAAGTGTTTACCGGTTAATAGGACGTATAGTGGAAAATGTCTCGAATTGTTTAGTCAAATGGTGGATTGGAAAACGTTGAATATTGTTAGTTGGTCAATCCTGGTCAACCTAGGAAACCCTAGTCAAACTAGGAAAGAAGACGAGGCAGTTAGTTATTTTAAAGTTCGGTCTGACCGATTTGCCCTACAGCTTATGGTCAGGCGTGGGATTGACTCAAGGACTTGGATATTTGGAGGCGGTGCTAGATGAGTGTTCCTAGCAATGGAAAACTTAAGTCTAATACTGTGAGTAGACATTTTAGTTTTAAATAAATATGCATGCAAAATTTTATAATTAATTATTTTATTTTCCGAACCTATATTATAATTTCGGTTTATGAGATGATCTTGGAAATTATTTGAGTTTGAAGCATTGATTAATGGTTGCTCATGATTTATGGATTTGAGCTCGGGTTATAAAGTTGGTATTTGAGATTTGATATTCTTTATGACTCCGGATTTAATTATTATTGGTTTTATTTTGATGATTTCGAGATTTATAAAAGATTACCGAAAATGAGATTTTCGGTAGTTCTCTATTTATAACTTTCTCATTTACTTGTGGATTATCGATATTGACATTGAGAATATTTTTAGCGAGTATTTTTGGATTAAGAAAGTATTTACAATTTATATTTGATAATTAAATCTCGTTTATAATTATGGATTTGAGAATATTTTGACGTGTGAGACACGTCATTAAGTTTATTTTATTTCTTATGATAATTTCTAAGTACAGTTGGGAACCGTACCATTCACATGATCTTGGGGATGCTTTATGGATTTAAGTGTTTTTGTATACTTTTAGTCACCATACTATAGGGTCGTTATTATTCATTTCTAGCTAGCCTTTATTAGCGGTCCTCACCATAGGTGAGTCGAGCGCTTAGCGTGGGACGCTACTATAGCCTTGGAGGCATCGATCAGTTATTATTTATTGCTAGCTAGCCTTATTAGTAGTCCTCACCATAGGTGAGTCGAGCGCTTAGCGTGAGACACTACTATAGCCTGGGAGGCATCGACACGAGCCTTGGAGGCTCCTCTTACATGGTGACATCTCTTCCCCTTGTCTTATTTTTTTCTCATTTATGTAATTAATTAACCAGCGGGGCTGGTTTATCTCTTATGACGAGATTTCTGTATTTGATTAACCAACAGGGCTAGTTTGTCCATTTTTTATGTGATTTTGGATTTAAAGTAAATGTTATATCAAAGTTGCGTGCATCGAGGTTTTACAGTTTAAACGTGGGAAATTATTTAAATTATGTTTTGTTAAATTATTTAATTTATTTTTGTCTACTCACTCTAACGTTTTAAATTACTTTCCCCTAGGTCCTTCGGTTTCAAATGCCTAATTTGCAGACTAAGTTTATTTGAGGTCGAGCATACATGGAGTTGAGGCATAGTCAGAGGCTGCTTCCGTTTATTCTTTATTCATTGTTTTTCTTTCATTATTAGATATGCTCTGATAATCCAGTTAGTAAACTTATTGAACGTCTTTGTTGTTGGAAGTGAGATTCTTTTAGATTAGTATTTGATATTGTTGGGAGATGTGATGAACTTGAGGAGCAGGAAGGCTCTAGGAGTACAAGGTTGGAATATGATTTTAGAAGTGTGTTTGCAGGTGGCTTTAGGATTAGTTGTCCATTTTCAAGGGAGTTTATGCCGAATTTTCTGTAGCATCTCCTTTGGAGATGGTCTCCGCAGGGTTCATTCCGGATTTTAGGGTGAAATCCGGGATGAGTCCTGACAGTCGACGTGGAGTGGAGCTTGTAATGACGGTTGAGGGAGCGGTAGAGATGGATTGGGAGAGAGATCGAGGTGGAGAGAACAAATGGGAACTGAAGAAGGAGAGGTGATGTGCCTTCATTTTCGACAAGTGTTCTGAAAATTTAGACCCCGCCTTCATTTTCGAAAGACTTTAGATAGGGTTTCCTTTATTTTTCATTTTTTTTTTCAGACTAAAATGGTGAATCATATCACTTGGTGAATACATGCTATTATTAAGTGCTATCAATGTGCATGGGCTCGAAGAGTTTCGAGAACCAACGAAGTGAGTACTATCTGGTCCACATGTTAGAACATCTTCTACAACTGGAGTTGGCTTGCAAGAGTTGTTGGAGCTGATTGATATAAACTGAATGTCCCAAATGTTGTGCAAAAGGGTGTGGTTGATCAAAAATGGAGGCCCCCTCGTACAGTGGAGGAGGGTATGGTAGTTGAATGATGATAATACATGTGAAGATGTTTGTTCAATTATACAATCTCTAGAGAAACAACCCAATCAATAAACCACTTCTGACATGAAGATCGAGCTTCATGGCGAGATTGTTGAGGTCACATCGCATCAGAAGCTTACCACTGCTGGAGCAAGAAAGATCGACGCAACGGCGAGCAATGTCATGGCACTCGTTGATGGTCACCAGAACGCTGAAGAGGCTAGGATTGTGTTTTCATCTCCGTTAGAGCTTTTGAAGACGGCGAAGATGAGAGAGAGAGAAGAGGCTGGCGAGAATTTTGAGAGAGAGACGATAATATCACCTAGAAGAATGTAAGTGTAATCCTAGTCATCCATTGAGAATAGACGGCCGAGATCTCTTTATGAGGCAATATTAGCATAGATTTATTAGGAGAGGATCTGGATCCGATGTTTACTCACTAACCCTACCATTTTGCATTTGCATGTGGTCTTCTTGAAGGCAAAAAAGTGTTCTTGTAGAAGGCAAAAAAGAGTTAGGGATGATGACCAAAGAATATTTGAAATTGTTACGGTCACAGTTAGAGGTGGCAAACAAGTTGGCCTATCCCACTTAATCGAGCTCTAGGTCGCTCATTTTTTTTTACTGGGATTAAGCTTGGACCGACATACTTAGTCAAGATTTCAAGAGAAAAGTTTTTCAAAAGCTTTTTCCTATAAATACAAATGAAGTTAAGGATTGAATTCTGGTGCTTTTAACTAGTTACATCTTTCATTGTAGTGAATCTTGTTTTTTGGGTGGTTTTGCCAAAGAAGTGGATGTCTCTTGTATCATGGATGTGGAAGTAATACGGTGGATGAGACATTATCACAAGGATATAGTCTTTGTGGATTGAAGTCGACTCCGTTATTTTACCCAAATATCTCAAATATAATACTTATATAATACTTCTATGTAGTATTTTATTTTGTTTTTATATAAGAAGTAGAGAAAAAAGAAAAACAAAAATAACGGTAACCATATAAAGATGTTCATTCATTCCAATTTCTAGCGCGAAAAATAGAGAAAAAAACAAAAAACAAAAATCCCAAATGCTTTCAGTCACTCCCCCTCTTCTTCGCCACAGAAACTCCACCCTCTTCTTCCTCCCCCCATCGTTCCCAATCCGCACAACCCCGCCAAACCCTAGCAATCCCTTTAGGATCTTGCGATGCTCTTCGGCCCTGCAAGAGGTCCACGGCTCCTCCTCCGATCAGCTCGGACCGGACGAGCTCTACGCGTCGTCGCCGCTCCCGGCCGTGAAGGCGGCAAAGAGAGTGGTGCTGGTGAGGCACGGGCAGAGCACGTGGAACGAGGAAGGTAGGATCCAAGGCAGCTCCAATTTCTCAGTCCTCACCAAGAAAGGCGAGGTTCAGGCCCAGACTTCCCGCCAAATGCTCATCGGAGATACCTTCGACGTCTGCTTCGCCAGGTCTGTTTCTGCAGTTTCGCTTCGTTTCGGTAGCCTGTGACTTTGGGTTTTCACTAATTGCTGTAACTATATCATCCGATGCTTAACCGCTTAAGAGACAGTTACATTGTTAGGGATATGATGAGTTTGATCTGCTTGATGAGTTTGAATTGATGTGACTGGGGTTTTAGTTCTTAGGGTGAGAAAGAAACTTTTATGAAATTCTACGTATGGTTATCAATGTGTTAGTTAGTACTCAGTAGTATAATGTAGGATGAGAGTGTATGCAGTTATGATCAATGCCTTATGCTACTTTGAGGAATTTTGCCGTGTGGTGCATTAGAACATTAGATTCATACTACTGCCGGCACTGCCCGGTACAACTAAGCAAATTAAGCAATGGCCTGTCTTGTTGATTATCCCAAGTCTTAATGATAATTAACTAGTGAAAATATGAAATGGCATTAGAGTGTTAGATGCAGAGTTTGAATCCTACGACAACCTCCAGTTTATGTTGAATATATAATGATGGGCTCTGTAGTGATGTGGGAGGCCACACCACCATGGGGAGAAGACTGTTACGTGATAAAATATGTTGTAACGTGCAGTCCCTTGGCACGGTCAAAGATAACAGCTGAAATTATATGGGACACTCGCAAAGAGGAAATCATTATGGATTTTGATTTGAGGGAAATCGACTTGTACTCGTTTCAGGTGAGTTCTATTGTTATTTCCTTATCGATTGTGTTGTTGAGTCACCATCAGCTGGACTTCTACCAACACAAACTTCTACCAACACAAAGAGGTGAATTTGTTAGTGTTTGTTAATGCAAGATTTTTTTTTCCTTTTTTTTTTGATTGAAGGGCCTCTTAAAGCAAGAAGGAAAACAAAAGTTCGGCACAGCTTTTCAAAAGTGGCAGCAAGACGCACCAAATTTTTGTATTGATGGTCATTATCCAGTGAGAGAGTTATGGGCACGTGCTAGGAGCTGCTGGACCAGAATACTATTACATGAAAGCAGGTCTGTTCTAGTGGTTGCTCATAATGCTGTTAATCAGGCTCTCCTTGCAACAGCTATTGGTATTTTCCATTCTCTGTTTTAGATGTACCTAAAATATCTTTTCAGACATAATTGTTCCATTTCTCTAAACTACTCTTCCTTCAAAAAAAAAAATTTCAGGACTGGGAACAGAATATTTCAGGACTTTAGTTCAGAGCAATTGTGGTGTAAGCGTGCTGGACTTCACCCCTCGTGCTGAGGGCGGGTCACCATATATTTGCCTCAATCGTCTAAACCAGGTATCAAGCATCTTTACTGAAAATAAAAATAGAAATAATGGATCACAACTGATTCTTAAACTACCTTTTCCATAATGTTATTACTAGGAAGTATGTTTGTCTGGCTCTCTCCCCACTCCCCCTCCCTCTGTTTATGTATGTCGTTCATGAAGGTTTTACTGCTATGTAGGTTCTGTAACTGGATAAGCTGTACTCTAAATGGTATTGCAATATTAGTGCAGACCCCAAGTTCACCTATTGAAGCAGGAAGTTCAGGAGGAAGGAAAACTAGTAAGCGGATCATACTTGTCTGTCATGGATCCACACAGATGAGTGCAGAGGTATCACACAATGAGTTTAAAGTGCATTGCAAAGTCTTTGGTCATAATCCTTTAAATTCTCTGAATCAACCAATTGGTTCAATTTGAATAGTGATTGGATTGTAATGCGAAGAAAGAAGTGATACTCCTTCATTCATTCCTATTGCAATCAGTGGCAGTTTGGAGCTTCTAATTAAGTTGGAAGCATATTTGGTTTGGTGGTAGTGATGAAGAATAGTGCTTCTCTGCCAAATATATGTTAACAGAGATTTGAAATGCTATTCTAGAGCAATAACTAGTATAACTCAATATGACGGTTGGACTGGAAATAGTGTAGATCATATAAAGACAGGAGAACAAAATTGTGCATGCCAGAACAATCTGGAAATATTTATAGACATAGGCCTAATTATTAAGTTCCATGTTTAACATACTTATTTTCTTATTTTCTTTTGGGTTATAAAGGTTGGGGTTATAAAGGTACTGTACCTACTTTTTATTATTAAGTTTTAATTTTTTTATTTATTTTTATTATTATTTTGTTTTTTTACATTTTCATATAACATCCTCACATGATTTGAATTTGATGTTCTTTTGTGGATCATTACAGGCCCAGAAAATTGCTGAGCTACTTCTTGATTTGAAAGTGAACTCTATAGTTAGCAGTCCCAAGGAAGCTTGTGTTGAAACAGCAGTTGCCATCTCCAGAGTAAGATCATTCTAGATGCTCTAAGCTCACTCAATATGTGTGAAATGTATTCGTTCTATTTCTTTTGTTCCCAAATTATTTTTCATTCTGTTTTGGAGATTCACATCCTCATGTTTAAGAGAGTTTTTAAGTCGTTAAAACTTGTTGTAGTTACAAGAAGCTGCAGATTGCTTGGGAGCGGACTCTGCGCCATGCTATGTGGAGATGAAGCAGATGGAGAACCTTGATGTTGAAAACATTCTTCAGAAGTCAAATAAGGCAAGTCCCACAAACATCATCTTCAAGAATATCTTATGTCTTACATGCCAGGGTCATTGGGTTAATAGGCATAATAACTGAGTAACCTAAGTCATAACTGAGCTGAACTTAGACATGGAAAAATCCACATGATTTTATCCCAAACAATAGAACAGTTGAGCATCTACCACGAAAAATGCACGCATGAAACCCCTTTATTACCTATTAGTGCAACAGAGTCCGCGAGACTGTGACAAAGCTAGTTTTGTAATTTCATTTTCTCACTCTGTTTGTTTGATTTTGTCTCCTAAGTTTCTTTGCATCTCTTTTTTCGCAGAACGGAACGGAGATTCCACCTCTTCAGCCCGGTTGGCTTAATGGATTTGAGGACAGAGTCGTGGAAACTTTGTGGGATCAATCTGAGAAGGCATGGCAGTCTCTGCTAGAAGAAGTAGCTGATGAAGCGGCACCGGAGAAAGTTGTTGTTGCAGTTAGTCACCCTGCATTGCACATAGCATTGCTGGGGCACTGCTTGGGTTTGACAAAAGAATGGTTGGGATCGTTTCATCTCGATGCAGGAAGCATCAGTATCATTGACTTTCCAGATGGTCCTAGCGGGAGAGGTGTTATTCGGTGCATAAACTATACTGCCCATCTGGGGAGATGGTCAGTTCCTATAACCACATCATCAGTAGACGATAAATAGTTTGGAATTTGAATGTATGTATAAAATTATTCAGAAATGATTCGTGTAGACTACTGCAGTATAGATACTGAAATGGAATTACTTTAATCCATGTACATCATGATTCAGGAATCTAGCTTTTAGTTCATCCCTGTAACTCCCTATACTCCCTAGACATCTGCTTCGCCTTCCCCAATCAACTTCCATCTCCAAATCCATATGAATAAACTCCTCAATCTTCCCCACCAACACCACACTCGAGGTATAAACTGTGCCACGTCAGCTGATTGATGATTTACTGCGAGGTAAAAAAAAATACGAATAAATATAGGGGTAGAAAAGAAACACAAAATTGGGGATTTCATTTCACTGTGAGAAGGGCTTTGCAGAGGTTTAGGGTTCTAAACGAAACCACAGAGACGCAAAAATGTCAGCTTCAGTCGCCGGAAGAGCCACAATTCTGCGCGCGTTTTGCAGAGCAGCAACAACAACAACGCCAAGAATTTCAAGAACCACATGCCTCCCTTCCATTCGCTCCAATTCGATGCCTCGTTGTCCCACTTTACGGTACTCCACTAAATCCTTAATCTTCTCTGAGAGATAAATATATATGTTTTCAATTTATGAAAATGTAATGATATTATTGTTTGTGTATTTGTGGATTGAAAGGGTGTTGCGAAGGGAATTGAGCTCGCTTCAACCACTCCACAGCTCCATTGCTGCTGCTTGCCTTGTTTCTAAGCTCCCAAATTTAGCTGCCTCCTCCTCTGAAGGTCACTCCTACTCCTCCCTTTCAATTTGGGACTGTTAGTTTCTTTGGTTTAGCTGTTAAACTACCAGGTTGACGAATACCGAAAACAGTGTTTAGTAACAATGTTAAACGTCTCTTAGTTTTACTGAGCAGGTAGTTAAGAGTGACAACATTTCCGATATTGACAGGGCCGACTTGTAGTGTTAGCTTCCTATTGAGTCTGTGAGAGTTGTAGGAAAATTAATGTTAGTTTTATATCAATTTGGCATATTAGTTTCTTTGGTTTTGTTAGAAATACCCCTATAGGAGTTGTGTTTTGCTGTAAAATTAGCAGGTCGAACCGAATCATCATCGAGGAGCGTGTTTAGTAACAATATTGAAACATGTTTTGGTTTTATTGAGCAGATAGATTAGGCATCTGTATGAGAGTTGTAGGAAGTGTTATAGAAGGCTACTGGGCTCTGCTGCTTTCTTGTTGTCTCTGTGTTTGACAGAATGCTCATCCATTTTACCTGTACTATCTCAGCTTATATAGAAAGAAGGACTAGTCTTAACAGTGTCTTTGAGGGAAATACATGTGGTCTATTCTTCTGATGATCATTGGTGATAAAATTACTTGTTCTGAAATAAGAAAGTTTAGCAATGGTATCTGCTTTATGCTCGGACATGTATATTTGTGGTTTAGATTATTTGTGTATGTATTCTTACCTCTTTCTTGAGAGTTACATGATCTGTAGTATGTTCTTCTTTGCCCATGTGACAGGTAGATTTGTGAACTATCTCAGTCCTATCTAGGAGTGAGTGCTTGCAGAGATAGAAGAGTTTTTCCTTTGTTCTTGAGTTGGCTGATAAGTTCTTTTGGAAAATGAGAACGCTTGTCTTTCCAGGTTAACTACTGAACATGCTTGTTAGAATTATATAGCAAATCTCTGGGATCTCTTGAAATTTTTCTACTTTTTACATGGTGAATTGAAGTTTACACTCATGACTGAGATGTTCTTGTACTGTTTTAAAGTTATGTCATATAACTCGTATCGAATCAGTTGTCTCAAAGTAATGAATTATGAATAAAATGTCATGAGAGTTTATTCTTGGGAAAGTAAATTACTGGAAGGGATCCTGATGGAATCATAATAGCTGGGTTTCCATTGCTTTACTAATCCGGCACCAATATAATGTCCATAGCTTTGGAATTAGGATATTATAGTTTATGTGAATTAATCCTTGGTAGTTAAATATAATGGTTAGTCGCAACTTTATTTGATATTTTGTCAGATTAGTTGAACATAGTAAAGTAATATTACAATCAAAGTCCTTGTGAAGATGTAAGGAATCCTGATAGTCTGAGAACCTTAAAAGATGTTGATATGTATACAACTATTTTTGTGTTTTTCCGTTTCGCACAAAAGAAATCAATTTCCTCTTTAAATGATTGTTTATTTTGTGTCGGTTCCGAAATGTTCATCGCCAAAGTAGGGGGATATTAATAAATCCAGTATCTATTTATGCAAATGGTTTCTCAGATAAATGCCAGAGTGAGAGATCTTTTGAAAGGAGAACTGCTACATGTTTACCTTTGTGTGCTTATCAGGCTAGTTTATTAGAGTTGCATGGCTATGTTTAGTAGTAATATACACAAAGATAAGAAGGCAAAGTATCAACTAATCATCCCAAAAAATGCAAGTTTTTGCAAGTTTATTGAGCTGCTACATGAAAGAAAAATATTAGGGTTGTCTCAAATTTTGTATTGTTATAAGAATGAATGAATGAATGAATGAATGATGACTAAAAATGGAAAGTGGGAGTGTGTATTTCACTTTTATGGTAACTTTCTGATTTATATGGAATTTACTAGAGCTCATCCCTAATATTCATGCTTAACTTGGTTGCTTGATTTTTTGGGTAACCAGTTGGTACTCATTGATAATCTTGCTTGTTATGTCTGGAACACTGGATCAGTCGTTGATTGATAAATATTTACTTGGAAGTGAACTTGGTTTCCATAAGTTGGCTATGAGCTCGTATCTCAGTAACCACTTCCTCATTTAGGATGAAGGCATTGCTAAAATGTACGTAGAATGAAAAAGATGGGATTTGGTATAACTAGAGTTGATTTGTTGATTCATTGCTCAGAGATGCAAGACGTGTTCATTCCTTTCACTTAAAGAAGTTAAAGGATCCATTTTGTTCTAGTTTAAGCTCAGATTTGGTAGATTCATATGATTAGCCAGATTAGGAACAGTCTCCCTTCACACAATCCTTGTTATCAGGATTGAATTTTGAACAGTCTCCCTTCACATAGTACTTGTTATCATCTGCGAGCTTGATTGTTGAAGTTCCTTCCCTTGCTCTTAGACCTTGAGAGGAACCCAGGTTGCCTATACAAAGGTGTAATTGCAAATGGAAGTCTGTTAGGAGGGTTTGCATTCAGAACCTTGTAGTTACGTATTGTGGGTGAGAACATTAAACGCTACAAGTCTAACCATTACAAGTCTACACCAACAAGCCCCAACATGTTTTCTTTCCAATGGTTCCCCATTATTGTCGCTATTAGATTGGATGTCCATCAAGCAAGTCTGCCTTTGAGGCGCTGGGTCAGTCACTCTTCAGTTGCCCTTAAAGTTCCTGCCAAGTACCAACTAGCCATTGCCCATGCGCTATACAACAACAAATTGGCTGCAACCCTCTTTGCATCACAACGAAATGCCTAAGCTAAACAGGTCCTATGGATATTTGTGTCTGGTGAGAAGGATGCTAGCAGACTTGGCGTCGTCGTCATGAGGGTAGCCTTTGACAGACTATCGAGTTGGGGACTGGGGAGGTTTTGATCAGCGGAAAACGGTCGAGGAGAACATCTAGGCATGCTAGCTAGTTGCTACGACAGAGGTTGGAGTGATTTGGGGTTTAGACTGGCCTTTGTTTAGGTCTTAGTTCTAGAAGCGGTTCTGGTCTTTCGGCCAGTTCTTAGATAATGGCTTAGATTTGGGTCACAGCTGCACATTTTTGTTGTTTTGGTGTTTTTCATTTTTGGTTGTCTAGTAACTTTAGTTGTTTAGATAAGTTGAACCCTTCGTGCTTCTTTTGTGCTTCAATTCAAACACCATCAACGAAGTGATGACAGATGATACCCCTAATTTATCGATGTGTATTCACTATCACGAGGCACTACTGACTCTAGAACATGTGCTTCATTCGCGCTTATGAGTTATGAACCACAAACTGGTTGGTAAATTAACATTTCTTCCACTTCTGGTGGCCAACACTACTAGCTTATGGATGGTCCGCTTCGACTTAGGAAGTTACGTTCATGAACGTTGGTATGGTGTTTATAACCAAAGCCATCACACTAGGAGGTCTGACCTCTCTAATCCTTGTACATGGGTTCAACTATGCATTATGATCCTAGCAAAGAGATGAGAACTATACAATAAGATGGTTGGGGTTCCTAATCAAGCTGATGGTGATAGATTCTCTACGTTTTTATATACTGAACATCACGTTGTTATAAGAAAGCAATAGTTTTCTTATAGCGTCTAGGATCCATAACCCTCCTGCAGACAGCACAAGATTGACCAAAAAAGAACTTCCCTGGAAGTACATAGCCTCATACGTACTCCATCCTTGTTTACACATTTCTACTCTTTTGTTTAAGAAAAAAGAAACTCTGCCCCGACAAATATAGTTGATATGAGGAATTGAATATAGAATTTGAAGTGTCATTATAAGTTTGTAATTTCCAGTTAAACATGAAAATGGACTCTCAACAACTTCCAAGAAGCTAACAAAAGCATCAGAATGGTGTATTAGGTGCTTGCATTACATAACAATATCTTTGACTTGGTAGGATACACTGCATTATTTTTAGCTCTAAGTTTTATAAGTAATGACTAGCTTGGGAGACTAAGTTTTCACATGCTTATGTTAATTAGTAGCTGAGATGTCAGATTATGTTGATAAAAGAATTGGGGGAAAGAACAACTAGGCCAGCAGTGGTTTGTGGTTGTGAATATGAGTGGAGAGAAGAAAATGAAGACTGGAAACAAAACCTTGTTACCTGGGATGTTTCAGAAGGATATGGCACCCCAATAGGGACCAATATGTTTCTAATCTTTAAGTTAGGGAATGGCTTGTCATGATCAGAAAGGCAAAACTGCACTTGCATGGGGTTGGTGCACTTTGTGTAGTCCTGATCAAACACTTGGATACTCATCTTATTTTGTTGTGAAAATGACAACTGGAGTGGAATTGCAAAGACCTCTTGTTCTTCTAAACAGAGTTGAGAATTCAAATCTATGTTAGTAATGTCTTCTTCCTAACACTAATATATTCATGAATGTGTATTTGAATGAGTTGAATCCTTCAGATGTATGGTTCAGTGTTAGGAATCAAAAACTCAAAAGATTGAGGGTTACGTATGGGCTGTAGAGTGGTTATAGTTTAATTTCAATCATCATCGATTCTCGTTTTACAATCTTATTTACGATAATCATCAACTAATCTGCGAACCATTTTTCATGCAACTTCAGTCACATAAGCAAACAAACCATTTTTTTTAAACTTTTAATACAGATGAAAGTGATCTCCTACATTCAACTTAAGAGGGTTCATAACATTCTATCCCATGAGAACAATTTGATGTTCTTTTGACTCCCAAGTTTGAGCACACTCCAACACAAACTTGATGAATTCCATGGCTTTGTGCCCCTTAACGAACTTTGAAGGCTGTTTAATTAGCTCTCTAAAAAACATGGACTTCCAATCCAGGATGACCTCTAATCTAGGAAGCACAGAAGCTTGGCCTCACTCACGTTTCCCGCTTCCGAAGCGGAAGCGCGTTGAAAGCGCGGGGAAGCGTCCGGAAGCACGCTTCCGAAAAAAGTGGTTTTGGAAGCGCGACGGTGGTCATAGTGTCGGAAGCGCGATGACAATTTTTTGTAATCAAATCTGTTTGTGAATCAATTGATATGATATGACAATCTATTTGTTCAGTTTCATTATAAACAAAATTTTGATTGAAAATTTTCATTGATAATCTATGAGTTACCACTTACCAGTCACCGTTCTAAAACTAGAGAGAAGAGACAGAGAGATAAGAAAGAGATATGAGGAGCAGAATAAATTAATAAATGAAGACATGCAAAACCTTCTTTATGTAGATTACATTCTTAACTATAATATAAATACATATTTTATTTTTTATATTATATAATATATATATATATATACACAATTCATATGCAGAGCGAAGCTTCGCTATGAAATTAATGTATGAAGTTCTTTGTTTGACTAACTTTTCGGTCATATTTTCACATCTCCACCGTTTAGTTTGTAAAACTTAATGCATAGATCACTTCTACAAAGTTTCATCTAATTTGATGATCGTTTGGGTTTTCGTAATCGTGATTTACACAAACAGTTCTTGTTAGACATATTTATGGTCCGTTCATTGATTTAATCTAATTCGGTACCTAAACAATCATCAATCTGAATGAAATTTTGTAGAAATGATCTATACATTAGTATCAATAAACTGAACGGTGAAGATGTGAAAATATGACCGAAAAGTTAGTCAAATAAGGAACATCACATATTAACTTCAGAACGAAACTTTGCTCTGGATAGGAACCGATATATATATATATATATATATATATATATATATATATATATATATATATATATTATATATATATATATTCCGCGCTTTCAAAACGCTTCGCTTCCACGCAACCTAACTCTTAATATGTACTCTTAATATGTATCCTACCAGTAGCTGTACAAAGATTTGGTTTCCTTGCCAAAACTATACAAAATCTGTATTGATGTGAATGTGATTATGACCCCAAATGGGGAAAGGACAAAACTCACTGAGATCAGCAGAATTCTGATCGACTTAAACAAATAGGAAAGCCATGTTTGTGTATATTATACAAGTTTTCTTATTTTTGTTTATGGTCTTTACATTCCTTGGAACTAACCTAGGCCTGCAACTTTGTATAGTATAATCTACACAACAGTTGGCTCTGACAGTCTACCAATATGTATTCTGTTTTTAATACCCCAATTGCAAAATTGCAACATGCATATGACCTAACATTGCCTTCCAATTTCCAAACAAGAATAAATTCATGGCACACCATTTGTGTTACAAATATAGTGAGATTTAATCCATGACCTGTCCAAGTTGGTCTTGTTCCAATATGTTTCTTTCATTGCTTGATTCCTTGAAGTTTCAAACCCAGTTGGTCTATATTCAAAAGTGCTCAGAAGCTTTTGGTATGTCGCATTTCATGTGTGTCGATTGTTCAAAGATTTCGATGTTCACTCTGTTTGTCACGTAAAGACTAGAGAAAGTATCATTCTCCTAAGAATACATCTTCTTCTTCGTCGTTCTTCACATGTTGGTGGCCTATTTAGGTATTGGAATTTTAACATATAGAAGAATAAAACTTGAATATTAACAAAAAATTTGTACTGTGTTTGGATGGGGAATCAAAAATTGCTATGTGAAATAGATTTCAAAATGATGGAACGAGTGTACGTATGAATAGACCAATAGCAAGTTTGGTCGATGGATGACAGAGGAAATGTAGATTTTAGTATAAATACATAATTTGTACACGTGACCATATTGACGTTACTTGAACAACTAATGTTCATACGTTGACCATATTGATATCTAAAAAGATGGTAAATCAAGACACATAAGACGTTCATACGTTGTTGTCTCCATTCAACGATTTAATAATGTGTCGCTTATTTTGAACATTTTTAACAGTTTCCTTATTTTCTTGATCTTCTTAATTTTAAGGAATATATAACTGTTTTTAAATCCAATAACTTTCTCATTCAATTCCCTAAAATGGGATGAAGAAGAAAAAGAAGCATTCATTCTCTAAATTCGCAGCAAAACCTTCATTCCCCAAATTATTGAAATTAACATGGTCATTAATTCCTCATGCTCTAATAAGAAGAAAAAAGTATAAAATTGATGAAGGATAAAGTGTATAGACAAAGAGATAGCAAGAGAATCATCATCTTATTCATTGATAGGAGCCCTTTATATAGGGAAGGATATGAATACCAATATGGTAAGGATATGAATACATATATCTAGTCTAACTACATATCCTATTGGCATAAGGCCAAGACACACATAAAGAATATCTAGAAAGATACAGAATATCCTAGAACACTCCCCCTTGTGCCACGCGCTGATATGCCGATGGTGCTGATCTGTTGCCTCGTCAAAAACCTAGTCAAGTCACAAAAACCCTGTGGGAGAAAAACTGAACCTTGATCGTAGGAGAAAAAGAGTACAACGCACCCTTCACATTTGATAGTGACATGTATGTATGTGCTAGACTCCCCCTGAAGTTCGCACATCCCCCTGATCTTTACATCAATCATAGGGCTCTTTCTGATTCTTACTAATCACGAAAGTTTCAACAACTTAGCATGTCAATGCTCTTTAACATGTCTTCAAATGTTGCATTGGGCAATGATTAACTAAATCATGCCGTATTGTCCTCAAATGATCTTTTACACTTAGATCTTGAGGAGAAGGCCGCTTGTGAACTCAAAACATAAGTTCGTGCAGGAAATCAGATTTCCGCGCAGCATGACCTTCAGTTACTAGAACAGTCGTAACTTCCTCTAGGAAATACATATGAACAAACTGTAAACGGCTTTGGAAATTAGACTCGTTTAGCTTTCCAACCGTATATTACACACATTCTGGTTCGTCAGGAGCTATTCACAAAGTCCCGTCGAAGTTGACTGTTTTGCCAAAATCAGATTCTCGGACAGATTCGTTCTACTTTACGAAAATGGCCATAACTCACTCAATATGATAGGTATGATCAAATGGTTAGTGTCCCTGGAAAGTAGACACATAGACCTTTCCAATGGTACCAAGTTCACTATTTTTTAGTGAGTGAGATTTCCTATAGGTCCCGTGGAAGTTGACCTACAAAACTTAGCAGATTCTGATTTCGCTTTTGATGCGTCTTTCTTATGTAGGGATAGAATAAGCCTCAACCTTTCATACCATTAAGTATTGAAAAAGGAGTTACTGCCATTACATTGGCGTTGCGTGAGCGTATAGCTACACTTAGTTTTACAACTTTTCATAACGAATGAGATGTCAAGTCTTTCGTATTGTGTTGAGTACATTGATACGTCTTATTGTACTTAGATGGGAACTCCATCTCTTAACACATATTTGTCATCTTGCTTTAGACAAAACAACGGATCTCTCTTTAGAGCAAAGACCTTGACTAATCATGGGAGTATATGTAGGCCTCACTAGTTATAGAGCACCTAAGCCGATTGATGAAAAATCATCATCAATACAGTCATCGAGTGCCTTATCGAGACCATGTCTTCCCAAGATCATTTTCTTCGGATGTTGATACATATTAGCATCTCTTGATCCATCAAGAGTCCATGTAAATCCGGAATGAACACGCAAAGGCATAATTCACCATATCCCTTCCAAATCAAGTAGAGTCCATGTGCGTTTCAATACATTTAGCAAACGCATGCTCTTGTGGTTTGGAGTCACTTGATTCAGATGAATGAAGTCCGTTTAAGACCTTCATATATATCTCTGATCCCATAGAGATGTTATTATGACCACGTTCATAGGCTGCATGTTCAGTTATTTGGAAACTACCAAACTGACAAAGTAGTGGAGTTCAATGATATCCACTACGAGAGCATATCTCATCGTAGTCGATCTCAATGCGTATAAGTGAGAGACCTTGCGCCATAAGGTGAGTCTAAGCTCTTGTTCTCACTACGCTATCTAATCTAACAAAGGTATAGTTGATAGGGTTTAGCTTGCGGTGTCGGCATCACCTACCCAAGGACCTATCTCTTTGTTAATGCTGGATCGCATCTTTCCATTTGGCCAATCAACTAAGTTGATATCCATCAACGAAGGGTGGTTCGATAGTAAACTCATTATCTCACGTCCTCATGTACACTAGTGTAATACTTGTAGAGATCTCTAAATGAATTGGATTTGACATTGAGGCGTCCCCCAATCATAATCATAATTCATACTTCATGAGACGGATTTGAGTATCACTGATCAATGGATCAGGTTGTGCCAAGCTCGCTTTCTTCCTAGTTCGAGAAAGTATTGAACCTAAGGGCCTCCCTCCTTTTGGGGAGCCACACGGCCTTGTGACACCAATTTTGCCACTCTATGGCGTCACCATATCACCATCCATAGTGATGGCGTCAAGACCAACACCTTTTGGTCCCGCCATGTCTTTTTGTAGGACATCAATCCTTGCAGACATATTTACAGCATGTGATCTCGTCACTTTAACACTTTAAGCATTTGGGATCAAGATGAGACTTAGTGGGGAAAAACCACGACAATTCACATCGTTCCACTTGAACACTTGTGTTCTTATCTCCCCCTAATGGCGAGAATATTGTCTCATCAAAGTGACAATCCGCAATTTAGCGGTGAATGAGATTGCCTGACAAGGTTTCTACATATGCGGATTATAGGTGGAGGTTCATATCCAACCTAAATACTTCTTCATCTCAAATGACCCATCATTGTACGCAGTGGCAATGCGATTTGGCACCTAGAAATAACATCTAGCCGAGCTCAAGGATTGGAGATCCGTTTCAATCTTGTTGAGCTTAAGGATTGCAATTTCATGTCAATCCTGGTACACAGTCACAAGCTGTAGTACAACAATATTCAATGATGGTGGGTTGTAGATGAATAGTAAAGCTGCATGCAAATATTGCATAGCCCTAAGATGCAATAGAAAGATTGGTGCGCATCAATAATGTTTGAGCGACAAGCTAAAGTTGCTTAGTCGTAGCCTCGGTGAGACCGTATTGCGTGTGAACATGGGGTACAGGACACTTCAACTTACATCCCGATAAACTTCTTTAAAGAATGGGTAGTGAGCCCGTAGAAGTATAAGCAGCATAAGCAGTAGATAATAGTGTAACACGTGACCAGTGTGTTAACACTTCAACCAACACTATAAAACATAAAAAGGTGTCCGCAAGTTGGTTATATCTATCTACATAGTTTGATGTAAGAATAGAATGTTCACTTTTGTGTCATTTAGCATAGGAGGGCCTCACTCCTAATTTAGCTAAAGAATAGGCTTTCAAAATGAGTAATGAGCATTGCAGGGGGCCAATGCGACATCGAGGAAAGGCCGGTGCACCTCAATTGCTTGAGAAATTGACCGGACGACCTCCAGGAAGTTGGAGTCGTGTTCGGGTGACGTCAATGTCCCCCGGGTCACCACCATGCTTCATGGTGATGCTAGATCTCGAATGTCTTCGTTTTGAGCGGAAGAATGGATGTCCATAAGAATTTCTCAAAATTTGGACTATCGCTTACAGGATGACTTAAATGGTCAAACCAAAGCCTATATGAGTCGGTGTCCCAAATATCTTGTTTGGCAACAACATGGGATTCGATACTCGAATCGTAGTGACATACAATCCACTAAATTGACTCATGAACTTCTCCAAGATGCGCTTCAGTTCGCATTCATGAGGAGGTATACACAAAAGAATTCTTATTCATTCTTATTCATTCTCACAATGTGTTTTCAAATGAAAACCATTAGCATGAATGTCTTTAAAGCTCAATATGGTTCGATTGCCTCTCAATGCATAGAGGGTATCTGTGACATTGATCATGGTGCAATGAGGCATCAAGATTAAAGCTAAACCGCGTCCCTGAATGACCGGTATGATTCAATCATTGTAGTCACAGAAGATTTACAAAGACACAAAATCCAAAGATAGTTGCCGGTTCCTTAGAATGTTATGGATAGTTCCACTATCTGCGAAGTACTCAATATCTCGATGAGACATATCTACACGAAGGAGTAGATAGGTGAGTTAATAGTTTCACTTGAACCATTTAGAAGGATTGAAAGAAGCTACGAAAAGCTGCAATCCCGAGAGTGCATAAAAATTTCCGCGCAGAATGACCTTTGCGCACTAAAATAGCCATAACTTCTTCGTTAAAATAGATATGGATGAACTGCGAAAAGTTATGAAAACTAGACTCGTAGAGCTTTCCAATAATATAAAGCTCAATGTCTGGTTCGGCAGGAGCTGTTCAAAAAGCTCAAACGAAATTGACTGTCCAGAAGGGACAGATTGCTGTTTTTCGCAGAATTGGCATGTGCGAAGCTGTGAAGCTTGCAGGTGGCATGTAGGCTTTTGCCTTAGCCAAAAGTGACGTGTGTATGATCAAAACCAAGTCCTTTCGGTCGTTCTAAGGTCGTAAACTCTATGACTAGTTAGCAAAATCTCCTTGACATGAACATATACTAACTCAGAGGACCTAGAGGATTCGATCATGATGATGATTTTCCGGATTTGATAAGTCTTCAACGTCTTTTGCAAGACGGCAATTTGTTTAATAGCGTAGGGGATCCAAGATCAAAAGCTTTCGGTAACTCCAAGTCAGTATGACCAGGCATGTCCGTGGAGGATCGGTAGTGCGAGGCACACTTGAAACCACTATCTCCTTAATTTCGGACAATTCTAAGACATCACACTGAGCTTGGATGAGCCTAGTTGAACAATTGATGATGAAAAATCCGCTAAAGGGTAGAAGACTTAACCGGAAACACGTTAGCGATCCTTCTTAAGGATGCAAGGCCGTACGTCATCTTCACTTGGAAGAGACCAAAACGGCACAATCTAACCATGTAGATTATAAATATGCCATCCTTCTAAGGACGATGTAAAAAATGTATATCTTGTTTGTAAATCAATACGAACCATAAGAGGAGAATAGTTTCATAACTTTGAAAAAATTCTCAAGGCATTCATTATTGCTAATGTGAGTACATCGAGGTCTCAAATAGACGAAGGACGTCGATACAACGCCTTAGTACATATAGCTTGGAACGAAAATCAATGTCTAGCCGATGACGTCAAAGTCATGGGTAGTTAGAGCAGGATCCGAATCTTTGAAATTCGCGATCATGAGGATGACGTTCTTGTCCTCATATTGATTTTCCGTACCTTTTTGTATGCATTCACAATTTGAAGGAGCTTGACAATCTTGAATTAGTGATCCGAAGATCCACAATGGTTACATTGTCATGAGCTGACGTGAGTAGTTTTGACAAAATGGTGTCTAGACCGGGAGTGTCGCTATTAGAGCCGGCGACACCTCCCCCTCTTTTCTAGACATCGGCACGATGTAGTCTGTCGTTGCCATGACCCATATTGTTGTCCCCACATTAGGGGATAATCTCAAATAAGTTTATCACATTAGCGTATATATACAATTCCCGTTTGTATGATCAAAATCAAGTCTCGTTGGTAATTCCAAACCAACTTAGAGGACTTAGAAAACTTGATGATGATCGAATCTGCTAAAGATTATGGATCATGATGCCACAAAAGATCATCGACAATATGTAGTCAATTAAGGTGGTAAGCAATCCACTTGACTAATAACTCAACAAGTAGAGTTATATGAACGTTTTAAGAAACGCTCTAGTGCATTCCACAGTACTTTGTGGTCATTACTTTTTACACAGATTACCATTGAAGGCTTTTGTTGATGTGGCGCTTCAAAGACTTTGAGCGCATGAGATGTGAAATCTCGGCATCTAGGCTTGTTAGCCTGGGGGTCAAAATATGTAGTTTAATCCTTTTCAGTGAAAGGTTCCACATATACCAAGCGAATATTCGCCTTAGCTATCAAGTACGTCAAAACTCAATGAGCAGAATGTTACGTTGCTCTTGCATACAAAACCAAGCTGTTATGAGACTCGATAGTGGTCACAAACGATGCTTTTAATGGTTTTTCCTTTGGATTGATCACACACAATCTGGAAAAACCGCGAATTGATTAAACACAATTCGGAAAAAAGGCCTCAGATTGATCAAACACAATCCGGTGATAGGTTGGGGTTGATCATACACAACCCGGACAAGGAAACAAGAGTGATCAAACACACTCTTTACCCGCGAATAAAATTTCAGGATTTTTGGTACCTGCAAATACACCGACCCAAGCATAGAATGGAGTAGAAGAAGGGGAGAAAGCACTTTATCTCTCCCGAGGTTATTGAACTTGGAAGAGTTTTAGGGTTGTAAAATAAACATACCGTAAACACTTGGATGCTTGATCGGATGAAAAGAAAGCAGCGGGCGGACGGCCAGGAAGCGACGGCAACGGCGGCGGCCGAGAGAGAAGAAACAACGTTTTGCCCACTTCTACTTCGAATTTAGGGCTGAAAATTTGATAGAAGGAGCAGCTCTAGATGAGGAAGCTGCTGTCAAAAATTCAAGTTGATCGGTAAGTGAAGGTGGTGAACCGATGGTCGGTAGCGGCGACGGTCTGAAATCTTCCAGCGACCGGTTCATAGGGTGAGGCCGGTGGCGTTGGATCCGGGACGGAGAAAGCTTTCTAGAGATATAAAATTTCGGCTGAGGGCAGTTAGAATTTTGGTCAGAAATCAGGAAAAATAAGGCTGCCCGATTTTAGGGTTTGGAAAACAAAAGGTGGGCTATTGGCTATAGGGTTAGAACAAAGTGCATGATAATGTGATGAATGATAAAGTGTATAGACAAAGAGATAGCAAGAGAATCATCATCTTATTCATTGATATGAGCCCTTTATATAGGGAATTACACAATACCAATATGGTAAGGATATAAATACATATATCTAGTCTAACTACATATCCTATTGGCATAAGGCCAAGGCACACATAAAGAATATCTAGAAAGATACAGAATATCCTAGAACAAAAATATATTATTGAGTATTTTATTGTTATAATAAGATATAGAATATTTCTTTTTTGTTATAATTAAAAATGAAGTATAATATTTAATTGTAGTAATAAATGTCAAAATCTCCAAAATGGGGAAACTGTTGGAGTTAGAGAAATTTTTTTTTTTTGAGATTTTGGCTTTTGTTTTTCTATTTTAGAGAAATTTTGGAGAAGCTGTCGAAGATGTTCTTAGTAGTCACCCCTCTGCTTTGACTAGTGTATTGCAATTTGTAAGTGTAAAGGTCCTCCCAACATGGGGCTTTATATCCCTTCTCTGTTTCACCTTCATTTTAGATCCTTGAAGCTGAAAAGCTAGTTTGGCCATTTGAGTGCTATATAACTACATTTTCAGTCTCTAACTCGCTATAACTTTTCCTAATATTAGTTATACAGTAGTGTTCACCTGGTCAGTGACTGACTAAGAGAATCATGTTCAATCACCTTTGGATATAAATTATTTTAAAGTTGTTTTATTTTCAAGTCTTGGATTTAAATCTAACGGTGGTTGACCAAGGATCCCTTGGTCCGTAACTAACAAGGTGAACATGACTGATTACGTATATATATGCGGCTGCCTTTGGAACATGCACAAGTTTTATATATAATTTAGACAAGAACTGATACATGTAAGTCTTTTGGGCAACTAACATTACCAGAAGAAAGGCTTTAGCCGACGAAAATAAAAAAACCAAGCCGACGAATTATTTTTTCGTCGGCAAACTTTAGCCGATGAAATTTTCCTTCGTCGGCTAATTTAAATTTTCGTCGGCTATGGTCAATTGTAGCCGATGAAAAAAAAAATTTGTCAGCCGACGAAATTTTTTTTCGTCGGTGAAAGTTTTTGCTCGTCGGCTATTATCGAAAAAAGTCGTCGACTATTATTTCGTCAGCTAAAAGAAAAACAATAAAATGTTGTATAACTTGCTTAGTAAGTTTTAAACAAATACACAACTTTGTGAACCAACTCTACATAGAAGCAAAATTAACAAAAATCTCATGAAATAAGATGTGTTCAGAATGGTGAAATACGGCTATGGTTCAAAAATCACGTAAATCGGGTAACGTCTTTGATGTAGAACAGTCGAAACCCGGTATGCTGCAGATTTGGCGTTCGGTGTCCGATTGACTATTGTGATACCTTTCCGGAAGCGTAATGGCCCTACGAGTCAAACTCAATGCTTTGCTATGACATATGGGCTTTTTTGGCCATCCGAGTCCGTTTAGGGCTTCAAAATGCAGTTTTCTTCTTTTCGATTAGAGTTGACCGTTTCGATCGAGCCCTTAATGTTGTCGAATCCAGTAGAATTTTTTATCATAGACATCTTTCGTCATAATGATCATATCTGACGGTCTAATTTTGGTTTGTGAATTTTAGTCATCGGAATCACAACGTGTCTACTAATGTTGTATAACTTGTTTAGTAGGTTATACAACTTTGTGAACCAACCCTACATAGGAAGCAAAATTATCAAAAATCTCGTGAAATAATATGTGTTCAGAATGGTGAAATACGGCTATGAGTCAAAAATCACGTAAATCAGGTAACGTCTCGGTACCGATAGTAACGGTCAACCCTATTTACCAATATTATTCCCTATGGGGAGCCCTATCGTCGGAAGGTAAATGTCCCAAAAATTTTATATGAGCCGTTGCGTCTCATCTACGTGAGAGTTTTTTGTGTGGAATGTTTGACCAAACTATGTAATATAGAGGAAGATATGAGCGTTTTCGTGTGATAAGTGACGATGGATTAGGGTTGACCGTTTCGATCGAGCCCTTACCGTTGTCGGATCCAGTTGAATTTTTTACCATAGACATATTCGTCGGCTAAGATCTTAGCCGACGAGCCTTCGTCGGCTATGGTTTCGTCAGGAAAGGGTCGTCGGCAATGACTTTAGCCGACGACACTAGAAAACGTCGTCGGCTATTATCTAGGACAATAGCCGACGAATATCTTAAATGTTTCATCGACCATAGTCTGAGACTTTAGCCGACGACGATATTCGTCGGCTAAAGTATGTAATAAAAAATTAAAAAAATAACTATAGCCGACGAAATATAGTCTGTTTCGTCGGCTAAATACTTCTAAAGCCGACGAAACATGTCATAATTCGTCGGCTAAACCTTATAAAAAAAATTAAAAAATACTATAGCCGACGAATATCTTCGGCTAAAGTATTTAAATATCATCGGCTAAAGTTGTTGGTTTTTGAAAAAAAAAACTGCAGAAACTTTCGGCCACCTCCAATCACCACCAAAATTTGACAAAATCTTCCTCTCAACATTTCGACCAACTTTCTAGAAGAAGTCGAAGCCAAATTCTAAGCCTAAACATGTCAATTGAATCAAAATATAAAAATCCTCAATTTTAAACCCTAAAAACTTCAAATCTTCGATTCTCCTCACACACACCGAATCGAGCTACCAATTCTAGGAGAATGTAGTACTAATCAAACTCAACTTATCCATATATAGAACTCACCAAATGGTGACCTGAGAAAGGAGAAATTCGATCGACACCGAATCCGAACCGGCGGAGTTTTAGAGCTCGATTTATCCTTCACGGCGGCGCCACTCAATGCACCACTTGTCCAGCAATGAAGTAGAGACGACAGCGAAGCTTTTGGGACAAGTGTGGCGGCCTCCGGTGGCTTGACGGCGGAGCTAGGCCGAGAAGAAAATCCGGCAGGCGAAACAGTAATTTTTTCTGATTTTCTGACTTCTTACCATCCACCTCCGGTAAAACTCCTATATAAAGAACTTTACCCGACGAAAATATATGAAAAGTCGTCGGCTAAACTCCTTTGAAAATTTTGAAAATATTGGTTGACCGCCAAAAAATTTTGACAATAGCCGACGAAATCATATATTTTCGTCAGTTTAAGTTTGAAAATTTTGAGAAGTTTCCCCCAAATTTGGTTTGCCGCCAAATTTTTTTCGACTTTAGCCGACGACTTTACATATATTTTCGTCGGCTAAAGTCATTTGAAAATTTTCCTCCAAATTTGGTTTACCGCCAAACAATTTTTGACCTTAGCCGACGACTTTTTTAATATCTCGTCGGCTAAAGTCTATAAATTAACGAAAACGCTCATATCTTCCTCTATATTACGTAGTTTGGTCAAACCTTCCACACGAAAAACTTTCATGTAGATGAGACGCAACTGCCTATATAAAAATTTTGAGACATTTACCTTCCGACGATAGGGCTCCCCATAGGGAATAATAACGGTAAATAGGGTTGACCGCTACTATCGGCACCGAGATGTTACCCGATTTACGTGATTTTTGAAACATAGCCGTATTTCACAATTCTGAATACATCTTATTTCACGAGATTTTTGATAATTTTGCCTCCTATGTAGAGTTGGTTCACAAAGTTGTATAACCTACTAAACAAGTTATACAATATTAGTAGACACGTTGTGATTCCGATGACTAAAATTCACAAACCAAAATTCGACCGTCAGATATGATCATTAGGTCTTTTAGTTAAAGGAGGCCGCAATAGAAATGACGATGGAGCAAGATCAACAGGCATTGAAATGGAAGGGATTGGGTTAATGGTGTGAGAGTAGGTTTCTAGGAATTTATCCACCTTGAAAAACAAGCAGTTACATGATCAGTTATATTGAAAAACAAGCAGTTACTGGACAAGTTAGTTAACAAAAGTAGGAAACAAGAATAGATATGGAGTAAAAAGAAACAGAATGAGTAAAAGAGTACCTTATAGTAAGGGCTGACATATAAGTAAGGAGAGACACTATGTTGCTGAATTGCAACAAGGTAAGCTAACAGGCCGACGAAACTTTTTCGTCGGCTAAAGTGTTTGTCCTGGTAATGTGAATGTAGAACAAAGATTGTTAATAAATAATAGTTTTGTATAGCTTATACAAGCTAATGATTGAAGATCGACTCTGTTTTATATGTATGAAAATTAAGGGGTGAATTTTCAAAAGTAGAGGCTGAAGATAAAAAGTCATGTAAGATCGGTAAAATGCAACTAATACCTGCCTAACTAAATGGCATGATTTTCTTTTTGTGATTCAAGACTTGCTGGAAAGGTAGGAATTAAGTAACCATTATTCCTATAAAAGGGTGCAAGATTTTCAGAAGACTTTGGTTTTTGATGTAACAAGAAATGGATAATAGAAATTGCGAGGATGGATGAATTATCATGCGTCATGCATATGTCTGAAACCAGACAACAAAAATATTGTCTTCACTTAACTTTCCCACTCTTTGAGCTCAAAGTAATTACGTGTATATATCCATTGAAGAATATGATGGGAATTTTGTTTGTCAAAGTATAAAATTAGAGAGAATATAAAGAAACCTATTGAAGAAAAATTGGCCGACTATTTTTTGAAGAGCCTCATATTCATGATGTCCAAGTTTTTATTGATGACTTAAGTGCTGTTACTAGAGGCAGAAGATCTGACAACTATTATAATATTTAGTTTCTTCCTTTGTTTTGTTTGTGCCTTTTAGGCACCTTTTGTAACCAAAAAAAAATTGGCCGACAATAAATAACTTGCACGAAGTTGTTAGATACAAATAGTTCATTGTTGTAATTTTCATGGGGACATCTAGTCTCCTTCGCATTCATAGCTTACAAGTATGAAGGATACTATTGTATTTAGTATTAAGTCATTAATTGCCTCGTGAAATTTTTGTTTTGAAAGAAAGTCTGGTATAGTCAAGTTGTAACCATTGATGAAACTGCAAAATACAAGATGAGAGATATTTTTCCTTAACCCCGCATTACAATAACCTATGTATTGTAACAAACATCATTTACCAAACATTGCAACATTGAATTCTCTATTAACTTTACAGTTGTGCTGACATACCATAAATATATAACTCAACTTTCCTAGTATGTTGAACTGAAAAATATCACTAATCACACTAAGTTTTATCCTACCACTAAGATGTTGCAACCATTTGACAACGCAAAGAACTCACCGACTCATTAGGGTAGAATGCATGCCGAGTGCTCAAACTAGGTGAATGCCCAACCATCTCTACCACTAGTTGGTAGGAGTTAATTGAAAGCTGTAAATGTGAATCTCATTCTCAATTATAAAAATTTTCAGGTTATGTCGATTAAGGCTATTTCAAGTATATCATGTAGACAACCCTCATGATGCTATTTTTTCGTGATAAGGACTTCTCTTTAATTTTGGATCAGTGACATCTCTTAGTTTAACAAGAGTTCATCACGATTCATCTAGAATTTACACGCAAAAAGGCATAATTTGTCATATCCTTTCCCTAATTAAGTAGATACTTAGAAAATACCTTGCAAACGCGCTCTGTGGTCAGGAGCCACTTGATTTGGGTGAAAAATGATCTATTCAAGATCTTTATGTACATATCTTAGTTCCCAACAAAGATAAGTTGTGATCACAAGTTGCATGCTCAGTTTTTCGAAAACTACCTAACTGACAAAGTAATGGAGTGCAATGACATCCATTACGAGAGTATATCTCATCGCAGTCGATTCGAGGGTGTTTGTGAGAGACCTTGCGCCAGAAGGTGAGTCTAATTAAGCTCTTTTTCTCACTACACTTTCTAACAAAGACATAACTGATAGGGTAAACACCTGGGGTGTCGGCGTCACCTGACCAAAACAATATCTCTTTGTTTAAACCGGATCACATATTTCTATTTAGACCAATCTACAACGTTGGTATCTTCTCAATGAAGTATGGTTTGATATCAAACTCATTAAACCACGTCATCATGTATACTAGTGTAATTTCTATTTGTAGAGATCGATCTCTATATAAATTGGTATTGACATTGAGGCGTCCTCCAATGATGACCATATTCCAGAAATAACACATGAGACAAATGAGTTAATGATCAAAGGATTAAGTTGTGTCGAACTCGCATTCTTTCTTAACGAGTATTTATCGAACCAAGTGACCTCTCTCTAAACCGTGGGAACCACGGCCTAGTGACACCATCTACCACTTTTGTGGCGTCATCATGCCACCATCTATGGGTGATTAAATGTCCTCTTATTCGAAAATCAACATGTCCTTATCCGAACATCAATCCTTGCAGGCATGTTTGTAGCATGTATATATGATCTCGTCACTTTACTTTGGAATTTTGGGGAACTTGATGAGATATAGTAGGGTAATACCATGACAATTTTAAGTCGTTCTACTTAAACATTCTTGTTCTTATCTCCCCCTAATGATGAGAAGACTGACCCATCAAAGTGACGTAAAAGAGATCGCCCGTCAAGATTTCTATATAAGCGAACTATATTCGGAGGCTCATGTCTTATTCAAAGACAATATTCATTATAAATAACCCATCATTGTGCGTTTGTGGAGACACAATTTGACACATACAACATGTGGACGATATAGATTACAGAACGTTAACTCAATCCGTTAACAAATATGCATATCGTTACGACCGTAACACAAAGATTTGAATGATGATGGGCAAAGATGAATAAGTAAAACTATGACCATGCTACAACCCATAGCCGTTGGTCTAACGGGTCCAAAAATCGCCAGCCTCACTACTGGAACCGGCCAAAAAGAAACCAGTCGAACCGACCGTTGGCATGACCGGACCTCTATTTTACGCTTCCTTTAACAAATGTGTGGAACAATTAATCAAACACTAACGATCACCACACACAAAAAGTAATTAGGATGAGATAGTCTTAATTTTATTTTATTTTTTGAAGAAAGGCCGGTATGGCTGCCTTTAAGTCTTGATTAATGAAACCATATAATACAAGAGGAGACATAAAGCCTAAACCTTATATTACAATAAGTAACGTATTCTAACATGCACCAGTTAACAAAAAGTACGACATTGACAACTCTATTTGCTTTGACAAAACGGTGACATAACATAAAGATAACTGTACTAGGGACAAACATCATATTAAATTTTTAGATTAATTTCAGTTTATCCCTCTCTGAGGTTTTGGGTTAACATCATTTCAGTCCTCATACTCTAAATTTAAAAAATTTACCCTTTATGGTTTTTAAATTTCATAGATCATGCCCAATTGTTGAAATTTCATCCAATTTGGACATTAAATACTAGCATGGAATCTTAGAAAAATAGTCATTAAAGACGTTTTTGTTGTTATATGACTATTTTAGCCCTTAAAGTGAGTTATAAAGTCAAAACTAATGTCCAAATTAGACGAAATGACTGAATTCATTTTACCCTCTGACGTATCGACTATCAAGTTGACCTCATTTCAGTCTCCGATCTCTCAATTTTAAAAATTTACCCTATAAAGTTTCTAAATGACATCAGCTTTGCCTATTTGCTAAAATTCCGTCAAAATTGAACGTTAATTTTGACTTTATAACTCATTTTTAAGGGCTAGAACAGTTAGTTAACAACAAAAATCACAATTTATGACCCATTATCTAAGATTCCATGTTAACATTAACTTCAAATTGGACGAAATCTTAGCAAATAAGCTAGACTGATGAAAATTGGAAACTTCAGAGGGTGACTTTTCAAAATTGAGAGAATGGAGAGTGAAATGAAGTTAACCCCAAACCTTAGGAGGGTAAACTTAATTTAATCCTAGACGAAATTTCAACAATTGATCATGATCTATGAAATTTGAAAACTATAAAGGGTAAATTTTCAAAATTGAGAGAACGGGGACTGAAATGATGTTAACCCCAACTCTTAGGGGGTAAAATGAATTTAATATTTTTTTTTAATTAAAGGTAAATGAGGTAATGAGCCAAGCCGAGCCGATTAAAGCTTAATTGAGCTCATCCAGTAAATTGAGCCGAGCTGAACTCAGCTCGGGCTTAAGAAAAAAAATATTCAAGCCGAGCCAAGCTTGAACATGAAAAAGAAATTTCATGCTTAAACCCGGCTCAAGATCGATAAAAAAAAAATGAGTCGAACATGAACAACATAGTATTCGGCCCGATTCGACTCATTTGCACCCCTATTTACAACTTCTTAACTGTCTATACATGGCAACAGAAGAGCATGTAATGACTACTTTGACCTTATTCTTCTCTTAATGTAAAATTCAGTGTTTTACTTGAAAATTCCATGCAACTTTTCCAAATTTGTATGAGATTATTCAGAATTTTCACTAAAAAGAATTGGGGCATTTTATTAGGTTGGCAATCATAGCAAGATAAAATAGCAGCTGCATGCATTAATGCCAGTATGCCAGCACTTTCTAATCAAAGCTCCTCCCTCTTATTCATAGAAGCCTTAGTTTCAAAGTCTAAATCATAGCTACTTTACTTTTCTCTAACTAATGCCCTTAAATGACACTTAATTAAATCTATACCACTGTAGCAATCATAAGCAGAAGTTTGTAGCACTCATTTTGTAGCAATCAAAAGAAGTTTGTAGCAATCAATTCGGAAGCAATCAATGGGATCCCAAGTCCCTTCTGAAATCTTTATGATCGAAATTATAAAAGAGACGTTTCTTAAAAAATAAAAAATAAATAAAATAAATAAAAATTGCTTGGACTGGGATGAGGGATAGAGAAGGATGTTCACCCATACACAAAGGTTTTTATTTTAGGGTTAAATTCAGCTTACCTCCCCCTGAGGTTTAGGATTAACTTCATTTCAGTCTTCATTCTCTTAATTTGAAAATTTACCCCCTGAATTTTTTAATTTTCATAAATTGTGCATCTTTGCTAAGATTCCATCTAATTTAAACATTAAATGTAATCTTAGAAAATGGACTCTAAAAGTCTAAAGTGTGATTTTTATTATTAAATCACTGTTTTAGGCCTTAAATTGAGCGGTAAAGTCAAAATTAAACGTTCAAATTTGACAGAATCTTAACAAATTGGGAAAACTGATGAAAGTTACAAAATTTAGGGGATAAATTTTTAAAATTAAGAAAAGAACTGAAATGAAGTTTACCCGAAACTGAGGGAAGTAAAATGAATTTAATCCTTTATTTTAGTTAGTAGGGTTCATGTCATGAGGCTCCATTAATTTGACATACCCTAAATCCCTCTTCCCAACTGCAACCACATGATACATAAATGATGTAACATCTAGAGCAATGCACATTAAAATATTCCTTGCTTCCTAAATACTATGTAATTGTTCTAAATTTTAGTCCATAGGGATTATAAGAAAGAAGAAGAAATACAGGAAACTTTGTAGCTCACTCACAGTCTCACATGGACAAAAAAATTGACATAACACTACAATTTATACCTTGCTTTCAATAATAGATGTGTTGGGAGCAGCAGCAGTTGTTGGGTCTACACAACTAAATTTATTTTGTGGGTCAACATTCACAATCATAATCATTTTTCTGCATGCCCATATCATCTTTACAAAAATAGAATCCCCCTCATATATACACAGTTTATCCACCAAGATATCAAATTCAGATCTCTCCCAAATTGCTTGTCATAATGCTGTCATAAAAAAAATTCTTACCACCTTGACTTACGTGAAATCTGCATATCATGTATATTTGGATTTCTGGGGACTAGATTGTAGATACAAACAAATGTAGACCACTATGTTCTTTTGATGCTTTCTAAAATATCTGAAATGTATTATTGGTTCCAAAATTCTGAAGTCTGGTATCTCACAGTTTTTAACTGGGTTGTAAAATTACCCTTCTAGGGTAAAGAATCAGCTTTTAGTATGAGACTGGTACAATTTTTCCCCTTTTTTGACCAAGCTGGTACAATAGTTTGTGAAAAACTAATAAAATAGATATGATGCATGAAATAGTTAGTTACAATTCTGTTGCCTTTGCTCAGTCACAACTCACAACCCCCTTGTTATATTAAGTCACACAACCCAATGTAAAAGGAATTAAAAGCAGCCATGATCCTGTCACAAATAGTGATGATGGTTCTACTACTGCTTGTACCAGACCAGGTCCAACTTCTTTGTTAGCCTCCTTTCTTTCCCCTCTTCCTTTTTCTTTTGAATTCTTTTGTGTTGTGTCACCATGTATGAACTGTCATAGCAGATAAACAAGGCAAGCTTGAAGGTCTCTGTCTCAATCTTCCACTCCCTTCCTTCCTTCCCTCCCTTCTCTTGCTAAAGATGCAAAATTTAAGGTGAAATAGGGAGAGAATCTTATTTAATTCTTGCACAAAGAACCTGTCTTTCCTCACCTTCTTTCTCATTATCTCCTCTCAAGTTCCGATTTACAACATTTAAGACAGATCCCATTTCTCAAAAAACCCCAGATCTCTCTCTCTCTCTCTCTCTCCTCTCTCTCTCTCTCTCAAACTCAGAAGAAGTGTTCTTTTACAATGAGAGACAAACTGTCTTGTTTTAGTGAAAATGCCGTGGATGTGTCTCATCCTTCATGTTCTAGCTATGCAAACACTGCTTGTGTTTCTCCAAGTCTATCTCCTTCAGTCCAAAATGCAGTCACTAGTCTCTACAAGATCACTCTCTCCACCACTAAAAAGCAGTTCTTGGTGACAGTCGCCTGGTGCAAGAACCATTATGCACAAGGCTTGAGCATTAAGTTTGGTGATGATCCCTCAACATCCTTCAGACTCAACACCAATTCTCGCCTGTTTCGCAAGAAGAAAGGCTCTAAAGTCTTCCAATCACCAGAAAGCTCGAAGATGGAAATCATTTGGGATCTCTCCAGAGCCAAGTATGATGCTACTGGTCCTGAACCTGTTGATGGGTTTTACATTTTGGTCATGGTTGATTCAGAAATAGGCCTAATTCTAGGTGACATGGGTGAAGAAGCCATGACCAAGAAGTTCAAGACTAGTACCCCAGTTTCTAAGGTCTCTTTGATATCAAGGCAAGAGCATTATTCAGGAAGTAGTACCCTTTACTCCACCAAAGCTCAATTCAGTGATACTGGGATTTCTCATAACATTGTGATCAGATGTAGTGGAGAAAATGAAGGCTTGAAGCATCCAATATTGTCTGTTTCGATTGATACGAAGACGGTGATTCGAGTAAAGAGGCTGCAGTGGAATTTTAGAGGAAACCAGACAATTTTTGTTGATGGTTTGCTGGTTGATCTGATGTGGGATGTTCATGATTGGTTCTTCAACAATCCTTCATCAAGATATGCAGTTTTCATGTTCAGAACAAGAAGTGGAATGGATAGCAGACTTTGGTTAGAAGAAAAGTTGGTGCAGAAAGAACAGGAAAAAGTTGAATTCTCCTTGTTGATCTATGCATGTAAGAGTTCATAATGAAACTTAATTTACCATAGCACTCATTTTTGTTATCTTTTTATCATTTCTCTTTGATAATTATGCCTGAAAATGGATTTTTTTCTTTTAAGTTTTTCATTTCAAAAGAAGAATAGATACCAATTCTTTTTTATCATTTTGATAAAATCAAAATAAATGATGTATCAGAATTGTGATTGTAAATAGATGAACTTGACAGGTTTTCATATCTCTCCTTCTCTCTCTACGAAACATTATTGGATCGCGTCTTAGCAATTTGGTATATGTTATAGCTAGTGAACTTAATTATTTGATTGACGCATTATTTGCAATTTACTTATTTGACTGTAAAAGGTTCAAAAATTTGAAAAGATCCCAAGATATTTCAATAATGAATATTTGCTTGAAAGGCAAATGGGAGTATTCTGTATCAATGATAATTGCTTCCACTGTTGAAAGATTCAGATAATGTTGAGAATCTACTCATAAATTCATAAGTACAATTCTGGACAAGTATGTCTATAATTAACAGGAAAACAGATGGTTGTTTGATGTTTGTTGCTTTATAAGTTTATATGATACTAATATGATGGAACATTAAGGCTGTTGTCCATTTTCACCAACATTAGAGAAACTCTCTTCTTTTTTCAAGGTTTTATGAATACAAACAAGCTGTTGAATTCTGTCTAAAACTTTATGTGTTTCTTGTATATATTATCCCAATTTGACAGCACCTTGGGATTTCTTGACTTGTCAGAAAATTTAAATTGTATAGATCCTTTCTTCCAAGAAACCAATTCATATTCATGTTCACTAAATTTGGCTTCATATATGTAGCTTGTGATTGTGAACAATCGATGATCAGTTAGGCAAGACAACTGATTAAGGACAAATCATGTTTCTGTTTCTCTAGCTTTTCAACAACAAATCAATTTTAGGTACTTATTATAGAGGTGTCAATATACCAAAACAGGATCCAAAGCCACTAGCTCAGTTTGGTCGATTTTGAATTTGGCTGCTGCTTAACTTGTGCCAAAACTGAGTTTCAAATCTTTGCATAAACAAAACAGGTGAGTGGTGTGGCTTGATCTCAGTCCCACTATTAGTACAAAACTATGGTCCCCTTTGTGTCTTAAACCCTTGTTTGGTCCACTAGTGGAATCCCAATCATTTCATGCCCAATTCCAAGAGCACCCCAAAGAGACCCTCTTTGCTTGGGACACATGACTTACAGATTTCCAAAGGGTAGTATACCACAGCACAACACATGAGAAAAAACCCTATAAAGCAATAAGGATCGGAGCTGGCTATCTCTTAGAAAAAGTGCTGGATTATGTGTGTAGTGTTGGTGAAGATAGTAGTTGGGTGGATATACATAGTGGCTTTTCATTAATTAATTCTCAGGCATAATCATGCCATTTCTGATAAAGGTACACTGCTATTCAGGGAGAGCTTCTCAAACACTAACTTGTATGCAGCTCAGGCAGAGTTAGTGTTGGACCATTTAATTAGTAGGCATGTCCAGGACCTTCTATGGAAACCAAGATTCCCTTTCTGTTAGGACAGTAACTTTGAGAACCATTATTGCACATATCAATTCTTCATGTACCAACTAATTTACCTCTCCTAAAACTGTAAAAAACGAGCCGTAAGAATTCGGTGAAAGTTACTCTCCCTTGTGTCTCCTCTCCTAGGCAGAACAGAAATGTTGGCGATTTCACACCGTAGCAACTTATGGTGAATGCAGGGCAGTTCTTTATATGGGAAGAGTCTTGCTTAAGATAGGCACAATATGGGGTTGTTTATGTCTGAACATCTCCATAGGCATTTCATTCATTTGATTTGCTTGAGGTTCATTTGTATCATTTTACTGTTCGAAAATTTTGAATTTTGGGCTGTTCTGGAACACTGATGATATTGTGGCAGGCAAATTGTTAAAAGGGACCTTCAATCATAGTAAGTAGTTGTTTCTTTTCTTGAACCATGGATAAGTCAAAAAGTATAACTTTCCATTGTCTCCGTTTGAAATTGGTTTGCCATATTTAGATTAGTGAAGTTGATAGCGAACCAAATCACAGAAATTAGGCTATCTGTCCAATCATGTTAGGCAAAGTGACCATAATATACTTCCACACAAGTTCAAATTACATTTGAAAAAATAAAAATGCATAGTGGAACAATAGCTAGGATTTTAAAAGAAAAAACAGTATCATAGCCTCTTAGCAGTTTGGATTTGAAGCTCTTCATCAACTACTGCTGGTGGTGGCTCGACAAGAATAGTTTGGAGTAGAGCAGAAGAATGTTTATAAATGACAACTCTGTCAAGTGTTACAACTCACAAGCAAAAAATTCTGCTTTGGATAGTTTTGGAGGCAAGACTTAATCTCTTGGCTATTTCCTAAGTTCTGTTGCGTGAAACTGGAAGAAAATTATCACACCAGAGTCAGAAATGCATTACTAACATTGTTCAAGGACAGTGATGTTCAATGTTACACGAAAAGGAACTTGTTGAAATGGACAGTCTTGCATGTAATGTTTGCTAGACTGTCAGTTTCACTATCTTGCTACATACTTTTGAAACAAGAACTCACCTGAAATCAGGTGCTCAAATCTTAGAGTAGTCTATTCAGCTCGTATCTTTGAGTCTTTTGTAAAACTTTATGATTGAATTTCTGAAGAAAAGACAGCAAAAGGAAGTTTATGATTGAAGTACAGAGTAGTACTGAAGAACATCTTTCCTTTCAGAGGACTTGAAAGCAGTCTTCTTTACAATCAAACTTCTTCGGTCCTTTGAGGAGCTCCTCCTTGAACTTAACTATTACCAGCTTGAAGCAAAATGACACGAGGCACCTTTTGTTTCCAGTCTCCTCATCAAATCACTGAAGTGTTTGTTTATCAACTTCCATAGTAGTTATGGAGTGATCTGAGGATGGTGGCTTGAGCTAAAACTGCAATGGAATTTTTAAGCAAAACCAAACCATTTTTGTAGATGGCTCGACTTGCTCCTTGATCCGATGTGGAATGGTCATGGCCGGTTGTTTAACAGTATCATTCACCAAGGTGCATGTATTCATGTTTAGAACAAAAATGGAAATAATGGATAGCAGACCAAGGTTAGAATAAAGTTCATGCAGAAAGAAAAGGAAATAGTTGGTCTTCTTGTTGTTCTATATATGCCTATAAGAGATCATAAATTTGATCATTAATCTATTTATTTCATTCATCAAGTTCTCTTTGATAAAAATCATCCTAGGAACAAAGACCATCAATGTAAGTTCTGTACTAAACAAACTTGGATCTAATATTAGTACCTACTATACTATTATGGGCAGGCATATACATCTCATCCCTGTCCCCCAAGTCAAGTTCATCATATCTCATGTAAATATTTTCTATATACCTTGCTGTATATTGAGCAATTCAAATATCTTGGTTGAATTCGAATGCCATACATTATATGATGAAAAAACCAGCTGAGGATGTTTAGGAGTCTGTTAACTTTAATTTTTAGAGAATCATATAAAACTTTGGGGACTTGCAGTTGAATTTGGCTTTATTGAAAAGGGTGTGTTTGAAATCTCAGTTCGTCAAAAATACTTGTTGAAGCATCTGGAGAAATTGAAGTAGCCTGCCCAAAGTTTTGTACCAAAATAAAAGAATTAGGAAGTTCTCAAAAAAGAAAAAAAAGAAAAAAGGAATTAGGAGGGTTAGTCACTTGAATTTCTGGTTCATATAATCTGCATGATGTGAATTGTTTTTTTCTGAAAAAGAAAACAAGATGAAAATATAAATTTGCACGTTTGAGAACAATAACTTTCTGCGTGATCTTCTCCTTCCCTTAACTGTTAGTACTTAGTAGTGTTAAATCATTGACTCAACAAAGTCAGCATGTACCAGACCATTTCTCAAAGTGGCACCAAAATGAGTCTATGGAGTTTCGTACTGAGAGCTATTTATTTTTATTTGCTTTCTGATGATTTATTCTCATTGAATCTTTTCCTGATCTAAAAGATAATAGTCCAATTTTTCGATACAAAACTGCATTAGGAATTTAGGATATTCTGGCTGGCAAAAATGTTAAATGGGACCTTCAATAATTGCAAGCTTTAAAGTTTCTGGAACCATGGACAACAAAAAGCAAAACATAGTCACAGAATTCCTTCCAAAATGAGTTTGTAGAAATTAAGCTATTTGTCCAGGATGTTCGGGTAAAATCACCACAATATAATTTCAGACAAATACAAAACCAGTATACAATTACACACACACACATGGAGAAACAGCAAAGAGCATAGCTCTATTTTCAGGTGTATCATAGAAGCTCGTGGTACGGCCTCACAATTTAACCCTGCAATAGATTGTCAATTGTAGTATAAAGAAGCAAGGATCGTTCATTGCCAGAGACTGAGGGTATTTAATTTTGCACAACACAAATAATGTCACAAAAGTGTCTACTGTTCCTGACGAACAGCAGACTAAAATATAATTAACTACCTAATCTACACTACTCAGAAAATTATGAAAATTTATAAAACTAAACTAGACACATAGAAGAACACGCACACAAAATTTGAGGGGATTTGGAGTTTGTTTACTATACTAAATAAATCACGAAAAACAGAAGACAGAAGAATAAGAAAACAGCTTTGATTTTATTGTTTGAGAAATAAGATAGAGGTTAGGGATTTAGGAAATTCACCACCGAATATGCTTTAAAACAAAGTCCACACAACCAAGATTCCAATTACCAAGTTATGAAAAGGTTCAATCAAGAATAAACCGTGAACGCACTGCGTAAATTCTTACTACTTCCCTTATCTACTTAAGTAAGATGAACGCACCATTACTAAGCCTTTAGAATAACCAATCAAGGTATAGACGCTATCCTATCAACAAATTATTCTAAGCATTAAGATTAATAGAAGTGATTGAACAAGTATGCAAAACTAGTGTGGAACGCCTACCTAGCATGCAAGTCTCTCTATTTGGTTTCACCTATTGTCCTATAGGTTTACTACCTTGAATTAAGCCGTATTAACCGTTTAAGAGATTAAACAACATAATTCTAGCCCCACTCAAAAGTTCATAATGTCCTATGTATGCATCCATGAACATAAACAAGCAAGAGTTCCCTATAAACCAAAACCAAACAGATCGACAATCCAACTAAGTAATTACCAAATCAAGGTTGTAGAACAAAGTTTATTGCATAATTCGGGGCTTCAAACCTCCACCCCTAACTAAGATAAACTAGCCACACATCGTTGTAGAAATCACACAAAGAAAATAAATTCGAAAGTTAAAGATTACAAAGGGAAGAAGAAAACTGTGAATGGAAGGAATGACGATGATCTTGGTGACTTCCCCTTGATGAATTCTTGTGCGATGCAGCAACGTGAAGGCTCTCTTGCAGTATGACGGCTTATGCTCTTCTGGTATTAGGGTTTTGCTTTAAATAGTCTCCAAGTCTTCAAAGCTTCCTTTTCAGACTATGTTTCCTTCTTTGACTAGAATCAATGTTTGGGCCATCTTTTGAATGTCTTCCACATATAATCTGGGTTTGGCTTTTGGGAAAATTATATTAATAATGTCACTCTTCAAAATATTGCAAAAACCCCCAAGAAAGATTCTCAGAAACCAGCCCAAACACTGCCTGGAAATTGACTGCTGCACAGCTTTCCCGGAACTGCTGATTTTCTGTCCAACTTTGGAGCTTCATAACTCCCAGATGACATCACCGATTTGGATGATTCTTGAGTCCAAATTGATCTACAAATGCTCCTCTACAAATCTAGGCAGTCATCTTGGTGAAAACATTCTCGCAACCGCATGGAAACAAGCCTTGAAAACGGAGAAAATAAGCAGAAACCAGTTTTCAGCTTTTTGTGTTTGCAGCTTCTGTTTTGGTGAAGTGGTTCCATCGCCTTTCCTTGATATTTTTGACCATGTGAGTGATCAATCTCTATCCTTGATATCTCTACTTCGTATTGGAAGCCTTTCTTGCATCACTTTGCATTATCTTGCTCCACGAAGTACCTAAGAAAATAACAAAGTTAAAATGATCTTTTTAAAGGAAAATAGCCAAGTTAAATGCAAAGATTAAACTATAAAATCGTCGCATTTTATGCTCCTATCAAATTCCCCCACACTTAGCTTTTTCTAGTCCCTTAGCAAAATCAAAGACTCAAAACCTAACTAGACTCGAAAACAACTCTAATGCTCTTAACAAATTGTCTCAGAAATCCCCTACTTTCATAGCACCAAGAATAACACCCAACCAAGAATTAAGCTCACATTCGAGAGTTAATAAAGACTTATGTTCAACATAGCACAAGTAGGACTTGAGAGAGAACAATGGTGATGGTTAGAGTTCAACATGCATAAGACAAATCATGATTTCACCTCACAAGGATTGCACTCTTTCTTCTCTCAAGATTCAAGGTATGCTTAAAAGCTTTCACTCAAGTGTATGCGAGAGATCAAAATAAAAATCAACAAATAGCTCACATACGTAAGAAAGAAAAAAGGCTCAACGAAAAACATGATTTATAATCCCATGAAGGAAATCAAATACTTGCCAAATGGACCACAATATGCTCAACTTTTGCACCTAACTCCACATATCATAGTTTGCCCATCTTAAGGATCAAGTAGGTCTTTTTCAAGGTTGTAATGGGGTTAGGCTTAGGGTCACAGAAACAAAGGGATAGGAATTCAAACAAGTATCCTAAAATCTAGCAGAGCTTTCATTGATGTAGAGAGATTCCTCTTGTGCTCTTACAACCATCAAAGTCTCCTTGTAACTTCATTGTGTCATTAAATGCGGCCGAATGTCATTGAGTTGGGCCATTGCTTCATTCTAAACACTTCAAGAAATTAAGCTCGATGTTCTTCACAGATTCTTTTTCTTTAGTTCTTCTCTTCCTAACCGTGCAATAAAAAAAATTTCTTTTTCTTTTCTCACGGCCAGGGATTGCAATCCAGCTTGAGTCTTCCCCTACACTTATTCTTCTTCATCATCTTCGTATCGCCTTATTTTGCATAAATCTCATGTATAGCTCTACTAGATTCCAGAACAAGGGTAAGAATATAGCTATACTAAAGCTCAAGGTCAAGATAATAAGGGTGATGACAAAAAAAAGGTTTAGAATATAGGCTCAATGGGGTTAATCTAGGGGGTGTACATCTTGTGTACACAACTGGGGACACAAGCTGATTTGGCTTTGGTGGCGATCCTAAGTGCCTCAATCCCTTCCTCAATCAGGGCATGTCATGACTAAAAGTTTTGAAAGGTGGCAAAAGCGAGTTCTAGTAAACTCTCTAGTCCATTAAACTTAATCTGCGGCAAGCATTCAATCATGAAAGAATAATGGGATTTAGCAACAAGCATATCATTGAAAATCGAGTAATGAATTTCAAAATCTCTCTAAAGAAAGGCATTAAGATCAATAATCTCACAAGAGCTATTTTGAAATCACAATCGGAAATAGCATGTTCAAAAATTCTGTACCAAAGTCTCAAGCCATATCTATTACAAGTACGCATGCATCACATAAGACTCGATTAACCAAAGAATGTTATGCTCATCATCTCAATTTAATGATCATCTTTTAGCCATGATTTCAAAAGATTAGTATCATCCTAGACTTGTTAAGGGCTTCTACGACTCAAAAACCAAAAACAAAAACACAAACAGAAACAATTTTTTTTTTTGAATTTTTAAATTTTCTAACAAAAACAAAACAAAACACAAAATGTGTGAAGTCCCTTCCCCCATACTTGAACTAGGCAGCGTGACACGACCCACCCCGAATTTCATCCTGAACCCGGAGTAAATCGTGCGGGGACCACCTCCAAGGAAAGATTTACCGTAAAATTCGGTACAACCTCCCTTGAAAGTGGACAACCCTTCTAATAGAAACCTGCAAACACGTCTAAAGGTTCAAATCCAACCTTGTAGACTCCTGGAGCCTTCGTGCTCCCCACAAATCACAACATCTCCCAATATAGATTTACTAATCTAACAAAGATCCTATAATAAACAACCACATATTCAGAGCAACTCTATTTGAGAGGAAATGAACTATAAATAAATAGAAAAGAGCGGAAGCTATACTATTGACTATGCCTCTTCTCCATGTACGCCCGGTCTCAACTATGCAATCCTGCAGACTGGGCATTTTAAAACGAAGGGCCTAGGGGAAGACATTTAATAACGTTAGAGTGAGTGCACAAAAATAATTAATAACAAATTATTTATGCATTCCCATTTTAATTTCATAGAAAAATATACTGCATGCGGCAGCTTAAAAGCGCTCAATTCATAATCTGACAATTTCACGACTAGCACTGGCTAGTCACAAACTCAAATAAAATGGAGCCTCTCAGGCTAAACTATATATAAACATATATTCATATGTATCTACACTCGTCAGACTCCTTGTATGAATCCTAGAAACAATTTAGAAAAATATAAATTCATACAAGGCTACAACGCTGGCGTCTAACGCTCACGTTACGCCATAATGGTATTTTTCCTCATTATGACCGAAAAGGACGGTGTATATATACGTGTGGACTCCCTATATGAAAACCTAAATAAACCGAAAAAGAAAGTAGTTTTTATATAGGGCTATGACGTTTGTGTCTAACACTCACGACACGCCATAATGGTATTTTACCTCATTATGACGGACCAAGCACGTATGGCTAGCTAGCATTTATATACATACTATTCTCATAAAATCCAAAACATATATATCCACCGAAAATCTCATTTTCGGGATCTCTCCAAAGGAGGAAAAATTGTCAAATAGACGAGAAATCAATAAATCTCATCAGAAGAAATAAATGATTAATAAAATCATTCATCACATGCTTTTTATTTAAAAAAAGGTCTACTCACACTTTAGGCCTAAGCTTGACGTCGATCCGAGGTCTCTCCAATTTGAGTCTCCTCACGTCCTGTTCCAAATATATAATTAATTTCCCAACTAAAAATCCAATATTTATTCAAAATAGGCAAAATAACTGAGAGCCATAAACACGCTCATCATTTCCTAACTTCGATACTCTTAAATCGGAACAACCCAAACTTTAATACCATACTCGGCAGCCGTAAATACAACATTTCCCAGAAATTAATTAAATCCTACGATCGGATTTTACATTATTTAACCGCCAAAATACCAAACTTTGGAAATTCCCAAATCTCATCCGAAAATTCCACAATTCACTTCATTAAACTCCTCTAATTATTACACATTTAAAATTATACAAAACCCCAAAACGGCGGCGGCAGCCGGAGGCCGATTCCGGCGACGTCCAAATTCTACCAAATTTTAACATAATCTTCCTCTCAACATCCCAAACAACTTTCATAACTATCACTAAGTCCAATTTCAAGCCTAACTAGGTCAATCGAACGAAAACATCCTAAAAGCCCTAGAATTTCAACTTCGAATTTCTCCTTACCAAGCTCAAGAGGGAGTGAGCCTTTTGGAGGGGTTGTTGCACGGGAGGAGAGCTACAAAACCGTACCAAGCTTGCCCGGAATGGTGGCCGGAGGAGGAAGTTCCGACGACAGAGGCAACACGGCAGCCGAGCCTTTCGGGCGGCACTACTCCCTCATGGCGGCGCTAGGGAGGCTCTCGTATTGGGTTAGAATGGAAGCTGGGTTGGAGGCCGACCTTTTGGGACCGGTGCGGCGGCGAACGGTGGCCGGACGGCGGCGGACGGGCAGGAAGAAATCCAGCATCGGGAAGAGAGCTCGGGAGGAAGAGAGAGAAGAAAGAGAAAGAGGGAAGAGAAAAGAAAACGAAAAGATGGGTTTAGGCCTTACACCAACCCGGCCCAAAACTTCTATATACAACCCAAATCCAAAATTTAACACCCCAAAAAATAATACCCTAATAAAAATTACCTTTTACTAGCTAAAATTTACTATTTTACCGTCGTTACATTTTTCTCCTACGAATAACTCTCCGAAATAATCGTCTCTCAAAACCCCTCTAGGGACCAATTAAACTATAACTCAATGTCAGAGACGGTAAAATTCTTATTATAATCAAGCTAGTAAATAAGATAAAATTTTACGAGTCGGGATGTGACACAGCGTCCTCGATGCAAGAACAATACAGATCATGCAATTATAACAGATGTATGGAGGAAAGTGAGCAAAACAAGAGACTAAGAAGATAAAGTTTAGAAAAGCTCCCCCATTTTGTGCTCTGAAGCCAAGTTCCAGCTCATATAACATCTTGTTGCAGCATCCAATGTCTGAGATTTCAATTGGAGATGAAATATGGCATTGCTAGCATTATGTGGATATGTGGCACATTTCCTAACTCCAAATGAATTGAAAATGGCAGCCCTGCAAAGTTAGAAGAAAAACAGAATTCGCATAGAAAAGCTGAAGCAAGGACCTTTACCCATTCAAACCTGATTTCCAATGAGTTCTGGTGCCGGAATGTAAAAGTTCCTCAAATCAAAGTTGAAGCTAACTCAACAAGCTGTTTAGGCATATATGGCTTTCCTCTACAGAATTGTCGGAAGTATCCCTTGTTTTGACCTTTTCCTAGCTGTAGTGCACAACTTCTGTTTTCCTGACAGTGACCTTTCTTCCTTCAAAGTCGAACTGGGAATGACTCAGATCTCCAAATTCACTTCTGTAAAATCCTACAGAAACTAGACTCAAAGACCTTTCTTTTAATATAAAGCACATATTCCCAGGTCTTGTGAGCTGCAAACAGTAGCCCTCCAAAGTTGGCAGACTGCTTTTTGCAAGATCACTGTTTTTGCATAACTTGGAGTTTTCTTCAACTTTTCTCAACTCTAACCTGCACACACACAAAACATATCAAAGCAAACAGAAACAAAGCAAAGAAAATACAGAAGATAAAGAAGGTTGGGTTGCCTCCCAACAAGCGCTGATTTAGCGTCTTCAGCTAGACAAAGTTTCTTCTTTAGTCCACAGGGGGTGATGCATTGCAGAGGTTCTCCTCCTCTACATTGTGCTCTTGAAAGGCCTCATAATATGGTTTGAGGCGGTGTCCATTGACTTTGAATTCATTGCCACTCTTTTCACTACGAATCTGCATAGCTCCATGAGGAAAAACGTTAGTAACAATGAAAGGACCAACCCAACGAGAAGGAGCTTACCTGGAAATAGCTTAAGTCGCGAATGGAAAACCAAAACTTTATGTCCCACACTAAAAGTTTTTCCACGAATCATCTTATCATGGAAAGCTTTAGTTTTCTCTTTGTAAATTCGTGCACTCTCATATGCATCATTCCGTAGTTCTTCCAACTCACTAATTTGAAGCTTGCGGTGTAGTCCAGCCTTGTCAATGTTCATATTGAACTCTTTAACAGCCCAATATGCCCTATGCTCGAGCTCAACTGGCAGATGGCACGCCTTGCCATAAACAAGCCGGAAAGGCGACATGTCAATGGGTGTCTTGTATGCAGTTCTATATGCCCAAAGTGCATCATCAAGGCGTTGGCTCCAATCCTTCCTGTTTGGGTTGACAGTTCTCTCTAGTATCTTCTTGATCTCACAATTTGAAACTTCTGCTTGTCCACTCGTCTGAGGATGATAAGGTGTGGAAACCTTATGTGTAATGTTGTATTTCCGGAGCAGTGCTTCAATCGATTTGTTGCAAAAGTGTGATCCTCCATCACTTATGATAGCTCTTGGCATTCCAAACCTAGAAAAGATGTTACATCGAAGAAAATCTGCAACAACTCGAGAATCGTTAGTACGGGTGGCTTTTGCTTCCACCCATTTCGACACATAATCCACAGCAAGAAGTATATAAAGAAAACCTTGGGACGAAGGAAAAGGTCCCATAAAGTCTATACCCCAAACATCAAAAATTTCAACAACCAAGATTGGAGTTAAGGGCATTTGGTTTTTAGGTCCTAGGTTTCCAGATCATTGACACCTATCACAAGTCATACAAAAAGTATATGCATCTTTGAACAAAGTAGGCCAATAAAATCCGGATTCTAACACCTTGAGAGCAGTCTTTTTAGAGCCAAAGTGACCACCACAATTCTCCGTATGACAAAATGACAATATATGATTAAATTCAGAATCATGCACACATCGTCTTATCAAACCATCAACACAAAATTTCCACAAATAAGGATCATCCCAAACAAAACGGTTTGCATCTCTTTTCAGTTTATCCTTCCTAGCATGCGACAAAGTGTTTGGCAACTTCTTAGAGACTAAATAGTTCACAATATCAGCATACCAAGGAGTACTTACCTCTAGGCCAAAGAGTTGCTCGTCTGGGAAGGTCTCAATTAAAGGAATGGCATCCTTATCATGCACTATGCGACTCAAATGATCTGCCACAACATTCTCGCTTCCCTTCTCATCCTTTATTTCAACATCAAATTCTTGGAGAAGGAGAATCCATCGAATCAGTCTTGGTTTCGCCTCCTTCTTTGAGAATAAATACTTCAAAGATGCATGATCAGTATAAATGACAACTTTAGTTTGAAGTAAATACGATCTAAATTTTTCAAGAGCAAAAAAACAGCTAATAATTCTTTTTCCGTTGTGGAGTAATTCAATTGAGCATCATTCAAAGTCCGAGAGGCATAGTAGATTGCGTATGGCTTTTTGTCTTTTCTTTGACCAAGAACGGCGCCTACGGCATAATCTAAAGCATCACACATGAGCTCAAAGGGTAAGGACCAATCAGGGGGCTACATTATGGGTGCTGTAGTCAACAATGTCTTCAACTTCTCAAAGGCAGCCTTGCACTCATCATCAAACACAAAGGGGACGTCTTTCTGGAGCAGCATATATAGTAAGGGGCCTTGCAATCCTCAAAAAATCTTGGATGAATCTTTTGTAAAATCCTGCATGACCAAGAAAAGAACGAACCTCTCTCACAGATGTGGGAGGTGGTAAGTAGCGTACTAAATCCACCTTAGCCTTATCTACTTCAATTCCCCTAGAAGACACAATATGCCCTAACACAATTCCTTGTGTCACCGTGAAGTGACATTTTTCCCAATTTAAAACCAAGTTAGATTCAATGCAACGCTTTAAAATCAAAGAAAGGTTTTCAAGGCATTCATCAAAAGTTTTTCCAAACACACTAAAATCATCCATGAAAACTTCTATGATTTTCTCAATGTAATCAGAAAAGATGCTTCCATACATCTCTGGAACGTACCTGGCGCATTACAGAATCCAAAAGGCATCCTCCTATAGGAAAAGTGCCAAAGGGGCATGTGAATGTTGTCTTTTCTTGATCTTCTTGCGCAATAGCAATCTGATTGTACCCTGAATAACCATCAAGAAAGCAGTAAAATCCATGCCCCGCTAACCTCTCCAACATTTGATCAATGAAGGGCAAAGGGAAATGATCCTTCCTTGTTGTTGCATTGAGCTTCCTATAATCTATGCACATTCTATGGCCTGTGATAGTTCTTTGTGGCACTAACTCATTCTCTGCATTTTTCACAACAGTTATCCCGGACTTCTTTGGAACTACTTGCACTGGTGACACCCATTTAGAGTCCGAAATTGGGTAGATGACACCACAATCTAGGAGTTTGATAACCTCCTTCTTCACAACTTCCATCATTGGAGGGTTTAGTCTTCTTTGAGCTTCCCTGGATGGTTTCGCACCCTCTTCAAGAAGAATCCGATGCACACATGTGGTTGAGCTAATTCCTTTAATGTCAGCAAGTGTCCATCCAATTGCAGTCTTGTGATTTGTTAACACCTCCACTAACTTCTCCTCTTGTTCAGCCGTAAGTTTAGAAGAGATGATAACAGGCAAAGTCTCATTGTCACCCAAATAAACATACTTCAAGTGATCCGGTAACAACTTAAGTTCAAGTGATGGTGCCTGAATCACAGATGGAAGAATCTTATTAGTTGATAACTGAATTGGAACGGGAGGAGTATACCTTTCTGAACGTGGGAGTGCCTCAAGGTAGGCCACAGTTTCAATTACAGCATCATCAAACGTCTCTTTGAGCTCTTTGGGTGATATTGGGATGCCATGGCTTGTAAATCCAATGCCTTGCTCAATGGTGGTTTCCAACACGTCCTCTTTCAGTGCCTTGAGAAATTCCTGCGCAAGTGTATCAATGATATCAACAGAAAAGCAAGAATTTATTTCATGTAAAGGATACCGCATTGCTTCAAAAATGTTGAAACCAATCACTTCTCCATCGAACTCCATGGTCAATGTTCCTGCGTAGACATCAATTTTGGTTCTTGCCGTCCTCATGAATGGTCTTCCAAGAAGAAATGATGTTGAATTCATGGGCGAATCCTCCATCTCTAACACATAAAAATCTGCTGGGAATATAAGTTTATCAACCTGCACAAGAACATCTTCCAAAAGACCTTTCGGATATGCGTTAGATCTATTTGCTAGCTGAATGACAACATTATCTTTTTTAAGCTCACCTAGACCTAGAGATGTATAAACAACATAAGGCATTACGTTGATAGATGCTCCTAGGTCTAACATAGCATTTTCAAACCTCATGTTACCAATCACACACGGGATTGTAAAGCTGCCAGGATCCTTGCACTTGGGAGGAATTTTTCTATCAATCATGGCAGAGACATTGGCTCCAACCTTCACCACTTCTTTTTCTCGAATGTGTCTTCTGGTTGTACACAACTCCTTGAGGAATTTAGCATATTTTGGCACTTGTTTTAACGCATCAAGGAGAGGGATATTAATATGCACTTTCTTGAAAACATCCAAAATAGCTTGTTCGTCCTCTTCCTTCCTAGATTGTGAAAACCTATTGGGAAAAGGCAAACAAGAAGAAGAATTAATATTAATCAAACTTGAAGGGTCAGACGGCTCACCTCTGGCGTTGAAAGCTTTGGTCAAAGATGGTGGCTTCTTTAATTCTTCATGCAATGTTGCTGGATCTTTCTCTTGTCCTTTTTGCATGGTGATAACATCCTCCTCTTCATTAACATGCATGGGCACCTTCTTTGGCTTCTTTGGAATGTCATGAACCACTTTACCACTTCTTGTTGTTATTGCTTTTGCTTGCTCAAAGGATGGATTTGGAATGGTGCCTCCAGGATGCTTTCCAGGCTCACGGAGCTAGTTTATAGCATTCACCACATCACCTACTTTTTTTTTAAGCTCCTTGATTTCCTAGCCTTGATTGTGCTGCCCTTGCATCAACTGTTGAGTGGAGGTGGTCAAAGCTTCTAACATCTTGTCGTACTTCTCCAAAATTGGAGTCATTATGGAACCTGAAGCTTGATGGGATGCATAGCTTTGTGTAAACCCCCCTTGAGGACGCTGATTAAATCCTGGTGGTGTACGGTTGTTGCCTTGAGATGCTTGAGAAGGTCCAAGTACGTTGTCATTGTTACTCCACCGGAAGTTGGGGTGATTCCTTGATCCTGGATACTGAAAATATGGATCATTCTTTTGATATTGCCCTCCTTGCTGAAAATTGTACCTCCTCATCCTCATATAATTGAGGGCAGCGATCAGTTTGGTGACCCTCCATTGAGCACACACCACACACCATGGCTCCATGCTTCTTTTGACTCAATACCTGAGATAACATAGATGTGAGATTTGATAATTGATCTTTGATATCAGAATCGTTACCTCCCTTTGATGACAATGTCTGGACACGTCTTGAAGAATTATTGAATTGTCGAGCATTCAATGCACGATCAGCTATGAGCTTCATTCCATCCTCATTGTACTTGTCCATGAATGATCCTCCAGCTGATGCATCCAAGATATCTCTCTCTATGGGTAAGAGGCCATCATAAAAGGCAGTCAACAAGCTTTCCTCACTCAAACCATGTTGAGGGCATTGAGTAAGCAAGCTCTGGAACCTCTCAAAGTATTCGGGATATGCCTCATCCCATCTTTGCTCAATTCCGGTAATTTGCTTTCTCAAAACTATAATTTTTGAAGTGGGAAAATACTTCTCCAAGAATGTCTTGCGCATCACGTCCCATGAAGTTATATAGCCATTTGGAAGCCTATACAACCATGTCTTGGCCTTGTCTGTCAGAGAAAAGGGAAAAGCCTTCATCTTCATGATATCCTCATCTGCATTCTCCGGTGTCATGCTTGAGCAAATAAATTAGAATTCTTGGAGATGCAGATTAGGGTCTTCATTAGGTAACCCGTGAAAAGTGGGTAACTTATGGAGAAAACCAATTCTGAGCTCGAAAGTCCATGTCTTTCCTGGAGCCGATTGAGGGTAACGAATGGACGACGGAATGCCACCTGCTATTAGGGACGTTGAGAGCTCCCTAATGGTCTTCCTTGTTTCTACCGGTTGATTTGGAGGTGGCAGCTGCCGCTGTTCGTTTTCTACGTCTCCCATTTGGAAAATTAAAGTGGGGTTGATGGGCTCGGCCTCTTCTTGAGCAGCTTTTGCCTCTCTTGCTAACCTTCTGTTCTCGCGCACTAGCTTCTCTAACTCAATATTCAATGGTTCTAACTCACCCTTTGGATTATTCCTTGTATGCATACACCACTAAAGTTTCCTGCAAAAAGAAAAATCTTAGCAACAAAGAAGAAAATTGACTCTAAACAACTAATGTGCAAAACTAAAATTTTACAATCCCCGGCAACGGCGCCAAAAATTGGTACGGCTAAAATAGCCTCACAATTTAACCCTGCAATAGATTGTCAATTGTAGTATAAAGAAGCAAGGATCGTTCATTGCTAGAGATTGAGGGTATTTAATTTTGCACAACACAAATAATGTCACAAAAGAGTCTACTGTTCCTGACAAACAGCAGACTAAATATAATTAACTACCTAATCTACACTACTCAGAAAATTATGAAAATTTATAAAACTAAACTAGACACACAGAAGAACACGCACACAAAATTTGAGGGGATTGGAGTTTGTTTACTATACTAAATAAATCACGAAAAACAGAAGACAGAAGAATAAGAAAACAGTTTTGATTTTATTGTTTGAGAAATAAGATAGAGAAGAGGTTAGGGATTTAGGAAATTCACCACCGAATATGCTTTAAAACAAAGTCCACACAACCAAGATTCCAATTACCAAGTTATGAAAAGGTTCAATCAAGAATAAACCGTGAACGCACTGCGTAAATTCTTACTACTTCCCTTATCTACTTAAGTAAGATGAACGCACCATTACTAAGCCTTTAGAATAACCAATCAAGGTATAGACGCTATCCTATCAACAAATTATTCTAAGCATTTAGATCACTGAAAGTGATTGAATAAGTATGCAAAACTAGTATGGAACGCCTACCTAGCATGCAAGTCTCTCTATTTGGTTTCACCTATTGTCCTATAGGTTTTACTACCTTGAATTAAGCCGTATTAACCGTTTAGGAGATTAAACAACCTAATTCTAGCCCCACTTAAAAGTTCATAATGTCCTATGTATGCATCCATGAACATAAACAAGCAAGAGTTCCCTATAAACCAAAACCAAACAGACAATCCAACTAAGTAATTACCAAATCAAGGTTGTAGAACAAAGTTTATTGCATAATTCGGGGCTTCAAACCTCCACCCCTAACTAAGATAAACTAACCACACATCGTTGTAGAAATCACACAAAGAAAATAAATTCAAAAGTTAAAGATTACAAAGGGAAGAAGAAAACTGTGAATGGAAGGAATGACGATGATCTTGGTGACTTCCCCTTGATGAATTCTTGTGCGATGCAGCAACGTGAAGGCTCTCTTGCAGTATGAAGGCTTATGCTCTTCTGGTATTAGGGTTTTGCTTTAAATAGTCTCCAAGTCTTCAAAGCTTCCTTTTCAGACTATGTTTCCTTTTTTGACTAGAATCAATGTTTAGGTCATCTTTTGAATGTCTTCATATAATCTGGGCTTGGCTTTTAGGAAAATTTTATTAATAATGTCACTCTTCAAAATCGTGTAAAAACCCCCAAGAGAAAGATTCTCAGAAACCAGCCCAAACACTGCCTGGAAATTGACTGCTGCACAGCTTTCTCGGAACTGCTGATTTTCTGTCCAATTTGGAGCTTCATAACTCCCAGATGACATCACCGATTTGGATGATTTTGAGTCCAAATTGATCTACAAATGCTCCTCTACAAATCTGGGCAGTCATCTTGGTGAAAACATTCTCGCAACCGCATGGAAACAAGCCTTGAAAACCGGAGAAAATAAGCAGAAACCAGTTTTCAGCTTTTTGTGTTTGCAGCTTCTGTTTTGGTGAAGTGGTTCCATCGCCTTTCCTTGATATTTTTGACCATGTGAGTGATCAATCTCTATCCTTGATATCTCTACTTCGTATTGGAAGCCTTTCTTGCATCACTTTGCATTATCTTGCTCCACGAAGTACCTAAGAAAATAACAAAGTTAAAATGATCTTTTTAAAAGAAAATAGCCAAGTTAAATGCAAAGATTAAACTATAAAATCGTCGTATTTTATGCTCCTATGACAAATACAAAACCAGTATACAATTACACACACACATGGAGAAACAGCAAAGAGCATAACTCTATTTTCAGGTGTATCATAGAAGCTCGTTGTCAGCCACGGCTACTGGTGGCCTGAAAAGAGAAGCTGGAAAATAAACACTTGAACATATTACAGTATCTTATGCTACTTCTGTTGACTTCTGATGCACCTAGCTATCATCACTGATGTCAAAATCTCCTCCCAAACTAGCAAGATAGTCAAGGATAGTGAAGAGCTGAGGTTGTTATACTTTGAGCTAAACAAGTCATTTCTCAATTTGTCGTTCCTCCTCTTACTGGAGTACCACCCTCAACATAGTTTGCTGTTGTGTGCATATATTTATTTCCTTGTATTCTTCAGAGTGCACATGACCAAAAAATTTCAGGTGCTGCGAGTATACGTCCTGGATTGCAGCATTTGATCTCACTATCTGCTTACCATATTTCAAGTGGTGATCTAGTTGTTTTAGTTCCCCTTGCGCCTTTACAACTTATGGTTATATAGCACTATTTTGGTAGTATGTCATTCCCACCCCAACACTGTGTGCCGGAAATGGGCTATTACAAGGTAAAATAGCTACATTAGGATGAATGTTTTATGCTGTGATAAAGATGTAAGTTTGTAGCCCAATGATTCTTAATGTTTCAGTTTATGCTCTAAAGTACTACGCTACCATGTTTTACTAGATCTATCTGATCATTAATAGAGTTTACTGTCATTTTAAGTTCAAAAGATGGGGAAGAGATGTTAAGCACATAGTAATTAGTCACTAGCATAGAGCCTGGCCAGGGGCAGCCGGCACTGACTGCCGAAAACAGAATTGTACAAGGGGCAGCCGGCAAAGAAAGACTCATAGTTAAATTCAAGATAATATTTGTACCAGAAAACAAGAATTGCAAGAAAATAAACAATGCATGGGGAGGGGATCCATGCATAAGTTATAACACAGTTTTTGGAGCGTTATATTACATTACCTCGGTTTTGGATCATTGCCCTTGTTTCTTTCATCCACATCTAATACCAGACGAACAAGGCCGCTGCTCTATTTCGTCTGGGACTCCCTGTTGCACAAATCAAACACTCACAACATGCCTTCATTTTTGTTGACTTGGATAAGTTATTAGGAAAATCGAAAATGAGACAATGAAGGCGATACAACTTAATGGAATCAAATGTGGAAATTAAGCCTAGTAAAGATACTGATGGTCTGATATCAACTATTGTAGGTTTGTTTAATATTGATAAGAATAAACATATCCAAACAAGCCAATTCGATAGAAATTTTGCATCAAGAAAAAGTCATTTCTATATCCTGTTCTATATATACATAATTCAAAGATTGGTAGATGCATTCAGTGTCACTACTAAGTTATCATGGACCTCCAGTTTTCTTCCTTCCATGTCATACTTACCTTTTCTCTCTTTGTGGTTATGGTACTCAAAATAACAAGCAGAGGCAAAACCAAAAGCTCCAGTTCAAATCTACCACCAGGACCACGGGAGCTACCCTTTATAGGGAACATCCACCAGCTCGCTGGCTCTCTACCCCATCGCAGTCTGCGAAACTTGGCCAACAAATACGGACCCCTTATGCACCTGAGGCTTGGAGAAATTTCCACAGTGGTTGTTTCATCAGCAGAGTTTGCCAGAGAGGTGATGAAGACCCACGACGTTACTTTTGCAACAAGGCCATATCTCCTTGCTGCAGACATCGTGAATTACAACTGCACAAACATTGTCTTTGCAAAATATGGTGATTACTGGAGACAACTGAGAAAAATTTGCACACTGGAGGTCTTAAGCCCAAAGCGTGTTCAGTCTTATCGACCTATTAGAGAGGAAGAGATGCTGAATCTCATAAAATGGATTGCTTCCGAAGCCAGGTCACCTATCAATCTTACAGAAAAAATTTACTCATCTACATATACGATCACTACACGAGCAGCCTTCGGTAAAAAGAGCAAATATCATGAAGAATTTATAGATTGCGTGAAGGAGGGTATACAACTGGGAGGAGGCTTTGACCTTGCAGATGTCTTTCCCTCTTACAGATTGCTTCATATGATAACTGGATTGAGGCCTAAGCTTGAAAGGTTGCACATGAAAACTGACAGGATACTGGAGAACATCATCAAAGAACTCAGAGATAAGGAAACATCAAAAGGTGGTGAGAGTGAAACACAGGAACACCTGATAGAAGTACTCTTAAAATTTCACGAGGATAACGGTAGCCTTGAGTTTACCCTAACTACTGACAACATCAAAGCAGTAATGATGGTAAGTAAACTTTCTACTGATATTTTGCCTGGATAAATTAGCCTTGATTTTATAATGCTTTTTCTAGATACATGGCTATTAAGAAAATATATATATCATCTTTCATCCACCTAGAAGGCAATCTGCCATATCTTCTTTGAAGATACTAAGTTGGAGGATGATTCGGGGTGCTTAGTTTGAGTGATCCTAAAATAAGATATGAAATCCTGAGAGCTGCTAACATCTAGTCATCTACTTCTGGCAAAGGCATTTATAATATCACACACAGTCTTAGCATCAATGATCATTACATTATGTACCAGCAACACACAGTTGATCAGCAAAACCAACAATCCAAAAACGCAAAAACTTAATACTGACCAAAACTGATGGATATTATTACTAGATACCAGTACCACAATCCTGAACACACCTTACCCCATTACTTACTCTTATGATGCCTCGATTTTGATTTAATTTTGACTCCAGTAATTCATCTTGACAAGAACTGCTCACCTTATCAAGTTGTTCTTCCAAGAGACCCATAGATCAAAAAATTCACTTGATCTACTGGTCTCTTGGAAATGAACAAACTGAGAAAGACCCCATAGATCAAGTCCACACAAATTGACAAAGGCTATGTGCCAAATTATACAGCCAGGTTTCACAAGATCACTCTACTTCCTATTCTAAACAATGTAATACATTAAACGTACAGTTGATAAAGTTGGTAATTCTTTTGTTGTTATTATTTGGTTTTATTTTTATGCACTATTATCTTCTGGTATCATAATGCTTCTGTGGTTGTTCTCCTTACATGTTAACTGACACTCTTAATGGAACTCTAATGAGCTTACCTGTGTTCAAGAATAAGCTATTCGCTTAGGAGTTTAAGCTATAAACTATGATTTGATTTTCCTATAAGAATTGTATTTAATATAAATAGTAAACTATATAGAGGTTAACAATTAATTGATCATTTTCAGGACATTTTTGCAGCTGGGAGTGAGACATCAGCAACAGCTGTAGACTGGGCAATGTCAGAAATGGTTAAGAATCCACAAATCATGAAAAGGGCACAGGATGAGGTGAGGGAAGTGTTCAATAAATTAGGGCACGTAAGTGAAACAGGCATCAAAGAGATGAAATATTTAAACTCGATTATTAAAGAGACACTCAGATTGCACCCGTCTGCTCCTCTTTTAATCCCAAGAGAATGCAGAGAGACATGTAAGATTGGTGGATATGAAATACCTGTCAAAACAAAGGTAGTTGTTAATGGATGGGCAATTGGTAGAGATCCTAAGTACTGGACTGAGCCTGAGAGATTTTATCCAGAGAGATTCCTTGATAGCTCAGTTGATTTCAGGGGAACAAACTTTGAGTTTATCCCTTTTGGAGCTGGAAGGAGAATGTGCCCCGGCATAACATATGGTCTGGCCAATGTGGATCTCCCTCTTGCAATGTTGTTATACCATTTTGATTGGAAACTCCCAGATGGGAAGAAACATGAAGACCTGGACATGACTGAGGCCTTCGGCATTACAGTCGGCAGGAAAGAAAATCTGTGCCTTATACCCATCCCATATCATCCTCCACCAACTGAAGAAACCCTAGTGTAACTGTTTTTATGCATGCAAAGAAATCACTTTTTTTTTTTTTTGTCATCTCGTGTAAACAAAACCTACAGCACCATAGTGACAGCAGGAATCAAAGACAGATGATTTGAATGAGTTGAAAATAGTATATGTGGTAACAAAAATATTTGAAAGAACAAAAACAGCAAAAATGCATAATGAAATCAGAATAATCACCAAGACTTAAGTTTTTTTTTTTTTTTTTGGTTACAACTTACAGCCAAGACTTGAGTTTAGAGAAACATGCAAGTGTTCATTTTCTTCCATATTTCTGCTATTCCTTGGTATCTTGTAGAGCCTATGACTTTGGATTTGGTAGAACTGGTCATCTTAACCACTAAGAAACAAAACCATGAATACCATACCAGAGGATGACTGCCTATGTCCTTGCTAGTGTGAGATGTATAAAGCTAGGAATCAGTCAGCCGAGTATATATGTGAGTTCTTTCCTCCTTCACTAGGCATATTGTACTAAATTGTTCTTTGTGTTAATGTTAAAATGGATTATTCCAATAAATAGTTACTCCTTGTTGACATGGGAATGTGGGAAAAGTAGTCTTTGAAAGTGCTTGCCTCAGTCAAATTTCTGCCGTTCTGCAAGCACACAGATAAACATAAAAGTTTATGTGACTAGAAATTACATTTCAGCTGACCATCTCTTGTTGAGATATAAATCCCACATCCGGAATATGAGACCTTGCATGTGGGTTTATAAAGGTTTGGGCCTCTCTATCCATTGCCAATTGGTTTTGGATGTGAACCCCAAACTATTTTATCATGGTATCAGAGCGGGTTGCCCACGTCCACGTGTGAAGCCCAATGGCCACACGCACTCCACGTCACCCCAAATGTTGTCTATGTGATAGGCTTGAAAATTCGTCACACGTGCGGAGACGTGTTGAGATATAAATCTCACATCCGGAATATGAGATCTTACCTGTAGGTTTATAAGGGTTTTGGCCTCTCCATCCATTATCAATTGGTTTTGGATGTGAACCTCAGACTACTTTATCATCTCTCGTCACTGTAATTGGACCTAATGTTAGTTGTTTAAATTAAAACACGGTTGTATGGCTCTTGGTTAAGAATTCGACAATTTTAAACATTATTAGAGTAAATCACAATTTAAACACAAGGAAAAAGACTTAGGTGCCTTAGGGTATTAATACCTTGTAAGGTGTCATTGTCTTAATAACCTACTGAAATAACCAACTAACCTACTGAAATACTTGAGGAGTCTTAACAATTAGATAACCACAAAGGCTCTAATTAGAATCAGAATTGGTTAGACTCTAGGACAGTTTGAACGTTGCTGCCCGGCCTTGCATGAAGTTGTTATGTGTTCTTGATAGTTTTTCGTGTTAGGTGTTGCATGAGTATGTTGATCACTTGTATATAATAATCTTAGGTTTAATTTTCAGTAGGTTATTTGTTAGAATTAATCAATCTTAAACCCCCAATATTTCGATATATATATGTGAATACTTGTTTATAAGTTGTTTGGTTTTTCTTCTTTCGATCGCCCTTTGGTTTCCCCGGCTAGAACGATCCCTACTTGTCCATATTACTACGATTGCATGGTAATTAAATTGAAGTTGTTTGACCCCGGTTACGCGACACGTCAGATGCGCGCACTTTAATCGGTTGCCGATGTGTGGATGGGGTCTGGTGGCGCAGCTCTGGTGGCGCGACTCTGGTGGGATTTGGGAATTGTGGGTGTGAATTAGGGATTGTGGATTGCGCAAGGGAGTTAGTATAGGTTTTAAATTAGGCCTAAGACAAATATTCATGTCCTAAGTAATACGAAATTTCGGGGAAAAAAAAAGGCGCAAAATTCACCCGCCTAATATTTCAGGATCCTACACGACGGAAAATACATTTTCCGTCGTATTGGTTAACCAACCCGACGACTTATACAATTTCCGTCGCTTAAGTAACATAAAATTTTTAAAATGTGACTAATATTTCGGGTATCCTAAGTGACGGAAAGTTCGTCGCCTTAAGAGTATTAAGGCGACGAATTATTCAAATTCCGTCGACTATGTATATTTTTAAAAATTTTCAGAATTTTATTATATTAGCATCCGAGCATTTTCGTGTAACTTTTGAAACTAAACCCAATTATATAACTCCACGTAAGTATTCGTACTTAAAAAAGCATACACACATATATATATATGCATTTTAAAAATTACAATGGAAATTTGCATGAATATATTATATAATTAATGGTTTGACGTACGTACGTACGCGGTTAATTATAAATTTAAAAATACATATGATATTCAGAGTCGTCCGAATAATGGTAATATATAATAATCGTACTCATGATAATCTGAGTCGTCTGAATCATCATCCTCCTCAGTTTGGTCAGAATACTCATCATCCTCTATGTATTCGTCATCTATGAAGCCGTCGTCATCATGACAGGGGTTGCGACGTTGTAGTGAGATCAGTTTAGATGGTGTAATTGGAAGGTAACCTATGATAGCCGGAACGTGTTGGTTGTTGACACGATCAGTATCAGGGACTACATGTGGAGAATCCTCTTGATATGGTTCATTCGGTTGATCAGTTGTTATTGGTTCACTGGGCCCACTCTCATCATCCCCTCCCACTGTAGCTGCACTTCAAATATTCCTATGTGACATCACCTGCACCACTTTCCAACCCTCACCCATAGCCGGATCATCAAGATAAAACACTTGTTTCGCCATGGTGGCAAGAATAAACGGCTCATTATCATACCATACACTGTTTGAGTCCACTGATAACAAGCCACGATCCAGAATTGTACTCCTCCGTCTGGTTGGGTCAGTATTGAACCATTTACACTTAAACAACACGACTGGCATACGGTTGCCGTAGATTAGTTCGATGACACTAACAAGAACCCCGTAGTAGTTGAAACCCAGACCCTCAACCATGACTCCATTGTGTTGGGTGACATGGCCTTCATCTCGTTTTGACGTCACAAACTTAACACCGTTCACAAAACATCCAGCACGAACTTTGTGGCTTTGGGGTCCTCCAGCCAACAAGTGTAACTCCGGGTCGTAAGAAGCAGGAAACTCCTATTGAATGTGCATCATCTGTAACAATTTTAAGAGCAACGTTGTTACATTATGTAACATCAAAAAGCAACATATATTTAATTTTTGTAACATCATATATAGAGATCGATAGAAAGGTACGTACCCAAATAAGGAAGTAATCAGGAAAATCTCTCTTGTGTATGACTTCATTACCATACTACATTTCCAAATGCCTCTTGAAGTATCACTCGGCTTCGCAATGTTGAAGGACAGACCAATGAGCTTCTTTGATCTCATCATTACTTAATCTTTCTGAATTACTTAACCTGCCATACGGTTCAACATCGTTTGAAACAACTGATAGCTTGAATTGCTGGCTACTACCCGCTCCAGATGATTCCCCCACTGTGTCTTCATCATTGAGATATGTGCTGCAGTAAGTTACGCTCTCAGCCTGAATGTATGCTGCCGTAATTGACCATTTAGGGAAACGTTTGTTTTTGTTCTTCTTCTTGAAATCCCCCAGTTGCCTGCAAAACAAATATGCAATTCTTACAATAAATATTTAAAATACCATTTATCTTAATTTGAAAGGATGATTAATTAGAATAAATATGAGTGCATACCTCTCATTTGGATAACACCAGGTATACTGTACCGGACTAGTAAACAACACTTGTTCGGGAAGGTGGATCATGAGGTGAATCATGCTGTCAAAGAAAGTCGGGGGAAAGATCCTCTCTAGCTTGCACATGATGTACACAATGTCTTCTTGCAATGACCGAACATCAGACTTTTTAAGCTCTTTAGCGCATATCCTCTGAAAGAACTTGGACAAAGCCACTAACGTGTCAACCACATCACTCTGCAAATACGGTCTAATGACCACGGGAAGAAGACGTTGTAGCAAAACATGACAGTCATGAGTCTTCAACCCACTAATCTTATTTTCCCCCATCTTAACACATCGAGCGATATTCCCTGCATACCCGTGAGGATACTTAACGTTTCCAAACCATTGAAACACTTTCGCCTTCTTTTGAGGATGGACTGTGTAGCCTGCTTTCGGTATTATGGCTTTTTTGGTTTTTTTGTTCTCTACTAGCCATAGCTGGGGGCATATACCCATCATCTTAAGATCAACACGGGCTTTGGGGGTCTCCTTGTTTTTATGTTTGAGATTCAGAATTGTTCTAAGAACGCTGTCACAAACATTTTTCTCTATGTGCATGAAGTCCAAGTTGTGTCTGATTTTCAAGGTCGACCAGTAAGGCAATTTAAAGAATACACTTTTGTGCGTCCAATACTTAAACTCAACAAGCGTGGGAGGATTCAAGTTCGTTACTTCTTTACTGGTGCTTAAATATCCGAACCAGTGCTGGTTAAGCCTCTCCAAAATCCACTCACCAGACCTCCCTGGGGGTTTCAGATTATGCTCCTCAGTCCCATCAAATGCCTCAGCATCCCACCGCCACTTGTGATCCTCGTCAAGATGTCTACGAGATCCCAAGAAACAAATTTTGTCAGCGTGACGACTAGAATTGACGTCATCTAAGCATACCGGGCAAGCCTTGTACCCTTAGTTTATTGGCCAGACAACATCCCGTAAGCTAGAAAATCACTGATGGTCCAAATAACAGCTGCTTTCATCATGAATGAAGTTTGACCATGCCTGTCAAAAGTAGGAAGTCCATTTCCCATAACTCCTGCAACTTGTCAATTAATGGTCTCATGTACACATCCAAACACTTTCCTGGAGAATACGGCCCAGGTACCATAAGTGTAAGAAAATTGTACTCCTTCCTCATACACATGTTGGGAGGTAGATTGTACGGAAATACTATCACAGGCCAAATGTTGTAAGACAAATTCCTGTTTCCAGTAGGATTGAATCCGTCTGTTGCAAGTCCGAGTCTGACATTTCGACAGTCTCCAGCAAATTCGGGAAAAGAACGGTCAAAGTGCTGCCAAGCCTCCCCGTCTACGGGGTGTGTGAGATTATACGGATCTATCCTCTGCTCTTCCTGGTGCCTTGCCTGGTGCCATCTCATATACTTGGCTGTATGTGAAGACATGTACAGACGCTGCAGACGAGGACCCAACGGGAAGTAATGAAGAACCTTCCTAGGAATGGGCTTTTTCTGCTTAGATGAAGTGGAAGCTTCATACCTTGGCTCGTAGCAGTGTGGGCACTCATCTTCATCCTTGTTGTCTTTGTAATACAAGATGCAGTTATTGACGCAAGCGTCTATCTTCTGGTGATCAAGACCGAGGTCAGCCAACATCCTTTTTACCTGGTCGAAATTTACCAGACAACTGTTACGTTTGGAAAGCACTTTCTTCATAAGTGTAATATCCTCATCAAAACATATGTTACTCTTTCTCCGCTTGTTTTTTATCTGCATGTGCTCCATGACGGTACCCAACACAGTATGCTCACTACCAGGATACAATGGGGTTTGTACTTCCCGTACAAGCTTGTTGTACTTATCATAATCACTGATGTGGTCAACGTGGGAGACATTAGGGAAGGTGTCAGGGTTGTTGTCATAAACAACATTTTGCTGATATCCTGAGGCGGTGAACGGGAAGACATCGTTTAAGAGGTTCATCACAGTAGGGTCCCCGTAACTAGCAGTGGAAGATCCTGCCTGCTAATTATGTTGTGCTTGAATTTCTACAAGTGTGGGCATTTGAACTTGATTTTCGCCGTGCCATGTCCATGTGGTATAACTAGGACAAATACCGTTTAGTGCCAAGTGAGAATACATGTCTTCATATGTTACTGATTTCCGATTGAGACATTTGTTGCACGGACATATGTGAATAACGTTGTCTGGAGGACTCTGTAGATGCACAAACTCAAGAAAATCAAAAATGCCTCTCATATAAATTGGGGACCCCCTCCCTAATGACATCCAGCTCTTGTCCATGTTGTACACTATAATAACAATAAAAAAATATATATAATCAAAAAATCGTGAATAAAATCAACGGGAAATATATATAAATATATCTATATATACTTTTTTGGGAAAATAAACATTTACTCAAAAACAAGGATTTTAAAGCCCAATTCAATGAAAAAACTGTTGAGTAACCCATATTAATGTTTTAACGCCTCTAACAATTAATATTATACCCTTAATTATTGCATTAATTAATTACACGTTCTCTCTCATGTTCAAAAAAAAAAAATTAACACGTTCTCCTAACTCCCACACTCCACGATCAACCGAACTCTCAGCTCTCCCACTCTCTCTATCTCTCTCTAACACTCGATAACGATCTCTGGTTTAGGGTTCTTCATGATCTCTGTGATTCCATCGATCAGGCCACGTCGCTCTCTCGTTAAATATCTGTCCACTCCGTCACTCTCCGCAGATAAATCCCAGTTGAGCAGGAAATCGCTCTCTGCCCTACTCTCAGTCGATCGAAGTTGATCTGTGGTTCAATCTCGGCGTTGAATATATCGGCGTCGATATCTGCTTCAATCGCTCTCACTCACTCGACCTCGCTCGGAAAAACCATAAAAACATGTACATTTTGAATTTTATTGCATTTAGGCTTATTTTGGACTTATCTGATGATATTGAAGCTCCATTCTCTGATTTACTGCGTATAATTAGAATGACAATGAAAGGGAGATACTGTATTGTTGTTTACTCTTGTCAAGTAGAAGTTTACTGGGGGGCAGTAAACTTTCACTGGGTTTACTAGGGGGGCAATAAACTTGTTTATTAGGGTAAGAATGAGTATCTGTTGTGTATAATTGGCATGAAATTGAAAAGGAGAAACTGTATTGAAGTTTACTGACCCCCAGTAGAAGTTTACTGGGGGGCAGTAAACTTCCACTAGGTTCACTAGGGGGCAATGAAGTTGTTTGTTAGGGTAAGAATGTGTATATGTTGTGTATAACTAGCATGATTATGAAAGGGAGATAATGTATTAAAGTTTACTGACCCCCAGTAGAAGTTTACTGGGGGGCAGTAAACTTCCACTGGGTTCACTAGGGGGCAATGAAGTTGTTTATTAGGGTAAGAATGTGTATATGTTGTGTATAACTGGCATGATTATGAAAGGGAAATAATGTATTGAAGTTTACTGACCTCCAGTAGAAGTTTATTGGGGGGGCAGTAAACTTCTACTGGTTTACTAGGGGCAATGAAGTTGTTTATTAAGGTAAGAATGTGTATATGTTGTGTATAACTGGCATGATTATGAAAGGGAGATAATGTATTGAAGTTTACTGACCCCCAGTTGAAGTTTACTGGGGGGCAGTAAACTTTATTTTTTGCATATACAGTTTATAAATGCAAGTTTTTACTACTTATATGCAGGATGAGAAGAAGTTCAAGGCCTTTAGTTGTGAATTCTGATACCAAAGAGGATTCGGTTCAAGAATTTGTAGCTTCTATGAGGATAGAACAAAATATAGGAGAAGTTTTACAGAAGATGAAGTCGAAGAAAAAGAGAAAAGAGGTCTAGAAGGGTGCCGTTGCTGAAGAAGAAGAAGATGATGATTACACTGAAGATCAAGAGGGGAAAACAGAAAAGTATCTTTTTCAGAGAAGATCAACAGGCAGAAAAAGAAAACAAGCAGAGACAGATTCAGGGGAGGAGGAGGAGGAGGAAGAAAAGAGAAGAAAGAAGAAGGAAAAAGGAGGAGAAGGTGACTTGACCGAGATCAAACACGTGCAGCAAAAGTGCTCACTGACATCATTTTATATGTTAATGTATAGATACAAGGAGAGCATCCCAGAAGAATCATGGGAGTTGATAAACAACACTTATTTTCGGGGAATAATTGAAGCATTCAGATTGGACAAGGTTGAGGAGGATCAAGTGAAGAAGCTTGAATCTGATTTTGAGATCCTAATGAGGCACTACAACAATGACAGTAAAAACTTCATATTTGGGAACACGGAGATTGAAATTACGGAGCATGACGTGCATTCAATTTTTGGAATAACCAAAGAAGGCTCGGATGTGGATATCACAATAGACCAGAAATACTGCAAGGGCAGTAAGAAGAATGTGGCAGATTCTGCTGTCTTTGAAAAACAAACAAGAAGAACAATCACCAGAAAGGTTATTGATGACACATTAATGGAAGAGTTTAGGAAGATTTAGAAGAAGAAGGGGGATCCAAGGAAGATAGCCTCTTTGGTTATAATGTACCTTATGACAGCTTTATTTTTCAGCAGAAGCGGGAACCACATTGAATGGAAACTGATACTCAAGTGTGAAGACCTTGAAGGCATCGACAAATACAACTGGTCACATAAAGTATTAGAATTCTTGCACCAAGGGCTTCACAAGCACGTAAGGGGGGAGCTAAGAGTTTTGAACGTATGCCTCCTTCTGGTTCTATACTGGTTCCTTGAGAAAACAAAATAAAGAAGCGGATTATCGGGAAAGAGAAGGAGACTCCCAGATTTCTAAGATGGTCAATACAAGAGATCATTAAAGAAAATGAGTATTTGAGAAGACCTGAATTGCTAGAGGTAATGTTATTTTATTTATATAGCTATTTTTATAATTAAAAAAAAATATTGCATTGTATTGTTTGTTTTTGAAAAACTAAATTAAACTGATTTGTGTCTTATAAATGTAAAAACAAGAACTCATAATAGAAGGTTCATGGATGGATGAGGAGGAAACGAGTTCCAGCAATGATAAGCGGCTGCAAGATGACAATGGAACACCAAGGACAATTGATTGGGTAAGTTTGAATGATTACTAACACCTAGTAAAACTATTAGCAATGAAAATGGAACATGTATAGAAGTTTACTGACCCCCAGTAGAAGTTTACTGCGGGGCAGTAAACGTCTACTGGGTTTACTAGGGGGCAATAAAGTTATTTATTAGGGTATATTAAGTGTGTAATTGTCATGAAATTGAATGGGAGATAATGTATAGAAGTTTACAGGCCCCCAGTAAAAGTTTACTGCAGTTTACTGGGAGGCAGTAAACTTTTACTTTACACACTAGGGGGCAATAAAGTTGTTTATTAGGGTATATTAAGTGTGTAATTGTTATGAAATTGAAAGGGAGATAATGTATTGTTGTTTACTGACCCCCAGTAGAAGTTTACTAGGGGGCAGTAAACTTGTTTATTTGTATATAATTGTTTAACAGTAACGATTTCGTTGTTATAACGTGTACAGGAGCTGCCGATGGAAGATATGAAGAAGAAGCTGACAGAATTTGCCACAGCAAATGAAGAACTGGTGAACAAAAACACTGAATTGCTCGGCAAGTTAAAGAAAGCAGACATCCAAATCATTGAGCTAGAGAAAGAAATGAGGGCAGACAAAAATGAAATCAACGCTCTCAAGAAACAGTTGCACAAGGGGGCAAAACATGCTCAGACAAAGCAGATAATATGTGTAACTGAGGAGAAGGAGGAGGAGGAGGAGGAGGAGGATAGGTCAAAGCCGGTTGAAGAGGAAGAATATAACTGCAGAGAGGAGCAACCAGGAACTGAAGAGGTAAGAGTAGAAATTAGTTTACTGACCCCCAATAAATATTGAGTTTTGTATATTTTTTTAAGGATAACTTGTGTGTTTTCTTTTGTGTAGTTTTTTGAACAAGTAACAGAACCAGTTCCGTTGCGAAAGATATTTCCAAAAGACGATGAGCCTGTGACGACCGATGTCAAGCTGTCTAAACTAGACAAACTTGTTGATCAAGCTGTGGAAATGGCCGGAAAAAAAATGAATGAAGCAACCAGCTTGAAGAATAAAGAACAGCAAGCAGGAGGGCTCAAGAAATATGTCAAGCAGAAGGGCTCAAAACAAACTGTGGAGACTGGTTCGATTGAAAGAGATGTCAACCTGAAGAAACGTGGGGCATAAAAGAGGAAAGAAGAAGAATGGGAGTATGACACCCCTGAAGGGCTAAAGCTAACAAAAAGAACAAAGAAGGTGGAGCGTAAAGTCCAAAATCGTATTGTTATTGATGGAGTGAATTGCAACACTTCAACATGAAAGCTCTTGGATGAAAAGGTGGCGAATCACTATAAGAACTGGTTTGATTTGAACAAGGACGAGAATGATGAGTAAGTTTACTCTTCCCTAGTGTGTGTGTGTATATATATATATATAACATTACAATTAGTTCCCTGGTTTGACTTGCTTATGACTTATTTGTGTCTGCACAGTTTCCGGTATTGGGAGTGTTGTGATGGTATCATTGACATTACCAAAGATGACTTGAAGAGAATAATTCAAGAAGGAGAGATTACATCTAATGTGAGAAAAAATTACTGGTCTTACTAACCGCAATAAAGTTGATGTTTGAGTAACCTAAGATGTATTCTTTGTTGTAATTATTTGTGACTTATATATGTTGTACATGCAGACCATCAGAGTGTACCTCGCAATGTTGAAGGAGGAAATGGAAAAGAAGAAGGTCTCGGTCAGATTCCTAGACATAGAGGCTGCGGTAAGTAGTCTAACCTGAAATAACAACGTGCCGCAGCACCGCGGTCTCCTCCGTTACTTTTTTCAGTTAACACAATCTTACTACTTGTTTTTATAAATACAGCGCGCGGCGATGGTAAATGAACAAAAACTGAAGGAGTTCCTAGCTGGAGGAGGAAAACAGGGGGAATTCAAATGTAATGAATTTGATATAGAGCTTTCCATTATTAATCCTCTGTGGTCCATCTTCAGTAAGGACCTGGTTTTCATTCCGGTACATCACGGGGTCAGCCACCACTATACCTTGGTCCTGATTGACAACAAAGCTCGATGCTTCTATCACCTGAACTCAATGCTACTGCCAACGAAAGATTACTCTGCCGACACCAACAACCACTTTCAGAATGCAATGGCAGTGGTGAGTTGTAACTGATTTATTAGGGTAAGAAGTTTACTGGGGGACAGTAAGCTTTTACTAGTTTTTGTTTGTTGCTTGTTCTCTTAGTTTGTTAGAGTTGTAATTTACTTGTGTGTTGGAACCAACAGGTGAAACACATTATGGTGTTCATCAAACGCGTATATGATTCCACTAAATACCCTCTCAGCCAAGGCATGGACCCTGAGGAATGGAGGGAAAACTATGACAAGCAGGACAACCAAGGAATAATGGTTGATGGTTACTCGATGATGAGTGCTGAAGAGAAAAGAACAAAAAGATGGATGCTGGACCAAAACGTTTATCAAGCAAGATACAAGCTGACTGATATCTTATCCTGCCCGGAGCAAAAGCAAACATCGTAATTACCTTTAAACTTCCTTTAAAGAGTTTTATTAGGGTTAGAAATTACTTGTCTGTTTTATTAATTGGGGTGAAAAATTAGTAACACTGTTTCTTAATACATTGCAGGTCAGACTATGGACCATTTTTGCTCCACTGAGAGCCTATGTCATGGGAAAAAACCGATAGAAGATGGTGGTAATAAAATGAGGAAGAAGATCCTGTTAAAGTTCATGGACATAAATATAGAAAAAAGATTAGTGCCACTTTAGATGTAGGATCTTCAAAATGTGAAAATATGTAGTATTTTGTCAGTGTTGCAAGAACATATGAATCTTGAATTTCAATGCCAGAACTTGTTCTTTTAGTAATTTTGGTCTATTCCTTTAATCTTTCTGTCAGTTTCATTTATCTTTGGTTGTCAGTTTCAGTTTTTTTTTGTTACAGGGTGGTTATTGGGGGTCAGTAAACTTTGGTTGCTCTGTTCAGGAAAATTACTGACCCCCAATAATTTTCCCTACTTGAGAGTTTACTACCCCATTATGTCATTAGAGGATGGTTGAAAGGAATCTAAGTAATAACAATCATCCAGAAACTTTGGTTGCTCTGGTCAGGAAAATTACTGACCCCCAATAATTTTCCACACTTGAACATATGAGCATAACAAAAACTGGAAGCATTCCAGATTAAAGAAAAGACCTGGAAAAGAGTAAAACAAACATCCAAGTATCAAGCTGGAAGAAAATAAAGGAAGGCAGATGTGTTGTATCAAGAAATACAGAAAATTACTGACCCCCAATAATTTTCCACACTTCACATATACATGAGCATAATTTTCTAATCATTTTCCATACTTGAGAGCTTAATTACACCCCCAATAATATTCTCCACCTTATACCTCCGGTTAGGGCCCTAATCCCGTTTGAGAGCATATGACATTGAGATTTCGTTTGTTGTTGGGGGGTTTTGAATTCGTATATGTGAGAAAATTTCGGCAGCATCTCCCTACAGTTCCCCAAGTGCACTAATATTTATACCTAGAATGCACTCGAGGAACAATAAAGCTTCTTATCGAAATATATATACCCACAACCGAAAACGAAACGCACCAACAACAAACGAAATCTCAATGTCATATGCTCCCAAACTGTCCAAATATGGGACAATTCGAAAACCATTTTGTTAGACACAGTCGTAACATAATAGTTCTCGAACGAGATTTCTAAGGGTAACAATATATATTGATGAATGTAAAAGAATATTATAATTCTTAATTACATGATTCATCATTTTATTTTTTGTCATATGAATACACAATCGATTTGAATGAAAACAAAAATTTCATAAACATATTATTCACATAATTATTAATCATACATACAAAAGCTAAGATATATATATATATATATATATATATATCTTTAAAAATTATACACACAAAAGTTAGATATATATACAAACATAATATTATATAGTCGTTCATGCATATATAATATTATACATACGTACAAACATATTATACACACATATCCAGTAATTATATTAAGCATACAAGTAAGCAACAATAATCCATCAAAATTGGACCGGCAAGTCGCCGAAAGTTCGTAGGAAAATATGCCTAAAAGAAGAAAGTAGATTAATTAATTAAAGTAGTTACATACATACCAATTAGGAGATCGAGATCGAAGCGCGCAGCTTTTAAAGATCGATTAAATTCATGAAGAAATTAAAGCTTCCAAAACTACATTTGGATTGGATGAATATTCCGATGAAGGGGGGGGAGCTAGACCATGCCTTTCTTCTGCGTTCTCTTCTGGGCAAAAGGTGTATAAATAGATGATGTGTAAACTTAGCGGACCAAATATTCCGTCGCCTAAGACAAAAGGCGTCGAAAAAAATATTCGTTCTGCTTTGTGTCAGGCAATAATTCAAATTCTTAGTCGACAGAAAACTTCGTCGGCTAAGAAAAGAATATTCGTCACCCAAGTCATTCTTACCCGACGGAATCGACTTCGTCGCCCAAGAAAATTTCAGACGACGGAACATTATTCGTCGTCTAAGACTGGTATACCGACAGAACATTATTCGTCGCCCTAGACAATCTTAGACGACGGACTATGTTGACAGTCAATTTCTGTCGACTAAGAAGATCTAAGCCGACGAAACAATACCGACGGAAGATATCCGTCGCCTAGGGTTGACTAAGCCGACAGAACCTGGACGACGAATAGTGTTTCGTCGATTATGAATAGCTTAGTCGACGGAAGACGTCGACAGTTCTTTTCCGTCGCCTAAGAAATCTTAGGCGACGGATGTGGTACCCTATGCGACGGTTCTTATTCCGTTGGTGAAGAGTCTCTTAGCCGACGGAATTAATAAGATTCCGTCGGCTAAGTCGATATTTCCTATAGTGGAAAAGGTCATTGGACCATCTAAATTACGTATTTTGGCCGGACCTTCAACTGAAAATAGTTTCAAACCAATGAGACGCAACAAGTAGTATAAAAATTTTACGGAAAATAACCACCGAAGATAGGGCTACCCATAGGGAGAAAGAATGAAAAATTGCATTGACCGGAACTTTCGACACCGAGAATTTACAGGAATACTGTGATTTTTCAACTGTGGACGTATTTCACCATTCTGGTCATATCTTATTTCACAACTTTTTTGTGTTTGAAGGCTCTACGTATAGTTTGTTTTTGAAACGGAACATTTACTCAAACACATGGTAAACAAGTTATAAAACATTAGTAGGCATATTGTGATTGTGATGATCAAACTTGAGAAACGAAAATCCGACCATCACATCTGACCATCATGATAAAATACATGTATGGGAAAAAATTCAACTTGATCCGACAAGGTTAAGGGCTCAATCCGGACGGTCAATCCGATAAGTCAAACCCCTAAACGCACGGAAAAGGTCATTGGACCGTCTAAATTACGTATTTTGGCCGGACCTTCAACTGAAAATAGTTTCAAACCGATGAGACGCAACAAGTCGTATAACAATTTTACGGTCTAGGGTTTAGGGTTTAGCCGATGAAATATTAGGGTATTCGTCGGCTTAGGTTTTAGGGTTTAGCCGACGAAATATTAGTGTATTCGATTATGACTTATTTAAGATGGTTTTAGCCGATGAAATATACTATAATTCGTCGGCTAAGATGGTTTTACCCGACGAATTATGGTATATTTCGTCGACTAAAGTATAAAAAATACATTAAAAAAACAGAAGGTTTAATGTAAACCATACTAACTTCCTGTTCATATATCACCAAAATTCATATAAAATAACAGAAATATGAATTCAACATATGTAAACTATAAAGGTAATACATTCTTTTTTATTACAAATTAATGGATTACGTCCTCTAAATTAAAACTAAGGCTCGTAATCGGAATCATCTGATGAGTATTCTTCGGTGTCAGAATTAATTTCTGGTAATCTATGCATTTCCTCATCGCCAGAGTCTTCGTCTGTTTATTGATTTGGATCAACATCAATAAGCCTTGGCTCTTCATCACGAATTCCCATCGAACAACCCGCTTTAAAATTATTAAGGCGAACGGTAGAGGAGTTAAGAATATCTATTGTGTTGGGCTCTTCATACGCAACATCTTCTTTCTCGTCTTCGGCCTCTCCAAGAGTAGCCGCTCGGTAAATGTTTCGAGGGTGCACAAGGTTGACTACTTTCCACGCGTCACCCTTAGCAAGGTCATCAAGATAAAACACTTGTTTTACCGATGTGACAAAAACGAATGGGTCATCTTCGTAACAACTTGTAGCAGTATTCACTAATAATATTCCGTACTGATCGGTCTTTATGCTCTGCGGGCTAGTATCAAACCATCTACACTTGAAGAGGTGCACTGTCATGCCTTGCCCATAAACGAGTTCCACCACTGAATGGAGAACACCGTAATAGTCAACTCCATTCCGCCCACCATGCGCCATCACCCCAAAATTCTGTGCTCTCTGTCTGTTGTCTCTCTGTTCACATATAAATTGCACGCCATTCACCTTGCACATCGGATAAACTCTTGATATTATCGGCTTCATCGCTAGAAGTCTTAGTTCGTGTGACCAATTTGGGTGACCATCAAATTGAATATGGTTCATCTGCAACGAACCATTCAACTGTAAATATGGATAATTATGCAATAAACATAAATACGTACATAAATATTGAATTACGTACCCAGCCGCCAAAATAGTTTGCGAACTCCCTGTTGTGGTACTAGAGATCACCTTGAATGTCTGGACAATATAAATGGATGTCTTTCCAGTATTCAACTTCTGGATAGTTAATCAATACCCACCAGTGGGCAATGACTAGCTCATGTGGTTGCAACTTGTAGGAGTCTGGCAAAATTGCATAAACTTCAACATCACTGGAGAGTATGGAAAGATTGAACTTCGGTACATCTACCGGTATGTTTTGCGGAGTTTCCTTCAACGCTCCTAAATACAACTTCATGTAGGTGACGCACTCGTGCGCAATATATGCTTCAGCTATACATCCTTCAGGAGTGGATTTATTAGCCACATAATCTTTGTAGTCTCCAAGTTGCCTATAAATCAAGTTGCAAAGTGTTATGATTATTGAACATGTATATATATTGAGGAATTCAGGTGTAAAAAATGTACGTTTCCTTGGGATACATCCAAGTGTAGTGTACTAGACCGGTAAGCAACAATTGCTCGGAAAGATGGATCATCAAGTGAGGCATGATGTCAAAAAAATTTGGAGGAAATTTCCTCTCAAATTTACACATGATATAAATGATGTCCTCTTGTATTTTCCGGAGGTTAGATTTTTTCACTTCCCGTGTGCATAACTTCTAGAAGAATCTTGCCAACACTACTAACGACTCCACCACCTGACGGGGAAGGAACGGTCGAATGAAAACAGGAAAGAGACGTTGTAGCAGGGTATGGCAGTCATGACTCTTCAACCCATACATCTTATTATCCTGGAAGATCACACACCGGGCTATATTTCCTACATAGCCTGCAGGATACTTCACACAACTCATCCACCTGAAAATTACGTTCTTCTGGTCAGGCTTCACGGTGTAAGGAGTTTGAGGCATTTTTTTCTTCCCTTCTTTCAACCTCAAATGTCTTCTTATAAGCATTTTTTTTAGATCAATGCGTGCCTTAGGACCGTCTTTCATCTCCCCGTCCAAGTTCAGCACTGTGCCCACCACACTGTCGCAAACATTCTTTTCTATGTGCATCACATCTAGGTACACAACTTACTCCAGTATGGGAGTTCCCAGAATATGCTCTTATGTGTCCAGAATTTGTACCTGTCGGGTCTTTCAGGTATTGCCGCCACAATATTGGGATGATTGCTGAGCTGCCCAAAATCGTACTCATTAAGCACTGCTAAAATTTCTTCCCCCGTCCATCTTCTGGGAGGCACACCGTTTTCTTCGGTCCCATCAAATGCCTTGTCATCCAACCGCTATTCGTGATTATATGGAAGAAAAGTACGGTGACCCAATTTGCATATCTTGTTGCAATGACTACTGCTCCCCTCATCGCTAAGGCACTCTGGACAAGCCTTGTATCCCCTAACAACGTTGCCCGACAACATCCCACGGGCAAGAAAATCACTGATGGTACCAACAACCATGACATGCATCTGGAACATCTCGTGCATGTACTTGTCATAAGTGGGATGACCAACGTCCCATAAAAACTTAAGCTCTTCAATCAAAGGTCTCAAATACACATCGAGACACTTCTCTGGATAACCGGGCCCCGGAATCAACAAACTCAACATATTGTATTCCTTCTTCATGCACATCCATAGAGGAAGGTTGTACGGTACCAAAATCACCGGTCATACACTGTATTGAAGACTCATGTTGCTAAAAGGGTTGAACCTGTCGGATGAGAGCTCGAGCTTCACATTTCGGACCTCTGACGCAAAATGAGAAAACTCCTTGTCTATATGCTTCTAAGCCTCCCCGTCAGCAGAGTGTATAAGGGTATCTTCGTTATGCAATTCCCTATCAGCGTGCCATCTCATAGCTTTGGCCGTGTGTGAAGACATGTACAACCACTCCAGCCTATCCCTCAACGGGAAATACCGAAGTACCTTCACAGGTTTCCTATTGCCTGCAGGAGTCAGCTTATATTGTTAGTGTGACATACCGGACATGCATCAAGGCCACTAAGGTCATTCCCTTCTGGATCTTTACCCTAGAAGAGAATGCAGTCATATCTGCATGCATAGATCTTGATGTAGGAAATCCCAAGATCTTTCAGGATACATCAGACCTTATGATGAGTGGTAGGAAGACGATGACTGTGGGGCAGCATCGAAGTAGTGTACTGTAAATAATCATCAACAGCCTTCACGGTCGATTTTGTCTCAACTTTAATCTTCATTACGTCCATCACACTTTCAAGAACGGTCTTCTGACAACCGGGGTACACAGGGGTCTGTTGGAAAGCAAGCAGTTTGTTGTACTTGTCAATACTAGCAGTGTTGACAACTCTAGGGAAGGGCTGCACCGGCTCAGGGATATATTGTCCTTGAGCGCATACACCGCTATCATAAGGAAACATGTCGTTGATGAAGACCGTTGTTGGATCGTTGGATGTACTGCCCGTCTCAGAAAATTGGCCATGATCATGCGGACCCCTTGATGATGTTTCACCGTGATATAACCAACATCTGTACTTCTCCCAAAACCCGTTACTCTTCAGGTGCTGCCATACTTTGTCAATCGCAAATCGATGCATATCGCTGCGACACTGACATTTCGTGCACGGGCAATAGAAAATTGTATTTCTGTTAGCATTAGCCAGCGCATATCCAGAAAACTTATAACTCCTTTACCATATCTTTTGTCCCATTTTGGAAGCGAAATCCAACTCTTATCCATATCCTGAAAATATAACAAAAAATATATGTATAACTCTAATTAATTAAATTTCATATATAAAATCTCAATTCATTTAGTATTCTACGTACTACAACTAATTAATAACAAATTAATTAACACAGATATATATATACTTAATAATTACATAACAATATTATATATCAACATCATCACAAAATCATCATCAACTCATATCATCAACAACTTCATGCCATCAACACAATATTATAAATTAATTAACATATATATATATATATATATATATATATATCTACTGCTACTTATTAACAACATATATATATATATATATCTACTACTGCTACATATATATTATCAAATCATCAACCAATCGATCAACACATATATATATATATACACATCTAACATACTCAAAATTGATCAACTCAATCACACTCAAAATCGATCAACTCAAATAAAACTCAAAATCAACATATATACACATGTACGTACCTATATATAGCTCCACAAACTAATTATGGACAGATTTCGACAACACCCAAACTTTTTCTCCCGTTTTTTTTTCCCAGATGAGCTGCTGTCCAGATCTGCAAATATAAGGCACTTTAGCCGACGAAATTAAAATTTTGTCGGCTAAGAATTTTTAAAGTCGTCTGCTAAAGTTCACAAACTATAGCCGACGAAAAAATTCTTAAGCCGACGACATTTTAATTTTATCGGCTAAAGTTGATCATAGCCGACGAAAATTTAAATTAGCCGACGAAGGAAAATTTCGTCCGTTAACGTGGACTTTAGCCGACGAAAAATAGTTCGTCGGCCTGGTTTTTTTATTTTCGTCAGCTAAAGCCTTTCTTCTGGTAGTGTAGCTCCACTTATTTCCTACAAAAGAAATTAAAGAAATTAAAAAAGAATTAATTATATAATAGTTACTATAAGGATTAGCTAATTCATAGTGTTTTAGTAATAATTATGTGTATATGTGTATGAAAATACACGTAATTATATATCTGATTTAGAGTTAATGACGATCGATCAATAGTCACCCTTTGTGTATATAGGATGTATGGTTTATGAAGAATGAGTAATAATCACCTTTCGTATATATGATTTATGGTTTATGATGATCGAGATAATGTTACTTCAATTGTATGTAAGGTATGATTTATGATGATCGAATAATCACTCTAACGTATATGTACGTACATGATATATGATAATCGGATAGTAGTCACCTCTAGTGTCAATAGGGTTTGTGATGATCGAGCACAAGTCTCTCCCAATGTATGCATGTTGTAGCTAGTAGGGTTTATGATGATCGAGCAATAGCCACCTCTAGTGTATGCATGGTTCAAGGTTTGTGATGATCGATCAATCACCTTTAGTGTCTACTTGGTATATGATAATGATCAGTAGTCACCTCTTATGTATATAGAATTATGATGATCGGGTGTTAATCTTTCACTCACCTCGACAATACGAATTCCCACCGCGAATACCAATCGTAAACCGAGCCTCCTAAAACGAGTCATCTAAAAATTATTGTTGGATCTAACTCAAACCTCTAGGATAGGAAGAGGACATCGATATCAACCCGTAGCCCTTCGTGGATTTGAAATCAGAATGACAGATCAAAAGTTATGATCTGCCGAAGTTTAGTCGCAAAAGAAAATCTAGAGAGAGAAAGTGACGAAAATTGAGGAGAGAGAAAGGAATGACATGAAAACTAAACTGGCGGGTCAGCCTATTTATAGGCTTGGGTTGACCGACAAGAAGGGTCAGCTAGGCTTTTTGGTCCAATAAAAAATCGACACTTGTTAACAAACATGATAGACTAAATTCCCTACACTTGTTGCCACGTGTCACACTCTGGTTCACCTCATCTGTCATATGTCACCTTGCACAATCCACTTGCCCACTTGCATGGATCAGCTGACTTAGTCACTAAGTCAAAAGAGAAATGGACCAATAAGGACTTGCCACGTCACTGGTCTGAAAAAATTGACGAAACTTTGAAAAATCATTAAAAACAGCTCGAGAGTTTGAAAAATTCACCGAAAAATACAGCGAACTTGTGACGACCTCTACTTTCTATTTCTAAGAAGAAAAATAAATTTTGAGAAATTTTAAAAATCGAGATGTTGCATAATCACCCTTAAAATTGACATGGTTTACGGTTTATGATGATCGAGTACAATCACCTCTCATGTATATATATGATTTAAGGTTTATGATGATCGAGTAATAGTCACCTTTAATGTATACATGTTATATGACAATCGAGCACTAGTCATTTAGTGTATATAGGGTTTATGATGATCAAACATTAATCACCTCTATTGTTGGCATGGTTAACGGTTTATGACGATCGAGTACAGATAACCTGTAATGTATATATGGTTTAGGGTTTATAATGATCGAGCAATAGCCTACTCTAGTGTATGCATGATTCAGGGTTTGTGATGATCGATCAATAGCCACCTCTAGTGTATACTTGGTATATGATAATCGAGCACTGATGATGTATATAAGGTTAATGATGATCGAGTATAAACCACCTCTCATGTATATATGGTTTAGGGTTTATGATGATCGATCAATAATCACCTCTAGTTTATACATGATTCAGGGTTTGTAATGATCGATCAATTGTATAATAATTGAAATTAACTATCGTGATCGCATCTACAATCAAATTTTCACAAAAGAGAACTCTAAAACCCTAAACTCTAAACCATAAACTGACACGACCCACCCTGAATTTCACCCTGAACCCGGAGTAAATCGTGCGGGGACCACCTCCAAGGAAAGATTTACCGCAAAATTCGGTATAACCTCTCCTGGAAATGGACAACCCTTCCTAACGAAAACCTGCAAACACTCCTAAAATTCTCAATCCACCCTTAACTTCTGGAGCCTTCGTGCTCCCCAAATACAATCACTACCAACAAGATAATAAACATCAACTAAGATAATATACATTCTCCGTCACAAATTCTAAAATATCAACATGTCTTCACCCACAACCAAAAATATATACATTAAACCCAAGTATTAAGAGCTACTAGACACTAGCGGAAGTAAGAAAGCACAGGTAGGTTAAACAGGTAACCTACTAGTGAAAGGTGGTGGAAATACGGGTGACTATGCCTCGTTTCCTACTAGATCAAATCCGAACTCTGCAGACTGGGCATTTTAAAACGAAGGGCCCAGGGGAAGACATTTAATAACGTTAGAGTGAGTGGACAAAAATAATTTAATAACAAAATATTTATGCATTCCCATTTTTAATTTCATAGAAAATATACTGCATGCGGCAGCTCAAAAGTGCTCAACTCATAACTAGCAATTTCACGACTAGCACTGGCTAGTCACCAACTCAAATAAAATGGAGCCTCTCATACTAAACTATATATAAACATATATTCGTATGTATTTACGCTCGTCAGACTCCTTGTATGATTCCTAGAAACAATTTAGAAAAATAGAGATTCATACAAGGCTACAACGCTGGCGTCTAACGCTCACGTTGCGCCATAATGGTATTTTTTCCTCATTATGACCGAAGAGGATGGTGTATTTACATGTGGACTCCCTATATGAAAACCTAAATAAACCGAAAAAGAAAGTAGTTTTCATATAGGGCTATGACGCTTGTGTCTAACACTCACGTCACGCCATAATGGTATTTTACCTCATTATGACAGACCAAACACGTATGGCTAGCTAACATTTATATATATACTATACTCATAATATCCAAAATATATATATCCACTGAAAATGAGATTTTCGGGATCTCTCTAAAGGAAGAAAAATTATCAAATAGTCGAGAAATCAATAAGTCTCATCAGAAGAAATAAATGATCAACAAAATCATTCATCGCATGCTTTGCAATTAAAACAAAGGTCCACTCAAAAATTAGGCTTAAGCTTGATGACGCTCCGAGGCTTCTTCTGCTCGGGCCTCCTCACGTCCTGTTCCAAATATATAATTAATTTCTCAACTAAAATCCAATATTTATACAAAATAGGCAAAATTAACCGAGAGCCATAAACATGCTCATCATTGCCTAACTTCGATATTCTTAAATCGAAACGACCCAAACTTTAATACCATACTCGGCAGCCGTAAATACAACATTTTCCAGAAATTAACTTAAATCCTACGGCCGGATTCTACATTATTCAACCGCCAAAAATACCAAACTTCGGAAATTCTCAAACCTATCCAAATCTCATCCAAAAATTCCATAATTCATATCAATATACTCCTCTAATTATTACACATTTAAAACCATACAAAACTCCAAAACGACGGCGGTGCCGGCGGCCGCTCCGCCGGCAGCGGCGGCCGAAGGCCGATTCCGGGGACCTCCAAATCCTATGAAATTTTAACAACATAATCCTCTCATCATGCTCTACAACTTTCCTTACTAGCACAATTATCAATTCCAGGCCTAACTAGGTCAATAGAACGCAAACACCTAAAGAGCCCTAGAATTTCAACTTCGAATTTCTCCTTACCAAACTCAAGAGAGAGTGAGCCCTTTGGAAGGATTGCTGCACGGGAGGAGAGCTACAAAATGAGCCAAGGATTGCCGGCTTTGGTGGCCGGAGGAGGGAGTTCCGGCGAGAACTCCCCCACGACAGCCGAACCTTTACGGGGTGAGAACTCCTTCACGGCGGAGCTAGGGCGGCTCTCACCAGCCTAGAATGGAAGCTGGGTTGGAGACCAAGCGAACGGGACCAGTTTGGCGGCGAACGGTGGCCGGACGGCGGCGGAAGGGCGGCCGGAAGTTTCCGGGTCAGGCTGCTCGGGAGAGAGAGCTCGGGAGGGAGAGAAGAAGAGAGAGAGAAGAAATGGGTTTGGGCCTCACCCCAACCCAGTCCAACATCCTTATACAAACCCACTCCAAAATAAAATACCCCGAAAAAATAATACCCTAATAAAAATTACCTTTTACTAGCTAAAAAATTTACCATTTTTACCGTTGTCACATTTTCTCCTACGAATAAATCCTCCGAAATAAACGTCTCTCAAAACCCCTCTAGGGACCAATAAACTATATCTCAATGTCGGAGACGGTAAAAATTCTTATTATACTCAAGCTGGTAAATAAGGTAAAAATTTAAGGTCGAGATGTGACATAAACCCTAAACCCTAATCATTAAACCGCAAATGACAAACCCTAATAAGCGGCTAGGCCTTCCTTAGGGCTATCTCTCTCACACTGTCACCACCCACCAAATCGAACTTCCAAACCGACCAAGGGTAAAATGGTCTTTATGTGGTTAATATAAGTAGAACGAGGAGAAACCCTAAAGCTAATTTTCTCTTCTTTCCCTCTTTCACACAGCCGCGCCTCTCCTTTCTCTCTCCTCTCCCCATTGCCACTGCCAGCGCCAGAAAGCCACCTCCGGTCACCGTCTCGTCTCACCAACGCGGCCATTCGATGCCGCACATCACCCCGACCAAAAACCCTACCCATATCGACAGCAGAAATCACCCTTTGCTACTACATGCAACGACCACGAGCCCAGCCGCCTTGCCCAGCAAAAACCTCTACTTCCGGCCACCCTTTCCACTCACCGCCGTCACCATCGAGCCCAGAGAGGAATCGTTACCGGAGCTGATGGTAGTTGACTAGTTGTACCCTATGTTGCACGGACACGGACACGGATACGGCGACACGACACGGCGCGACACGGCGACACGGAAAAACCTAAAAACAGAGGATCCGACACGGCAAATAAAATATATATATTTATATACTAAATACATAAAAAGATACTAAAATTTGACATAAGGATAATCTTATTAACAAAATAGTGTTCTAAATCCATTACAAATAACAATCAAACAACTTCAAATAGATTTAGTAAGTGCAAATGAAGAGATGTTCATAAATGACATATGCAATAGACACAATAGGCAGCAACTTTGGAGTTTGGACGTTTGGGCAACAACTTTGCACCTTCAACAATGCAACACCTAATACACAATAAGAGTTGGTCATTCCATAATCAATCTAAACATCTTAATCATTCCATAATAATTGAAATAATAGAGAATATATAGCTAAGAATTTACCTACTAATCACCTTCAATAGTCCATCTCATCATTAACAAGCATCCTCTCTAATGCCGGTTCATCAAGAGACAATTCTGCAAGCTCAAGCACATCATCATTAATCCCCGGTTCCATAGACTCATGACCATCTCCCGTAAGATCCCACATTGAGTCCCTATCTTTATAATAGGTAGGCTCGGCCCTTGCCAAAAGTCGAAGATTTGTATGAACATACACCAAATCTTGAGCTCTTTTTGGTTCTAACTTGTTCCTCTTCAAACCTTGTATGAAGCTATATGTACTCCAATTCCTTTCGCAACAAGAAGATGAACAAGGTTGATTAAGCAACCTCAAAGCCAAAGATTGGAGTCTTGGTGTAGAAGCTCCATAGGAGGCCCACCAAATTAGAGGCTCAAAATAAAACTTGTTTTCCAAAGCATCCGGTCTTGAGTAATCACCCATGTTCAATGAAAAATATCCATATTCTTCCATCACTTTATTACGAACTTGCGGATCTGGATAGAGCTTGATAAGACATCTCCTCCTCTCATTGGTGAGCTCGGTATCTCTATGTGGAGCAACCCGGTTAGGATCCTCTTCAAGCCATTGAGAGCTATAATACTTTGGGTTCAAAGAGTGAGCCATGCAATGAAGTGAGGTGGAACTCTTAGTCCACCGAGCAATCAAGGTGGAGTACACCACATCATAAAACCTTGATGCATCACAATGAATTGATAAGACATTGGCAAACTCGGGAGTATAAATTGCCTTCTTCACTTTCTCTATCATTGTATCCCACCACTCGTAAACCAAGTGAAGACAAGGCTTATCCAAATCGGCCATCCTTATCATCTCATATATAGGTGACATAAATGCAATCATGAAATCAATTTGCTCCCACAAGGAGTCACTCAATAGCATTTCCTTCACCGCTCTTGCCTTCTTAACATCATCTTCTCTATACATGTCCCATCTTGAACTAATCACCATTTGTTGCATGCCATTCTTCACATCTCTAAACCTTTTAAGCATCACATAATGAGAAGCAAATCTTGTCTCGGCAACTTGGAGCAACTTCAAGGCACAATTATCATTATACATGGACAAACGCATGTTATGGTTCACGATAAAATTCTTTATGAACCAAACATCATTGCAAACATCCATAAGCCACCCCAACTCTTTTTCCACATTCTCCCCGGGTAGATAAGCTTTAGCTTTCAAAGTATCTTTCAAAACAAGATTGAGTGTATGTACCAAACATGGTGTCCAAAATATGTGTGGATGTGCCTCTTCAACCATTGCACCGGCAGCAGCACAAACAGGCGCATTATCCGTCACCACTTGAACCACATTTTCCGAACCAATCTCATTGATGGATGCCAAAAGCAATTTTGAAATTTCAGTTTTGTCTTTGGTCGTGCCATCACAATTGACCGCTCTCAACATCATAGCCTTGTTTGTAGCAGCAGCCATCATATTGATTAATGGCCTCTTTTGGCCATCAGTCCACCCATCGGAACACAAGCTCACACCGGTCTCTTTCCATGTCTTCTTCACAGGTTCCAATGTCCGCTCAACATGACGCCTCTCATTATCAAGTAGTGTGGTCCTCAAAGCATTGTACCCTGGAGGAACATAACCCGGAATATTGCTAGCACGGGTGTAAGAGCTTCGGTAGAGAGGATTCCTTGCAACATTGAACGATAGTCCACTACTGTAAAACAATCTCGCAATCTCAGCATCACATTGTTGCCTATCTTCAATCTTGAAAGCTTTGGCTAGTTGTGGACTCACTCTTCTCTTTTTAGCTTCATCATCCCTCTCCATCAATGGAAAATAGCTTGAACCACTTCCGGAAAAACTAGAAGAGGGAGGCAAAGGAACCTTATTAGGAGCCCTCTCTCGCAATTGCTGCGCACACCAATCAAGAAGTTGTTGCATCTCTTGCATTTTTGCTTGTGTGACTTTGGTGCAAGGCTTGATCCCTTTTCTTGGGATTTTAAGCAAATGAGCCTGGACTCTAGAATGTGACCCATTGAATCTCATTTCGCAGAAACTACAAGTGAAACTCACATTTCCTCCTCCTGCTCTTGCAACACCGTCGGCATCAACAACTATATCCTTAGTGACATATTTCCAAAGTGGCGCAGATAAATTTTCCTCCACATTTGAATCGACACTAGGTTCTGTAGATGCTGCTGAAGTAGAAGTACTCATCCTGTGCAATTGAATCACAATATACAAACTTTACACCACATACCGTAAGTCCATTTTTAATCTAACACATATATAAGTCCATGCATAAATTGATTGAACAAAGATGGAGAATTCTCAGTCTAACACATAAACAAATTGAACCATAGGTCATCATAACATCACATATATATATATATATATATATATATATATATATAGTATATATGATCCCGGATCCACACCTGTGCACCCACCCACCGCACTTACCTCCTTCCTCCATTTAGTCCATTATCTTCATACAAATATACATATATATCAAATTCTAACCCAGTAACCCACAGTCCCACAGACCCACACCCACACTGATTTGAGGTCGAAAGACGAAAAGAAAAAGAAAGAATTACTTACAGATATGAGGTCGGAGGCTGGAGAGGTCGCCGGTCTGAGGTCGTCGGTCGGAGCTGGAGGCTGGGTTCGGCTTGTGGTCGCTGGGTTCAACTTTTCTCACTCTGGGAACTATTTGGGAAGAATGGGAAGAATGAGAGAAGTGCGGCTCCCTCTAGCTCTCTGTGTTAGGTCAGTTCAATTTTTTTTTTAAATGGTGATGTGGCGTGTCGAAACCGTGTCGACGCCGTGTCGAGAAATGGTCAACGTGTCGCAACCGTGTCGAAAAAGTTTGACTTTTCGGACACGCCACGTGGCGTGTCGGACGCCGTGTCGGGCCGTGTCGGTACGTATCGGCGTGTCGGGGAGCGTCCGATGCTCCGACACTCCATGGTTAGAGGTGTCCGTGCATCATAGGTTGTACCTTACTGCCATTGTTCTAACTCTTTTTCTTTTTCAAAATTTGTGATTCCAGGCTATTGAATATTTTATGAAACTTCTTCAAATCTGGATGTCATATGCTCCTACCCATTGGAACCATCTTTAGAAAGTGTTCTGCACTTTGTGGTTGAATTTCAAAAATCTTTGCCTGATTTAGTAGCAAGAGCTCATCTTCAGGTTTGTTATTCAATCTTTCATTTGTTTCTGTTTATTGTATAAACGGTATATGTTATGATGGCTTTAGGAAAGGTTTCGGTAACATAGTTTTTCACACATTTATCGTTACCTTTCTAAGAAAACTTTAGCCCCTGGTTCTCTACCTATTCCAGTATCTAAAAATCCTACAAGGCAACAACACTTAGCATTGTGAGAAGCGAAGCACATTTTTTTTTTTTGCTCCAAATTGTATTCTACATCAATAATCTTTACAATTATGTTATTTCTCTGAATTACTGACCATGAGTACTGGCAGCGTCTGCTGGTTGAAGATGGGAAACTCTATGGCCGGGATCCTGTATTTGGTGTTATTACCAGAGCTGCAGCTGTACCTAATTCTATAAGGAACCATGATATGCACAAAGATGAATCAATTGTTCACCCGGGACAGGTGAAGCCAATTATTACATTTGGAATGTTATAGGCCTTTTTCTGTTTTTGTATTTTTCTTTAGGGTAACCATAGTTTGATTCTGATTCTTGTTATGCTACTGAATATTTGAGAAATTTTGTTCTGGATGGGGCATCAAAGGGTATGAACTAATGCTATTGTATGATATTCAGCTATTTGTTACTGTATTATACCTCTCTCTGGGTGCTTCATCTAACATGTGAATCATTATGTATTGCAGTTAGTAATCAACTTGCTGAAAATTTTATGTACAAATAGTGCATGGCAAAGGCGTAAGCTTGGAAAGATTTTACAAGATTGGCGTGTTGTTTACATACAGGTATGTCGTCTATCTTTAAAAAAAAGACATTCTATATGTTGACTTTCCTACTTTCTCTGTATCTGAAGTGAACATCTTATAAATCACATACCTCCAATGAGATCAAGGAATAAATTACGTTGTATATGGGCATTGTGTTGAATAAGTTATGTTGTCTTCTACATATCTTTAGTAAATTCATATTGTAAACGATTATGCAACCCTCAAAGTAATATATCTGAACATATACTAATAGTGTGCTGTTTTCTTCAACTATCCGTCAATAACAGTCTTGCTCACTATGAGGACGATCTCTAACTCCAACTATCACTACTTATAGGGTCTATTACCTTTGTTGCCTTGACATCACATATTTTCAATTTTGTTAACTTGCAATTAATTATCTCTCTTTCAATTTCATGGCCACAACACACAACAGATACCCTAATAAACAACTTTATTGCTCCCTAGTAAACCCAGTAGAAGTTTACTGCCCCCTAGTAAACTTCTACTAGGGGTCAGTAAACTTGCAACTCATTATCTCCCTTTCAGTTTCATGGCCACAACAGATACCCTAATAAACAACTTTATTGCTCCCTAGTAAACCTAGTAGAAGTTTACTGCCCTTAGTAAACTTATACTAGGGGTCAGTAAACTTGCAATTCATTATCTCAATTTCAGTTTCATGGCCACACACACAACAGATACCCTAATAAACAACTTTACTGCTCCCTAGTAAACCCAGTAGAAGTTTACTGCCCCCATTAAACTTATACTGGGGGTCAGTAAACTTGCAATTCATTATCTCCCTTTCAGTTTCATGACCACAACACATAACAGATACCCTAATAAACAACTTTACTGCTCCCTAGTAAACCTAGTAGAAGTTTACTGGCCCCTTAGTAAACTTGCAATTCATTATCTCCCTTTCAGTTTCATGGCCACAACACACAACATATACCCTAATAAACAACTTTATTGCTCCCTAGTAAACCCTGTAGAAGTTTATTGCCCCCCAGTAAACTTCTACTGGGGGTCAGTAAACTTGCAATTTATTATCTTCTTTTCAGTTTCATGGCCACAACACACACAACAGATACCCTAATAAACAACTTTATTGCTCCCTAGTAAACAACTTTATTGCTCCCTAAAACTATACATCTTAATTAATGACAATAATAATAACACTTTTTTTGTTTTGTTTTGGAAGAAGCAGGAAAACATGACATTCTAATTGGAAAGTTCCTACATTCAACTTTATGGTCCCATATATATACCAATAGCCGGATTTACACATGCTTGAACCATTTGCTAAGCTTACATTCTAGTAAAAGGAAAGACACTTACATATTTCTTGGTTGTATCTTCATCACCGGCCCTGACATAGGTCTTCTCAAAACCGTTGATAATTGGAAGTTGCTCGCCTTGTATTCTGAGTTCCTCCATTGTGTAGATGATAGGAGAAGACCCCGTGTGGTGGTGCATAGTCTTCTCCCCACGGTTCCGCTTGTTTGCCAAGGAGAGTCTCTAATATATACACGAAAAAATATTAAATAGATTAGTTCTAATATCTTGCACATTTCACATTTCAAGTTATAAATACATAACTATACATGAATGGGTTAATAATAAAATACAAGGAAACAATGAAGGTAATTAAAAAAAATCACCTTAAAAGCATCTGACTCGAAGTGCTCGTATAGAAACTCCCACTGGTCCTCTCTCCCAATGAAATCTACTGGCATGCCAGAGGGCCCTTCCTTCATATAAGCTTTTTGACACTGGTACTTCCAGTCCTTGTACCTCTCCTGTGCCCTCTTCAGTATCCAATTGAACATTGGCTCATTATTTTCATCCCACTCGTACTTCGGCTAAGTAAGAAATAAAAAAAAAATCTCATGTTAAGCACTGAAAAATAAAATAAAATAAATTAATACAGCCAATTACTATCACAAAACACATCTTTCAATTCATATCAACACACAATACTTTACACACATTCAATCATACTTTACACATATCCATAACATTTTCACTTTATAAGACAACTCAGTCTTATGCAAACATATCCTTAGACATGAAATTTTATCAACATAGAGATGTCAATTCAGTCAGTTCATGCCTTCCACTTATAAGCAATCATATATATGTTATCAAACAAATGTAATTAAGTAACTTTACTTTTCATATACTTTTCAGTTACTTACCGACATTGCATTCCACACCTTCCACTTCTCAGTCTGATCAAGGTCGTAGAACGTGCTTGCCCTCATTCCCACCAGACTCCGTATGGCGCAACCGATATCATGTGCCACCAAGTTGTTTATCCCCCTCACGCTAGGGCCTTTTACCCGGTGGCAATACTCCAGCTTGATCTTCTGCCCCGTTTCTTGAACGATATCCTCCGCCTTCTTTCCAAAACAAAAACCCCGCTTCTTTTTCGGGGCCGGAGCTACAATTAACATGTGAAAATACAATATGATACTTAATATACAAGAGGATATTTGTTGTGTGTAAGTGGCATGAAAATGAAAGAGACATATTGTACTGAAAGTTTATTGACCCCCATTATAAGTTTACTGACCCCCAGTATAAGTTTACTGACCCTCAGTAGAAGTTTACTGACCCCCAGTAGAAGTTTACTGGGGGGCAGTAAATTAATACACTTACCTGTTGGGCTTCTAACTTTGATTTGAGTGCTGTCGACGATGCGTCTTGTAGATTCGGGTGCGATTGAAGTCTCGGGTGCGGTTACAGAGGCCGATTGAGATATCGTTGAACAGTTGTCAACTATAGGGCGCCGCACGATCAAAGGGGGAGCCCTTAGGGGTACTGTCTCATCCGACATGGGGTTAGGATGGCTGCTACTGCTAGTTGAGCCGACGCTCTGCTGTATTGACTCCATCAAAGCACTGGCTTGAGTGGCTCGACCCTTCCTCTTCCCCATGATCACCATATCTTGCACATGAATAACACACAATTGTTAGTAAATGAGTGAGTAATAGATAAAGATTATGAAAAATAGTCCATAGAAAATCATACATGTTGATCAAACCACTTGTATTTCTTCACTTTTTTTATTTTATTTTAGACTTGATGCATTGGTGATACAGAAAACACTAACAAAAGCTGTGAGCCACTTAAGCAGAAGATACCATGTGATATTGGTAATTTTTTTTTTGGGTAATTAAAAATAATAATAATAATAATAATAATAATAATAATGAAACACGATTAACGAATTCGTTTACAATTCAGAAGTAACAAGCAAGATCAATCTGAGAAGAGAGAGACACTACGCCAGATAATGCATCACACGACGGGGAAAAAATGTCGTCTGTTAAAGGTCAAATCCGTTGTTAATCCGATCGCTGTCTGATCAACATGTCATACAACGGCTAAAAAGAGCTTCTCTGACTAACTGACACACAACACTACCAATGTTCTAAAAAACGCTAGGCGCTAGTCGGGCGGACAACCGACGCCTAGCGCCCAGAGGATTAATCGGACGCCTAGGCGGTTTTGTATTTTCCATATTTTTTATTTTTAATAGTAAATAAAATATAAAAATAAATTTATAAAATGCATTATAATGTTCCAAAATAGCAAATATACTTCAAAAATAAATAAAATGGTCAACTACTATGTTCTTAGATATAAAAAAAACAATTTGAAATAAACAAATTAGGCTTTGATGTGTTTTGATTCAAAAAATTAAAATTAAAGAAATTTAAAAAAAACTAATCTGGCCGCCAAGCCTGCCCAGGCGCCGCCCAGCCCACCTAGGCGGCCGTTTTTCGCGCTGGCGCCCAGATTGAACGATTAGTGGAAAATCAGAACGGTGAGCTGACGCCTAGCGCCTAGGCGGCCCTAGGCGGCGTTTTTTAGAACATTGAACACTACAATAAAAACCATTGTGTGAGTCTCGGCAGATATCATCGACAGCTGCCGACACATGTCGAGCTGCTTCTCGGCAGCTGTCGACATATGTCGATGAAATATGCCGAGAATCACAAATGGTTTTTTGTAAAATGTTGTTCTACGAGTCTCGACAGATATTATCGACAGATGCCGACACATGTTGGGCTGCTTCTCGACAGCTGTCGATGATATCTGTCGAGAATCACACAACAGTTTTTTCAATAAAACCCTTGTGTAATTGTCAACTCACACAACTGTTCCTTTTAAGAGCTGTTGTGTGAATATCGACAGATTTCATCAACATATGTCGACATATGTCGAGGTCGCTCTCGATAATATATGTCAACAATCACACAACAGCTTTCGACATGAAAACTATTGTATGAAGTGATGTTCATACAACAAGTTTTCTCGATTTTATGGTTGTGTGATTGTTAAAGAGTAACATGATTTTTGCTAATAGGCATGGTGTGAATAGATATCATTTTCGTCAAACAACGTTGGATTGTCATTAATGTGTTGTATGTCTTACTAATTTACCAAATAAACAATAGCAACTAAAGCACATTGAAATCATCAAAATCCGACCGAAAGGATCCAAACCATTGTTTTAAATGATACTTTAAAAGCATGCCCTATTATCCATACAAGAAACTTAAATACAAAATTGTACATGATACACAATTTAGTTTGCATGAATCCACTTATATTGATCATCAAATAACTTGAATTGCAAAATGAAAGCTCACTTCTACACCTTTTCCAGTCCAACAATCCATGCTCATATAATTGATAGCCTCCTTAACCTGTGATATGACACCAAAAAATTCACTCATCAAGCCTCTCAACTAAAAGAATATTACAAGAGCATGTACAACAATAAAACTCATTCAAATATTGGATAAATGAATCAAATTTCGGTAGCATACTCAGAAGCATGACCATTACAAGATAAATGAAGTTAGCATACTTTGTTTCTTTCTTAAGAGGAATGTAGGCATTCACAAGAGACTTAGAATTTGGTCTCTTACAATGATCAAACTGCAAGAGATCAGCCATAAACAGGCACAACATCAACAACCAAAACCTGTGAGCACAATCTAGAGAGGCTACATATATTTTCATAAACCGTACTTATAACTAATCTCCATAGAATACTATGATAGAATACCCAAGGCTAAGTACCCCTAAAGTGGCAATATCATCCATATTTCTTAGTCCATTTAAGCTAATGATACCAATAGGTAACTATGCATGATATCACTAATGCAAAAATTAGAAAAATAACTAGATTGAAGGCAGAAATGCAATAAACCCACTTACCAACTGGTCCTCCAATGCTAAAAGTTAAAGCTCTTTCCTTCAAATCCCAAGATTGGAGTGATGAAGCTATTATGCTGAAGAAACCAGGAGAGTAGATTAAAACGAGATTGGGGAGGTCATTGACACAACCAGTCAACTCTAGCATCTTTTGTAACATAAGAAAACTGAAACATTACTCATGAACTAAAATATTGCCACTCATCTTAGTATAATAATTGAGTATTATAAATATGTGTACAAACTATTTGATATTCTGAGACAAGACTACTATATGAATATTATATGTAAACTAAGCCAATTCATAAGTACACTGATGCTCATCTCCCATACAAGCTTAAAAGTTAAAACCCAATATCCAAACAAGAGGCAAGTTCATATATATACTTCATTCTGTAATTATAACTCAACTCCTATATATACTTGCATGCTTAAAAAAAAGGAGCTATCAAATAGCAATAGGTATTCAGTGATATTATCTCCTATCTAAATTATGAGGAAAAAAAAAAGTTACAAACTATACTAAGATTCAAAATAGTAAGCAAATGTTCCCTTATACAGTTCGGTTTGAAACATTTTTTCATGTTCTTACATTAGACAAGTTTGATCTAAATTTCAGTTCCCTTGTGTCCTTGTTCCTAATATAAGCATATACACCATAGTCAGTCCTAACATCAAATTTTTCTTAAAACTAAGTCACAACAGTAGCTAAGCTTCTATTTATAGGCTTGTTTCAAAGAGAACACAAATAAGAAGTACTGATAAGAACATGCAAAAGTGATGCTTGTCAAGAATGGAATCCTTCATGCCCTTTTAGAACTGAAAGTACAGGATTTATGCATAGATAAACTTGTCAAATATCAATGACAAAAATAAGAGTGTAAAGGATCCCAAATCCCTTGTTTTATAACAATCAACTGCAAATCTGAGAAATTTTCAGAAAACAGGTAGTAAGAAAGAAAAATTCACCAACAATTGACCTTTCAATATTTTCAAGGGAAAATTTTCAGAATCAAAATAGACAAGCAAAGAAACAATGTCCCAAAATTACAAGCCGTCTGGAGTTCAAATGCATAGCCAAATAGGGATCCAAAATGACTGAAAATGCAGTAAACTTTACTAAGACTCTAAAACACTATGTGAACTTCAAAATAGAACAAGTTTCTCAAATCCACTCCGTTTTGCTTGAAACCAAGTTTAAAACGATCATTGAAGAGTCTATTTTTAACTGTTAAAAACTGAGATTAAAAGAAAAAGTATAAGCTTTTCGAAAATCTTGGAAAAGCCCACTGGTTTCAGCTTGGTGGTGTCTTTCAGACATACTATCAAACATGTGGTGTGCACTATGTGATCATTACTCTATTTCTAATCCAAGCATTCTAAAGAACCTACCAATACTAGCTAATAGTCAAAAGTGCATCCCAACAAAAATCTTGAACACATTAATAGTCAATAGTGTTGTAACACTAAGCTGCAATTTGTGAAATTTCCTAATAACAGATAGTAGGAGAGAAAAATTCATTACCAATGGACTTTTTAATACTTTCAGCTGAAAATCTCCAAAATCAAAGTAGACAAGAAAAACTACAATGTCCCAAAATTTCAAGTCGTTTGGAGTTCAAATACATGGTCAAATAGAGACCCAAAGTGACTAAAAATGCAGTTTCTGCAGAAAATTCTAAAACACTGTATGAACTTTTAAAATAGCACAAGTTTCTCAAATCAACTCCGTTTTGCTTGAAACCAAGTTTCAAACGATTATTGAAGAGTCTATTTTCAACTGTTAAAAACTGAGATTGAACAAAGAAGTATAGACTTTTAAAAAATCATGGAAAAGCCCACTGCTTCAGCTTTGTTGTGTCTGTGAGGCATTCTATCAAACATGTGGTGTGCACTATATGAAACCCAATCTAAATCGGAATTGGAAAGAGAAGGAAAGGATTACCTTGAAGAATCGAATGCAAGGCTGGAGAGTCGCCAACGGCAACGTTGCAGACGAACCCAGAAAAGAAGAAGACAAGAGGGATTAGGTCCCAAACGGAAAAAAAAAGCTCAAGGGAGCTCGAAATCGAAAGAAAAGAGATGAGTTTTCCTTTGAGAAGCTTGAGCTCGCCAGAAAAGAGAGGATTTGGCCAGAAATCAGATTGGGGTTAGGGTTTGGATTTTCAATCTGAGAAAGGGGATGGTTGGATGTCGATTTTGTGGGTGTGGGGAGGTAGAGGAGAGAGAGAGGAGAGTTGAGTGATGGTCTTCGATCGGCCAACGGCGGAGGCACGCCTGGAAAGGGAGCGGCTCCTCTGCCCTTCTCTCTCTCGAAGTCTCTCTTTCTCTCTCGACAAAATGAGCAGTTTTGAGTGTGAGTGTGTGTGTGAGAGAGAGGTTTTAAGCATAGGTTTTTATTTTTTGTCTAAGTGTCAAGTGCTTTAGGTTTTGAGTTAATTAAGTGTTTCCCAAATCATACAACAGAACTCCAAATCTTAATTGTCTGAGAATGACATCCTTAAATTGCAAGAGCGGGAGATCTCCCGCTGTTACATCTCAGCCTTAATTTGTTTCCTATTTATTTTACAAATCAGATAACATAAATTGCATATTTTGTTGTCTGAGAAGAAATGACATCCTTAAATTGCAAGAGCGGGAGATTTCCCGCTACATCTCAGCCTTAATTTTTTTCCCTATCCATTTTACAAATCAGACAACGTAAATTGTATATTTTGTTGTCTGGAAAGAAATGACATCCTTAAATTGCAAGAGTGGGAGATTTCCCGCAGCTATCTCAGCCTTAATTTTTTTCCCTATCCATTTTACAAATCAGACAACGTAAATTGTATATTTTGTTGTCTGAGAAGAAATGACATCCTTAAATTGCAAGAGCGGGAGATTTCCCGCTGCTACATCTCAGCCTTAATTTTTCCTTATCCATTTTACAAATCAGACAACATAAATTGCATATTTTGTGTTGTCTGAGAAGAAAGAAAATAGAGACATTCACTTAATAATCATGAGGGCGGGATTTACGGCTACTTTTCATTCTAACGAGTCACTCTTTAAAATAACCCTAGTTTTCACTCACACAACGCATAAAAGCACTAAGAGTTGTCTAAATATGGGAGGATCATCATACGAAAACACGTCGAAATGAAATATTATACTCGGTCAGAGTTGTCTAAATATGGGAGGATCATCATACAATCATTAGGAGGTTGATTGTGATATAGATGTTTAGGATTAAAATCATGAAAATTCGACCGTTAGATATAATTATGATAGTGAAGTATAGTAGCGTAACAAAATTCATAAATTTTCAGAAACGTTTGGGTATCGATCAACTCGGTCAACGATAAATTCAACAATATTAATATTACGTCACACATCAGTATTAAAAAAGAACCGTTGTGGCACTACAATAGGAAATTTATTAGGATTTAGGGTATTTTAGGGGTTAGAGGTTACGAAACAGACAACGTAATATTGAAAACAATTGTGTGATATACCTTCACACAACATTTCTTAGTTGATTGTTGTGGGATGAAGAACTTAAAGTAGTATTGCCAAATGTAAGAGAAGGCTTCATCATGACACGAAAATACATTATACAACCAAAACTGAAAAGTCGTTGTGTGATTGTTGAAAATACTATACTCTCACACAACAGGTTTGAGTGTTCCATTGTTACATCAAAACCACCAAGGCTATCCTCACAAAAAATTTAGGTTTCAGAGGATGTAAGAGCAATTTTAAAACTAGAAATCTGCAGTCTGGCATGAGAGATACATCGTACAACATATGTATAAAAAGTATTGTGTGATAGTTTAAATTGTATACATTCACACAACATTTATTTGTTTCACTGTTGTGTAACAACATCTAGTTATATGTCAAACTAGAGTGGGGTTAGAAGCAAAATGGGCCTCATTTTTATCTTCATTCAGACAACAAAATATTGTCCAAAGTGTTGTACTAGTTTAAGGGAAAAAAAAAACTAGAATGATCTCAGATTATCCACACAACGGATGAATGTTTCTGAACGTTGTATGAAGCATTTTTGAAATTTGTACAACTCTGCTATTGTGTACCGTTGTGTGAAAAGTGTCGTTTGTTGCACTTATTGGCGTAGTGAGAATACAGACCTGCAAAAGGAGCGGCGGTAAGAAGGTGAGAGCAGAGAGATCGTAGCGGCGATGAGAAGGTGAGAGTAGAGAGATCAGAGTGGCGGGTGGATGCGGTGGCAATGAGTGGAGGAGGTGGGTGGATGCGCGCACTTTAATCGGTTGCTGATGCGGGGATGGGGTCTGGTGGCGCAGCTCTGGTGGCGTGACTATGGTGGGATTTGAGAATTTTGGGTGTGAATTTAGGGATTGTGGATTGCGCGAGGGAGTTGGTATAGGTTTTAAATTAGGTTTCGTCGCCTAAGACAAATATTCGTGTCCTAAGTAATACGAAATTCGAGGAAAAAAAAAGGCACAAAATTCACCTGCCTAATATTTCGGGCTCCTAGACGACTGAAAATACATTTTCCGTCGCATTGGTTTTCCAAGCCGACGACTTATACAATTTATGTCGCCTAAGTAACATAAAATTTTAAAAATGTAACTAATATTTCGGGTATCCAAAGCGACAGAAACTCCACTTTCCGTCACCTTAGGAGTACTAAGGCGACGAATTATTCAAATTCCGTCGACTAAGTATATTTTTAAAAATTTCCAGAATTTTATTATATTTGCATCCGAGCATTTCGTGTAACTTTTCAAACTAAACCCAATTATAACTCCACGTAAGTATTCGTACTTAAAAAAGCATACATATATATATATATGCATTTAAAAAATTACAATGGAAATTTACATGAATATTATATAATTAATGGTTTGACGGACGTACGTACGTGGTTAATTATAAATTTAAAAATATGTATGATAATCAGAGTCGTCCGAATAATCGTAATATATACTAATCGTACAAAATCGTAATATATACTAATCGTACTCATGATAATCTGAGTCGTCTGAATCATCATCCTCCTCAGTTTGGTCAGAATACTCATCATCTCTATGTATTCGTCATCTATGAAGCCGTTATCATCATGATTAGGGTTGCGACGTTGTAGCGAGTTCAGTTCAGACGGTGTAATTGGAAGGTAACCTATGATAGCCAGAACGTGTTGGTTGTTGACACGAATATCATCAGTATCAAGGACTACATGTGGAGAATCCTCTTGATATGGTTCATTCGGTTGATCAATTGTTATTGGTTCACTAGGCCCACTCTCATCATCCCCTCCCAGTGTAGCTGCACTCCAAATATTCTTGTGTGACATCACCTGCACCACTTTCCAACCCTCACCCATAGCCGGATCATCAAGATAAAACACTTGTTTTGCCATGGTGGCAAGAATAAAAGGCTCATTCTCATACCATACACTGTTTGAGTCCACTGATAACAAGCCACGATCCAGAATTTTACTCCTCCGTCTGGTTGAGTCAGTATTGAACCATTTTCACTTGAACAATACGACTGGCATACGGTTGCCGTAGATTAGTTCGATGACACTAACAAGAACCCCGTAGTAGTTGAAACCCAGACCTTCAACCATGACTCCATTGTTTTGGGTGATATGGCCTTCATCTCGTTCTGACGTCACAAACTTAACACCGTTCACAAAACATCCAGCACAAACTCTGTGGCTTTGGGTCCTCCAACCAACAAGTGCAACTCCAGGTCGTAAGAAGCAAGAAACTGCTGTTGAATGTGCATCATCTGTAACAATTTTAAGAGCAACGTTGTTACATTATGTAACATCAAAAAACAACATATATTTAATTTATTTAACATCATATATAGAGATCGATAGAAAGGTACCCAAATAGGGAAGTAATCAGGAAAATCTCTCGTGTATGGCTTCGTTACCATACTGCCTTTCCAAATGGGACTTGAAGTATTGCTCGGCTTCTTCGCAATGTTGAAGGACAAACCAATGAGCCTCTTTGATCTCATCATTACTTAATCTTTCAGAATTACTTAACCTACCGTACGGTTCAACATTGTTGCAAACAACTGATAGATTGAATTGCTGGCTACTACCCGCTCCAGATGATTCCCCACTGTGTCTTCATCATTGAGATATGCACTGCAGTAAGTTACGCATTCAGCCTGAATGTATGCCGCTGTGATCGACCCTTCAAGGAAACGTTTGTTTTTGTTCTTCTTCTTGAAATCCCCTAGTTGCCTGCAAAACAAATATGCAATTCTTACAATAAATATTTAAAATACCATTTATCTTAATTTGACTGGATGATTAATTAGAATAAATATGAGTGCATACCTCTCATTTAGATAGCACCAGGTATACTGTACCGGACCAATAAGCAACACTTGTTCGGGAAAGTGGATCATGATGTCAAAGAAAGTTGGGGGAAAGATCCTCTTCAGCTTGCACATGATGTACACAATGTCTTCTTGCAATGACCGAACATCAGACTTTTTAAGCTCTTTAGCGCATATCCTCTTAAAGAACTTGGAGAAAGGCGCTAACGTGTCAACCACATCACTCAGCAAATACAGTCTAATTACCACGGGAAGAAGACGTTGCAGCAAAACAAGACAGTCATGAGTCTTTAACCCAGTAATCTTATTTTCTCCCGTCTTAACACATCGAGCGATATTTCCTGCATACCCGTGAGGATACTTAATGTTTTCAAACCACTGAAACACTTCCGCCTTCTTTTGAGGATGGACTGTGTAGCCTGTTTTCGGCATTATGGCTTTTTTGTTTTTTTGTTCTCTACTAGCCATAGCAGGGGGTGTATACCCATTTTCTGAAGATCAACATGGGCTTTGGGGGTGTCCTTATTCTTATGTTTAAGATTCAGAATTGTTCCATGAACGCTGTCACAAACATTCTTCTCTATGTGCATAACGTCCAAATTGTGTCTGATTTTCAAGGTCGACCAGTAAGGCAATTCAAATAATACACTTTTGTGCGTCCAATACTAAACTCATCAGGCGTGGGAGGATTCAAGTCCGTACTTCTTTACTGGTGCTCAAATATCTGAACCAGTGCTGGTTAAGCCTCTCCAAAATTCACTCACCAGACCTCCCTAGGGGTTTCAGATTATGCTCCTCAGTCCCATCAAATGCCTCAACATCCCACCGCTACTCGTGATCCTCGTCAAGATGTCTACGAGATCCCAAGAAACAAATTTTGTCGGTGTGGCGATTAGAATTGACGTCATCTAAGCATACCGGGCAAGCCTTGTACCCCTTAGTTTGTTGGCCAGACAACATCCCGTAAGCTGGAAAATCACTGATGGTCCAAATAACAGTTGCTTTCATCATGAATGAAGTTTGACCATGCCTGTCAAAAGTAGGAAGTCAATTTTCCCATAACTCCTACAGCTCGTCAATTAATGGTCTCATGTACACATCCAAACATTTTCCTAGAGAATACAGCCAGGTACCATAAGCGTAAAAAAATTGTACTCCTTCCTCATACACATGTTGGGAGGTAGATTGTACGAAAATACTATCACAGGCCAAATGTTGTAAGACAAATTCATGTTTCCAGTAGGATTGAATCCGTCTGTTGCAAGTCCAAGTCTGACATTTCAACAGTCTCCAGCAAATTCAGGAAAAGAACGGTCAAAGTGTTTCCAAGCCTCCCCGTCTGCAGGGTGTGTGAGATTATCTGGATCTATCCTCTCCTTTCCCTGGTGCCTTGCCTGGTGCCATCTCATATGTTTGGCCGTATGTGAAGACATGTGCAGACGCTACAAACGAGGACCCAACGGGAAGTAACAAAGAACCTTCCTAGGAATGGGCCGGTTTTTCTGTTTAGATGAAGTGGAAGCTGCATACCTTGGCTCGTAGCAGTGTGGGCACTCAACTTCATCCTTGTTGTCTTTGTAATACAAGATGCAGTTATTAACGCAAGCGTCTATCTTCTGGTGATCAAGACCGAGGTCAGCCAACATCCTTTTTACATGGTCAAAATTTTCCGGACAACTGTTACCTTTGGAAGTACTTTCTTCATAAGTGCAATATCCTCATCAAAACATATGTTAGTTTTTGCCTGCTTGTTTTTTATCTGTAAGTGCTCCATGACGGTACTCAAGACAGTATGCTCACTGCTAGGATACAATGGGGTTTGTACTTCCCGTACAAGTCTGTTGTACTTATCATAATCACAACTGCAGTCAACCTGGGAGACATTAGGGAAGGTGTCAGGGGCGTTGTCATAAACAACATTTTGCTGATATCCTGAGGTGGCGAACGGGAAGGCATCGTTTAAGAGGTTCATCACAGTAGGGTCCCCATAACTAGCATTGGAAGATCCTGCCTGCTGATTATGTTGTGCTTGAATTTCTGCAAGTGTAGGCATTTGAACTTGATTTTCACCGTGCCATGTCCATGTGGTATAACTAGGACAAATACCGTTTAGTGCCAAATGAGAATACATGTCTTCATATGTTACTGATTTCCGATTGAGACATTTGTTGCACGGACATATGTCAATAACTTTGTCTGGAGGACTATGTAGACGCATGAACTCAAAAAAATCAAAAATGTCTATCATATAAACTGGGGCCCCTCCTTAATTGCATCCAGCTCTTATTCATGTTGTACATTATAATAACAGGAAACAAAAATATATAATCAAAAAATAATGAATAACATAAACGGGAAATATATATATATATATATATATACTTTCTTGGGAAAATGAACATTTACTCAAAAACAAGGATTTTAAAGCCCATTTCAATGAAAAAACTTTTGAGTAACTCATATTAATGTTTTAACGCCTCTAACAATTAATATTATACCCTTATTGCATTAATTAATTACACGTTATCTCTCATGTTCAAAAAAAAAAAAAAATTAACACGTACTCTCTCATGTTAAAAAATAAAATAAAAATTAACACGTTCTCCTAGACTCCGACTCTCCACGATCAACCGAACTCTCAGCTCTCCCACTCTCTCTATCTCTCTCTCCCTCTCTCTCTCTCTCTCTCTCTCTCTCTCTCTCTCTCTCTCTAACACTTGATAACGATCTCTGGTTTATGGTTCTTCACGATCTCCATGATTCCATCGATCAGGCCACGTCGCTTCTCGTTAAATATCTATCGACTCCGTCACTCTTCGTAGATAAATCCCAGTTAAGCAGGAAATCGCTCTCTGCCCTAATCTCAATCGATCGAAGTTGATCTGTGGTTCAATCTAGGCGTCGCTGTCACGTTTAATCGCTCACGCTCGGCGTCACTCTTTGGTTGAATATCGGCGTCGATATCTGGTTCAATCGCTCTCACTCGACCTCACTCGGGAAAACCATAAAAACATGTACATTTTGAATTTTATTGAATTTAGGCTTATTTTGGACTTATCTGATGATATTGAAGCTTCATTCTCTGATTTAAAACGATTAAAGGCCATGAAAGTTATAGGGTTTCTCTGGTCATAACTGTTACAGATTGAGATTATGTTGTTTAAGATTTTTTTTCAAAGATTTACTGTGTATAATTGGCATGACAATGAAAGGGAGATACTGTATTGTTGTTTACTCTTGTGAAGTAGAAGTTTACTGGGGGGCAGTAACTTCCACTGGGTTTACTAGGGTTCAATGAAGTTGTTTATTATGGCAATAATTGATATATGTTGTGTATAATTGGCATGATTATGAAAGGGAGATATTGTATTGAAGTTTACTGACCCCCAGTAAAAGTTTACTGGGGGGCAGTAAACTTCCATTAGGTTTACTAGGGTTCAATGAAGTTGTTTATTAGGGTAAGAATGGGTATCTGTTGTGTATCATTGACATGATTATGAAAGGGAGATATTGTATTGAAGTTTACTGACCCCCAGTAGAAGTTTACTAGGGGGCAGTAAACTTCTACTGGGCGTCAGTAGGGGCAAATAAAATTGTTTATTAGAGTAAGAATGGATATATGTTGTGTGTTGTGCCCTGAATATGAAAGGGAGTTATTTTGTGCAAGTTTACTGATCCCCAGTAGAAGTTTACTGAGGGGTAGTAAACTTTATTTTTTGCATATGCAGTTTATAAATGTAAGTTTTTACTACTTATATGCAGGATGAGAAGAAGTTCAAGACATTTAGTTATCACTTCTGATACCGACAAGGATTCGGTTCAAGAATCTGTAGCTTCTATGAGGACAGAACAAAATATACGAGAAGTTTTACAGAAGATAAAGTCGAAGAAAAAGAGAAAAGAGGTCCAGAAGGGTGCCGCTGCTGAAGAAGAAGAAGAAGAAGTAGAACTGGTAGAAGAAGAAGATGATGATTACACTGAAGATGAAGAGAGGAAAATAGAAAATTATCCTTTTCAGAAAAGATCAACAGGCAAAAAAAGAAAACAAGCGGAGATAGATTCAGGGGAGGAGGAGGAGGAAAAAAAGGGAAGAAAGAATAAGGAAAAAGGAGGAGAATGTGACTTGACCAAGATCAAACACGTGCAGCAAAAGTGCTCACTGACATCATTTTGTGTGTTAATGAATAAATACACGGAGAGCATCCCAAAAGAGTCATGGGAGTTGATAAACAACACTTGTTTTCGGGAGATAATTGAAGCATTCAGATTGGGCAAGGTTGAGGAGGATCAAGTGAAGAAGCTTGAATCTGATTTTGAGATCCTAATGAGGCACTACAACAATGACAATAAAAACTTCATATTGGGAACATGGAGATTAAAATTACGGAGCATGATGTTCATTCAATTTTTGGAATAACCAAAGAAGGCTCGGATGTGGATATCACAATAGACCATAAATACTGCAAGGGCAGTAAGAAGAATTTGGCAGATTATGCTGTCTTCGGAAAGCAAACAAGAGGAACAATCACCAGAAAGGTTATTGATGACACATTAAGGAAGATAGCCTCTTTAGTTACAATGTACCTTATGGCAGCTTTATTTTTCAACAGCAGGGAACCACATTGAATGGAAACTGATACTCAAGTGTGAAGACCTTGAAGGCATCGACAAATACAACTGGTGACATAAGGAATTAGAATTCTTGCACCAAGGACTTCACAAGCACGTAAGGGGGGAGCCAAGAGTTTTGAACGGATGCCTCGTTCTGTTCTATATATACTAGTTCCTTGAGAAAACAAAAATAAAGAAGCGGATTATCAGGAAAGAGAAGGAAACTCCCAAATTTATAAGATGGTCAATACAAGAGATCATCAAAGAAAAAGAGTATTTAAGAAGACCTGAATTGCTAGAGGTAATGGTATTTTATTTATATAGCCATTTTTAAAAAAAAATATTGCATTGTATTTTTATGTTTTTTGAAAAACTAAATTAAACTGATTTGTGTCTTATAAAGTAAAAACAAGAACTCATAATAGAAGGTCCATAGATGGATGAGAAGAAGAAACGAGTTCCGGTAATGATGAGCAGCAGCAAGATGACAATGGAACACCAAGGACAATTGATTGGGTAAGTTTGAATGGTTACTAACACCCAATAAAACTATTGGCAACGAAAATGGAACATCAATTGCAAGTTTACTGACCCCCAGTAGAAGTTTACTAGAGGGCAGTAAACTTCTACTAGGTTTACTAGGGGGCAAGAAAGTTGTTTATTAAGATATATTAAGTGTGTAATTGTCATGAAATTGAAAAGGAGATAATGTATTGTTGTTTACTGACTCCCAGTTTACTGACTCCCAGTAGAAGTTTACTGGGGGGCAGTAAACTTCTACTGGGTTTACTATCGGGCAATAAAGTTGTTTATTAGGGTATATTAAGTGTGTAATTGTCATGAAATTGAAAGGGAGATAATGTATTGTTGTTTACTGACCCCCAATAAAAGTTTACTGGGGGGTAGTACACTTGTTTATTTGTAACAACAATACATAGCTGCAGAGACAAAAACTGCAGAGACAAAATGGAAGATCATAGCTGCAGAGAGGAGCAACCAGGAACTGAAGAGGTAAGAGTAGAAATTAGTTTACCGACCCCCAATAAATATTGTGTTTTCTTCATTTTTTTGAGGATAACATGTGTGTTTTCTTTTGTGTAGTTTTTTGAACAAGTAGCAGAACCAGTTCCGTTGCGAAAGATATTTCCAGAAGACGATGAACCTGTGACGACCAATGTCAACCTGTCTAAACTAGACAAACTTGTTGCTCAAGCTGTGGAAATGGCCGGAAAAAAAATGAATGAAGAAACTAGCTTGAAGAATAAAGAACAGCAAGTAGAAGGGCTCAAGAAATATGTCAAGCAGAAGGGCTCCAAACAAACTGTGGAGACTGGTTCGATTGAAAGAGACGTCAACCTGAAGAAGCGTGGGGCACAAAAGAGGAAAGAAGAAGAATGAGAGTATGACACCCCTGAAGGGCTAAAGCCAGCAAAAAGAACAAAGGAGGTGGAGCATAAAGTCCAAAATCGTATTGTTATTGATGGAGTGAACTGCAACACTGATACATGGAAGCTCTTGGATGAAAAGGTGGCGAATCACTATAAGAACTGGTTTGATTTGAACAGGACAAGAATGATGAGTAAGTTTATTTTCCCTAGTATATATATATAACATTACAATTAGTTCCCTAATTTGACTTGCTTATGACTTATTTGTGTCTGCACAGTTTCCAGTATTGGGAGTGTTGTGATGGTATCATTGACATTACCAAAGATGACTTGAAGAGAATAATTCAAGAAGAGAGATTACATCTAATGTGAGAAAAAAATATTGGTCTTACTAACCGCAATAAAGTTGATGTTTGAGTAACCTAAGATGTATTCTTTGTTGTAATTATTTGTGACTTATATATGTTGTACATGCAGACCATCAGGGTGTACCTCGCAGTGTTAAGGAGGAAGTGGAAAAGCAGAAGGTCTCGGTTGGATTCCTAGACAAAGAGGCAGCGGTAAGTAGTCTAACCTGAAATAGCAGCGTGCCGCAATACCACGGTCTCCTCCGTTACTTTTTTTCAGTTAACATAATCTTACTACTTGCTTTGATAAATACAGCGCGCGGCAGTGGTACATGAACAAAAACTGAACGAGTTCCTAGCTGGAGGACGAAAACAGGGGGATTTCAAATGTAATGAATTAGATATAGAGCTTTCCATTATTTATCCTCTATGGTCCATCTTCAGTAAGAACCTGGTTTTCATTCCGGTACATCACGGGGTTAGCCACCACTATACCTTGGTCCTGATTGACAACAAAGCTCGATGCTTCTATCACTTGAACTCAATGCTACCGCGAAGGAAAGATTACTCTGCCGACACCAACAACCACTTTCAGATTGCAATGGCAGTGGTGAGTTGTAACTGATTTATTAGGGTAAGAAGTTTACTGGGGGGCAGTAAACTTCTACTGGTTTTTGTTTGTTGCTTGTTCTCTTAGTTTGTTTGAGTTATAATTTACTTGTGTGTTGGAACCAACAGGTGAAGCACATTATGGTGTTCATCAAACGCGTATATGATTCCACCAAATACACTCTCAGCCAAGGCTGGACCCTGAGGAATGGAGGAAAAACTATGACAAGCAAGACAACCAAGGAATAATGGTTGACGGTTACTCGATGATGAGTGCTGAAGAGAAAAGAACAAGAAGATGGATGCTGGACCAAAACGTTTATCAAGCAAGATAAAAGCTGACTGATATCTTATCTTGCTCGCAGTAAAAGAAAACATCGTAAGCACCTTTAAACTTCCTTTAAAGAGTTTTGTTGGGGTCAGAAATTACTTGTATGTTTTATTGGGGTGAAAAATTTAGTAACACTGTTTCTTAATACATTGCAGGTCAGATTGTGAACCATTTTTGCTCCACTTTATAGAGAGCCTATGTCATAGGAAAAAACCGACAAAAGATGGTGGTAATGAAATGAGGAAGAAGATCCTGCTAAAGTTCATGGACATCAATATAAAAAAAAGATTAGTGCCACTTTAGATGTAAGATCTTCAAAATGTGAAAATATATAGTATTTTGGTAGTGTTGCAAGAACATATGAATGATCTTGAATTTCAGTAAATGAACTTGTTCTTTTAGTAATTTTGGTCTATTCCTTTGATCTTTCTGTCAGTTTCATTTATCTTTGGTTGTCAGTTTCAGTTTTTTTTTGTTACAGGGTGGTTATTGGGGGTCAATAAACTTTGGTTGCTCTGTTCAGAAAAATTACTGACCCCCAATAATTTTCCATACTTGAGAGTTTACTACCCCATTATGTCATTAGAGGATGGTTGAAATGAATCTAAGTAATAGCAATCGTCCATAAACTTTGGTTGCTCTGGTCAGGAAAATTACTGACCCCCAATAATTTTCCACACTTGAACATATGAGCATAACAAAAACTGGAAGCATTCTAGATTAAAGAAAAGACCTGGAAAAGAGTAAAACAAACATCCAAATATCAAACTGGAAGAAAATCAAGGAAGGCAGATGTGTTGTATCAAGAAATACAGAAAATTACTGACCCCCAATAATTTTCCACACTTTACATATATATGAGCATAATTTTTCAATCATTTTCCATACTTAAGAGTTTAATTACTACCCCAACAATATTCTTCACCTTATACCTCCGGTTAGGGCCCTAATCCCGTTTGAGAGCATATGATGTTGTAATTTTGTTTGTTTTTGGGGCGTTTCGAATTCGTATATGTGAGAAAAGTTCGGCAGCATCTCTTACAGTTCCCCAAGTGCACTAATATCTATACCTAGAATGCACTTGAGGAACAATAAAGGAAGATCTTGTCGAAATATAACGAAACGCACCTCAGTCGTAACATAATGATTCTCGAACGGGATTTCTAAGGGTAACAATATATATTGATGAATGCATAAGAATATTATAATTCTTAATTACATGATTCATCATTTTATTTTTTATCATATAAATACACAAATCGATTTGAATGAAAACAAAAATTTGATAAACATATTATTCACATAATTATTAATCATATATACAAAAGCTAAAGATATATATATATATATCTTTAAAAATTATACACAAAAAGTTAGATATATATACAAACATAATATTATATAGTTTTTATGCATATATAATATTATACGTACGTACAAACATATTATACAGACATATCCAGTAATTATATTAAGCATACAAGTAAGCAACAATCCATCAAAATTGGACCGGCAAGTCGCCGAAAGTTCGTAGGAAAATATGCCTAAAAGAAGAAAGTAGATTAATTAATTAAAGTAGTTACATATATACCAATTAGGAGATCGAGATCGAAGCACGCAACTCTTAAAGATCGATCAAATTCATGAAGAAAAGCTTCCAAAACTAGATTTGGATCGGATGAATATTCCGATGAAGGGGGGGGGGAGCTAGACCATGTCTTTCTTCTGCGTTCTCTTCTGGGCAAAAGGTGTATAAATGGATGCTGTGTAAACTTAGCGGACGGAATATTCCGCCACCTAAGACAAAAGGCATCGGAAAAATATTCGTTATGCTTTGTGTCAGGCAATAATTCAAATTCTTAGTCGACGGAACAGTTCGTCAGCTAAGAAAGGAATATTCGTCGCCCAAGTCGTTCTTACCCGACGGAATCGTCTTCGTCGCCCAAGAAAATTTCAGACGACGGAACATTATTCGTCGTCTAAGACTAGATATACTGACGGAACATTATTCGTCGCCCTAGAAAATCTTAGGCGACGGAAGATATTCGTCGCCTAGGCTTTACTAAGCCGACAGAACCTGGACGACAAATAGTGTTTCGTCGAGTATGAATAGCTTAGTCGACGGAAGACGTCGACAGTTCCGTCACCTAAGAAATCTTAGGCCACGATGTGGTGTCCTATACGACGGTTCTTCTTCCGTCGGTGAAGAGTCACTTAGCCGACGGAATTAATAAAATTTCGTCGGCTAAGTCGATATTTCCTGTAGTGAGGGTTGCTGTGTTTTTCGGTGTGTTTTTGTGAGAGAGAGAGAGAGAGAGAGAGAGAGAGAGAGAGAGAGAGAGGTTAAAAAAAAACTGAGGATTAACTGAAAAAAAAAAAAAAAAAAAACTTAACGGAGTTAGTGAGTTAGTTAGTCAGCTAACAGAGTTAATGCCACCTAAACGAGGTATGCATACCCCAAGCGTGCAAGGGAATCCCTAAACATAAAGCAGTCAATAACCACATCATGAGTTATATCATTCTAAGATTATCATTCATTGATAGAAGCCTCTATTTATAGAGGATTACAAAGTACTTTTGGAAACAATAAGAAACATACGCATATGCAGCCTATCTACTACAATATAAGATTACTTTCTCCTATTCCTATTCCTATTTAGACCAAGACACACTAAAGTGTCTTTATCTTCAAACCCAATTCCTTTTAGATTGAGTTAGAAGAATTAGGCTACCTGTCCATTATTTTGGGAAAAAACATCATAACCGGTATATACACACACACAAGGAGAAAAGGCAAACATCACGATTCTATCTTCATGTGCATTATAACTAGTATGATAGTTTTTAACTTAGAAGCTCTTCATCAACCATTGCTGTTAGTGGCTTGAAAAGAGAAGCTGGAAAACAAAACCCAGCCACTTCTCACTGCTGAAAATGTTTTCGATATCAACCTATATAGTTAAACATATTAAAGTATCTTCTGCTACTTTTGTTGATTTCTGATGGACATAACCTTCATCACCACTGTCATAATTTGGTCCCTAAATAGCTAGATTGTCAAGGATAGTGAAGAACTGGGGTTGGTTTTGAGCTGTACAAGTCGATTACATGTTGTTCCTCCTCTCACATGAGTGCCATCCTCAACATGGTTTGCTGTTATGTGAAATGTGTTTAGTTCCTTGCCTTCTTCCAGGTGCTGTGAATGTCCTGAATTGCAGCGTTTGATCTCATAAGAGGCCTACTGTCTGAGGTAGTGAACTGGTGATCTTGTTTATTCTATTGCGCTTGTGCCTTGTTAATTCTTATGGTTGGATAGAACTATTTTGGTAGTATATATGGCATGCCGAGCCAAAGCTTGTGTGCCGGAAATGGCCTATTACAGGGTACAACAGCTACTCTAGGATGAATGTTATTGTAGAATATTTTATATATATTTATTTTCTTTGTATGTCTAGGTGTAGATGTAGGAAATATTTTCTTAGTAGCATTATGATTGTATCTCTATATAAAGCTCATATTCGAAGAAGAATAATACATTGAAGCATACCAAATTGTATTGAATCATTATTTTCTACTTGGCATCAGAGCTTGCCAGGTTCGATCCTTTGAATTTACACCCAAAACACCACAAATCGCTGCGTACCAAAAACCCCACAAATCACACATAAATTCCCAAATCCCAAAACCAAACCTGAATCCCGAATCACATCACAAACAAATCGTTGCATACATCAAAATCATAACTCTCAAATCCTTGAATCTCAAAAACCAAACCTCCAAAATGGCACACCAAATCAACTACCATACCACTGCACCATGCCGGTCTATGCGAACTCAAAATGTCCGCTATATGGAGTATTAGGTCATAGCAAGCAACGTTGCTTTGAAATAATTGGGTACCCGAATTGATGGGATTTCACCCTGAAACCCCGAAAGAATCAAGCAAAAGCTGTCATAACCACTACAGAGGAAGACCAACCGTCCAATGCCTCCAATGTCGCATAGTTAGGTATGAGTGGTAAGGTATCTATGAATAGGTCTTGGATTATTAATACACGAGCATCAGATCACATGTGTAATGATCCTAGCCTCTTGAAAAAATTAAAACCCTCCTCTCAAAATATTGTTTCTACCGCTAATGGTACTCCAACTCCAGTCACCGAAGAAGGCTCTATTGTCCTATCAAACACATTAACCCTTGATTCTGTATTAGTTGTCCCTCATTTTGTATTAGTTGTCCCCCCTCATTTTGTATTAGTTGTCCCTTCATTGTCATACAATCTTCTCTCAGTTGGTCAAATCATTCAAGAATTATCATGTATTGTCACCTTTTATCTGTCTTTCTGTGTATTTCAGGACATTCTGACGCAACGGATTTTGGGTTATGGAGTGAGAAAAGGGAAATTGTACTACCTAGATCTGACAGAGACAGGGGAGAAACATATGCAGTCTTTGGGTCAAGCTAATCAAGTCAATAGAGCTGAGAGTGCTAAGAAAGATGTGTGGCTTTGGCACCACAGGTTGGGTCATCTAAACTTTGGTTATCTTAAGAAGCTGCAACCGCAATTATTTTCGGGTGTCGACTATTCAGATTTTCATTACGACATATGTGAACTGGCTAAGAGCCACCGTATTTCATATTCACCAAGCCTGAATAGAAGCCCTATTCCATATATGAAGATTCATTCTGATGTTTGGGGCCCTGCAAATATTCCTTCTCCACGTGGCGCTCGGTATTTTGTAACATTTATTGATAATTGTACTCGTCTGACTTGGGTGTCTCTACTGATGAACAAGAGCCATGTTTGTTCTCGGTTCAAAGAATTTCACAAGATGGTGTCTACACAATATCAATAGGCTATTCGAGTTTTTCAGTCTGACAATGGCGGAGAGTATATTAATGGCCTTATGCAGGAGTTTATGTAGTTCCATGGAATTCGACATCAGACTTCAAATTCTTATACTCCTCAGCAAAATGGATTGGCCGAACGGAAAAATTGACAATTGCTTGAAGTTGTTTGTGCCTCTTTGTTCGGCATGAATGTACCCCTTGAATATTGGGGAGAAGCTGTGAAGTCTGCTGCCTATCTCATTAATCGTACTCCTTCTCGGGTAATTGAATTTCAAAACCCCCTACAGCAACTTCATAATCTACTTTCAGTTCCGTCAATGCCTAACCTAGAGCCTCGTGTATTTAGATGCGTCGTGTATGTTCACATTCCCAAACCTCAACGAAGCAAACTTGATCCTCGTGCAAGACGGTGTATTTTTATTGGGTATGCCGATTTCCAAAAGGGTTACAGATGTTATGATCCTCTCAATGACATCGTCCATGTATCCCTTGACGTTTCTTTTCGCGAATCCGAGCCTTATTATTCAGGGGGAGCTTCTGAGCCTTCCCATCAGGGGGAGAGAAGTCGTGAAGGGAATTCTCAGAATTTGTTTGCATTTGAAGAATTTGAAGAATTAGAAGCATTGGAATCAAGGTTTGGAATTGAAAATAGTACCGGCATAATGGAACCAGAAAGAAGCGGAAACCCAGACGTGGCTCCATGCTTGTCAGAAGTAGGCCCAGACGCAGGACCAGGCACGTCAGCGACAGACACAGGCGCGGGTCCAGGTGCGGTCCCTAGCGCCTCAGCAAGAGAAGATGACTCAGGCGCTGTCGAGACGCCAAGCCGAGCCGACAAGCTTCTGAGCCAAGCCATACGTGTGGAGGACCATGTGCACGCCAGAATTGAGACACAAGGACCGTGCATCGCGCAATCGGAGCTGACAGACACACAGAACTCACCATGTCACATCCCGACCCTTAAATTTTTACCTTATTTACTAGCTTGGTATTAATTAGAATTTTACCGTCTCCGTCAATGAATTTATAGTTTATATGGTCCCTAGAGGGGTTTTGAGGGACGATAGTTTCGGAGGAATTATTTGTAGGAGAAAATGTGACGACGGTAAAAATGGTAATTTTAGCTAGTAAAAGGTAATTTTTATTGGGGTATTATTTTTTGTGGTATTATTTTTTGGAGTTGGATTTTTTTGTTGTTGTTGTTGGTGTAAGTATATTGGTGTTGGACCGTTTGGGGAGGCCCAAACCCTTTCTCTCCTCTCCTCCTTTTCTTCTTCTTCCCGATCTTCTCTCCTCCTTGTTGCACTGTTGGAGATTGCCCGAGCTCCATCGCCGTCGTCTGGCCAAGAGGAGATGCCGCACCGGTCCAGCATAGTCCACCGTCTGCTCCGCCGTTGTCACATCCCGACCCGTAAATTTTTATCTTATTTACTAGCTTGATTATAATAAGAATTTTACCGTCTCCGTCATTGAATTTATAGTTTAATTGGTCCCTAAAGGGGTTTGAGGGACGGTTAATTTCAGAGGATTATTCGTCGGAAAAAAATGTAACGACGGTAAAAATAGTAAATTTTAGCTAGTAAAAGGTAATGTTTATTAGGGTATTATTTTTGGGGGTGTTAATTTTTAGAATTGGGTTGTATATAGAGGAGTTGGGCCGGATGGGTGAGGCCCAAAACCATCTCCCCCTCTTTCGTTTCTCTCTCTTCCTCCCGAGCCCTCTCCCGAGCTCTCCCGACCTGGAAACTTTCCGGCCGCTGTCCGCCGCCGTCCGGCCGAGATAGGAGGCGTGCTTGGTATCAATTTGAAGCTGGGAGCATCCTCTACAAGTCTAGGTAGGTGGCAGCCGGTGTCGCGCCGCTGTGAGGGAGCACGATCGCTAGGAAGGTGCGGCTGTGCCGCGGAGGCTTTCTCGCCAGAACTCCTTTTTTCGGCCATCAAAATCGAAGCTGCCGGTCTCATCTTGAAGCTTTCCTTCTAGCAGCAAACCCCTAAAAGGATACATCCAAACTTGAGCTAGGTGAGGAGAATCGGGTGTTTTATTTTCCTAGGGTTTTCTTGATATGTTTGGCTTCGATTACCCTATTTAGGCTTGAAACTGGACTTAGTGATAGTTATGAAAATTGTTTGGGATGTTGAGAGGAAGATGCTGTCAAAATTTCATAGCCATTGGAGGTCGTCGGAATTGGCCTCCGGCCGCCGCTGCCGCCGTTTTGGAGTGTTGGATAGTTTTAAGTGTGTAATAATTAGAGGAGTATATTGATATGAATTATGGAATTTTTGGATGAGATTTGGATAGGTTTGAAAATTTCCGAGTTTGGTATTTTGGCGGTTAAATAATGTAAAATTCGGTCGTAAGATTTAAGTCAATTTCTGGGAAAGGTTGTATTTACGGCTGCCTAGTATGATATTAAAGTTTGGGTCATTCCGATTTAAGAATATCGAAGTTAAGTAATGATGAGCGTGGTTATGGCACTCGGTTAATTTTGCCTATTTTGTATAAATATTGGAATTTTAGTGGGAAATTAATAATATATTTGGAACAGGACGTGAGGAGGCCCGAGCAGAAAAAGTCTCGGAGCGTCATCTGGCTTAGGCCTAATTTGTGAGTAGACTTTTGTTTTAAATATTGTGCATGCGAAATAATTTTTGTTGTTAGAGAATAACCGAAATTGAGAATTTCGGTGAGCATGTATATATATATCCATATTTGGATGTTTATGAGGATAGTATGTATATAAATAAATGCTAGCTAGCTATACGTGCTTTTCCACCATACTGAGGTAAAATTTCATTATGGTGCGACGTGAGCATTAGACCGTCGTAGCCCTATATGAATACAATAATTTATATAAGGGATATGCGCGTATATATATATATATACGCCGTCTTTTCGGTCATAATGAGGAAAAATTCCATTATGGCGCAACGTGAGCGTTAGACGCAAGCGTTGTAGCCTTGTATGAATTTATATTTTTCTAAATTATTCTTAGGATTCATACAAGGAGTCTGACGAGTGTAAATATATACGCATATATATATATATATAGTTTAGCCTGAGAGGCTCCATTTTAATGAGTTGGTGACTAGCCGGAGCTAGTCGGAAAATTACCAGTTTTTGAGTTGAGCGCTTTTGAGCGGTCGCATGCAGCATATTGTCTTTAAAAAAAATTAAAATGGGAATGCATAAATATTTTGATATTAAATTATTAAATGTCTTCCCCTGTGCCCTTTGTTTTAAAATGCCCAGTCTGTAGAGTTTGGATTGGATCTAGTAGGAGACAACGTATAGTCACCCGTATTTCCACCACCTTTCACCAGTAGGTTACCTGTTTAACCTACCTGTGTTTTCTTACTTCCGCTAGTGTTTAGTAGCTCTGAATACTTAGGTTTAATGTATATATTTTTGGTTGTGGGTGAAGGCATGTTCATATTTTAGAATATTTAACGGAGGATGTATATTATTTTAGTTATTGTTTATTATCTTGTTAGTGGTGATTGTATTTGGGGAGCACGAAGGCTCCAGAAGTTAAAGGTGGATTGAGAATTTTAGGAGTGTTTGCAGGCTTTTGATTTGGAAGGGTTGTCCATTTCCAAGGGAGGTTGTACCGAATTTTGCGGTAAATCTTTCCTTGGAGGTGGGCCCCGCACGATTTTCTCTGGGTTCAGGGTGAAATTCGGGGTGGGTCGTGTCAGCCGTTGTCTTGGACTGGTGAGCGACGCTGCAACGTCACCGATCAGAGGAAGTTCTCCTTGGAAGCCCGGTGGTCTTCTCGCCGGAACTCTCTCCTCCGGCCGCCATAGCCAGAGTTGTTAGGCTCAAAAGGAAGCCCTCCTCCCATACGTTCATCCCTCCAAAGGTCTCACCCTCTCTTGAGCTAGGTAAGGAGAACCGGTGAGTGGAAGTTCTAGGGCTTTTCGTGATATTTTGTTCGATTGACCTAGTTAGGCTTGGAATTGGTGTATGTGCTAGTTAGGAAAGTTGTAGAGGGAGTTGAGAGGAAGCTGCTGTCAAATTTTGGTCTGTATTGGAGGTCGCCGGAGTCGGTCTCCGGCCGTCGCTATGTAGGGGATTTTCATGGTTTTAGATTGGCTATATTAAGGGGAGTGATTGTTGTGAATTTTAGAATTTTTGGAGGCATTTTGAATAGGTTTGGGAATTTTTAAAGTTTGGTAATTTTGGCGGATTATTAAGGTAGAATCCGGCCGTTGGATTAAAGTCGTATAATTTGTTGAAGGTTGAATTAAGGTTGCCGGTATGTTCGGTGAAGTTTGGGCCATATTGAGTTAAGAATGGTGAAGTTGGGCAATGATGAGTGTGTAGGAGGCTCACGTTTAATTTTACCTATTTTGTATAAATATTAGATTTTTAGTTGGGAAATTAATATTATATTTGGATCAGAACGTGAGGAGGCTCGAGCAGACGAGGCCCCAGATCGACATCAGGCTTAGGCCTATTTTGTGAGTGGACCTTTATTTTAAATAATATGCATGTTATGGTTCATGGTTAAACATTTTCTTTTGTTTGAGCCTTTGACGTCATTTTATTTTGACAAATTTATTTCTCTTGAAGAGTTACCGAAAATGGAATTTTCGGTGAATATAAGTATTTATTTATGAGGAGAGTATGTATATAAATGCTAGCTAGCCATATGTGTCTGTCCACCTTAATGGCGTAGTATATAACCGCATTATGGTGTGACGTGAGCATTAGACGCGAGCGTAGTAGCCCTATATAAGTATCTAATTCATATAGAGGGTATGGGCACATAATTATACACCCGTCCGTTCACCTTAATGGCGTAGTGTAGCACCGCATTAAAGCGTGACGTGAGCGTTAGACGCAAACGTAGTAGCCTTGTATGAATTTCTATTTTCTTATATTTTTTCCAAGAATTCATACAAGAAGTATGAACGTGTGTAGATACATACAGATATATATATATATATAGTTGAATGTATATGATTGAGTTTGAGAGGCTTAATATTTAAGAGTTGGAAGTTTTATCGCTTGAGGCATGCATTCATTTTCTTTGGAAAATAAATTGGGAAAGCATAAATATGTTATTTATTTATTTTTGTCCACTCACTCTAACATTTTTCAAATGTTTTCCCCTGGGTCCTTCGTTTTTAAAATGCCCAGTCTGTAGGGTTCAGATTAGCACTAGGTCGAGGCAAGGCATAGTTACCCACATCTCTTCCTCCTTTTATCAGTAGGTTACCTGTTAACCTACTACCATATTTTCTTGCTTCCGCCAGTGTCTAGTAGCTCTGATTACCTTGGGATTATTGTATAATAGTTCGGTTGTGTGCTAAGTCCTTGTTTATTAATTTGGGAGATATTCTAAGGATGATGTATGCTATCGTTATTTGGATAATTATGGATGAATTGGAAGTTGGTTGATTCGTCTAGGAGGGTAAATTCTTGAATTTTCCGGGTTAGGGTTGTTCATTTTCAAAGGAGGTTTACCGAGTTTTTCAGTAAATTTTCCTTGGAGGTGGACCTGCAAGACTTACTTCGGGTTTCAATGTGAAATCGGGGTGGGTTTTGACAGTTGGTATCAGAGCTTTAGGTTTCATTTCTTGCATCCTTATTACTATCATATTTGCCTAAGTAACACGTAGTGTCTATAGAGTAATGATCCGACCGTGGCGGATTCATTGGCAGTTTATGCTTTGGATGCTATTTGTTATTGGGTATGTGTGATAGTTGTGTAGTCTTGTTTATAGACTACTAAATATCTCCTTCCTCAGGTACTATGCCTCCTAGACGCCAACGCCAACCCCGTGAGGGTAGTGCGACCAACGCCAATGAGGGCAATGAGGTCAGAGAGCTGGTAGATTCATTAGGGGATATGCTGAGGGGTAATCTGGATCGGACTCAGAACCCTCGACTATGAAGAAGAAGGATGTTCATGAGGCTTGGGAGCAGTTTAAGACTCTCTTCTTGGGGCAATATTTCACTCATGCCCACCATAGTAGGATTCAGTCGGACTTTTTGCACATTCAGAAGAGGGATGATGAGGGTGTCATAGAGTTCGAGCAGAGATTCACATCCCTGAGTTATCATGTGTCCTACCTGGTTCCGGATGAGAGGACAAGGATTGCAATGTTCATTTGAGCACTTGGCGATGTGTATGCTGACAAGATGACAGGAGTAGTGTACCCGACTTTTATGGATGCGTTAGTCAGCTATCCATTGAGACCATGAGGACACATTGCTCGTCATTACGGTGGCCGTTTGGGTCCATCCAAGAAGGTTGCTTCATCATCCGCTTCAGGTCTTCAACTGGTAGTGGTAGTAGTGGTGGATCGGGTTCTAGTTCTCGGTTCAAGGCTAGAGGACGTCACATGAGACCTTCTCAGAGTCATTTGGGAAGGCAGCCGTCTGGTCAGTTTGGTTCTGGTGGCAGCTTCTATGGTGGGTCATCCGGTAGTCAGACTTTTTCTTTTGGTCAACAGAAGTTTTTTGGGTGCTTTGAGTGTGGTGGTCAGGACCACTTCAGGAGAGATTGTCCATTGTTAGCTCAGAGGACCACCCCCACCCCTACTCAGCCAGTTGCTCAATCTTCAACTAGGGGCTCCAGTAGTGGTGCCCAGGGCAGTGCATCGGCCAGTGGTAGCTCTCGGCAGGGTGGTGGTCAGTGTGGACGTCCCATGACTCGCGCCAGACTGCATGCTATGACCCAGCAGGAGGGTCGTACTTCTCCAGATGTTATCATTGGTACGTTATTAATTTTTGGTCAGCCTGAATTTACTTTAATTGATCCCGGAGCCACACATTCATTTATGTCTAGTAGATTTGCCCTCCATGCCAATGTGTCATCATCGTCTCTTCCAGGAGAGTGGCATGTGTCTTTGCCCTCCGGTGAGGTGATGAAAATAAATTGGGTGTTTAGTGGTTGTGAAGTGTTAGTAGAGGGGATAAATTTCAAGGCCGATTTGATTCCTTTAGATATAGTGGAGTTTGATGTGATCTTGGGAATGGACTTTTTGGAGGCATATAGAGCTATGGTAGATTTTTTTCAAAAGGTAGTGGTGCTTCGAAGTCCAGGCGGATTTGAGGTTGCATTTCAAGGGGAAAAAGATGTTATTTCGAGTTGCCTAATTTCCGCTGTTGCTGTTAGGAAATTATTAAATAAGGGCTGTCAGGCATTTTTAGCTCATATTTTGGATACAAATATGGGAGTTTTGGGAGTAGAAGATATTCTAGTAGTAAGGGAGTTTCCAGATGTTTTTCCTGAGGAGTTGCCTGGTTTGCCTCTTGTAAGGGAGATAGACTTCTCTATTGAATTACTTCCTGGAACTATGCCTATTTCTCAAGCACCTTACAGAGTGGCTCCAGCGGAATTGAAAGAGTTAAAGATTCAATTGCAGGAGTTGGTAGACAAGGGTTTTATTCGGCCTAGCATGCATGTCTCCATGGGGTGCTCCGGTGTTGTTTGTTAAGAAGAAAGATGACACCATGAGACTATGCATTGATTATAAGAAGCTAAATCAAGTTACGATGAAGACTAAATATATGTTGCCTCGCATTGATGATTTATTTGATCAGTTGAGGGATGCTTCTGTTTTCTCCAAGATTGATTTGAGATCAGTTATCATCAGTTGCGGATCCAGGAGAGTGATATAGCCAAGAATGCTTTTCGGTCACGATATGGTCACTATGAATTTGTGGTGATGCCATTTGGACTTACTAATGCACCTGCTGCTTTTATGGATCTCATGAATAGGGTGTTTAGTCCATATCTTAATCGTTTCGTGATCGTATTTATAGATGATATCTTGGTTTACTCAAGAAGTGAGAAGGAGTATGCCAAGCATCTAAGAATAATATTGCGGACTTTGAGGAATTCTCAGTTATATGCTAAGTTAAGCAAGTGTGAGTTTTGGCTAGATAAAGTGGGGTTCTTGGGTCATGTGGTTTCGGCAGAAGGAGTTAGTGTAGATCCCTAAAAGGTGGAAGCAGTGTCAAATTGGAGAAGACCCACCACGGTGACGGAGATCCGCAGTTTCTTGGGATTAGCAGGTTATTATCGGCGTTTTGTGCAAGATTTTTCAAAGATTGCTGCTCCTCTTACAAGATTGACCAAGAAGAGAGTTAAGTTCGAATGGTCAGATGAGTGTGAGCAAAGTTTTCAAGAATTGAAGAATCGCTTGACTAATGCTCCTGTTTTGGCACTTCCGGATGATAGTGGGGAGTATGTTGTTTATTGTGATGCTTCTAGACGTGGTCTAGGTGGGGTATTGATGCAGCACGAGCAAGTTATTGCCTATGCTTCCAGGCAATTAAAGCCGCACGAGGGGAATTATCCCACTCATGATCTGGAGCTTGCAGTGGTAGTTTTTGCTCTCAAGTTGTGGAGACACTATCTTTATAGGGCTAAGTGTCAGATTTTTACCGATCACATGAGTCTTCGGTATGTGTTCACTCAAAGAGAGCTAAATATAAGACAGAGAAGGTGGATGGAGTTAATCAATGATTATGATTGCACTATTGAGTATCATCCTGGAAAAGCTAATGTGGTAGCTGATGCTCTTAGTCGAAATCCCTCCATATCTTTATCTCATATAAAGACGGTTCGAGTTCCACTTCTTTGCGAGTTGCGAGCTACAGGGATGGATTTATCGGTGGATGAAGTTGCTGCTTTGATAGCTAGTTTCCATGTGAGGCCGGTTTTGGTTGATAGAGTGCGGGAGGCACAATATAATGACCCTTCCATAGTTCAGTTGATAGAAAGAACATTGAATGGAACCACAGTTGATTTTTCAGTTAGAAGAGATGGAACATTATTGTTCAAGAATAGGCTTTGTGTCCCAAAGAGAAATGAAGAGTTAAAGAATGAGATAATGGAGGAAGCTCATAGTTCGGCATATGTTGCTCATCTGGGTAGTACAAAAATGTATCGGACTTTGAAGGATTATTATTGGTTGCCGAACATGAAGAGGGAAATGTCAGCTTTTGTGAGCAAGTGTTTAATCTGTCAGCAAGTGAAGGCTGAAAGGTAGAAACCTTCAGGGTTGCTTGAGCCGTTGGCTATTCCAGTGTGGAAGTGGGACCACATCATCATGGATTTTTTTTTTCAGTTTACCTTGTACCCGTGAAGGGCATGACGGTATTTGGGTGATTGTGGATAGACTCACCAAGTCTGCACATTTCTTGCCAGTGGGAAAAAGGTATAAATTGGATAAATTGGTGGAACTTTATGTGAATGAAATTGTGAGACTTCATGGTGTACCTGAATCAATAGTGTCGGATCGGGATCCTAGATTTGCTTCTAAATTCTGGGGAGCTCTTCAAGCAGCTTTAGGCATCCGATTACACTTCAGCACTGCTTTTCATCCTCAGACCGATGGGCAATCAGAGAGGACTATTCAGACTTCGGAGGATATGTTGAGAGCTTGTGCCTTGCAGTTCAGAGGGAGTTGGGATAAAAATCTATCTTTGATGGAATTTGCTTATAATAAATAGCTATCATTCTAGCATTGGTATGGCTCCCTTTGAGACACTTTATGGAAAGCAGTGTCGTACGCCTTTTTGTTGGAATGAAGTAGGAGAAAGAGAGCTTTACGGTCCCGAGTTGATTCATGATACGAATGAGAAGATTAAGGTGGTTAGAAATAGACTCAAGACCGCTCAAAGTAGGCAGAAGAGTTATGCAGATGTCCGTAGGAAGCACCTTGAGTTTCAAGTGGTGATTGGGTGTTCTTGAAACTATCTCCTTGAAAAGGCGTAGTACGTTTTGGCAAACGTGGGAAGCTTAGTCCGAGGTATATTGGCCCCTATGAGATAATTGAGCGAGTTGGCTCACTTGCTTATCGATTACTTTTGCCTCCAGAGTTGTCCAAGATACATAATGTGTTTCATGTATCTATGCTTCGCAAGTATGTTGCCGATCCTTCTCATGTGTTGCAAGAGCAGCCGATTAGTTTGACGAAGGATTTGACCTATGAGGAGGAGCCAGTTCAGATTCTTGACCGAAAGGAGCAAGTGCTTAGGAACAAGACAATCCCACTTGTCAAGGTGCTTTGGAGAAGTCATCAAGTAGAAGAAGCTACTTGGGAATCAGAGCAGCAAATGAGGCAGCAGTATTCCTATCTCCTCGAATGACAGGTATGTAAATTTCGAGAGCGAAATTTTTATAAGGAGGGGAGAATTGTCACATCCCAACCCTTAAATTTTTACCTTATTTACTAGCTTGGTATTAATTAGAATTTTACCATCTCCGTCAATGAATTTATAGTTTATTTGGTCCCTAGAGGGGTTTTGAGTGACGATAGTTTCGGAGGAATTATTCGTAGGAGAAAATGTGACGACAGTAAAAATGGTAATTTTAGCTAGTAAAAGGTAATTTTTATTGGGGTATTATTTTGGTGGTATTACTTTTTGGAGTTGGGTTTATTTTTTTTTTTATTTTATTTGTTGGTGTGAGTATATTGGTGTTGGACCGGTTTGGGGAGGCCCAAACCATTTCTCTCCTCTCCTCCTTTTCTTCTTCTTCCCGATCTTCTCTCCTCCTTGTTGCACTGCCGGAGATTGCCCGAGCTCCATCGCCGTCGTCCGGCCAAGAGGAGACGCCGCACCGGTCCAGCATAGTCCACCGTCTGCTCCGCCATTGTCCTGGACTGGTGAGCGACGCTGCAACGTCGCCGATCGGAGAAAGTTCTCCTTGGAAGCCCGGTGGTCTTCTCGCCCAAACTCTCTCCTCCGGCTGCCATAGCCAGAGCTGCTAGGCTCAAAAGGAAGCCCTCCTCCCGTACGTTCATCCCTCCAAAGGTCTCACCCTCTCTTGAGCTAGGTAAGGAGAACCGGTGAGTGGAAGTTCTAGGGCTTTTTGTGATATTTTGTTTGATTGACCTAGTTAGGCTTGGAATTAGTATATGTGCTAGTTAGGAAAGTTGTAGAGGGAGTTGAGAGGAAGCTGCTGTCAATTTTGGTCGGTATTGGAGGTCGCCGGAGTCGGCCGTCGCTGTGTAGGGGATTTTCATGGTTTTAGATTGGCTATATTAAGGGGAGTGATTGTTGTGAATTTTAGAATTTTTGGAGGAGTTTTGAATAGGTTTGGGAATTTTTAATGTTTGGTAATTCTGGCGGTTTATTTGTAGAAGGTTGAAGTTGGCGGATTAATTTTAAAGTCGTATAATTTGTAGAAGGTTGAATTAAGGTTGCCGGTATGTTCGGTGAAGTTTGGGCCATATTGAGTTAAGAATGGTGAAGTTGGGCAATGATGAGTGTGTAGGAGGCTCACGTTTAATTTTACCTATTTTGTATAAATATTGGATTTTTAGTCGGGAAATTAATATTATATTTGGATCAGAACGTGAGGAGGCTCGAGCAGACGAGGCCCCAGATCGACATCAGGCTTAGGCCTATTTTGTGAGTGGACCTTTATTTTAAATAATATGCATGTTATGGTTCATGGTTAAACATTTTCTTTTGTTTGAGCCTTTGACATCATTTTATTTTGACAAATTTATTTCACTTGAAGAGTTACCGAAAATGGAATTTTCGGTGAATATAAGTATTTATTTATGAGGAGAGTATGTATATAAATGCTAGCTAGCCATATGTGTCTGTCCACCATAATGGCGTAGTATATAACCACATTATGGTGTGACGTGAGCATTAGACGCGAGCGTAGTAGCCCTATATGAGTATCTAATTCATATAGGGGGTATGGGCACATAATTATACACCTGTCCGTCCACCTTAATGGCGTAGTGTAGCACCGCATTAAGGCGTGACGTGAGCGTTAGCCGCAAACGTAGTAGCCTTGTATGAATTTCTATTTTCTTATATTTTTCCCAAGAATTCATACAAGAAGTATGAACGTGTGTAGATACATACAGATATATATATATAGTTGAATGTATATGATTGAGTTTGAGAGGCTCAATATTTAAGAGTTGGAAGTTTTATCGCTTGAGGCATGCATTCATTTTCTTTGGAAAATAAATTGGAAAGCATAAATATGTTTATTTATTTATTTTTGTCCACTCACTCTAACATTTTTCAAATATTATCCCCTGGGCCCTTCGTTTTTAAAATGCCCAGTCTGCAGAGTTCGGATTGGCACTAGGTCGAGGCGAGACATAGTTACCCACATCTCTTCCTCCTTTCATCAGTAGGTTACCTGTTAACCTACTACCATATTTTCTTGCTTCTGCTAGTGTTTAGTAGCTCTGATTACCTTGGGATTATTGTATAATAGTTCGGTTGTGTGCTAAGTCCTTATTTATTAATTTGGGTTCTAAGGATGATGTATGCTATCTTTATTTGGATAATTATGGATGAATATTGGAAGTTGGTTGATTCGTCTAGGATGGTAAATTCTTGAATTTTCCGGGTTAGGGTTGTTCATTTTCAAGGGAGGTTTACCGAGTTCTTCAGTAAATTTTCCTTGGATGTGGACCCCGCAAGACTTACTTCGGGTTTCAGAGTGAGATTCGGGGTGGGTCTTGACACGCCACGTGTCGAGCAAATTGTGGCTGACACGCCTGGCGACGCAGAAATTGTTGGTGAAGAGCAGACTATCACTAAATTAACTAATACACCTTCCGATATTGTCCCAGTAATTTCAAATTCTTCTCGGTCATTTCCCTTCTCCACACCATCAACTGAAGAATCCGCCGCGAATGTCCGTCCTCAGGTACCTTTAAATTCAAATCAATGATCTGAGGTAGATAATATTGTAACTAGGAAATCACAGAGGATTACCAAGGGTATTCCAAAGAAACAATACGAACCAGACATCAAAACCAAAGCTAAATATCCTATAGCTAATTACATGTTTAACCATAGGTTGGCTGGGTCACATGCTCTTGTCATTAATCAATTATCCAGTATTTCTATTCCTAGTACTGTACAAGATGCAATGGCGGATCCGAAGTGGACTCAAGCGATGAATGAAGAACTAGAAGCCTTGCAAAAGAACTCGACCTGGGATCTTATTCATAAACCTGTTGGAAAGAAGACCGTTGGATGCCGTTGGGTATTTACGGTTAAACTCAAAGCCGATGGGAGCATTGACAAATATAAAGCCAGATTAGTTGCCAAAGGATACACCCAACGTTATGGGATTGATTATGAAGAAACGTTTGCGCCTGTAGCAAAGATCAACACAGTTCGAATCTTGATTTCACTTGCGGCAACTAAAGATTGGCCTCTACGACAGTTTGATGTGAAGAATGCTTTCCTCAATGGAAACTTGGAAGAAGAGGTGTATATGGATATTCCCCAGGAGTCAAATGTAGACCTTGCGATGTCGGAAAGGTTTTTAAGTTGAAGAAGTCTTTGTATGGTTTGAAGCAGTCTCCTAGAGCTTGGTTTGGAAGATTCTCCAAATCAATGAAGACATTTGGTTATAGACAAAGCAACTCAGATCACACTTTGTTCATCAAACGTAATCAGGGTAAGATCACCGCTCTGATTGTGTATGTTGATGATATGATTGTTATAGAAGATGACCCAAAGGAGATGGAGGCTCTACAAAAGTACCTTTCAAAGGAGTTTGAGATGAAGGACCTTGGACAGTTGAAGTATTTTCTCGGAATTGAAGTTGCAAGGTCAAAAAAAGGGATTTCTTTATCCCAACGAAAGTATGTACTTGACTTGTTAGCTGAGACGGAATGCTTGACTGCAAGCCTGTTGAGACACCAATTGAGATGAATCACAACCTTGCCATCTATTCGAATCAAGTTCCAACTGATAAAAGAAGGTACCAACGTCTAGTAGAGAGACTTATTTATCTTTCTCATACTAGACCTGATATTGCTTATGCTGTGAGTGTGGTTAGTCAATTTATGCATTGTCCCAGCGAAGATTATATGTATGCAGTGTATCGTATTTTGAAGTATCTTAAGATGGCACCTGGAAAAGGCTTGTTGTTTGAAAAGAATGGTGAATTGGAAGTTGTAGGGTACACAGATGCTGATTGGGCTGGTGATAAGACTGACAGACGGTCTACATCTGGGTATTTTAAATTTGTTGGAGGAAACCTTGTAACTTGGCATAGTAAGAAACAAAAAGTCGTTGCAAGATCAAGTGCTAAAGCAGAGTTTCGAGGTATGGCACGTGGAGTTTGTGAGGTGCTATGGATTCGTAATGTATTGAAAGAATTGGGTTTCAAACTCAAGAAACCCATGGACTTGTATTGTGATAGCACATCTGCTATTGAAATTGCTCATAATCCTGTTCAGCATGACCGGACGAAGCATGTGGAGGTAGATCGGCATTTCATTAAGGAAAACTTAGATAGGAAAATCATTCGTTTTCCTTTTGTGTATACGGAAGATCAATTAGCAGATGTTCTTACAAAAGGAGTGTCAAGGAAAGTGTTTGACAACTCGGTTGACAAGTTGGGCATGATCGATATCTATGCACCAACTTGAGGGGGAGTGTAGAATATTTTGTATATATTTACTTTCCTTGTATGTCTAGGTGTAGATGTAGGAAATATTTTCCTAGTAGCATTATGATTGTATCTATATATATCAAGCTCTTATTCGGAGAAGAATAATACATTGAAGCATACCAAACCGTATTGAATCATTATTTTCTACTGTTATATGCTGTGCTAAACATTTTAGAATGTAGCACCATAATGTTCCAGTTTATCCTCTAAAGTACTACGGTATAATTGTATTACTAGTTCTATCTGATCATTAACAAGTCTGCTGTCGTTTTAAGTTCAAAACAGATGTTAAGCACATTGTGATTATTCTCTAGCATAGAGTCTGGCATGGCCATGCCAGGGGCAGCCGGCTCTGATTGCCGAATGGCACAAAAAGATTCATAGTTAATTCAAGATAATATTTGTACCAAAAAACAAGAATTGCTAGATAATAAACTAGGGAGGGAAAGGGATCAATGCATAAGTTGTAACAAAGTTTTTTGGAGCCTTATATTATATTACCTCAGTTCTGGATCATTTCCCTTGTTTCTTTCCTCCACATCTAAGACCAGACAAATATGGCCGCTGCTATATTCGGTATGGGACTCCCTGTTGCACAAATCAAACAGTCACAACATGCCTTCACTTTTGTTTACTTGGATACGTTATTAGGATAAAAGACGATGAAGGCGATACAAATGAATCAAATGTAGTAAAGATACTGATGGTCTGATATCAGTTATTGTAGTCATGTTTAATATTGATAAAAATAAACATATCCAAACAAGCCAATTTGATAGAAATTTTGCATCAAGAAAAAGTCATTGCTACATCATGTTCTATATATACATAATCCAAAGATTGGTAGATGCATTCAGTGTCACTAAAAAGTTCATCATGGACCTCCAGTTCTCTTTCTTCCATGTCATACTTACCTTTTCTCTCTTTGTGGTTATGGTACTCAAAATAACAAGTAGAGGCAAAACCAAAAGCTCCAGTTCAAATCTACCACCAGGACCACGTGAACTACCCTTTATAGGGAACATCCACCAGCTTGCTGGCTCTCTACCCCATCGCAGTCTGCGAAACTTGGCCAACAAATACGGACCCCTTATGCACCTAAGGCTTGGAGAAGTTTCCACAGTGGTTGTTTCATCAGCAGAATTTGCCAAAGAGGTGATGAAGACCCACGACGCTACTTTTGCATCCAGGCCCCATCTCCTTGCTGCAGACATTGTTTCTTACAACTCCACAAACATTGTCTTTGCAAAATATGGTGATTACTGGAGACAGCTGAGGAAAATTTGCACACTGGAGGTCTTAAGTCCAAAGCGTGTTCAATCTTATCGACCTATTAGAGAGGAAGAGATGATGAATCTCATCAAATGGATTGCTTCCAAAGCCAGATCACCTATCAATCTTACAGAAAAAATTCACTCATCTACATATACGATCACTACACGAGCTGCCTTCGGTAAAAAGAGTAAATATCATGAAGAGTTTATAGATGCTGTGAAAGAAGGTATACAACTGGCAGGAGGCTTTGATCTTGCAGATGTCTTTCCTTCTTACAGTTTGCTGCATATGATAACTGGGATGAGGCCTAAACTCCAAAGGTTGCACAAAAAAACTGATGGGATACTGGAAAACATCATCAAAGAACACACAGAAAAGGCAACATCACAAGTTGGTGAGAGGGAAGCACAGGAACACCTGATAGAAGTACTCTTAAAATTTCACGAGGATAACTGTGGACTTGAGTTTAACCTAACTACTGACAACATCAAAGCAGTAATCTTGGTAAGTAAACTTTCCACTGATAGTTTTCCTGGATAAGTTGGTCATGATTTTCAATGCTTGTTCTAGATACATGACCTCATGACTGTTAAGAAAATATATCTTCTTTCATCAACCTAGGAGGCAACCATGTGGCTGAAGTAGCATCAGACCTTAGACCATTACACTTTTCTTTGTTACCTTTGCATCTGCCATATACTTTTAAAGATACTAAGTTGGAGGATTCTTCGGGGTGCTTTGTTTGAGTGATCCTAAAATTTGAAATCCTGAGAGCTGCTAACATCTAATGTTAGCAAAGACATTTATAATATCGCATACAGTCTTAGCATCATCATCATTATGTACCAGCAACACATTTATCAAGTGGCAAAACCAACAATCCAAAACGCAAAAGCTTAAGACAGACCAAAACTGATAGATAGACACTAGACTCAGCACCACAATGCTGATAACACCTTACCCCATTACTTAGTCTTATGATGCCTCGATTTTTATTTAATTTTGAATCCAGTACTTCATCTTGACAAGAACTGCTCAACTTCTCAAGTTGTTCAATTCCAAAAGCCAGTAGATCAAGTCCGCCTGGTAATCACTGAAGTTTCACACAATAAGCACAAAAGCAATTATCATATCACATAGGTCTTTACTTAGAAAACAATCATGTGGCATTGGTCAAACTTTTTTTACTTCAAATTATCAAAGATACATGGAAAATATAACAATCATCAAGCAAAAAACAGAAGGAATATCAATCATAAAATCAAGAAGAAAAGATACATGGAGATATTTACACTCAAAAGCCTAAAGCCTATGTGCCTAATTCATACAGCCAGATCTCACAAGATCACTCTGCTTTCTATTCTAAACAACGCAATACAGTATAGAGTTGAAAATTTTGGTTTTTTTTTTTTCCATATTTTTTCGTTTGATTTTATGCACTATTATCTTGAGGTATCATAATATTGTTCTGTGGGTTAATCTCCATACTTGTCAATTGACACTCTTGATGGAACATTTAGTGAGCTTACCTGTGTTCAAGAATAATCTATTGGTTTAAGAGTTTACCCTATGAACTATTGGTTTAAGAGTTTACGCTATGAACTATAATTAGTTTTTCCTTTAAGAATTGTATTTAGTGTAAAAAGTAAACTATTAAAGGTTAACAATTAATCAATTTCAGGACATTTTTGGAGCTGGGAGTGAGACATCAGCAACAGCTGTAGACTGGGCAATGTCAGAAATGGTTAAAAATCCACAAATCATGAAAAGGGCACAGGATGAGGTGAGGGAAGTGTTCAATAGATTAGGGCACGTAAGTGAAACAGGCATCAAAGAGATGAAATATTTAAACTCCATTATTAAAGAGACACTCAGATTGCACCCGTCTGCTCCTCTTTTAATCCCAAGAGAATGCAGAGAGACATGTGAGATTGGCGGATACGAAATACCTGTCAAAAAAAGGTAGTTGTCAATGGATGGGCAATTGGTAGAGATCCTAAGTACTGGACTGAGCCTGAGAGATTTTACCAGACAGATTCCTTGATAGCTCAGTTGATTTCAGGGGAACAAACTTTGAGTTTATCCCCTTTGGAGCTGGAAGGAGAATGTGCCCCGGCATAACATATGGTCTGGCCAATGTGGAGCTTCCTCTTGCAATGTTGTTATACCATTTTGATTGGAAACTCCCAGATAGAAAGAAACACGAAGACCTGGACATGACTGAGGCCTTCGGCATTACAGTCAGCAGGAAAGAAAATCTGTGCCTTATACCCATCCCATATCATCCTCCACCAACTGAAGAAACCCAAGTGTAACTGTTTTTATGCTTGCAAAGAAATCACTGTTGTTTTTGTCATCTCATGTGATCAAAAACTACAACACCATAGTGACAGCAGCAATCAAGTACAGATGATTTGATTGGGTTGAAAATAGTAAATGTGGGGTAACAAAAATATTTGAAAGACCAAAAACAGCAAAAATGTATAATGAAATCAGAATAGGGATAATGCCCAATAGCCCTAATTTAAGAATTTTCTTCCCACTAACAAAATAAGATCTTAAAATTCCCACTAGACAACTAAACGAAGAAAAAGACGATAATACCTTTGAAAACCTAACAAACGCGCGTCCTCTCGCGTCCTCTCTCTCTCTGTCAGTTTCTCAATTCGCCTCAATCTCTCTCTCCTCTCTCAGATTCACCTCGACCTCTCTCTCTCCTCTCTCAGTTTCGCTCTCTCTCTCGCCTCTCTCCTCTCTCTCTCTCTCTCTCTCTCTCTCACACACACACTCATATTCACGCCCCTCGCTCAGATCCTCTCTCACTAGCCGTGTACTTCGTCGTGCTCCGCCAGGTAATCTTCCATTTCTCTACTAGCTTTAATCTCATTCAAAATTTGATCCAATCTCTGTATAACTCATTTGTTTTATACTTTTTATGGTCTAATTGAGAAGAATGGCAATTGCATTTGTTGAAATCTGTAAAATCTAGGGATTTCGTTTCAAGTTTAGGGTTCTACTATAGGTCCCCTATTGGGAGTAGAGGGAAGAGGGGCATATTGGGGTCAATAGGACTCCTATTGGGGGCAGAGAACCATATTGGGGGCAGTAGAACCTTCCAACTGGGGGCAGTAGGACTTGTCCAATTTGGGGATATAGGGTTCTTGATTTGAACCAAATTCTGAGTTTGTTTTTGATGCTCTAAGTTTGTTTTTGTGCCTTCTGGGAACTGGATTATGCAAGTATAGGTCCCTACTGGGGTCAGTAGGAGCACCTACTGGGGGTCAGTAGGAGCACCTACTAGGGGTCAGTTGAACACTGTATTTGGGCAATAGCACCTCTGTTTGAGGAAGTAGAAAGCATATTTCCTTTATGTATTTCATTGCTCTATTCGATACTAATTTAATAATCCTCCTCCTCAGTATGAAGACAAAACGAAGAAGACAATCCTCCTCTTATTCTGAGAATGAAGAAGAAGAAAAATAGTAGTAGAAACGAGGTCAAAGAAGCAGAAGAAGAATGTGCAAAAGAAGTCTGAGAAGAAGGAGAAGTCAGGGAGTGGAGTTATACCAACAATACAACAAAAATGCTCGCTTGTCAATTTTCAGCAAATATTTAAGATGGTGAAGCCGAAAGCGAAAGTTGAAGTATGGGATGTGCTACGGAGAACTTCTTTTTGGCCGATGATATCGCCGATCTATCACTCTAAAGTGCAAGAAAATCATTTTTCCAAGCATGAGCGTGACCTCGAAATCATCCTTCAATACTATGATGTTGAGAAGAGGAAGTTCTTTTTTGGGGACAAAGAGATGGAGATCATGGTGGAAGACATAGAGAGGATATTTGGGCTGCCAAATTCAGGAGAAGTGATAACAATATGAGAAGAAATATGGACAAGGATAAACGGAAGCCTTCAGCGATTTTTGATGTGAAAATGATCAAGGACACAGTAGACAAGAAAGTATTGCTTAAAAGGCCGATGCAAGAATAAGGAGGAAAAGGGTGATGCAAGAATCATTGCTGCCCTCATAATTATGGTTCTGTTTACAACATGTTTTTTAGCAAATCAACAGTATCTATCACCTAGGACCTCATAAATGCTTGCGAGGACATTGAAAGAATCAACCAGTACAACTGGCCAAAAATGATCCTTGAATTTCTACTCGATGGACTTATGAGGCACGAGAAGAAAAAGCCAAAAGTTCTCAGTGGATGCTTGATACTGATTTATGTAAGTTTTTTTTTGGTCTCATATAGGGTTCATTTGTTAGTTTTCTGTTTATATTTCATGTCTATTATATATACATTTACTTACGGAAAGTGCATTTCTTTATTTTTCAATACAATACTGGTTTCTGGAGAAAACTCAGGTGAAGCACAAGATCACTGGAAAAGAGAGATCGACACCAACCTTTCTTAGGTGGTCGATAAAAGAGCTATTCACAACTGATAGCTTGAAAGACAATCCAGACATTGCAGTGGTAAGCAAAGACAAAAACTTCAAAAAAGAAGAAAAGTTAATAATTGTGTGTATACTTATCTAACTTTTCCGAGGACATGTGACAGGAATTCATAACAAAGGGACCATGGAATGAAGAAAGTAACAGAGGTGTATCGGATTCCGAGGACGTGCTACCTCTCACTTTCGGGGATTGGGTAAGTTTCCTTTTTAAATGTCTATTGGGGTCAGTAGGGGGCTTGACAACCTCCTACTGACCCCAATAGGACCTCCTACTGACCCTAGTAGGACCTCCTATATTTTACCTAGCTTATTTTATACTTTTGGTTACTAAATTGCTATGGACGCAGGTTCCCCAAAAAAGCCAGGAGAAACCACAGGAAAAAGTTCCTAGAGCAACAACAGATAGCCTAAAAGATATAGCGACAGAAGATGTGGCCGAAAATGATCTCATTGTTCTAATCATTGAACTCCACAACCAAAATCGAAAGCTTCATGAGAATGCAAAGATGTCCTCGATTGCAATTGAAGAAGCAAATGTAAAGATACTTCAGCAGACGTGGAAATAAGCAAGTTGGAGGATGAGAACAAAGGCAGAAGAAGTATATAGAAGATTTAACTTTACAGCTTGCCAAGGCACATGAAGTTGAATGTAGAGAAGAAGAAGATAAGAAGATGTATGCGTAAACTTCACTGAGAATATTCCTGAAACCCCAAGAGAAAAGGAGAAGGATGAAGGAGAAGTGCTGGATTATCTTGTGGAAATGATACAGAAATCGGTTGAGAAAATAATGCTCCAATAAAGCCGGTAGAAAAAATGAAGAAGCCTATTCCAATGCATTCCATCGAGAGGAACGTGAAGTTGTACAAGAGAAAGGGAACAAAAAAAGCCAAGGATGACGACTTCGAGTACAACACTCCAAAGAAGTGAAGGACGTGGCGATGCCAAATAAAAGAAAAAGGCTCCAAAACAACCTCTGCCTCGGAAAAACAACAAGAAAGAGCCGGAAAAGAAGAAACAAGTGATAAAAAAAGTAGTAGTGAACTTTGAAAAGGACACTTGGACCACACTGAAGACGGAGGTTCAAAACTACTACAAGGCTTTCCTTGATACAATGGATGATGATGCATAAGTGAACAAATTGAATGTTTGCATTTTCATGTATCAAATATGACATTATAGTTAAGTAACTAATGTTTTGTTCATTCAGGGACACATTCTGGGCTTCTCAAACAAAGCCAATAGTGGTACAAGGAACAAACATCATTGATCTTGTGGAAGAAAACTACATGAGTGATTATGTGAGTTTGCCTCTTTTTCCATAAACTCTGTAAGAATTATATGAAAGAATTGCGGGTCTATTGGGGTCAGTAGGGGGCTTGACAACCTCCTATTGACCCCAGTAGGACCTCCTACTGGCCCTAGTAGGATCTCCTACTGTAAGAATTATATGAAAGAAAGATTAACTGAAAATCAAATTGAATAATTGCAGGTAATCAAAGCGTACACAGAGATTTTGCAAATGGAACTTGAAAATGCAAACATACATATTGCAGCGTTTCTGGAGATTGAAGTATCGGTAACTTTAAATATAGGTTTAATATAACATGCACTTAGTATATTAGGGGCAGTATAGGGGGTTTACTGATTTAATATCGTTTGCATGCACAGTTTTATGCGATTAAACATGAAGAGGAAAGAGGAAGCATGGATTACAAGAACCAAATAAAGTTGTGCTTAATTGAACCTTTGTGGTATGTATTTGACTACAACAAGGTTCTTATCCCAATCCACCATTGCACAAACCACCACTACACACTGCTTGTGGTTGATAATGAGGAAAAGAGGATTGTGCACATGAACTCTTTGCAAACTCCAGAGAATGAAAGGGATGAGGAGGAAAAATACCATAAGAAGGTTGGATATGTGGTAAGTGATCGTATCAGAAAAATTATAGAAAGCCTTTAAGTTTTCATAATTTCTTGAAAAAGAACACATGAATAATTGTATGCTGCATTGAACAGGTGAAACATCTCATGAAGTTTCTCCAAGAAGTAGAATTGTCAAACAAACATTATCCAAAAGAACAGCCAAGAAACAGATATTGAGAATTACAGATATAAGAGTGTTGGCGAGACAAATCAAGGGGATTTGGATGATAGAATCCTTCCGATGAATGACAGGGAGAAAATGGTAAGAAGATGGGTGCTTGACAACTTCAAAGCTATTAAAGAATACAAGCTGGAGGAAGACTTTGACTGTCCTCAACAAAATTCACTATCGTAAGTCCATTCTCAAAACTTTGTCATTGATTCACTATCGTAGGTTTCGTTTCATTGTCTCTAACATAAAATGAATGATTTGCAGGGCGGACTGTGGGCCTTTTGTGCTCCATTTCATGCAGAAGTTAGCCTTGGGAGAAAAGCCAAACAAAGTCGATGCTGATGGAATGAGGAAAGTTATTCTTGAGAAGCTAATGAAGGCCAGAATACAAATGTTGTCAAGAAATGAAATGTGATGTTATATATGTTAGAAACAATGAAATGTAATAAACAATGAAATGAAATGTGACTTTGGGAGATTCTTTGTCCCCTTTATATATGTGAAATGTATTTTCTCATTTCTCTTCATTTTCAGTTATTTAGCATGAAAAACAAGTCAAAAATACAGGTTTCATTAACAGGTCCTATTGGGGTCAGTAGGAGCACCTACTGGGGTCAGTATGACCGCCTACTGGGTCCATATTCATTAACAGGTTCTACTGGGGTCAATAGGAGGTCCTACTGTGGTCAGTAGGACCCTTGTCTCTTATAGTTGGTACCAACTTGGGTCAGTAGGACCGCCTACTGGGGTCAGTAGGAGGTCTACTGGGGTCAATATGACCTCCTACTGGGGTCAGTATGATCTCCTACGGGGTCAATATGACATCATATGGATCCTTCCACAACACAGTGATAAACAAGCTACTGCAAAAAGAAATGAAAAAAAAAATGTCATACACAAGCAATGAAAACATGAAAAATAGACATATATTCAAACCAGCAACACAGAAACTCTGTTACAGATTCAATAAATCAATGAATCGCCAACAGGAAAAAGTATAAAAGTTATATAATTCCATAATAGAATCAAAGAGGTTCAGTGCAGGTCGCCTTGTTATGATTGCCCAATTTTTGACACGGCCACAACGAATGAGCTTCTTTTGAGTCTCTCCACTTGACTTGAACCTCTTTTTCTTCGGCCTTCCAGGGGGCCTCTTCACATGGGAAGGATGTATAAACTCATCATTAGCAGATTCAGCAGAAGCCGTATCAGCATTACAAATAGGGAAGAACATCATAGCACTTCTTGCAGTAGTCAGCAAAGTAATGCGGATTTACAAATGCATAAACATCCTTTGAGGCAGCTTGAATTGCAACAAGAGCATGAGAGCAAGGAAAACATTCAATCTCCCATTTTCTACACGTGCAAGAACAAATACCAAGGTCAACAACATGAGAATACTTCCCTCGAACTTCATAGATATTTGTGGTCGAGTAAACCACATTAAACTGTGAAGCAGCAACATCCATACGTTCTTTCAAACGATCCTGCATTTTAGGAGTAAGTGGTGTGGTCCAAGCTGAGCTTCATCCCTCCTCCACCCCTCTGATTCATCAACTTTATCCTAGTCTGATCAAGCATACCATATGCCGGCATCTCACGCTCTTCAGCAAACCAGGCATTAAAAGATTCAGCCATGCTATTAGCCATAATCCCATAACGTGATCCAAGGAAAAATGCACGGCACCAATTTTCAAGAGGCATATCCTTTAGAAAATCATCTATAATTTTTGCATCACCAATTTCTCTAAGCTTTCTTAAATGTAAACGGTATTGCGCGGGGGAAGATGCATATGCTAACTCAAAAAACTTATTCTTCACAGCATTTTTCACAGTAGCACTCACTCCACCATATCTATTCATCAAATTGGCCGACAAATGCATGTAACAGAACAAGTGAGGATGACCAGGAAGTACCTTATAGAAAGAACCGAGTAATCCGTTACCGCGATCACACATAACTGTAACAACTCTACCTTGGGATTCCAGCAAATCCTTCAAGTGCCGGAAGAAAAAATACCAATTATCTTCACTCTCAGAATCACATACACACATGGCCAAAGGAAAGCAACCTGGGAGGAAAAAAAAAAACAAAAAACAAAGAGGAAAAAGTCAGCAACTAGGGGTAATAGGTGATTGCAGCGTGCCGCTGCACCGCTAACGGGAGCGTGCCGCTCCACACTTTCAAGACAAACACAAAAAAAGGAGCACATAACCAAGAAAAAGAAAGTTAAAAGATAAAAGTTTACATTTATTTCAAGTTCTTCCAGTTGCACAAAGGATGGTCCCCTTGTAAAGACTCTTGCCAAAAGTGCCATCGACATATACTACAGGTAGACAGAACTTAAAACCTTCATACACATGCGTAGGCAATAAAAAGCCTATGGAATTGGTTGGTATCAGGATGCACTTCCAAGACAAAAACAAAACCGGGGTTACTCGCTAAAACAGCTTCCCTAAACCAGGATAACATGTTAAAAGATTCAGCCTCAGATCCATAAATCATATTCCCTAGCACTTTGCTTTGCTTTCCAAGCAACCTCTTATGATATCTCAAAACTGTAAGCAGACTGCATCTTTATCTGGATATCCCTTGGCTTCAATGACATATTGTAGCTAATATCCTCTTGAATGCAAGTCTTGACAACTTTAGACCCCAATCGAACATGCTTTTTCTGGCGAAGAACGCCTTTGCAAGTGTGTACGTTGTTCAAAGAATCAATATAAAAACATCCATCTACAGATTCGGAATAACCAGCAACATGCCTTCACAATTTTCGGTTCCCATGTTGCTGCATACTGCATGAATTCTATACCAATCATTTCTGGTGTAGACAAAGGTGAAGCCAACTTCAATTGCATATTTGGGCAGCTTATCTCGAAATTCGGAGGCACCACCACGAAATTTTTTTCCTTCACATTGGATATAACTACCCCACTCTCTTGATAAGTAAGGCTTCGACACCTCAGACCTATATCCCTCAGTCAAATAATCATCTTCATCCAAAACTTCAGAGCAGCTATCTTCACATGAAACAGAAGTTCTCTTGCTGCAATCTTCACTATTCTTCTCCACAATAATTTCAACACAATCCAAATTGTATATCTTAGCACCAATAAACATCATCTGAAAATCATTGTCATTATGCAGGAAAGAGAGAGGACAACCAGGAAGTGAATAGTGAAGCTCAATAACATCAGTTGCAGACAACCGAAACCTTTCACAAATATACTCGAACAAGTAAGCATAGTTCATACGTTGATGAATAGAGAACATGAAACCTTTTCCAGAATAACGACACCTAACAGCCAAAGAACCATCCACATTTCTGTAAAAAAAAACAAACAAAAACATTACAAATGAGTCGCATACTGCACCAAACAGGGGAACTGACCCCAGTAGGGACCTACTGACCCCAACAGGGGCATACTGACCCCAGTAGGGACCTACTGACCCTTGTAAGAGGTAATTCTCATCAAGTCTGATGAGAAGAAATCTGCAGAACCTCTTTTCCCAGAAGATCGCATGAGCAACGAGGAGTTTCGATGCAAGGTCAGAACTGAATTCACACAACACAGACTCAAACAAATTCAAAACAGAACTAAAATTCATTTGTACTAGCACAATTAAGAACACAAATAACAAATAAATCGAGAGCAGTAAAAATCAACAGTACATCAAAATCAAGTTCAAATGCAAATCAAAAGGAAAAGGAATCAAGAAGATTACAGAAACGAACCGAGGCATATTGCTCAATACGAGATCCATCGCAACATAAATTGAGATTAGAGCTTGGAATCGAACCGGAACCAAAACAAGAGCTTCGTCTACCTATCGTCAAGAATCAGAGCTTCGAGACCAGTGAACCAAAACCAGAGCTTCGTCTACCTATCGCCAAGAATCAGAGCTTCGAGCCCAGCTCTCGTCCACCTATCACACTAGAACCAGAGCTTCGAGCTCAAGCTGAAGTTTCTCTCTCATCGAAATTCAAATATGAAAGAGTGAGGGGCATAACAGATCTCAGGGGGGTATTATTGTCATACAAAATATGTAATAGTGGTCCATATTTTGTTAGTGGGAATAGATCCTATGACTCTATAGGGTTGATGGGAATATTGAAATCTTATTTTGTTGATGGGAAAAAAATCTCTAAAATTAGGGTTAGTGAGCATTTTCCCATCAGAATAATCACCAAGACTTGAATTTAGAGAACAAGTGTTCATTTTCAAAAATGCAAACTATTCCGCTACCAGGCACCAGCAAAAGCGACAACTTTTACACCTAAATCTTATTGAGTTGGATGTCTAGTTAGTTGGTTTAATGTCCAGAGACAGAGCTACTACTATTAAGTAGACCCGTACCTGAATAGAGTCCTAAGAGTCGATGACTCGGGGCCTGAAACCTTAAGGGCCCAAAATTTTCCCTTCTCTTTGTGTGATCACATTAGTTTAGTTAAAAATAAAGAAAAAATAATTAACAGCTTCCGCTTAGGGTGGTGTTAAATTAGAAAAGAGAAAAATGAATATACAATCTTACCCATTATATTACTATCATTAGTTACTATTTTATAAAAAATGAGCAGTGTAAGTAAGAGATTTGTTGTATAAATAAGATTTTAATATAAATAGGATTTCTACTAATCACTACCAGAATAAAGGCTTTAGCCGACGAAAATAAAAAAACCAGACCAACGAACCATTTTTTCGTCGGCTAAATTCCACGTTAGCCGACTAAATTTTCCTTCGTCGGCTATGGTTAACTTTAGCCGACGAAATTAAAATTTCGTCGGGAAAAGTATTGTTTTTGTCGGCTATAGTTTGTGAACTTTAGCCGACGACTTTAAAAATTCTTTAGCTGACGAAATTAAAATGTGTCGGCTAAAGTGCTTATATTTGCAGATCTGGACAGCAGCTCATCAAGGAAGAAAAAACGGGAGAAAAAGTTTGGGTGTTGTCGAAATCTGTCCATAATTAGCTTGTGGAGCTATATATAGGTACATATATGTGTATATATGTTGATTTTGAGTTTTATTTGAGTTGATCGATTTTAAGTGTGATTGAGTTGATCGATTTTGAGTACGTTGGATATATATATATATGTGTTGATCGATTTGGTTGATGATTGATAATATATATGAAGTTGTTGTTAATAGTAGTAGTAGATATTATATATATGTTAATTAATTTATAATATTGTGTTGATGGTATGAAGTGTTGATGATGATATGATGATGATGATTTTGTGATGATGTTGATATATAATATTGTTATGAGTTGATCGATTTTGAGTACATTGGATGTATATATATATATATGTGTTGATCGATTTGGTTGATGATTTGATAATATATATGAAATTGTTCATAAGTAGTAGATATATATATATATATATATGTGTGTGTGTTAATTAATTTATAATATTGTGTTGATGGTATGAAGTTGTTGATGATGATTTTGTGATGATGTAGATATATATATAATATTGTTATGTAATTATTAAGTATATATATATATATATGTGTGTGTAATTAATTGTTATTAATTAGTTGTAGTACGTAGAATATATACTAAATGAATTGAGATTTTATAAATGGCATGAAATTAATTAATAATTAGCTAGCGTTATACATATATATTTTATTATATTTTCAGGATATGGATAAGAGTTGGATTTCGCTTCCAAAATGGGACAAAAGATATGGTAAAGAGTTATGAGTTTTCTGGAATATGCATTGGCTAATGCTCTAACGGGAATACAATTTTCTATTGCCCGTGCACGAAATGTCAGTATCGCATCGATATGCATCGATTTGCGATTGACAAAGTATGGCAGCACCTGAAGAGTAACGGGTTTTGGGAGAAGTACACATGTTGGTTTATCACGGTGAAACATTATCAAGGGGTCCGCATGATCATGGCCAATTTTCTGAGACGGGCAGTACATCCAACGATCCAACAACGGCATTCGTCAACGACATGTTTCCTTATGAGAGCGGTGTATGCGCTGAAGGACAGTATATGTCTGACCCGGTGCAGCCCTTCCCTAGAGTTGTCAACACTGCTGGTATTGACAAGTACAACAAAACTGCTTGTTTTCTAACAGACCTTGTGTACCCCAGTTGTCAGAAGACCGTTCTTGAAAGTGTGATGGACGTAATGAAGATTAAAGTTGAGACAAAATCGACCATGAAGACTGTTGATGATTATCTATAGTACACTGCTTCGATGCTGCCCCACGGTCATCATCTTCCTACCACTCATCATAAGGTCCGATGTATCTTGAAAGATCTTGGGCTTTCCTACATCAAGATCCATGCATGCAGATATGACTGCGTTCTCTTCTAGGGTAAAGATCCAGAGGGAATGACCTTGGTGGCCTTGACGCATGTCCGGTATGTCACACTGACAGTTATAAGCTGACTCCTGCAGGCAATAGGAAACCTGTGAAGGTACTTCGGTATTTCCCGTTGAGGGATAGGCTGGAGCGGTTGTACATGTCTTCACACACGGCCAAAGCTATGAGATGGCACGCTGATAGGGAATTGCATGACGAAGATAGCCTTATACCCTGCTGACGGGGAGGCTTGGAAGCATATAGATAAGGAGTTTCCTCATTTTGCGTCAGAGGTCCGAAATGTGAGGCTCGGGCTCTCATCCGACAGGTTCAACCCTTTTGGCAACATGAGTCTTCAATACAGTGTATGGCCGGTGATTGGTACCGTACAACCTTCCTCTATGGATGTGCATGAAGAAGGAATACAATATGTTGAGTTTGTTGATTCCGGGGCCCGGTTATCCAGGGAAGTGTCTCGATGTGTATTTGAGACTTTTCATTGAAGAGCTTAAGTTTTGTGGGACGTTGGTCATCCCACTTATGACAAGTACATGCACGAGATGTTCCAGATGCATGTCATGGTTGTTAGTACCATCAGTGATTTTCCTGCTCGTGGGATGTTGTCGGGCAATGTTGTTAGGGGATACAAGACTTGTCCAGAGTGCCTTAGCGATGAGGGGAGCAGCAGTCATTGCAACAAGATATGCAGATTGGGTCACCGTACTTTCCTTCCATATAATCACGAATGGTGGTTCGATGACAAGGCATTTGATGGGACGTAGTAGAACACAGTGTGCCTCCTAGAAAATGGACGGGGAGAGAAATTTTAGCAGTGCTTAATGAGTGATTTGGGCAACTCAACAATCATCCCAATATTGTGACGGCAATACCTGAAAGACCCGACAGGTACAAATTCTGGACACATAAGAGCATATTCTAGGAACTCTCATACTAGAGTAAGTTGTTGATCAGGCACTACCTAGATGTGATGCACATAGAAAAGAATGTTTGCGAAAGTGTGGTGGGCACAGTGTTGAACTTGGAGGGGAAGACAAAAGACGGTCCTAAGACACGCATTAATCTAAAAAAAATGCTATTAAGAAGACATTTGTGGTTGAAAGAAGGGAAGAAAAAAATGCCTCAAGCTCCTTACACCGTGAAGCCTGACCAGAAGAACGTAATTTTCAGGTGGATGAGTTGTGTGAAGTATCCTTCAGGCTATGCAGGAAATATAGCCCGGTGTGTGAACTTCCGGGACAATAAGATGTACGGGTTGGAGAGTCATGACTGTCATATCCTGCTACAACGTCTCTTCCCGTTTTCATTCGACCGTTTCTTCCCTGTCAAGTGGTGGAGCCGTTAGTAGCGTTGGCAAGATTCTTCCAGAAGTTATGCACACGGGAAGTGAAAAAATCTAACCTCCGGGAAATGCAAGAGGACATCATTTATATCATGTGTAATTTGAGAGGATATTTTCTCCAAATTTTTTTGACATCATGCTCACCTGATGATCTATCTTCCCGAGCAATTGTTGCTTACCGGTCCAGTATACTACACTTGGATGTATCCCATGGAAAGGTATGTTTTTTACACCTGAATTCCTCAATATATACATGTTCAATAATCATAACACTTTGCAACTTGATTTATAGGCAACTTGGAGACTACAAAGATTATGTGGCTAATAAATCGCCCCTGAAGGATGTATAACTGAAGCATATATTGCGCACGAGTGCGTCACCTACATGAAGTTGTATTTAGGAGCGTTGAAGGAAACTCCGCAAACCATGCCGGTAAAGTACCGAAGTTCAATCTTTCCATACTCTTCAGTGATGTTAAAGTTTATGGAACTTTGTCAGACTCCTACAAGTTGCAACCACATGAGCTAGTTATTGCCCACTGGTGGGTATTGATTAACTGTACAGAAGTTGAATACTGGAAAGACATCCATCTATATTGTCCAGACATTCATGGTGATCTCGAGTACTACAACAGGAAGTTCGCAAACTATTTTGACGGCTGGGTACGTAATTCAATATTTCTGTACGTATTTATATTTATTGCATAATTATCCATATTTACAGTTGAATGGTTGGTTGCAGATGAACCATATTCAATTTGATGGTCACCCAAATTAGACGCACGAACTAAGACTTCTAGCGGATGAAGCCGATAATGTCAAGAGTTTATCCGATGTGCAAGGTGAATGGCGTGCAATTTATATGTGAACAGAGAGACAGCAGACGGAGAACACAGAATTCTGAGGTGATGGCGCATGGTGGGCGGAATGAAGTTGACTATTACGGTGTTCTCCATTCAGTGGTGGAACTCGCTTACGGTGAAGGCATGACAGTGCACCTCTTCAACTGTAGATGAACACCGCAGAGCATGAAGACCGATCAGTACGGAATATTATCGGTGAACACTGCTACAAGTTCTTACGAAGATGACCCGTTTGTTTTTGCCACATTGGTAAAACAAGTGTTTTATCTTAATGACCTTGCTAAGGGTGACGCGTGGAAAGTAGTCAACCTTGTGCACCCTCGAAACATTTACCGAGCGGCTACACTTGGAGAGGCCGAAGACAAGGAAGAAGATGTTGCGTATCAAGAGCCAACGCAATAAGTATTCCTAACTCCTCTACCGTTCGCCTTAATAATTTTAAAGCGGGTCGTTCGGTGCGAATTCGTGATGAAGAGCCAAGGCTTATTGATGTTGATCCAAATCAAGAAACAGACGAAGACTCTGGCGATGAGGAAAGGCATAGACTACCAGAAATTAATTCTGACACCGAAGAAGACTCATCAGATGATTCCGATTACGAGCCTTAGTTTTAATTTAGAGGACGTAATACATTAATTTGTAATAAAAAATAATGTATTACCTTTATAGTTTACATATGTTCAATTCATATTTCTGTTATTTTATATGAATTTTGGTGATATATGAACAGGAAGTTAGTATGGTTTAAACCTTCTGTTTTTTTTAATGTATTTTTTATACTTTAGCCGACGAAATATACCATAATTCGTCGGCTAAGATGCTGATATGCCGACGGAATGTACTATAATTTGTCGGCTAAGATGTTTAAGCCGACGAATGTGGTATATTTCGTCGGCTTACCACATCTTAGCCGACAAATATACTACTGAATTCGTCGGCTAAGATTGGTTAGCCGACAAATACCATATTTCGTCGGCTAAACCCTAAAATTTTTATATGACTTGTTGCTTGTCATCGGTTTGAAACTATTTTCAGTTGAAGGTCCGGCGAAAATACGTAATTTAGACGGTCCAATGACCTTTTCCGTGCGTTTAGGGGTTTGACTTAATGGATTGACCGTCGGATCAAGCCCTTAACCTTGTCGGATCAAGTTCAATTTTTTCTCATACATGTATTTTCTCATGATGGTCAGATCTGATGGTCGGATTTTCGGTTCTCAAGTTTCATCATCACAATCACAACATGCCTACTAATGTTGTATAACTTGTTTACCAAGGTTTGAGTAAATGTTCCGTTTCAAAAACAAACTATACGTAGGACCTTCAAACGCAAAAAAGTCGTGTGAAATAAGATATGACCAGAATGGTTAAATACGTAACGGTAGAAAAATCACGGTTATTCCGGTAAAGTCTCGGTGCCGATAGTTGTGGTCAATGCAATTTTCCAATCTTTCTCCCTATGGGTAGCCCTATCATCCGTGGTTATTTTTGTAAAATTTTATACGACTTATTGCGTGTCATCGGTTTGAAACTATTTTCAGTTGAAGGTCCAGCCAAAATACGTAATTTAGATGGTCCATGACCTTTCCGTGCGTTTAGGGGTTTGACTTAACGGATTGACCGTCCGGATCGAGCCCTTAACCTTGTCGGATCAAGTTCAATTTTTTCTCATACATGTATTTTCTCATGGTGGTCAGATCTGACGGTCGGATTTTCGGTTCTCAAGTTTCATCATCACAATCACAATGTGCTGAATGTATAAAAAGTAATTTAGCCGACGACATTATTAAAAACTCGTCGGCTATAGTTAATACAATAAAATAAAACAGATAATTGAAAAATATTAAATAAAAATTACTAGCCGACGAATTTCAAGGTTTAGCCGACGAATTTAAGGTTTTAGCGGACGAAATTCAAGGTTAGCCAACGAATTTCAAATGTTAGCCGACGAATTTCAAATGTTAGCCGACGAAGTAATTATTTCGTCGGCTAAAGTTATCGGGACCATAGAAAACCCAGCGAAAAAACCCTAACGCCTGGTCGCCTCCTCCGTCAAAACCAGTTGTGGTCCGCCTCTCCCTTTCCCTCTCCTCTCATATTCCCGGTCTCCCTCTCCGTCGCCTCTCCCTCTCCTAGTCTCCCGGTCGCCCTCTCCCTCTGCGTCGCCCTCTCCCTCTCCGTCGCCCTCTCCTGTCCCGGTCAGTAACTACTACTTCTCCGTCCTCACCTCCACCGTTAAATTCCGCTCGGTCGTCTCCGCCGCCCAGCCCAGCCCTGCCTCGCCGCAGCTGCCACATTATTAAGGTCGGAGGTAAAAGTATGAACCCTAATTTATGTGTTGGTGTGAATTGTTTTGGAATTGGTTGATTTGGTGTGAATTGTTGGTGTGTAAATTGTTTTGGAATTGGTTTATGCATGTGTTTTTGAAATTACGGTGCTTTTGACCTTTGGAAATTTGTGGTATTATGGAATTTGGTAATGATTAATGCTCAATTGAGTTGGTAATGATTTGGAATATTTGATATGGTGGAAGGGTATAGAATTTGAATTTGAAGTATGAAATCGGAAAGAAAAAAATTACAATTTGAAGTCAATGATTGAACTAGTCTGCTAGTATGCTTATTTAATTGAATTGTTGTCTTGTTAAGTAATGAATTGCTGGAAATTTTAATTGGAATAGAGTACAATTTAGTTAGTATTTTAACAGCTTTGATTCAAATTAATATTTTAAACAAGATGAGCGGTAATTTTAGATCGACGAAGGGTTCGAAGGGCCAAGGTCCGAATCATCTGAGGGAACCTCTAGCAACCCTCAAACGTCGTTTCGGGCCACATGACAGCCAGACATGCGACCCTTCTGGAGACGGCGCAGAGGCAGCCGCCGAGCGTTTCCCATTCCTCGAGGCAACCTTCGGTGCCCACTTCATCGAGGCAGCAGGGCGTCCCTCATTCCTCGAGAGAGCTGTGGCCTCAGACCCAGACGGAGGTGTCTGCACCCCGTATAACTGAGATACACCGGCCGCCCACTCCGGGTCCTACTGCTTCGGATGGTGGGTCATCTGGGGTACAAATGCCGCCGCCTCATCTATTCCTTCCGCGGATGATACCGGCCTTACCTGCAGTCGATGGCTCAAGGACGCCGATTTATCCATTACCCCCGCCAGTGGCTCCATCAGCGGCGTACCGGTTCGTGTCTTTTGATACGCCTCTTATTTCCGCGAGGGTATCATCATCGCGATAGAGACGGAATCCGTCGCGTCCGCCGCATCTCCTCAGGTAATAAAAGATGAATGATTTGTTTTCTTGTAATTAATAATAAAGGGTCTCCGATTTTAATAATCAATTTAGTTTATCATGTGATAGGCACCGTCAGAGCGAAGCCGGCAAAGAAGAAGAGAGGCCCCGTCACAGGGAAGACTCTCGAGAAGACCGTCAGTACCTCAGGGAGGATCGTCATCGGTACTGACGGGGATGGCGACATAGTATCGGGCGGAAAGTCGAGGACGTACTCCGGTCGCGTGGGAGCGCTCATTAGGGATAGAGTCTCTATGTTGTGGTCAGACTGGGGTGAGGTCCCGCAGGAGGTTAAGACATGGTCCACCAACGCGATGTCGGTGAGTTTACAAAATGCCTCAATAATATTTTGTATTACATTGTTGATTTCTCAAAAAACTAAACTAATAAACGGTTAAATACAGTTGTGGTTTGACGTTCCGAGCACCTGAAGAACAGCTGGGCGGACGTTGTGCATGGGGAAGATACGTTGGAAGTTAATAAAAAAACAAAATTGTATGTGATATTAATAATATTTCTAATATTTTTGTTGTATCTGTAGGTACAAGGAGTGGAAGAACAAGTTGCGGACCCACTGGACTACGCACGGGAACGCACGTTCTGGTACCCCTGCTGAGTTCCAACAAGGAGTACGAGTGGCGTTGGCTTCTGACATCAGAATTCAACAACCCTCGTAAACAGGTATTTAAAAAATTAATTAGTTAATTTGTCATTAAGTACGTGCGTTTTAAATATTTTACTAATAGTTTATTTTTTTCTTTGAAGGCGGTTTCCCGGCGAACGCTCAGAACCGGCAACGCAACACAAGGAACCATCATGCCGGTTCTAGACCGTTCGCTGTCTTCATGGACGAGGCAACCAGAGAACATCCAGAAGTCAACCGGTACGTCTATACGTACGAGAAGGCATATCCTGACGCCCAGGAGGATATTGTAAGTCATCTTACGTTTTTAAATTTTTAATTTTACTTATATATATGTTAATTAATAATTTTTTTCCTATCCGATTAGGCGAAGGTGAGGGAGGCTAGTGGCGAGGTGATGAGTGCTATAGTGAGGGAGACATGGCCGGACACGCAAGAGGAAGAGATGTCTGAAGCCATGTTCCGAATCGACACTTCGGATCCGATGGTTGGGGCGAGGATCATGGGCACAGCCTTCCCATCGCGAGCAAACAACTTCTACTGCCGGGGTCTAGGAAAGAAGGGCGAGGGGGTCCTGAAGACCACTCCAGGATTTCAACGAAAGGTAGCCTCGACCAACAGTAAGACCACGACCACCAGGACGACTCAACTAGTGTCGGAACTTTAGAGACTACGGGAACAGCAAGCTGCTCAAGTTGCCTATAATGCCGAGCAGGCAGCCTATAATGCCGCGCAGGCAGCCTATAATGCCGAGGTACATGCCATCCAGCAGGCCCAGCAGCGGCAGATGTTCCAGTACATGCAGGACTTTACAGCTGCCCAGCTTCAAAGACTTCCGACTCCGCCCATGCCTCCGGCTATACCGCTACCCCAGCCACCGCAACCTCCGCAGCAACCTCAGCAGCAGCCCCCAAAAGCGGATATTAATTTAGACGATCTACATTTTGTGTAGTTGATGAATTATATAGTTTTATGTGCTTGTTGTTAGTTATATGGAATTTTTTTGGTGTATTTTGCAGCTTGCTTGGAATGGTAATTTAGAAATTTTGGTTTTTTTTTTATACTGGAATGGACTTATAGTCGATGAAATACGCCATAATTCGTCAGCTATAATAATGTTTAGCCGACGAATTATGAAATGTTTCGTCGGCTAAACCGTCCTAAAGCCGACGAAACACGGTCTGTTTCGTCAGCTTTAGTTATTTTTTATTTTTTTATTACATACTATAGCCGACGAATATATTAAGCGTTTCGTCGGCTTAAGTATAAGAGACTAGTCGACGACAAAAGACGTCGTCGGCTAAAGTCTGAGAGACTAGCCGACAACGTCTTCTGTCGTCGGCTAAAGTCTGAGAGACTAGCCGACGACGTCTTCTGTCGTCGGCTAGCTATGGGACAATAGCCGACGACGGGTTATAGTTTCGTCGGCTAAAGTCATCGCCGACGACCCTTTCCCGATTAAACTATAGCCGACGAATTAAGCTAACAGGCCGACAAAAATTTTTCGTCGGCTAAAGTGCTTGTCCTGGTAGTGTTAACCTTGTCGGATCAAGTTGAATTTTTTTCTATACATGTATTTTATCATGATGGTCAGATCTGACGGTGGAATTTTCGTTTCTCAAGTTTGATCATCACAATCATAAGGTGCCTACTAACGTTGTATAACTTGTTTACCAAGTGTTCAAGTAAATGTTCCGTTTCAAAAACAAACTATACGTAGAACCTTCAAACACAAAAAAGTCGTGAAATAAGATATGACCAAAATGGTGAAATATGTCTACGGTTGAAAAATCATAGCATTCATGTAAAGTCTATGTGCCAATAGTTACGGTTAATGCAATTTTCTATTCTTTATCCCTATGGGTAGCCCTATCTTCGGTGGTTATTTTCCGTGAAATTTTTATATGACTTGTTGGGCCTCATCGGTTTGAAACTATTTTCAGTTGAAGATCCGGCCAAAATACGTAATTTAGACAGTCCAATGACATTTTCCATCCGTTTAGGGGTTTGACTTAACAGATTGACTGTCCGGATCGAGCCCTTAACCTTTTCGGATCAAGTTGAATTTTTTCCTATACATGTATTTCATCATGATGGTCAGATATGACGGTGGGATTTTCATTTCTCAAGTTTGATCATCACAATCACAAGGCGCCGAATGTATAAAATTACTTTAGCCGACGAATTTCAAAGGTAAGCCGACGAATTTCAAATTTAGCTGACGAATTTCAAAGGTTAGCTGACGAATTTCAAAGGTTTAGCCGACGAATTTCAAAGTTTAGCCGACGAAGTTCAAATTTTAGCCGACGAATTTAAAGGTTTAGCCGACAAAGTAAAAATTTTGTCAACTAAAGTTATACGGTATACAGACGAAGACCCAGCGCTCGACAGCCTCCACAGTGCATTTTAAAAACCCTAGCCTCCTCCGCCTCCCTCTCCTGGTCTCCCGGTCGCCCTCTCCCTCTCCCGTCTCCCGGTCGCCCTCTCCTTCTCCCGGTCCGCCTCCTGCATACCGGTCTGCCTCCTCCCTCTCCCTCTCCCGGTCTCTCGGTCTACCTCCTCCGCCTCCTCTCCCTCTCCCGGTCGCCCTCTCCCTCTCTCGGTCTCCTCTCCCAAATTCTCCAGCTCCTCTTCTTCTCCAAGGTTAGCGTTTTTCTTCTTTTTACTTTTGATTTCGAATTGATTTTCACCTCTGCTTTTTGTTACCATATAATCTCTCATTTTACTGTTATGATCATGAATTCATATGGGTAACCCAATCAAATCTGTAATCTTCGGTCCAATTTTATAAAATCAGGAAATAATATTTCAGATTTTGTTTCAAGAATAAATACTCGTCAATCACTAAATAATTGTTTTCTTTGATTCATGAAAGAGAACTTCATTTTATAGAGGTTTCTCCTAAGGATATTTTCTTTTGAATCAAGATGTTTATCTAATCTAGAATAGTTGATTACGAAAAGTTGTGTACGTGTGCTTAATTGAGGATTTAGTGGGGGAGTAACTAAAAAATCAGAAGTAGTGGGAGAAGTTTGATCTTCATCTGTGGCTGAAATATTTTGAGATTCATTTTCTGTATAATTTGGGTAACTAACTTGGGAAGTAGTTCGAATGTGTTTAATTTTGAGTTTTTGTAATTCTTCTTCTAATTCTCGAATCCTAATGTTTTTAATTTGTTCATCCAAATCATAATCTCGTCTAGACATTGTTTCAGTTGTAGTGGAGCCAGCAAATGAATGTCTAGCAGTGGTGAAAGAATGTCTAGAGGAATTTCCTATTTCTTGGATTCTTGAGTTTTGACTTATCTTGAAGTTTTGAAAATTAATTCTTACTGTGCCATCATTAAATTGTTGGATACAATCTAAATCAGAAAGACTATGTTGCGCATTGGATGGGTGATTCTCACTAGTGAGCGACCATTCAGAAAGAAGATGGACATCTGACCATCTGATTGTGTGTGGAACGCTAATGTTAGCGTTTTCTTAACTGCTTTGAATTAAGAGAGTACGGTTTTGGGGGCTTTTACTAATAGCTTGGAAGTTCATATTTGTGTCAGTGACTTTATAATTGATTCTATATATTAAGGCTAAAGGTTGGGTTCCTTCAAGAACATGATAACCTGAAGTTTTAACATTTAAGCTTTAGGATATGAGGGTCAATAAGGTTAATGGTAAAATCTGGGAAACAATTGAAATGAACTAGACCATTAAATAAACTCGACTCAATTAATCTAAGGGTACTATCATTAAAATCAATAAACCTTGCATCTCTTAAACATAAGAGAATGGCGGCATTAAGACTTTTTCTAGTTAAAGGTTTAACACTGATTTGGACTAGTCCAATATGGAGGAAATTATGACCATCTTTTTTATGTTTCTTAATTGATTCAGGACTGAAGAGTTGGCAAGTTTCATGTTGTTTACTAAGGGCATAAACTTATTCTACAGATTTAATATGGTGTTCACTTTTGAATGAAGAAAGACTCCATTTTTTCTTATAAATTTCATGACTAGGAATTCTGGGAATATTCCAGTCATTCATGTCTATGTTATCGTTTGACTAAAACTCTATTTGTTCTTTGTTGACTATGTCTGGGATTCTATTGAGGGAGGACCTAGACGAACTAGAAGTGACTGAGTTAGATCTAAAAAGTCAACTCATTTTGGGAAGTGAAGAGAAAACTGGACCGAAACTAAAATGATAGGGGGTTTTAAGATCCTTGGCTTGAGATCCTAAAGACTATTACTTTCTCTACGCCACTGATGCTGCATCCGCTCATGCCTCACAGGAGACTTAGTGTTTGGACCTGAACTTATTGTTTAGTTGAAGAGAGTAACAAGCCTAAAAGGAGATAGGGAAAAGAAAATAAAACCAAAATCCTTAGAATTAAGGGACATGAATCAAAAACACTTCACAAAATAAGTAAAGAAAATAGATCAACTCAAGATCCACTCCTAAGCGGTAGTCCGCCACTTGGGGATTGAGAAGGTTAATATAAATGACGGGAGACGAACTCGAAAGCCACTCTTAGGCGGTAATACGCCACCTGGGGTTGGAGGTTGTTTGATGAATAATTATATCAGGCCGTTTTGGCTCTGATACCATAAATAACGGAAGCATAAATATAAGTTCAGTTACTGAAAATATTTAATTTGTGTATATATATATATATACAAAATACAAATACATATAATTACTATGTTACTGTGCTACTGTTTTCTTAATGTTTTGTCCCAATAGAAGGTACCTACTCTATTGTTTTTTCTGTTTAATAATACTTGTAATGTTGGAGAAAACCAATACTAGATCTAACAAAAGTAAATACTCAAGTATCATGTACTTGTTTTTATGATATTAAGAAATGAAAATTGATGGAAAGATTTCCCTAGAGCTTTATAAGCATGAGATTAGGCAGCGTAGGATCTCAGTTAATGAAATTAGGGCTTTTAGGAAGGTGGTTCTTCCGGAAAGGAATTAGTAGTGTTCAGACACGCGTTATGATTTCTCAATAAGATTGTAACAGAATTAACACAAAACATCTAATGAATGGCACCATGATCCTCATCATCATTTCCTTCTTCCATTAGTACGTACTACCGTAATTTATTTATTAACAATTAAATATAGAGATCAAAACAAATATCTCTTGTTTTAGTATATATTAATGTTTTCAAATTTTGGATATATATATATATATATATATACATACTAGATAGCGTGCCCGCGCTGGGTCTTGAAAGTTTATGTAAGATGTAGTTGATGTTGATCATTTTATAGAGTACAATATTCCGACCGCAACTCATTTGTCAAATTTAAGTAGATCATGTGGTAGAGTATTCAAAATATAGGCAGCCACTATTTAAGGCTAACTTAGTTACAATTGCTACAGTAAACCTTGCAAAATAAAGGTTGATGTTGTCCATTATTACATGTACATGCTCAGAAAAAGGTTGTCTAAGAAGTTGCTCAATAGTTTTTCTCCGTACTGATGATCTCCATTGATGACGTTGTTGTTTGAATGTTGGCTTTCCCTATCAGTTAGATAAGTACTTTTATAACAAAGAGAAACAACAATATTTAGTTACCCTAAGTGATGTACGAATAAGGTTTTAATTGTTGCTCGAGATTACTTTTTCATTTCATATTTAATTTTCTTCAACAAATCCATTCAAATCCCTAAAGCATAAATGCAGCAGCAAGATCAAAATTTCTCAGAATCTAAACCGAAACGAAAAAAAAAGAAAAGAAAGAGGAATGGGAAACTGACAGATTTCTCAGCGTGGTCACGCTCAGCAGCAGCGCCGATGTCTGAGGTGCACGTCAAGTGATGCTTTATCTTCCAGTAGATAGAGACCTACATAGAAGATCAATCCTTTCAAAAATTTGCAAAAAAAGAACAGGAAAAGGAAGTGCCATGAAGACATCAAGTGAAAATCGGTCACATGTTACAATAGAGTAATTAGTAATGAACAAAATGTTATACACTAACACATGACCCAGAACTTCCATAACTTGAAAATCAAGATAAATGAAGATAACCGAGCACACAAAATTCAAACAGTGAAGTCATATAAACAGGGGCACTAAGCTTTAAGTCCTGACCTGAAATAAGCAGAAACTGATCGGCAAGCTTTTGGAGCGAAGGAAGCAATCCAAAACAAACCTGGACCCAAAAACCTCCACCCAACGCAAGCTGCATCATAAAGCAGTCATAAGAAAAGCTTCTAATAAACACATAATACAAAACCTAAAAGTTGATTAACCCCGCGATATGAAAACTGAAAAAAAAAATATAAAAAGAATCATCAAAAATGAATTCAAGCATTTGAGAAGTTCTGAAAGTGCAACTGACATCATATGTAAGAACTCTCTTTACTTCAAGCAGACTTAGATAATGCCACAATCTTTACAGCATAATTAAATTTGTGAAACTGTAGTAGATAATCGTAAACTGCTCAATTCATAAGATACCTTTACAGCCTAAATAGATTTCCGCTTTCAAGATATATCTCAGTACCGAATGTAGTATTTTTTGAATTACACTTGCCCTGAACAAAATAGCAACTGGAAATATACATAAAAGTTATAAGAAACTAACCTTGTTGATCTCATTTTCAGCTGGTTACGATCTGCATCTCCACCATTCTTCTTTTCCAGCCTTTAAAAGAACTGCCATACAAAATGACATTAACTAATTGAATAAAAAAAGTAATTCAATGTTGCTGAAGAGTGCGTTTAGAAAGATTTTCCTTGTATATGTGAAGAATGCAACAGTATGAGACCTTGCAAAGAGTCACCATAATAGTCATTAACTTCACAAAGTTCATTCCTACTTACTGAAACCCAAGTCCCAGTAAAGTTCAATTTCTTTTGATTGCCAAGAATGGGGGTGTTGAACTGGATTGAAAGACAAATCAACAGTACACTTGGTGAAGAGGAAGCCTAACACTGGCAAATGTCATCAAGTACAAAATACACAGATTTGTTTACTGCCAAAGGTACTTTAACTAAAAGCATCTCAACGTTTTCGAAATTTGAAACTTTTGATCCTATGAAACTCAACTTTTAATCTACCAGTTTGAAACTGCAAACTACCTGTAAAATTACAGGTAATTAAAAAAAGTGACATGCCAAGTACCAAAGCTTTACAATTATACTGTATTTATCTCATAGATCACTAACAATACAGTTGTTTATATTAAACGATAACATAAACACAAATATGAAACTTACGGATTGAACAAAACCAAAATCGCAGAAGAGCATAAACTAAAATCAAAGAAAGAAGAAGAAGAAGCTGGTAGCAGATTAGAAAAAGATAAAAAGCAAACCCCAAAACCGCAGGAGTGAAATTTGAGAACTTTAAAGGAGGGCACATGTGAGATTGCATGACCAGCAGTGAGGGTAAACCTAGGAGTGGGCGCGGTGCGGTGTGGTGCGGTTTAAGGCCGAAACGGCAGTGCAGACTGTATTTTCAGTGTTCTAATTTTACAGACTGCAACTGCTTTTAAATAATGCAAACTGCATTTTTGGTTGAAATTGCATTTTCGGTGCAGCTCGGTGCGGTTTTTCTTCAAACCGCATTACATAGTTAAACCTTATTCATACTGAAAAAAAAACATTCATTCAACTGATATTTCAAAGTTCCAACCTTCAATCTGCAAAAGTCACAATCTCTAAAAGTCCAAGCAAGCCTTCAATTTTCTTCATCACTCACATCCCCTACACCTATCACATTGATCTTGATGTTTAGAAAGACTACCCAGTTAGTCATCGATCCCGAATTCATGTCTATAAAGGAATGAAATCATTGATATTGATTAAAAGGAGTAGGATAGAAAGAATAAAGCGAAAGACATTGGACCATAAAACAATTTCATTGTCAACAAATTCATACCACCAAAACGTATCATGTTTGTGTTCCACTGTATCACAAATTCATGCCCAAACGTTTCATTTATACCACAAACGAAAAACAACAATAATAAGATCATACATGAAACCAAGTGAACCACAAACAACAATGACCAAATCATTCAAAGAGAGAAATTAGAGAAGAATAGAAAAGTAGGAAGAAAAAATAAGAAGTTAGCAATGCAACTGAGAGAGCGTGGTGAACTGGTGATGGGAAGGAATGAGAGTGCAAGAGACCCAGAGCTTCGAATCCTTCTATGGTTTGATTGATTGAGTCTCTAAGTTTAGGGTTAGGATTGGGAGGATGAGGGGCGGGGAGAAGAAACATATGCGGCTAGGTTATTTATGTTGAGAAAGACACCGAGTTGGTATTCGTCTCTATATATACCTACATATATAATACATATATAAATGCAGGTCGATCGGTTTGAATGCGGGCGGTGTTATACCCGAAACCGTAACTGCACCTAATATTTCGGTGTCGGTGCGGTGTGTGTGCAAAACGACTTCATTTTGCCTACATTCGGTTAACCGCACCTAATATTGCGGTGTGGTGCGGGCGATGACTGCATTTCGGGCTCAATATGCCCAGCCCTAGGTAAACCCCAAAAATACACTGTTAAATACTCACCGGAAATTGAAACTGGTAGAACTAAATTGGTATTCCAGAGCTCATAGCAGTAGATGAAAATCAGAAAGGAATTCCATTCTGAGATGAAGAGGAAACAAAGATCTTTAACATGTAAAATCAAACTCAATTCACTTGAGATCAGAAAGGGGATAGCTTACCTTTGCGTTGCTCTCCTCTCTCTTTCAGGTCTCTTTCTCTCACTTTGATTTCGATGAGTTTCAGTTCATCTGTGACGAAAACGAAAGTAAATAGAAGCGAGAGACACGCGGCGGTGGTAGGAGGACAGCTGGAAAGTAAGGGCAAATGCGAAATTAACTAGCTCAAAACACAGGCCCAACACCAAGCCCATCATCACTGTTAAAACTGTGTAATATAAACAGTAATAGTAAATATATATATATATATAGCTTGTATGACATGAAGTTCAACTAATAACCATAAGTGTACTTGACTCACATATGACTTTGATACCAACAAACCATTCACTACCAGGAGAAGTACTTTAGCCGAAGAATTATTTTCGTCGGCCTGTTATCCTACTCGTCGGCTAAACTCTTAGCCGACGAGGCTTCGTCGGCTATAGTGTCGTCGGGAAAGGGTCCTCGGCGCTGACTTTAACCGACGAATCTATAGACCGTCGTCGGCTATTGTCCATACTTTAGCCGACGAACCATTTGGTCGTCGGCTTTTGTTCATGAATTTAAGCCGACGAAACAGACTCTATCTTTCGTCGGCTATACTCCCAGACTTTAGCCGACGACGGTTTAAGTCGTCGGCTATACTCCCAAATTAAACCGACGACACAACACGTCGTCGGCTATACTCCAAGCCTTTAGCCGACGGAGCTAATATATTCGTCGGCTAACGTATATAATTAAAAATTTAAAAAATAATTATAGCCGACGAAATAGAGCCTCTTTCGTCGGCTATAGTGAGTTTAGCCGACGAAACATGCCATAATTCGTCGGCTAAACTATATAAAAATAAAAATAAAAATACTATAGCCGACGAATTGTGGCGTATTTCGTCGGCTATAACTCCATTCCAGTATAAAAAAAATACACAAAATTTTTAAATACCATTCCAAGCAAGCTGCAAAATACACCAAAAACAATTCCATATATATAACCAACAAGAAGCACATAAAACTATATAAGGTATCAACACACAAAATCTAAATGATCTAAATCAATATCCGGGTTGGGGCCTGCTGGTGAGGAGATTCCGGAGCTCAGGTATGTCTATAGCGCAGGCATGGGCGGAGGTGGAAGTCCCTGAGCTGGGCAGCTGATAATCTGGAAGTACTGGTACATCTGCCTCTGCTGGGCATGCTGGGCGGCATGTAGGGCTCTACACTACCAGAAGAAAGGCTTTAGCCGACGAAAAAAAAAAAAACCAGGCCGACGAAGCATTTTTTCGTCGGCTAAAGTGGACTTTAGCCGACGACATTTTCCTTCGTCGGCTAACTGAAATTTTCGTCGGCTATGATAAACTTTAGCCGACGAAAAAAAAATGTCGTCGGCTAAAGAATTTATTTCGTCGGCTAAAGTTCACAGACTATGGCCGACGAAATATTTAAAAGTTTAGCCGACGAAATTAATATGTCGTCGGCTAAAGTGCTTTATATCTGCGATCTGGACAGCAGCAGCTCATCTGGGAAAAAAAACGGGAGAAGAAAAAACGGGAGAAAACGTTTGGGTGTTGTCGAAATCTGTCCATAATTAGTTTGTGGAGCCATATATAGGTACGTATATGTATATATATGTTGATTAATTGAGTTTTATTTGAGTTTATCGATTTTGATTATGATTGAGTTTATTGATTTTGATTATGATTGAATTGATTAATTTTGAGTACGTTGGATGTATATATATATATATATATATATGTTGATCGATTTGGTTGATGATTTGAATTGATAATATATATGAATTAATTTGTTGTTAATAAATATTAGTAGATATATATATGTTATTAATTAATTTATATATATTATTGTGTTGATATGGTACGGTATGAAGTTGTTGTTAATTAATTTGTGTTAATATAATTAATTGTGTTAATTATATATATATTAATATTATAATTGTGTTAATTGTGTTAATATATATTAATTGTATAATGTGTATATATTGTTGAATTAATTTGTGTTAATATATATTATTGTGTTAATATGATATGTGTGTGTGTTAATTAATTAGTTATTAATTAGTTGTACGTAGTACGTAGAATATATACTAAATGAATTGAGATTTTATATATGGCATGAAATTTCATCATTAATAATTAACTAGCAGCGTTATAAATATATATTTTGTTATATTTTCAGGATATGGATAAGAGTTGGATTTCGCTTCCAAAATGGGACAAAAGATACGGTGCAGGAGTTATGAGTTTTATAAAATATGCGCTGGCTAATGCTAACGGGAATACAATTTTCTATTGCCCGTGCACGAAATGTCAGTGTCGCAGCGATATGCATCGATTTCCCATTGACAAAGTATGGCAGCACCTGAGGAGTAACGGGTTTTGGGAGAAGTACACATGTTGGTTATATCACGGTGAAACATCATCAGGGGGTCCGCATGATCATGGCCAATTTTCTGAGACGGGCAGTACATCCAACGATCCAACAACGGCATTCATCAACGACATGTTTCCTTATGAGAGCGGTGTATGCGCTCAAGGACAGTATATGCCTGACCCGGTGCAGCCCTTCCCTAGAGCTGTCAACACTGCTGGTATTGAAAAGTACAACAAACTGCTTGCTTTCCAACAGACCCCTGTGTACCCCGGTTGTCAGAAGACCGTTCTTGAAAGTGTGATGGACGTAATGAAGATTAAAGTTGAGACAAAATCGACCGTGAAGGCTGTTGATGATTATCTACAGTACACTGCTTCGATGCTGCCCCACGGTCATCGTCTTCCTACCACTCATCGTAAGGTCCGATGTATCCTGAAAGATCTTGGCCTTTCCTACATCAAGATCCATGCATGCAGATATGACTGCGTTCTTTTCTGGGGTAAAGATCCAGAAGGGAATGACCTTGGTGGGCTTGACGTATGTCCGGTATGTCACACTGACAGGTATAAGCTGACTCCTGCAGGCAATAGGAAACCTGTGAAGGTACTTCGGTATTTCCCGTTGAGGGATAGGCTTGAGCGGTTGTACATGTCTTCACACACGGCCAAAGCTATGAGATGGCACGTTGATAGGGAAATGCATGACGAAGATACCCTTATACACCCTGCTGACGGGGAGGCTTGGAAGCATATAGACAGGGAGTTTCCTCATTTTGCGTCAGAGGTCCGAAATGTGAGGCTCGGGCTCTCATCCGACGGGTTCAACCCTTTTGGCAACATGAGTCTTCAATACAGTGTATGGCCGGTGATTTTGGTACCGTACAACCTTCCTCCATGGATGTGCATGAAAGGAATACAATATGTTGAGTTGTTGATTCCGGGGGCCGGTTATCCAGGGAAGTGTCTCGATGTGTATTTGAGACCTTTGATTGAAGAGCTTCAGTTTTTGTGGGAAGTTGGTCATCCCACTTATGACAAGTACATGCACGAGATGTTCCAGATGCATGTCATGTTGTTGGTACCATCAGTGATTTTCCTGCCCGTGGGATGTTGTCGGGCAACGTTGTTAGGGGATACAAGGCTTGTCCAGAGTGCCTTAGCGATGAGGGGAGCAGCAGTCATTGCAACAAGATATGCAGATTGGGTCACCGTGCTTTCCTTCCATATAATCACGATTGGCGGTTCGATGACAAGGCATTTGATGGGACCGTAGAACACGGTGTGCCTCCCAGAAGATGGACGGGAGAAGAAATTTTAGCAGTGCTTAATGAGTACGATTTTGGGCAGCTCAGCAATCATCCAAATATTGTTGCAGCAATACCTGAAAGACCCGACAGGTACAAATTCTGGACACATAAGAGCATATTCTGGGAACTCCCATACTGGAGTAAGTTGTTGATCAGGCACTACCTAGATGTGATGCACATAGAAAAGAATGTTTGCGACAGTGTGGTGGGCACAGTGCTGAACTTGGAGGGGAAGACGAAAGACGGTCCTAAGGCACGCATTGATCTAAAAAAAATGCAGTTAAGAAGACATCTGTGGTTGAAAGAAGGGAAGAAAAAAATGCCTCAAGCTCCTTACACCGTGAAACCTGACCAGAAGAACGTAATTTTCAGGTGGATGAGTTGTGTGAAGTATCCTTCAGGCTATGCAGGAAATATAGCCCGGTGTGTGAACTTCCGGGACAATAAGATGTACGGGTTGAAGAGTCATGACTGTCATATCCTGCTACAACGTCTCTTCCTGTTTTCATTCGACCGTTCCTTCCCCGTCAGGTGGTGGAGCCGTTAGTAGCGTTGGCAAGATTCTTCCAGAAGTTATGCACACGGGAAGTGACAAAATCTAACCTCCGGGAAATGCAAGAGGACATCATTTATATCATGTGTAAATTTGAGAGGATATTTCCTCCAAATTTTTTTGACATCATGCCTCACCTGATGATCCATCTTCCCGAGCAATTGTTGCTTACCGGTCCAGTACACTACACTTGGATGTATCCCATGGAAAGGTACGTTTTTTACACCTGAATTCCTCAATCCAATTTTTCTATATACATGTTCAATAATCATAACACTTTGCAACTTGATTTATAGGCAACTTGGAGACTACAAAGATTATGTGGCTAATAAATCCGCGCCTGAAGGATGTATAGCTGAAGCATATATTGCGCACGAGTGCGTCACCTACATGAAGTTGTATTTAGGAGCGTTGAAGGAAACAGACGAAGCCATGCCGGTAGATGTACCGAAGTTCACTCTTTCCATACTCTCCAGTGATGTTGAAGTTTATGGAATTTTGCCAGACTCCTACAAGTTGCAACCACATGAGCTAGTCATTGCCCACTGGTGGATATTGATTAACTGTCCAGAAGTTGAATACTGGAAAGACATCCATCTATATTGTCCAGACATTCAAGGTGATCTCGAGTACCACAACAGGGAGTTCGCAAATTATTTTGGCGGCTGGGTACGTAATTCAATATTTATGTACGTATTTATTTTTAGTGCATAATTATCTATATTTACAATGTTAAATTGTAAATTGCAGATGAACCATATTCAATTTGATGGTCACCCAAATTGGTCACACGAACTAAGACTTCTAGCGATGAAGCCGATAATGTCAAGAGTTTATCCGATGTGCAAGGTGAATGGCGTGCAATTTATATGTGAACAGAGAGACAGCAGACGGAGAACACAGAATTCTGGGGTGATGGCGCATGGTGGGCGGAATGGAGTTGACTATTACGGTGTTCTTGATTCAGTGGTGGAACTCGTTTACGGTGAAGGCATGACAGTGCACCTCTTCAAGTGTAGATGGTTTGATACTAGCCCGCAGAGCATGAAGACCGATCAGTACGGAATATTATCGGTGAACACTGCTACAAGTTCTTACGAAGATGACCCGTTCGTTTTTGCCACATCGGTAAAACAAGTGTTTTATCTTGATGACCTTGCTAAGGGTGACGCGTGGAAAGTAGTCAACCTTGTGCACCCTCGAAACATTTACCGGGCGGCTACACTTGGAGAGGCCGAAGACAGGAAGAAGAAGTTGCGTATCAAGAGCCCATCGCAATAGGTATTCCTAACTCCTCTACCGTTCGCCTTAATAATTTTAAAGCGGGTCGTTCGGTGCGAATTCGTGATGAAGAGCCAAGGCTTATTGATGTTGATCCAAATCAAGAAACAGACGAAGACTCTGGCGATAAGGAAAGACATAGATTACCAGAAATTAATTCTGACACCGAAGAAGACTCATCGGATGATTCCGATTACGAGCCTTAGTTTTAATTTCTTCGGATGTAATTGTAGTCGGTAGTTGGATGTAATTGTAGTCGGTAGTTTGTCCCACATCGATAATATGTAAAAGGAGGGAACCTTCCTTAGTTATAAAAGGAAGGCTTCCCATAGACATAGAGAGGAGATAGGATGATAGATGATGAATATCTCTCCCGATCCCAAAGGGCCTCTTGGCCATGATAGTGAATTCCAAGTGGACGTAGCCATGCCTCCGATGGCATGGTGAACCACTATACGTGCTTGTCTCTTGCCATGATGTTTACTATTTATATTCGTGTTCCACCGTGATTCTCCATGATCCCAGTCTCCGGGATGTGCAGAAACAGTAATACATTAATTTGTAATAAAAAAGACTGTATTACCTTCATTTCTAGTTACATATGTTGTTGATTCATATTTCTGTTATTTTATATGAATTTTGGTGATATATGAACAGGAAATTAGTATGGTTTAAACCATCTGTTTAGGGTGTTATTTTTTTACTTAAGCCGACGAAATACAACATAAGTCGTCGGCCTAAAACCTCTTAGCCGACGAATTATATTAAAAGTCGTCGGCTCTAAACCGTCTTAGCCGACGAAGAATACTAGAAGTCGTCGGCTAAAAGGACTTAAAGCCGACGAATTGAAAAGTAAGTCGTCGGCTAAAAGAACTTAAAGCCGATGAATTGAAAAGGAATCGTCGGTTTAGGTAGGACTTATAGCCGACGAATTGAAAAGTAAGTCGTCGGCTAAAAGAACTTAAAGCCGATGAATGAAAAGGAATTCGTCGGTTAAAGATCTTAAAGCCGACGAGTTCAAATGAATGTCGTCGGCTAAACCATCTTAGCCGACGAAGTATAATGGAAGTCGTCGGCCAAAACCATCTTAGCTGACGAATACCCTAATATTTCGTCGGCTTTATTAATTTTTATATTTTTTTATCACATAGTATAGCCGACGATGATTTAGGGTATTCGTCGGCTAAACCCTAAACTTTTTCTGTTACATACTATAGCCCTATCTTCGGAGGTTATTTTACGTAAAATTTTTATACCACTTGTTGTGTCTCATCAATTTGAAAATATTTTCAGTTGAAGGTCCGGCCAAAATACGAAATTTAGACGGTCCAACGACCTTTTCCGTGCATTTAGGGGTTTGACTTACGGGATTGACCGTCCGGATCGAGCACTTAACCTGGTCAGATCAAGTTGAATTTTTTCCCATACATGTATTTTATCATGGTGGTCAGATCTGACCGTCGGATTTTATTTTCTCAAGTTTGATCATCACAGTCAGAACATGCCTACTAATGTTGTTTAACTTGTTTACTAAGTGTTAGATAAATGTTCCGTTTCAAAAGCAAACTATACGTAGAACCTTCAAACGTGAAAAAGTCGTGAAATAAGACATGACCAGAATGGTGAAATACGTCTACGGTTGAAAAATCAAGGTATTCCGGTCATGTCTCGGTGCCGATAGTTGCGGTCAATCCAATTTTCAATTCTTTCTCCCTATGGGTAGCCCTATCTTCGGTGGTTATTTTGCATAAAATTTTTATACCACTTGTTGTGTCTCATCAATTTGAAAATATTTTCAGTTGAAGGTCCGGCCAAAATACGAAATAGACGGTCCAACGACCTTTTCCGTGCATTTAGGGGTGAGACGGGTTGGATTCGTTCGTGGCTTCCTGCAGATCAAGTTGAATTTTTTCCCATACATGTATTTTATCATGATGGTCAGATCTGACGGAAGGATTTCCGTTCTCAAGTTTGATCATCACGAGCAGCAGTCACAGTTTGATGAATGTATAAACAGTTTGTGTTTAGCCGACGAATTTCAAATGGTTAGCCGACGAAATTATTACTTTACGCGCGACGAAATTATTGAAATGTTTAGCCGACGAATTATTATTTCGTCGGCTAAAGTTTAATGTTAGCCGACGAAATTATTAACTTTAGCCGACGAAATTATTATTTCGTCGGCTAAAGTCTCGGGTATAACCCAGCTCGACTAGTTGTATGCCCTAGCTCCGCCCTATTTTCTCCCTCTCGAAATTCGCTCCGCTCCCCTCCCTCTGCGCCTCGTCTCCCTCTGCCTCTCCCTCTCCCTCGCCCCCCTTATCCCCTCGCCTCCCCTCTCCCTCCGCCTCGCCCTCGACCTCCTGCTCTCCTCGCTCCCTCTCCCTCTCCCTCTGGCTCTCGCTCCTCTCCCTCTCCTCTCTCCCTCCCTCCTCTCCCTCTCCCTCGCCCTCGCCCTCGCCCTCGCCCTCGAAAATCAGACGGTCCATCTCCGGCCGCCTCCTCCGGCTCCTCCTCCGGCTCCTCCTCCTGCCTCCTCCTCCGGCTCCTCCTCCGCCTCCTCCTCCGGCTCCTCCTCCGGCCTCCTCCTACGGCCTCCTCCTCCTCCTCCTCCTCCTCCGGCCTCCTCCTCCTCCTCCTCCGGCCGGCCGGCTCCTCCTCCTGCTGCTCCGGCGCCGAATCTGCTGCTGCTCCGGTCCTCCCTCCTCCTCCTCGAGTACGTTTTTTTGAGCTTCGGTTATTTTTAATGTTGTGGTTTTTGTGTATATAATGTTGTTGTGTATATAATGTTGTGGTGTTGTTGTGTATATTTGTATTTAGGAAGTGTATATTGTTATTTAATAAGTGTATATTTGTTGTGTATATTAGTATTAGGAAATGTATATATTGTTTTGTATTTTGTGTTGTTTTGATTTTCCGGTCAATTGCAATGTTGTGGTGTTGTTAGGAAGTGTATATTTTTATTTTTGAAGTGTATATTTAGGAAGTGAAAAATAGTATTTAGGAAGTGAAAATTAGTATTTAGGAAGTGAATATATTTTTTACATTTTTAAAATGAGTTTGCATTTTTGATTTTGTGGCCTTGATTCAAATTAATATTTTAAATAGGATGAGCGGTATAATATTAGATCGACGAAGGGTTCGAAGGGCCAAAGGTCCGTATCGTCTGAGGGAACCTCTAGCAACCCTCAGACGTCGTTTCAGGGCCCTATGACAGCTAGACATGCGAGCCTTCTGCAGACGGCGCAGAGGCAGCCGGAGGTGTCCCCTTCATCGAGGCAGCGGGGCTTCCTTTATTCCGCGAGGCAATTGTTTGCTCAGCCTCAGATGGAGGTGTCTGCACCCCGTATGCCTGAGATACACCGGGCGCCCACTCCAGCTCCTACTTCTTCGGATAGTGGGTCATCTGGGGTACAGATGCCGCCGCCTCACCTATTCCTTCCGCGGATGATACCGGCCATACCTGTAGTCGATGACTCAGGGACGCCGATTTATCCACTGCCCCCGCCAGTGGCTCCATCAGCGGCGTACCGGTTCGTGCCTTTTGATACGCCTCTTATTTCCGCGAGGGTATCATCATCGGAGGCGGAATCCGTCGCGTCCGCGTCCGATCCCTCAGGTAATGAAAGATGAATGATTTGTTTTGTTATAATTCTTCGATTCCGATTTTAATAATCAATTTGGTTATCATGTCATAGGCACCGTCGGAGCGAAGCCGGCAAAGAAGAGAGAGGCCCCGTCACAGGGAAGGCTCTGGAGAAGATCGTCGGTACCTCAGGGAGGATTGTCATCGGTACTGAGGGGATGGCGACGTAGTATCGGGCGGAAAGTCGAGGACGTACTCCGGCCGCGTGGGAGCGCTCATTAGGGATAGAGTCCCTATGTTGTGGTCAGACTGGGGCGAGGTCCCGCAGGAGGTTAAAGACATGGTCCATAACGCGATGTCGGTGAGTTTACAAAATGCCTGAATAATATTATGTATTACATTGTAGATTTTTGGAAAAACTAAACTAATAAACGGTTAAATGCAGGTGTGGTTTGAGGTTACTGAACCCTTGAAGAGCAGCTGGCGGACTTTGTGCATGGGGGAAGGTACGTTGGGAAATTAATGAAAAAACAAAACTGTCTGTCATATTAATTATATTTCTAATATTTTGTTGTATCTGTAGGTACAAGGAGTGGAAGAACGAGTGCGGACCTATTGGACTACGCACGGGAACGCACGTTCTGCTACCCCTGCTGAGTTTCAGTACAGAGAGTACGAGTGGCGTTGGCTTCTGACATCAGAATTCAACAAGTTGCCTATACATCCTTCAGGCGCGGATTTATTAGCACATAATCTTTGTAGTCTCCAAGTTGCCTAATAAATCAAGTTGCAAAGTGTTATGATTATTGAACATGTATATAGAAAAATTGGATTGAGGAATTCAGGTGTAAAAAACGTACCTTTCCATGGGATACATCCAAGTGTAGTGTACTGGACCGGTAAGCAACAATTGCTCGGGAAGATGGATCATCAGGTGAGGCATGATGTCAAAAAAATTTGGAGAAATATCCTCTCAAATTTACACATGATATAAATGATGTCCTCTTGCATTTCCGGAGGTTAGATTTTGTCACTTCCCGTGTGCATAACTTCTGGAAGAATCTTGCCAACGCTACTAACGGCTCCACCACCTGACGGGGAAGGAACGGTCGAATGAAAACAGGGAAGAGACGTTGTAGCAGGATATGACAGTCATGACTCTTCAACCCGTACATCTTATTGTCCCGGAAGTTCACACACCGGGCTATATTTCCTGCATAGCCTGAAGGATACTTCACACAACTCATCCACATGAAAATTACGTTCTTCTGGTCAGGTTTCACGGTGTAAGAGCTTGAGGCATTTTTTTCTTCCCTTCTTTCAACCACAGATGTCTTCTTAACTGCATTTTTTTTAGATCAATGCGTGCCTTAGGACCGTCTTTCGTCTTCCCCTCCAAGTTCAGCACTGTGACCACCACACTGTCGCGAACATTCTTTTCTATGTGCATCACATCTAGGTAGTGCCTAATCAACACTTACTCCAGTATGGGAGTTCCCAGAATATGCTCTTATGTGTCCAGAATTTGTACCTATCGGGTCTTTCAGGTATTGCTGCAACAATATTTGGATGATTGCTGAGCTGCCCAAAATCGTACTCATTAAGCACTGCTAAATTTTCTTCTCCCGTCCATCTTCTGGGAGGCACACCGTGTTCTACGGTCTCATCAAATGCCTTGTCATCGAACCGCCAATCGTGATTATATGGAAGGAAAGCACGGTGACTCAATCTGCATATCTTGTTGCAATGACTGCTGCTCCCCTCATCGCTAAGGCACTCTGGACAAGCCTTGTATCCCCTAACAACGTTGCCCGACAACATCCCAGGGCAAGAAAATCACTGATGGTACCAACAACCATGACATGCATCTAGAACATCTCGTGCATGTACTTGTCATAAGTGGGATGACCAACTTCCCACAAAAACTGAAGCTCTTCAATCAAAGGTCTCAAATACACATCGAGACACTTCCCTGGATAACCGGGCCCCGGAATCAACAAACTCAACATATTTTCCTTCTTCATGCACATCCATGGAGGAAGGTTGTACGGTACCAAAATCACCGGCCATACACTGTATTGAAGACTCATGTTGCCAAAAGGGTTGAACCCGTCGGATGAGAGCCCGAGCCTCACATTTCGGACCTCTGACGCAAAATGAGGAAACTCCCTGTCTATATGCCCAAGCCTCCCCGTCAGCAGGGTGTATAAGGGTATCTTCGTCATGCATTTCCCTATCAACGTGCCATCTCATAGCTTTGGCCGTGTGTGAAGACATGTACAACCGCTCAAGCTTATCCCTCAACGGGGAATACCGAAGTACCTTCACAGGTTTCCTATTGCCTGCAGGAGTCAGCTTATACCTGTCAGTGTGACATACCGGACATGCGTCAAGCCCACCAAGGTCATTCCCTTCTGGATCTTTACCCCAGAAGAGAACGCAGTCATATCTGCATGCATGGATCTTGATGTAGGAAGGCCAAGATCTTTCAGGATACATCGGACCTTACGATGAGTGGTAGGAAGACGATGACCGTGGGGCAGCATAGAAGCAGTGTACTGTAGATAATCATCAACAGCCTTCACGGTCGATTTTGTCTCAACTTTAATCTTCATTACGTCCATCACACTTTCAAGAACGGTCTTCTGACAACCGGGGTACACAGGGGTCTGTTGGAAAGCAAGCAGTTTGTTGTACTTTTCAATACCAGCAGTGTTGACAGCTCTAGGGAAGGGCTGCACCGGGTCAGGCATATACTGTCCTTGAGCGCATACACCGCTCTCATAAGGAAACATGTCGTTGATGAATGTCGTTGTTGGATCGTTGGATGTACTGCCCGTCTCAGAAAATTGGCCATGATCATGCGGACCCCCTGATGATGTTTCACCGTGATATAACCAACATGTGTACTTCTCCCAAAACCCGTTACTCCTCAGGTGCTGCCATACTTTGTCAATGGGAAATCGATGCATATCGCTGCGACACTGACATTTTGTGCACGGGCATAGAAAATTGTATTCCCGTTAGCATTAGCCAGCGCATATTTTATAAAATCATAACTCCTGCACCGTATCTTTTGTCCCATTTTGGAAGCGAAATCCAACTCTTATCCATATCCTGAAAATATAACAAAATATATATTTATAACGCTGCTAGCTAATTATTAATGATGAAATTTCATGCCATATATAAAATCTCAATTCATTTAGTATATATTCTACGTACTACGTACAACTAATTAATAACTAATTAATTAACACACACACATATCATATTAACACAATAATATATATATTAACACAAAAGAATTAACAAATATAGACACAGGAATACAAGGAAGAGAGAGGAACACAAAGGACACAAAGAATAATAGGAAAGATATATAATTAACACAAGGAAGAGAGATTAACACAAAGTAATTAACAACAACTTCATACCGGACCAGAGCAACACAAGAAGATATTATAAATTAATATAACATATAGAGATCTACTAATATTTATTAACAACAAATTAATTCATATATATTATCAATTCAAATCATCAACCAAATCGATCAACACATATATATATATATATATATATACATCCAAGTACTCAAAATAATCAATTCAATCATAATCAAAATCAATAAACTCAATCATAATCAAAATCGATAAACTCAAATAAAACTCAATTAATCAACATATATATACATATACGTACCTATATATGGCTCCACAAACTAATTATGGACAGATTTCGACAACACCCAAACGTTTTCTCCCGTTTTTTCTTCTCCCGTTTTTTTTCCCAGATGAGCTGCTGCTGTCCAGATCGCAAATATAAAGCACTTTAGCCGACGACATTAATTTCGTCGGCTAAACTTTAAAATATTTCGTCGGCTAAAGTTCACAGACTATGGCCGACGAAATAAATTCTTTAGCCGACGACGTTTTTTTTTTCGTCGGCTAAAGTTTACCATAGCCGACGAAAATTTCAGTTAGCCGACGAAGGAAAATGTCGTCGGCTAAAGTCCACTTTAGCCGACGAAAAAATGCTTCGTCGGCCTGGTTTTTTTTTTTCGTCGGCTAAAGCCTTTCTTCTGGTAGTGATTATATGACTTTAGGTACACTTAGGAATTTGCTGGGTACATTTAGCAGCACTCGAGTGCAATTTGCACTCCCTCTTTTAAAATCTACACTTTCATCTCTTTTTGTGGTAAAAGTTTTTATAAGGGTAAAATATTGTATAGTCTTCTGGTTTGAAGTCGACATTTGTTTAATCCTTATGATTTTATTTTAATCTGAATAGTCTTTAAAGTCATGATTTTTCATCCAAATAGTCCTTATGGCTTTTAACTGAGAAAATTGTCGGAATAACTATTTGGATGAAAAATCACGACTTTATTATTTAGATTAAAATAAAACCATAAGGACTATTCAGATTAAAATAAAACCACAAGGACTAAACAGATGTCGACTTTAAACCGCAAGGACTAAACAGATGTCGACTTTAAACCGCAAGGACTAAACAGATGTCGACTTCAAACCGCAAGAAAAGGAGTGAAGACAAAAATTAAGTCACCTAAAAAGGAAAGGAGTGTGGATTGTAATTTGAGAAGTGCAAATTTCAATTCCCTACATCAATTATCGGCTACACCAAATTGTGTGGTATTAAGGAAATCAAACTAATGACATTTACCTTCACTAAAACCAGTTTAGCTCACTTATTAAGGCTACACAATAGAACACTAATAATTTCACTACCTAATTCCATCTAATAGTAAATCTAGTCGCCTAGAAACCCCTGCAAACAGGTTTAGCTCATTTATTGAGCCTACATTTCCTCCAACAGTCTAGTTACCTAGAGACCGCAATTGGTGTACAACAAGAAATACAAGAAACTAAATAATGAAAAATATAATAATAAGTTTGCTTGTTAGGCATAGTAGGAAAGCTTAGAGCTTCTCTTTGCCCCTGCTTTTTCTAACCTCCAATTGGACGATCTAGCTTCCTCTTATAAGTTATCGGAATCTCTAGTAGTTCTCCAATCCTCGTCACCTATGAGAGCTCATGCTGATATGTTTATCCTCCATTCTACTAAAGCTGAGGATCTTCGTTCTCTTCTCGGTGGAGAACCTTGGTTCTACGGTCATTCGCTTTTGTTATGGCAGAGTATGATGGATTAAGGGAGGTTGCTTCGGTTTTGATCGAGTCCTTTTCTGTTTCGGTAGAGATTTTGAATCTGCCGCTGACTTTGTTGACACTGAGAAAGTGGGATGGACGTTGGGTCATGTCAAGCAGGTTGATAGGTTGAACATCAAGAAGGGAACCAAGGCTATGGTGTGGATCCTCCATAAGTTGTGTGTTCCAGTTATGGAAGCTTTCTCTACTGTGCCTTATGAATTCGGTGTAGCTAGGTTTTCGGTGATGCTTCAATTTAGGTATGACATTATTGTTTGCTTCTGCCATGTTTGTGGTTTGTTAGAGAACTAGGAGTCAGGCTGCGGTGGAGCACCAGTTCTGAAACTTAAGCCCATCAAGGTTGAGTCGATGAAAACACCTTTTGGCTTTGGACTTTGAGTGGGGCTAGGGTTTCTTCAGAGACAACTAGGGTTTCGGGCTTCCCTAAACCTAACTCTAGTTTGCATTTAATGAAATCAGGTTTCCTATGCAGTGGATCATCTTCTGGTAATCCGTTTGTAAAGAGTGAGGTCGTCAACCCGTTTGCTGCATCAGGCTCAACAGATTTGGCTGGAAGTGGGATCCTTACTCTGTCATTCTATATCCTTGGTATTTTTGCCTCTGAATTTGCAGCGTAATTGGCACGTTTATGATCCCCCCCTCCAACTTCAACTATTGAAACTATAATGCATGTTGTTATGGTACCAGTAGAGAAAGTGATCATAATGCTCTCGGGGGTTAAGTGTGGTCCACATATATTGCTTGGTGCATATGGTAAAAGAGGTAGGGGTGAGGATTCTAAAACAAATGAACAATTGACAATGGTTCCATTCGAGTTAGCTTTTTCACCTAAAATGGCTTTGGAGCATTTAGGGGGTCAGATCATTAAGTCACCAGCCAAAAACCGTAAGGTTGGTCGCCCTCGTAGTTCTCAGAACAAGAAGAAAACATAGGAGGTTAATCCTTGGAAAATAGTGACAAAAGACTAGTCCTCTAAAAGGAAAGAAGAGGAAGTTTGGTGCTAGGAGCCTAGGAAGGTTCTGCAGGTGGGGCAATCATCTAGTGGTTCGAAGGTTCAGTGATAGATGAGCTAGTTATTTTAAATAAGTTAGCTATGTCTAACAAGTCCTAGTTCTTGTTGGTTCTAGAGTGTTGAGTGTTGAGGTCATTTTCTTAGGGTTTGCAATATTAAGATTGCTTAGGGTAGCTTTGGGTTTTTAGGTAATTTTGCATGTTTCAATTTCTAACATAGCTCACGACAGATTGTGTGATTTTCTGTGGGGTTCGGCTGCTGTACATATTTGTATAGCATACATTAAGCTGTGAGTCATCGATTGTTTAACAATTCAAAATTCAAGATGATCGGACGTTCACGGCTTGATGAATGCTATACACACATATAGTAGAAAAATCTTTATTTTAAAGAATATATAAAACAACGTCTTTTATAAACAAAAATAAAAATAAAAAATAAAAAACAAAAACAAAAACAAAACGGTGGAGTGTTGGATTTTGTACGAGACGAGTTCAATCCAACTTGCCTCTACCAAACCACCACCCCCCTCACCAGGCAGCAAACAAAACCCACGCTCAATTTGCTCAGTCCGCCAAGTTTCTCTCCTCTCTATCTCCAACTCCAACACCCAAACATATTTATGAACAATCCCAACAATATCCCACACCCACTTCTCTATCTCTCCCTCCTTTCCCTTCAACTATGACCCTCTTCTTTCCCCACTTCTCTTCATCTTCAACAATCCCTCCTCATCCACACTTTAACACCCACTTCTGAGATCCCCAAAACAAAACAAATTCATTCATTTAATTCTTTGGCTTTGATAAGCTGATTAGTTTTTGGTTCTGGGTTCTGGGTCTTGTTCACATTCTTTTTTTGGGTTATATTTTGTGGCTATGGCGCTTGAGTCTTCAATTCTAAGCCCACCCAGGTTCATTTCAGGTTCCAAATCATTGAGTTTCTTGTATTACAATAAGCAAAAGAGTTTCCCCACCAAGGTTTTTGTGCAAAATAATCGACACCCATTTCGGTTGGTATCGAATTGCATTGGCACTAGCGATTTTAGGAGGTTTTCGGGTCCAAGATGCGAAGGAGTTGACTTGTTTGCTAATAGGGTTCGTTTGAGAGCTGTAGGTAAAGATAGTGAGGGTTACAGTGGTGCAAATGGTGATTCGGGTTCCAGTTTTGATGTTGTGAAGGTGATGGTGAAGTGTGGAGTGGTTTTAGCTGCTATGGTTTGTGGGGTTTTGGTGTATGGTTCTAGGAGAGCTTTTGCTGTGGAGGGTGTGGTCAGTGCGAGCTATGGGGTTGTTGACAAGAGCATATTAATGTTCAGAAATGCTTGGCCCAAGATGCTGCAGGTTCTTCAGGTTTTTAAAGAGCAGGGTTTAGTTTTGGCAGCGCTCTTGGGTCTCTCGGCGTTTTTCTCAATGGCAGAGACTTCGATTACCACACTATGGCCTTGGAAGGTATGAACTTTTATTCTGTTTTGGCCTTAAGGGTGCCTTTGAGTATATAAAGTCCTGTGGTTGAAATATAGCAATTTATTAGTGAATGATAGAGTGCATTAGAAATCTTGGTAGAACGTAAATGATCTAAACCTTTGAATTTTTGAATGAATGTGAGTAACTAAAATATAGATAGATAATGTATTGTCTTTAGAATGTTACCATTATTTAGTTAATGTGCGCAGATTAGAATCTTTGCAAGCATGGTAATGATCCAACTATTGATGTGAAAGAATGTGCATGATCTAACCTTGTAAATTTTGAAAGGAGATTAGTTAATTGATATTAGTTTATGTCAGGTACGTGAGTTGGCTGAGAAAGAGCCTGAAAATGGTGTCTTCAGACTGCTTCGCAATGATGTGACTCGGTTCTTGACAACCATACTTATTGGCACAACGTACTTTCCTTCTCATATTTGTTGGTACTTATTTTTCCTTTATTTCGTGATGAAGTTGAACATTTCTTTCTTATTGTAGAATTTACTTGTGTACTCAGTGTTGTCAATATTGGAGCAACTGCTTTAGTTACAGAGGCTGCAACAGCAATATTTGGTGAAGCTGGTGTTAGTGCAGCAACTGGAGTAATGACTGTATGTCTATTTTCCCTGCCTGCTTTTATACAATGGAGGTTTGAAGTTTTATTCTGACAAACTACATACTGGTCACTTTAAGCTTCCAATGGTTCTTATAGCATAGATGTTTTGTACGATCAAACTTGTAATGCTGAAAATGTCAATAGCTTGTACTCTATCCTTTATCAGTAATCTTGCAAACATTGACACGGAAATATATTTGGTATCTGGAGCGTATACTGAAGAGATGTTCTTTCTTTAATGACCAAGTAGCATATACTTTTATGAGCAGTTTGGGAGAGAGATTGATCACATTTACTTGACATCTTATTGGGTATCAGATGTTACACTGTAATTTACATTGGGTGTTGAGACTGAAATTTGATAAAATGCAAAATCAGTGTTCTGTTTTGTCCTCTCCTCACTTGTTAGGGAAAGCAATGACATGAGGAAATACTATTTGTATGGAACTGATATCTAATACTGCTCTTCTCCCTTTAATGTTGCAAGGTTCTTATTTTGCTCCTCACAGAAATAACTCCAAAAAGTGTTGCCGTTCACAATCCCACAGAAGTTGCTAGGTTTGTGGTAAGTTAGATTCATTCTCTTACTTTAAGCAAGTTCCACATGTGAATACTAGTTAGATTTCCCTACCTTTTGGTATAGTGGTGCAATCTTTGTTTTTGTTTTTTTTTTCTTTTTCTTATGTTACTCCTGCTTGTCGTGCTTAATTTGACGTGTATTGAGGTTTGACGCTTCTAGGTTAGGCCGGTGGCGTGGCTTTCGTTGGTTCTATATCCGGTGGGAAGAGTTGTTACATATCTATCGATGGGGATGCTGAAAATTCTAGGGTTGAAAGGAAGAAGGTTTTGTTTTGAAGGCTCAACTTTAAATTCTCCACACCTTCTATTTTGTTTGTATTAAATTTCTTGTTCTTTCAATCAGCGAACCATATGTTACTGAAGAGGAGTTAAAACTGATGTTGCGAGGGGCAGAGTTAAGTGGGGCAATCGAGGAGGAAGAACAGGTACTCCAATAGCTTTATTTATAAAATTGGTCTGCTGAAGTATTGATTTCTCTGGTAATACCAACTAGGAAACCATGATTTCTGTTCTGAATGCTAACAGTGAAGAAAATAAATCAATGTTATGCAAGCTATAAGCTTAAAATTCAGTGCTGCTGCCATCAAGTATCCGGCAGTTGCATCCATAATTTTTATATATGTATAGGTGACATTTATTATTTCAAGAAGAATGTTGTTATATTGGTGTGAGTTAAGGTCCTACTACTGTATACGGAGAGAATAAAAGCTAAGGGGTAGGTGTGGGATATCAAAGTATTTGTATTGAAACTCCTTATGAGGTGTGTGGAACTGTGGATGGTAGCTTAGTACAAATGCAATGATACTATAAAGAGGATGTGCTCTCTAGATCCCTCACATGTGGGTGTGTACATATATTTTCTTAGGTCAACCATACAAGTATTTCTTATGGCTCGTAATTATTGTCTCATAATGGTAATGGCTTCATTTGCTCTAACTAAACTCTATGAACCTTTGTTCAATAATGTGGTCTCTGTGATCCTGGATACACACACACACATGTATCTATATATTATTTTATTTAAGGTAAAGCTTTGGTACAAATAAAATATTTTGCAGGATATGATTGAGAATGTGTTGGAGATTAAAGATACGCATGTTAGAGAGGTGATGACACCTCTTGTAGATGTAGTAGCAATTGATGCCAGTGCAACACTGATTGATTTTCATGACTTGTGGGTGACTCATCAATATTCAAGGTAAGCAAGGACATTTCTTTTTAGCAATTTTTGCTTTCATTATTATTATATTTTTCGGAGAAGATTTATACACCTCAGTTTGCTTATTAGGTAATGTATTGAACTTTCTTTTAGGGTGCCTGTTTTTGAGCAGCGTGTTGATAATATAGTAGGCATTGCTTATGCAATGGATCTCCTGGATTTTGTTCAGAAGGTGAGATTACTGTAGTCCTATTTCCCTTTGCAGTTCACATACTCGTTGTTTCTTGATTGTATATAACAATCTCTTAGTGTGCAGAATTGTAATTGTGTTTAATTTTGAAGGGTGAGCTACTGGAGAGTACTACTGTTGGGGATATGGCTCAAAAACCTGGTTACTTTGTGCCAGGTAAGCTTTAGTAGTATCCCAAGTTCTGGTCAACACTTGCATTCGTAAAAGCATTCATTATGTAACTATTTTGTATTCGTTACAGAAAAATTTCATCGTATTCTTTACGAATCAAACCATTTTTGAAATGAAATGATATCACTGGAATTAAAGTTGTTGGGTCGTTGCTTAAAATGTTTAGGTGATTTCTTTAACCTTTAGTTCCAATCCAGCGAACCCTTGGGTAGGCGATGAACAATGCCTAATCTGTTTTCCCAGACTGTTTTTTTGTATGTACTTGTTTATTTCTTTTCTCTTAAGGTGTGAACTCAGTCTAAATGGAACACTTACCAATCACTAGCCTCGACTTTATCAACTCATTCAAACCAATAGAATAACCTATACCATCAGCTGTGTCCAAGAGTTTGGACCATGCTCAAGAGTGTGCCCCATGTGTGCAAGTCCGTCATTGGAGAATTCCACCTGACCATTATCGTCATGCCAGTCTGGAACTTAAAGTCCATATAGATCATAATTTGTATAAGTCAGTGGGCAGACTAAATGAGTCTAATCCTACATTCATACTGCCAGCTCTAGCAATGTGGTCATGCTTCTCAGTTCTACTCTGTGCACACCTGAGTATCTGAGCCCCAATACTAGTCGTGTCTGGCTGCAGGCATTTGTCTATTTTTAATCTGGAACTCCCATCTGGTCCTTGATTTTCAAATGCACCAAGTAGTATACTGTAATTCATTTTGCAGATTCAATGTCAGTCTGGAATCTTCTTAGAGAATTCCGCATCCGGAAGGTTCACATGGCTGTGGTTCTCAACGAATATGGTGGAACTGTTGGGGTATGTAATGTTTTTCATTTTAATTTAGCATGTTCAATGATGCTTTTAAAATTCTAACAAGTAACCATCCTTACTTGCTTTGTGGCGAAACAGATAATTACACTAGAAGATGTGGTGGAAGAAATTGTTGGTGAAATATTTGATGAAAATGATTCCAAGGTATGGCCTTTCATCTACCTCTTTCTGATAAGTCATTGAGAACAGAAGCGGCAAAGGGCACAACCCATAGACATAATTAATTAGCAAAACAATTAGATGTAAACAAGTAAAAGTCTTTTTGGTCCCATAAAATCTGTACTCAAGAAATGATCTTCTCTTTTGTGAGGAAAGTAAATGAGCCTTCCCTGAATACACACAAAATCATACTTTGTTGGTTTGCAATATAATAATAATAATATTAAACATCTTAATAGAAGGATTAATTAGGACTATTATTTCAGCGAAGGAGGTTTTATTATGAAGATTTAGAATGTCGTCTTAAATTTAAATACTAATCCAGTGATGGAATCAGGCGTAATTATTTAATCCTTATCTTAAGGTCCTTATTGGAGAAGCCCCCTAATAACTCTAATAACCATAGTTTTAATATTTTGACAGAATCAGCTGTTGTACTTCTGACTGGCTGGTAACTTATCGTTTACAAATTTACTTACTGAAACTGTTGAATCTGGATCAGGAGGAGATTCAGAAAAAAACTGGCTACATAGTAATGCGTGCAGAGGGAGTGTTTGATGTGGATGCTAACACATCTATTGACCAGCTCTCTGCAGATCTAAATGTGAAAATGCCTGAGGTATTTTATCCTTTTGAATTCTAAATCCTGAGTATGGTTCTTGAATCTATATATTGGTATACCCATTTCTATTTTTTCCGGACTTCTTTAATATGGTCAGAAGAAAGTTTTCATAGTGAATATTTCCATTTATGGCATTTGCTCATCTGCTTCTACTGGCCCTGAAGCCTGAACATTAGTTCCTAGTTCCTACTCATTTATTCATAATGGTTATTGCTAAAGAGCCACATTTTAAATACAGTTGAGGTGCATCTAGCCTGTGCATTCATATTGCAATGTTGTATTGGAATAGAATACAACTAGAACATCAGATACTTTTTTTAGGTTTTAAATTTTTGCAAGTATAAATATGTTAGAAGCACCTAGGAGACCGTGCATTGATAGATTGTCAAGTATTTCCAAGTCCAGTGGTCCCTGATAGTACATTGTCACTGAGCTCAAGGATCAAATATTCGATGTCTTTGAAGGCTCTCTGGTTTTACCCAAGCCAAGGAGTCCATAAACACACACAGCCTGAAGCCTTTTATATCTGATGCATCTGATAGGAGTGAAAGCTCTCACACCATCCTAATAGCACACACTCGCTACAGAATGGGGTGAATAAAACCATAACTCCAAGCCCCGGAGCACACTGAACATCAAGGGCCTATGTGTGAATTACAGTTTTGGTCCCTTTGTTCTGAACTAAAATCATGAAATTCTTAACACCGGACCAAAAGCACAGTTGTCCAAACCATTTGAGAATCCCACAGCATCCCACCTTACTCTTGTGCAGGCAGCAAAACTGAATAATAATCAATAGTTAAGACCTTTTGATAAAAAGTTATCCACATTGATGTAGCATTTCTTATCAATGGTTGATCGATCTTATATGTAGCTGTTGTTTTCTTTTAAAAGAGCACAAGGATGCAATGGATATTCAGTTTAATAGTTTAATTGCATGGTTTATACTTTATACCCATGTGATAGTTCGGCTTAATTGCCAATATGCTCCCATGAACTTGGCCATATTTATCAAATTGCACAAATTTGCAATTGTGAAGATCACCACACTTTGTTTGACAGAAATTGTCAATTTACACCCCTCTCTGTCTAATTAGGGATTTCTCATCCATAATTCCGTCAAATTAAGGATTCCCCTTTCACGATTGCTTCAGTTTACACTCCATTGAATCAAGCATTTTCCATCCATCTTCTCAATCATCTTTTTTCCTTCTACATTGTTGAAAACTTATTTGATTTTCTTTATCTTCTATTTTTAATTCTTAGTTTGTCATGTAGTTGTAGCCACATCGGCAAACAGATGGATCTTATAAGTGCGACATCACTTACTAACAGAAATATTGGTGGAGAGTTTTCTTTGACAGAGAGGGTGAAAATTGACAATTTGTGCCAAGTAAAGTTGCCAATTATTGCAATTGCAAGTTCAGGGTGCAAATCGACATTATGTTATGATCATGACTTTAAGTCTGAACTGCAGAAATACAAAACCTTGTAAATGTCTGCTCAGTGTTGTTTATCAGAGCATTAAAGTGTTTCTTCTTTCCAATTCTGCTGTGTTTTTATTATTATTTCAATACAAAGGTGTAATATGGATTGAATCATAAAGATGCATTCTCCATCAATTATGCACAGTGGCACGTTGACCTCTCACTTGTTGTTTGCAGGGTCATCAATATGAGACGGTATCCGGATTTATATGCGAAGCATTTGGTTATATACCAAGGACGGGTGAGAGCATCAAAGTAGTTCTTGAAAAGGAAATTGAAGAGGAGAATGATGAGTCCAAATCCGAGAAGCAGGAGAAAAAGGAAAAGCACCAAATTTTTAAACTTGAGGTATGACGCTGAGTATTTTGCTAAAATAAATGCAAATCCATTGCATGTTGCAGACGTAATTAAGTGCAACTTTGAACGATAGCCTTGCATGTGTTGCTTTAAATGATCTACAGATGGCTAGTAATTATTGCGGATGCCATGAATGACTAGTAATTCCCATCATAAACCCAATGCCGATTCCCAGTGCCACCATGGCATTTCTACAAAACCTGACAAGAATCTCATTCAGAGTTTGTGTTCTTAGACTAACCCTCACATTCAAACCCACTTTTCTTGCTTCTCATACAACACTAATACCTTAATAGAGTGAAGAATGTTTTTTTTTTCTTTGAAAATTAACAGAAGAGTGTACATGGGGAAAATAAAGGCCATGATAGTAGATTGACGATTTGGTATTCTGACTATTGAGCCTAGAAAACACTATGAAGACTAACTTTGTCATGAATGCAGATTCTGGCTGGAAATGCCAGAAAGGTTGGTGCTGTTCGATTTGAAAGGTTAGAAAATGATACTGCTACGTTGGAGACCAAAGAGGTTGCCCGCCTGGTTCCCAAAATTATGAAAAGAAAGTCTAGTAGTGGTCATGACTCAGATGGTGGAGAATCTGATGAAGATTCGTTCCAGAAGAGACCACACCTTGAAATATCTGATGAGCATGAAGACACCGTTGATAATCTCAGTAGGCATTAGTTGAATTGCTCCTGTTTCCATTTTTTAACGGGAATCATAGAAGAGCGAAAATTGAGAAGACAAAATAACGAGAGTGAGGAATGAATGCTGTAAAGAAATCTTTATTTGATGTTTCAACATCTGTAGATTTTCAGTTACCCCTTGTAATACATGTTTGTTATATATGCCAAGTGCCATTTTTTGATGTCAACATTGGTTTAGTGGTGGTAGGCAGTCTTCAGGTAGTTGGAGGGACCAATTCAACAGCAGAGGGCCAAAGATGTTTAGCTTTCTAATGAAGTGATGGATTGATCGTCCAATTTTGTTATTGGCCTTGAGGTCCCCTCTAGTTTTTTACCTTCTTTTTTGGTTGGCTGTCATTTCTAAATCTTTTGGATAGATTTCTACCCTTTGTAAGATCAAATTGGATTAGAGGATGATTACCATATGAAATGCTTGTGCCATGCTGGTAAAGAATGAAACTGTAAGCACCTAATACAGCTTGCGAATCCGAAACAAAATAAAAATGAGAAAATTAGAAAGCTTCCACAAGCTGATCACTAACCACACCACTCTTATTCCTTCATAAAGAGATTCCAATCTTCAACCCAGAATTTGAGACTAAACAGATACAAAAATTGGTGTGAGACTAACAAGCCTGCATTCTTCTTCATAGATCCCTCTACTTATAAATTTGAAAGCCCTAGTCTTGAGGAAGGATATAGAAGCTGGTGGCATGATTTTTTGCCTACTGATAAGTTTCTGCACAGTAATTCACTAATTTGCCCTGGCGACTGATGGGAGCAGTCCTCAGAAAAGCCATAGGTTCTTTTTCATCAGTCAATATATACATGAGGACTCCCCTCAGTCCAGAAATGTAATAGTTATTAAACCATTACATAATATGAATTATATGATTATAATTGACATAATAAAGTGAACAAAAAAAAGGTGATCTTGATCGTCCTGGTACATATTAATAATTACATTGCTCATATTTCTCCATAGAAAGTAATTAGTTATATATAGACTCATACTCCTATAGATATTGTTTAGCTAGAACAATATAACAAAGACAAACTTAATAAGCATGAAATGATGTCCATGATTGCTAGAAGTTGTTCAAAGGTGAAGAGAAGTATCCACATCCGAATCATCAAGTTTGCTCGGTCTGCGCATGGCTACTTGATAATTTTGCTTGCTCTGCAAGTAACTGGGTTGGAGATACATTGAGACTTGGGGTTGTTGCTTACACTGAGAGCTTGTCATTTCAGATTGAAACACCAACTCCTTCGGCTCAAAATGTGCGGCGGCTTGATGAGTTTGATTAGCCCTCTCCGCAGATTCGGCTATGAGCTGCCTCAAGAGCTCTCTCTCCTCCCTCATCTCCTTAGCTCTCTGCAGTTGCTTAAATCTCTCCTGCAACAAGGCAATGGAAGAATGAACTTTGACAGTTCCATCATTAAGGTTCTGTGATCTGGCCATGAGAGGTATTTAGGGAAGTGTAACTTTCAATGAGACTATATATTGAGAATGCCCTTAAGGAGGAGTTAGAGGTGTGGCATTGTGGTTGTGTTAGTTCATATATATAGGAATAGGACATGGGGTAAAGTTTGAAAATCGTTATTAATCTAATCAAATAGTTAGCCATCTAGCAGATTCTGATGAATGATGTAAACAAAGAAATTGAAGTATCTGCAGTTGCGGTGCAAAGCGCCAAAGGCCAAGAAGGCAAAGGCTGGGGACTAATATTCTCACTAAGTTGGGTTTGGTAAATGAGAAGAGAGGCAGAGAGACACAATAGAGAGAAGATGGTGGGCATGAGAGTCCAAATGGATGTTGTGTTTGTGTAATTTAGCTATTGGAAAAGCTTTTGTGGAGGAATATGTGGATGGGTGATGCTTTGTCGCCTTGTCTCCAAGGAGACTTGATGTGGCTTTGGAGAAGATGTTGCCTCATTTGGTGAGGTTTTGGTGGGGGATCTTGTCATAATATTTCTACCTTTGCAATTCCCCTTGCTCTTAAGTTTCTCTTTTGCTCTATGGGTTAAAGTTAGTTTTTTTTTTTTAATCAAATAAACAGCTCGATCAGACACAACAACGAGTCTATTTTGAGTTCGCGCCGAACTCACGACCTCTGTCACTCGACCAAATGGTATTGGACGGTAAAACTTAGTTTTGATGATAAAAAAGAAAATTCAATAATAACCTTGAGTTCCTCAAGAATTTAAAAGAAACAATTTAGTTTTTCTTTCTTTAGTCCAAGAAACAAATAAACTCGGGGATTGATTGGTTATACGAACTTAGTTATGGAAATGAGAGAAAGAGAACCTACCAAAAGGCACATATGTCCCTCAGTCCCTATTGAGAGTTGGGAAAACCTCTTGTTTTCTTTTAACCTTTCTGATTTGGGTTTTAGTTCTTGGACGAAAACTGAAATGAAGTCATAGATATTAAATTGGATACCATTTCTTGGTTGTTCTAAGTTCATGGTTTGATATACAAAAGTTGATGATCAAATCACTAGATAATATAAATGTCTATTTCACAATCGTGATGAGATCTACAACCACTAGATATCAATCAAAATGAAACACGTAGCCACATGTATAGTACATTCACTAACTCTGTAAGCTAGTGAGCCGGGTAGTAGTTTATCTCTGGGCATACAAATGGATTTCCTGGAGACTCAAATTGGGGATATGCAAAGCATGACAACTTATATGCTGTTCTATGTAACTCTTCTCAAAATTTCAAAAAACAAAAAATAAACAAGAAGAAGAAGAAGAAAAAAGGTGCTGAGTTGAAATCCAAGCACACTTGCAGACCGCAGCAAGAGAGCCAAAAGAAATGAAACAAAAGATACGGTAGAGCTAGGACAGTTATTGTATGAGGTACTCTATCCAATGCTAGATGCAGAGGCACATACTAATCGAATGATCATGCCACATCCCCTGAAGGATGCATGAAGGAGTTAAATGATGTTTCTATTTTCTTTTGTTATGGATCATTCATTAATCGTATTTTCACTATTGAAATTTCGTCAGTTCAGTCGTTAGTTAATTTTATCGTTCAACAATAATGTCTCTAAGGAAAAAAGAAGAAGCTAGGGTGGATTAAGAACTAATTAGAGCTAACATAAGAATAGTTCCAAACACAGACGCAACACATACAAGAAATGCTGCCTGTGTAAGCAAATGCAAGTTAATTAGTGAATCAGCATCTTCAGTAGTATAGGTTAATTTGTTGCTAAATTTAACAATAGTTAGGATATTTAACAATTGAAATAGCAATTGTACGTGCTCCAGCAGTAATTGTTACGTTAAGTTATATTTTTAACGAATCATAAACTTACACGTGGATAAAAAATGGAGGAAAAACATAAGTTTCTCTTTAGCAATTCTTGTCTAGGTTGATAAATTACTCAATTTAGTTTAGCAATGTTAGGATTTAGCAATATTTTAGGTATTCTGCTAGAGCTCTTATTCATCCCAAAAATTAACAAATTTCAAAAAAAAATTGATTTAGCAATACTGCTGGAGATGCTACATATATAATGCAAATTAATGGTAAATGAGCAGATAGGGTACAACCTCAAGGTAGCCAATCGAAATACATTCCTCCAGTTCTCCAAAACATGCATCATCCCATGTATATCGATCTTGTGAAGCATGATACATGAAAAGTTGTTTAATTTTGATTTCGAATCAAGTGCTTTGTCAAACTAGCTAGTATGAGAAATTTTGGTATATTACAAATTAACATGACAATTTAGGGTTAGGTGTGTGTATATATATATACACATGGCCCTTCCACTAAGGGATTCTTTTTTTTGACATATATGAGGGATGGGGGATCACACCAACTTTTCGATCACAAAATCACATCTCCACCGTTCAATATGTAGTTCTATATGAGTATATATCATTTCTGTAAATTTTCAGAAATTTTGGTGATCGTTAAGGCATTCAAAACTAAGATTTATAATTATAAGCATGAACGGTTCAGGTTTGACAGATTTGGTTCGTTCATTAATTTAATCTTGTTCGACACCTTAACGATCACCAAATTGGCTGAAAATTTACAGAATTGATCTATATATAAGGACCAACAAACTGAATGGTGGAGATTCAAAAATATAATCGAAAAGTTGGTGTAATCCTCTATCCCTCATATATGTCAAAAAAAGGGACCCCTTAGTGGAATGACCATATATATATATATATATATCAGTTCCTATCCAGAGCGAAGCTTCACTTTGAAATTAAAGTGTGAAGTTCCTTATTTGACTCACTTTTCGGTCATATTTCCATATCTCTACCTTTCAATTTGTAGAACCTAATGCATAGATCACTCTTGCCAAATTTCATCCAAATTAGTAATCGTTAAGGTACCGAATTAGATTAAATCAACGAATGGACCATAAATCTGTCTATTCATAACTGTTTGTGTAAACAACGATTATGAAAACCCAAACGATCATCAAATTCAATGAAACTTAGCAGAAGTGATCTATGTATTAGGTTCTACAAATTGAATGGTGGAGATGTGGAAATATGACCGAAAAGTGAGTCAAATAAGGAACTTCACATTTTAATTTCAAAGTGAAGCTTCGCTCTGGATAAGAACTGTATAATATATATATATATATATGATCACCTTAATTAGAAAAGAGCGTCATATTTTGGACAGAATGTTTGGACCGAGTGTTTGGACCTCCGATTAAGTCCAAGTAATATTCATCTTCGTTTTCATGTTCTTATTCCCAGAGGCGTAGGCAAGGGAGGGCGAGCAGGGTCAATTGACCCTTCTTAATTCCTGATCTAACCAACCATTGGTTTAATATTTAATAATATATTAGATTAATGACCCTCCTAATTATATGAGAAAATATGAAAGTAAAGGAGAAATATGTTTAAAAGTTTTGAACTTATGCCCCCATTCACCCCCACAAGTCCATTAATCGGACTCGTCTCCACCATCTTTAAATATATACTGCATTTTATTTAGGGTGCGTCTATTGTCACCCCACAAACCACTTTGTTCACCTCACACATTGTTGATTTATTGAAATATTAAAATACCCTGATGTAAAATTACAGCAAAGGACAAGAAGTTGTTACAAATTACAAATTTTTTCTTTTTTTTTTTTTATATTTTTTGTTTTGGATGAACACAAATTTCATAACTCTAACCCAGATTTATCATATTCGGTCGTGAGTCTAAAGACATTAGCATTTAACCTGAAGATGAGATAAAGTATTTGTATTTTTTTTTTTCTTTGTTGATGATTCGTCTATCTTTTTATTCATTATTTCTCATGTCGACTTTGTATGTAAAGTCTCATGGAAAACTATTGTACCGTATTTATGAACAACAGATAGATCAGTTCAAGAAACTTAGAAGTATGGAAGACGTTGCTATTAGAGATACATTTACAAACATTGTGCATCTTGATATCGACTGATATCATTAAGTTGTTAAATTTGAGAATTTTTTCTTGTTCTTTAACTTGGATTTATTTATACTTTCATATGAATTTTTGTTCACTTGGTGATTTTACTTATCTTGAGCAACTTTGAATTTGACAAAATATATGAAGATAATGTAGGGTGAACAAAGTAGAATTGAGAAAATGGTTTTTTAAATATTGTTAATGGGTGAACAAAGCAGACTTATAATTAAAATTATATGAGTGAGGTGTGAAAAGAATGTGGGGTGATCAAAGTGGTTGTGGGGTGGCAATAGACGCACCCTTTATTTATTAACTGATTAACTAAAGATATATGGTTCATCACATATATTGTATGGGTACCCATATTGTATAGTTTAGGTTTATACACTTTTTCTTCTTTCTCATGGTCAATCTCTCTTTGCTCTAGTGTCGTCTTTGGTGTTTCTCACTTTTTCACCCACAAATACCAAGTTAAACAGTCAGTCTAATAGTACTATTTCTTTAGTATAGGCAAGATCAATCAATAAAGATAGCTCAAAGAACTGAATTCTTTTTGTTTTGCACGTAGATTCGATAGACATAACCAATACGTTTTACTATGTGTTGTAAGGCAGAAATATGATTTGATATAAGCTATGAAATGGTTACTCCATATGTGAATATATGTACCATGAATATATATATCTCTAAATAATCAACTAAAAGTAATAAGAACGACATATTTATATAAGCTAATATATGTAAGTTTTTTTTTTCCCGTATAATCAATCTATTATTTGACGAAGTTCTTGTTTGATATAATCGTCATCATGTAAGTTTAACCCTTCTAACTAGCATTTCTGGCTACGTCACTGCTTATTCCATGTTCTTATTTATATCTTTTGGATATATCTCATTAGCATCGGTAGAAATTTTCATGAAGTAGCAAGACGATATGTCCTTATTAGTCGTTACTCTATCATATAATGCAAGCCTTCTGGCATGGCTAGCTCAAATACGTAATTCGTAAATGTGATTATTAACAATCATTATTCATTAGCAACGAACGTTTTAAATCTAAAAAAAAAAAAAAAAAAAAAACATAGGGCCATAGATCGCTAGCTTGCTAAGTACTTTTCTGCATCTGCATGTTTTTGTGTTCTAATTAACTTTCTTTCTAGGGTTCGCAATGCAATAATTGAAATGCTAGTGAATCTCCTTCGAAACCAACAAGCCACCCATGTCCATTTAGCAAATATTTCGATCTAATTTTCAGTAAGTTCATAAAATAATAAGCTCCTCCTCTTGAACTACATACTAGAGTGGTCGACTGTTCATATATTCATTAGCATGAGGCATGCACTAGATAATGATATTTATAAAATAGCCTCAAAGGGCCAAATGATTCGTATAAAATTAAGGGTTTAGGGTTTAGGGTATAGGGTTTAGAGTTAGATAAAATGATAGACAAAAGGCTAATGCTTTCTGTGTCCAATCCTCTTCCTTTTCCGATGTGGTCGTCTTCTCCTGCTAAATTTCTCTACGAACCATTCATGCTTACTGGTTGTTAAAATGTTCCCAGCAAATATTCCAACTACCAGCCTAGAAACAAGTCCTGCATGTAGGGAAGAACACATACCATATATTCAAAGGGAAAACCAGGGTCTTGGTGATTTTCTTCATTCTCAGAAACTTCATGACATTTCTCTGACAAAGGGTCTCCACATAAACCCGAGTTTCCCCGTAAGATAGCAAGGTAACGTAGTTGTGCTAGAGTGCTAGGTTGTGGGATACATTAAACATAGCAAGGTAACGTAGTTGTGCTAGAGTGTTTGGTATCTCTCCTGAAAGCTGGTTTCGAGAGAGATCCAAAGATTCAAGTTATGTGAGGTACCTTAAAGATGATGGTATGTTATCCGTGAGAATTTTGTCGGAGAGGTTAAGAAACGAAAGCCCTAACAAATTCCCAACGATGCCTGAAATCTTTCCTTCAAATTTATTCCTCGAGAGATCTACGAATTTCAAGCAAGGACCATCAAAGGGTTGTACGTGAGACTTCTCCCTTTGTTGAACACTGTCACCAAGGAACCGTAAGTGTCATGGAAATATGGGTCTTCAAAAACAGAAACAATTTTGAGGCAATCCCATCTCTCCATGTAGTCAGATGTGGCAGCATATCTGAAAATGCATTGTTCGATATGTCGATAGTGCACAACTTTGAGGACTCGAGGTAATCTGTTGCATCCATGCCAACTGTGCCATAAAATCTATTAGACCGTCGTAGACTGAGAACCCTTAAAGCCGGAAATGCCCACAACCAAGATGGGAAAATGTCACTGATATGCAGTGGCGGAGCCAGAATTTGAAGTCTAGGGGGGTTCAAATATATATACGGGAGCTTATGTTAAATTTAGTGAAAAATTACCTAACTCAAAGTTTTGTGTTTTTTTTTTCTTGTATAAAATGATCAAATGAAGATCTTCAAATGAAACAAACTTTTGTAGAAAATTTTCAAATGAAACAAAATTTTGTTATATACGTCTCTTAACTCGTAAAAAAAATTAAAAATATACGAGAGAAGAAAGTAGTATTTTATTCATTTATTACTTCATAAATTTTGTTTTGGTAAATTTTATTAGTAGTAAGTTAATTTCCTATTAACTTTCTTACCAATCAATCTATAGATACATTTCTTAATATAATTGATTTGTCATTTAAATTGATTGATTATGAGAAATTCTTAGGGGTTTAATGATAAAATTTAATCAATTTTTAATGATAATTCTTCGGGCCTAATAATTTCTCCGCCCCTACTGATATGATTCTTTGCCAAATTAAGAAACTCTAGCCGAGTACAATTCGATCGCCATCGATGTTGGTAGCTTCCCATCTAACATATTGTCACTCAAGTAGATTGATATTAAACTAATTCCATTGGTACACATTGGAGGAATTTCGCCATGGAAATGATTAGGTTCAATATCTCCATGGCATTAAAGTTACCCAGACATTCTGGAAGGAGGCCACCCGATCAGGCTGTTGTTGGACGAGTCAAGAATATATAGAGAACTAATCAAGGTTGCAAACACTATAACCACTAACCACTGCTTGGAACAGAATAAACTTGGATTGTTGCCGGTGGAGTTGGCAAGGAAACCTTGCATACTGTTAAACCCAGGCTCTAAAATCATTAGATTTCTTCCATGGAAGAAAAATTGGATTTTGATCAAATCCAGTCAAAGTTTCTTGAGAGGTTATGAAACAACTTAGAGATTGAAGTTCTTTAAAATACACAAGTCGTTGACAACTTGACATTTGCTAGCATCTTTCAGGAAGATGGGAATGTCAAAAACAGAAACCAAACAGAAAGGAAAGAACATGCACTATGACACATAGCTACTTCAATTTGCAATATTCCTTTGGCCAAGTAGCTAGGTCAAGTCATTTGTATTATTGCTCATTTGTAAATAATTTCTATCACCTTGCTGATATATAGTGAAAAATTGACTACAATAAGCATCCTTGGTTTGGGATCGGAGGCATCGGAGATTTGGAGTAGTAGATCAATACAAAACGAGAATGTGGGTTCTCCGGCCAAGAAGAGAGCTAAGGATAATACATTCGTGAAGGGAAATATGCATATAGCTATGTAGGACTGTAGGTATATCATCACTGACATCACATAATGGTGCAACCCCCTGATGATGGTGGATCATAGATGTGTAATTCCATCTCATGATGATGACAACCTCTTCTTCCCCTGATTGGACTATTCTGATTAATAACTTTCTTTTCGGTAATTTCTTCCACGCTCACCAAGTCTGCATAGCCGAGCTTCTTCCTCAGCAATTTGGCCAGCCTCGCTGCATCAACCCCGTCTCCGATTATCTCTATTTGGTCTCTCCTTGGCCCCTTGAAAGCCACTGATTTAACACCTGCAATAACAATGTACATTACTCAAAAGTTAAAACAAAGAAACATGATCAAAGACAAAAATCTGATTCGTTAATTAGCATAACACGTATGTACATAAATATACGATGAATACCGTCTTCTACAGCAGCTATTTTCATGGCCTTGGACCGGCATTTGTCGCACCAAATGTTCGCCTCAATGGTTATCTTTCGCTGCAGAAACATATATCAGATAGTTAATCACAGAGTGAATGTTTGAGGTCTTTTAGACACACATAGAGAAAGAGGATGAGAATGTGAAATTGGTTTGCTGGGATCGGAGTTTATTATACCCTCATCATATTCTCCTGAATAAAACCAAAACCAGAATGTGGGTTCTCCAAGAAGAGAGCTAAGGATGTTAATTCTGGCTGCTAAATCGATCAGAATGTAATGAAGAGAGCTAGAAAACTGAGTCTGTCTTTTATAATGCAAATGCAAACATATCTTTGCTAATTAACACGAGAATGGCAGCTATTACCTACTCTAGATTATAATTCTGATCCACATTTTGTGGGTTCAACGTACATTACAGGGCCTATCGCAGTTAGCCTAAATGTTTTTGCCTACTACTCGATCCTCTTAATTTGCTAATTTGATTTTATCAAAGACTAGTGGTAGAAGTCAATCAGTATATTATTAAGTCAATTAGCACATTCCTAACTATGTCAACTTGATTAGCTGCATTAGTGTACGTACGCGTAAAGAGTATTACATAAAAATTCAAAAGCACATGCATGCATGTTTGATTAGCTACTCACTAAGTACAATTAGACGTGTAATTAGGAGCTAGCCATTATGAGTTCCACCGATCAAGTATCAGATTATAGAGATTTCCACAGATTTGTTTCTTTCTTAATAAGGAATCCTATTCCCAAAATAATTAGAGTTCAAACTCTATAAATAGGTTGCATGCACGTTTATGATCAAAAAGTAAAAATCTTTTGAACGAAACTCTATTGCAATAGAATCGATCGTTTTCTATGGAGAAAGAAGATGCTGCTACGAAGGTGATGAGAGGATTATGCGCTACTGGCCGGAATATACCATTTGATGTGTCGAGAAATCTTAAATTTCATGAGATGTATTCAGCTATAAATAATGGACCCAAGTGGTTATAAGGCTCCGTATGAAGGAGCAAGAACTTCTCTACGTAATCGATCTTATAAGGCTCCATACATAAACATGGTTTACTCACGGTGTTTCATTCATATCTAATGGTCAAATTGCTACAAATTGTTGATGAGCGATGTTTCTTTATGCTCAAGATTTTTCTGGGATTCTGAAATGTAATTTGCTCCTTTATGCTTACTGTAATTGATGAGGTAAGACCGTCAAATCTTCTCCAGATCGATAGTCAATCACAATTCATCAAACTATGAATATGCTAGGAGAGAGAGACAGAAAAGGTACATAAACATATCTTTTGGTCCCTCTTGTGTTGTTCATACCTTAAATCTTATTTTTATAGATTTGAAAAAGGAGCTGCATTGGTTTGAGAATGTTAACTTTGCAAAATCTATATATAAAGGTAAGGTATGAACAGCACAAGGAGACCAAAAGATATGTATATGTACCCTTTCAGTCTCTCTTTCAGCACATTCATACGTATAAGTTTGATGCATTGTCAATTAAACTATCGGTCTGGAGAACATTTGACGGTCTCACCTCAACAATTGCTGTAAGCATAAAGTAACAAAGTACATAACCGATTTTTAGAATCCCAGAAAAAATCTTGAGCATAAAGGAACATATCTCCTCGACTAGCAGTAATGTTTAGTAAGTGGTTCACGCTTCACATTGACCATCCATCTGATACGATTGAAACACCTTGAGTAAACTATGTATCCCTTATATGTCCAATTCTTTATCCAAAATTCGCTTACACTCATCAGTAGAGAAGTTCTTGCTCTTTCATAATTTAGAGCATCATAACGCTTTGGGCCCATCGTACGTATGAAAGAGCAAGAAGATATAGCTTGGAATCTAAGCATCTCTCCCACAAATACATCCCAGAAAATCTGAATTTACAAGAGGAGGGTTAACCCTCTGTACTCGTAAAAAGCTCGAAAGTCGTAAATAGATAGATTTCCGAGGAGTGAAGGTCTACTTAAAGATCGGCCGATCGGTACATTGATTCAATTCATTTCCAACTCTCCCTCCTTAGCGAAGTCTCTAAACTTGTGTTACTATATTTGGCAAGCCCGAAATCACCTAATTTTTTGACAAACCCCTTTTCATAAAGCAGCCTTTCAATTTACTCAATGTGTTGCTGCAATCCTGGCCCTTTTCCTAAGATCCATCCCACCTCTCCTTAGAATTCTATCAAATGGTACCCTCCCCTTGCCAATTTCAATAAACTAAACTTCAATTTCTCTGTTCATGATGATTCCACAACTGCAGCTGGTTTTGTTGTGCGTGATTCTCTTGGTCAACCAATCCTTGCTTCCTCAAAAAAGTTGGGGATTGCTAATGCCCTTGTAGCAGAAGCGCTAGCCTTACGGGAAGCTCTTCTACAACTTAAGCAACACTCTTCTCAAGCTCTCATCATTGAAGGCGAATCCTTATTGATGTCTTACTTGGTAACTCAGAATGTCCATGGAGGATTAAAGTACTTGTGCATGATATCCAGCAGCTTATGCATCATTTTGAAGCTGTTTCCTTCAAACATGTCGGGCGAGAAGCCAATTTCGTGGCAGTTTACCTTGCTTCCTTGGGGCACATTGTAACAGGCACTAGAACTTGGTTGTATCAGCTTCCCTCTCAAGTTCAGCCTGCTTTCTATTTCGATTTGTCAGGAATAGGCTGTGTAAGAGGTTTTTCTCTGTAATTTGTTTTTTCTCAATCAAAAAAAAAACTGAATATCTAATTCTCTATAAAAACTTAGGTCTCTGCATTTTCTCATTCTCTCGGTAATACGATTCTTGCCCCATTCATAGAATACCACTATGAGATGCAGTACAGAAGACTTAGGCTTGGATCGAGTGGCCATCAAGTTTAAAGGTTCGTGATCCATTTATCGTTTACTTCTTGTTCTTACTTTTATACAATTATATCTATATTATTTGTGAAGCGATCTAATGGTTTTTGAGTGTAAGTTTACAGAACTCACCTCAGTTGGGTACGTTTGATCCGTCGATCCGCAACCACCAATTCATGTAACACTGGGACTGGCCACCAACTTTTGCATTATGAGTGAAAGTGTAGAAAACGTAGCAGCTTATGTTAAAACTATGTAGAAAATTAAACACTACGAATTTATGGGAAACGAAGATAAGGAGAAGTAGTAGGCGGACGAGAAAGATGTCATACTACAGAACAAGAGAGTAAACTCATGCTTGCCATTCTATCAGCCATTGTATTTTCTTTCTGAAGAATATAAGTGCATCTCCAACGGTTTTTCCAAAAATTTTCTATAATGGGGAAGCAAAAGTTAACGTTTCAAACAATTTTTCTTCTCCAACTCCAACAGATTCCTCATTTTGGAGATTTCATGATCATTCCCCAAATTCTTTTATAAAATTATAAAGTTTGCTGCAAATATGGGGAATTTGAGTTTCTCTCTCCTCACATTCCTAATTTGGAGAAAGTTTTAGAGAATCTGTTGAAGCAAAACACCCAAAATTTTCTTCAAAATAGAGAAAATCGAGAAAATGAGGAAGTTGTTGGAGATACTCTAAGAACAATGAAAGATCATTGCAGCTAACCAAGTGAGTCATCAATTCAAGACGATCAAACTTTGAGTCCGTCGTATGAAAGAGTAATAAAATAGCTCGAAATCTAATAATTCTAGTGTTAATGAAAACCTTCAAAATGAGAGTCTAGATCAACAATTTGATAATTTGTGTGTGAAACAAATAGTGGTGTATTGGACAATTAAATAAACAGTTCTATCAGATTTAACATTCGTATTTCAATATTTCATACTCTTCGTTGTTAGTAATTGAACAACACAGTGAATGAATTTTTTTTTTTTTTTCATCAGATTATTCAATGTCCCCTATAATTATACTACGTTATCAATCAAGATAACCTACTGTAGTTTAAGCAAATAATCTTGCGTGTCATCAAAATCTAAAATCTAAACTAGAAATATAATAAGAACAAATGGAGCTATTGATTACATAATTAAACTCAAAACCTTTAAACAAGAAACTTCCAGTTTGAATGAACCAAACATAGGCTTATATATCATCGATGATCACTAACACGATCATGCATGAAGATGAAGACTTCATGCAGATGAAGTTCGCATGCATCATGCATGTATATATATAGATGGTTATTACTTCTATTTTCCTTTTTTTTCGCTTATTAATATTTCTTATACATCTTCCGCTTGTTCCACTAGTTCTTCCACATTCACTAAGTCAGCATGGCCAACCTTCTTCCTCAAAGAGAGAGCCAAGCCAACTGGATCGACTCCATCTACAATCACCACAATTTGATCTCTATTTTCCTTATTGAATACCACTGAATTAACACCTGCAAACAGTACTAATCAAATCATGATCGACATGGGATTCATGTCAAGCAAAACAAGTATGTAATCGACCCTTTTTCTTAACTTTCATATATGAAAGACTCCAAACAAAAGGCCAAAAGGTTACTGTATATGCATGGAGAATACGAGACTATGAATATAAACATACCGTCAGCGACAGCAGCTATCTTCATGGCCTTGGCACGACGTTTTCGGCTTCTCATCTCCACCTCAATCACAATTCTTTGCTGCAACAATATTCATTCACAAATTATGTCATGCATCTTTATACCCTCTTTGTGAAAAGTAAATCAGTTTAGCTCTTGAACCATATATCATCACAAGTGATATTATCATGATGAAGATGTTATATTTGCAGAAGGAAAGGATTGAACAGTATTTCATTGGGAAAAAAGGGAGCTACTTTCATGCAGTCAACACTATACCCTTTTGATAGGAATGCTCATATACACAATCACACATGAACGAGTTTTGCTTTAAATTAGATTGATCTCTTACCATCATATATATTGCAGCCCACCCAATATCTCCGGAAAATGTAACTGATTTAGCTTTTGGTGGTATATATGAATCCTCAGATATACGATATGAAGATCGATGTAGAAATTTATGGAATATATTTAGGGTCATATATATAAGATACGAAATAAGCTAGTATATATGAAGCGGCGAGAGACTAATCCAAGATTGCAAGTAATCCTCATGTGGTAGCTACTAGCTAGTGTATGTTCATGAATCAACGAAGCTGGAGATCCACTTTTTTAGGGTTCAAAGGTACGTATATATGTTGCCGCGTTCTCAGACCATGCTAGCTTGCTTAACACTATGACAAGAATTCTTTGCTCGTCATGGCTCTGCTGCGCTGCAATTACTAAGTAATGACTATATATATATATATAGACACACACACATACAAGTCAATTAGTAGTGCATATATAGTTATATGACTTAATTAATAGAAGTGAATTGTAAATTGTCAAGTGACTTGATCTGATCATCCAGATTAAGTCAATAATTGCCAAAAAGCTCCAACCCATCACATGTTTGGAGTAGTTAGTAGCTACTGATGACGTAATCTCATCGAGTCATGATCATGATTTATGACATCTTAATTAAGTCCTTATTAACACATGCCCAGTATTATTATTATTATTATTATTATTTTTTGTCCTTTTGCGTTTGGGGTTGAGATCAAACAACAACATGCACAAATTCGAGCAACTACCATACATACATACACAAAAATCTTCTACTTGCAGGCAATTAGAATCCAAAGGCAAAAGAGGCACCAAGCTAGTCAGGAAGGATAAAATTGTGCCACTTTCTACTCCAGACAAGCTAAGGCCTAAGGGTGGTCGATCGATGTTGCAACTGCAGACTCATTGGTTTCCGTGGTCGCGCGTACCATATTTGGTTTTAAGGCGGCAGCACCAGAGATTGCCACTTCTGCGAGCCCTTAACGTTCCGATCGATGTCTTGCGATCTCCATGGCCGCATTACTTTTGCTCCGATCCGGCCGCCTGGTTCGTCTCTCCCCAAATTCAATCACAACGTACGGTAGCAATGGAAAACCCAAGTCACTCTTAGTTGAAGATCAATGTGACGATGAAGACTGTACTACGTGAAAAGCTCCTGAAAGAACTACATATGAAATATCAGAGACCAAAAAGAAATAAAAGAAACCACTCGATCTTTAGATGATGATGACTTTGATGTTCGTCGTCAAGGACTCTATTGATCGTCCTGGATTGTTCAGAGTTCTGATCATGGTAATCTGGGGTCTGCTACGTAAGTGTTTTGAGGAAAAAAAACAAAGTGGTGCAATTTCCTTGAGACTAACTTGTACAATTGTACCCAAATATGTGTGAGAGATTCTCTCTCTATATATATGTATCTGTGATCACCAGCACCCAATAATGTCAGGCCAGAAGCTAATCGTCGACCCACAGAGACGGCGTCGTGATCCATGAACTGTTTACATGTTTTATATGTATATCACATATATGAATTCGATGAGACATATGCATTTTAGCATTGTTTATCTTTTGATATCTGTTTCCATACCAGAAAATATGACTCAATAAATATAGCACTTGCTGTTTACACCTAAATTAATATCCTACTAAACAGTAATTGTTTAAGTAAATATTAATTAGATTCATGATTCACGTCATACCGGCGAGCCCGAATAATATTGGGTCTAGAGGCGGGCTACCTCGCCTGCAAAACAACGCGAGCCGGATGTAGGGCTTGAAGGCCTTCACATATTAGAAGGACTGAAATTATGGCGAGCTGAGGAGTTCGCATATCAAAACAATGACATGAGTTGCATGCGAGCTGGACGCATGAGAAGATGTGTGATACAAGGAAGCATGTATAATTAAGGGGTCTTCTCTTTGAGTTGCATTCGGTTCCGCAAAGCGAGATGCCTCTGCGCGGGAGACTTCGCCAACAAACAAAGGGTTGACTCGGTCAAACATATAATTGCCTGAGAAGTCCTATATACGAGCGAGGTGCGGAGTCCGCGTGCTACAAACAAAGTTTGCATGGGATACTAGACGTGATAGTTATCAAGTAGCTAGCTTTGCTATATTACTCATTTGATAATTACTCATTATCGAACGCGGAACAGAAGGATAAGAAGGCTAGCTAGCTGCATCTTTAATTGCAGCGTTCAACAAGGAGTCTATTTGCATGCGAAGTGGAAAATGCTTGCAGCTAGAGTGGAGGCGAGATGTATGCGAATCACCATCTCGCGAAGTGGCTTGCACGCGAAGTTGCATGCGAGTTAGTTGGCGGGCGAACTGAATAGAGGCTTCCATGCGAAGGGGATTTCTTTCATCTGTGTTGCATGGCTGAACGTGGAGTAGTCCAATAGCAATGCAATGTTCTATTTGATTAAGGACATGTATATGCATATCTCCAAGTTTCAAGAAAAGTTGTTTGCATGCGAACTCTTCTTTCTTTAAAGTATCGGCGAAGAGGTTTTCTTGTAGGCGAGGTGGAAGACTTCGCATAAGAGAAGGAAGGAGGCGGGCTCCGCTTGCAATATATATATATCAATTGAGGCGAGCTCCGCGTGATGCTAATTGGATAAAGAAGCAAGTGGCCTTAATTGTTTGACTAGGTTAAGGAGTCCGTCTGCACGTGAAGGTGTATGTGGTGGTTAAGGTCTGTATTCCTTAATTGGATTTGCATGAATCGTCTACGTACACGTCTTGATGATGAGATTGGTTCTACTCCTCTATACGGTAGGCAGTTAGTTACTTTGCCAAAGCATAATCATGTCCAGCAAGTGATTAACATCGCCTACGCCACATTTATCGTTGAAGACTCCTACAAGTCTTTGACATGCTTTGGGTCAATACATGTGGTCCTAAATAACTCTATATAAGGAAGTTCGAGGATCTAGTTTAGACTATACAACAAAACAAATCAACAACTCAACAATTACAAAATTACCTTCAACACAGTTGAACCTCTAAAAGCTCCCCGAAGCTTTCCTTTCGTTTCCTTGTACGCTCCCCGGAGCTTTGTCTTTTTTCCTCTCCTTTCCAATTGAAGCTCTGCTCGACCCTACGTCGAGTATCGATATTGTGACGCTCAGGCGGACTACTATAAGTTCTTGCCCAGTACGCAAGGCGAATCTGAAGAACCTTGTGGTGGAGTTGGTGCTCTCTCCATCCTCAGTCGCTTGATTAGAAGCAGAAGGCTAAGTGCATCCCGCTACTACAACCACTACTTTCCGCGTTCGCGCGGTGGCACGCCCGCAACAACCAAAAGAGACTTTGCACGCCCAGACTTACTGGTGTGGCCAAAACACTTGCTAAGTCATCTTTCTTTACTTCACAACTCTGAACATGTTCTCAAATACAAATACTAATTTCCATTCGCATATAAAGAGGGCAATTTTGGCAGCTAGGAAAAAAGTTAAAAATGTGTGGGATTGTGATTTGTGAATAGAAAAAACGAAAAGGATTACGAGTATAAAATCGAAGGCGAGCATTCTTAGGAAACTGTTATGGGGAAAGTAACGTCCACTCCTCTGCTCTTTCAATCAAAGCTGGTCTGCTTCTCTCTGCAAGACCGGCCCTGGGCTAAAGCCCAACAAGCCTTTGCTTTGGGCCCCCAAATTTAAGGGCCCCAAAAAAAAATTCCAAGCATATATATAAAAAAAATATAAAAAAAAGAAAAAAAAAGAAAACATATATACTAAACATAACCTACGCAACTTATTACTTCTAGTCTTCTACAACCTTCTGACTTCTGTCTTTTTCTAATTCTCTTTAATCGAACTGACGAACTCATCAAAGTCATTGATTATTGTTTGCTGGTTTGCTACACGCCCGCCCCGCCCCGTCCGGCGTTCGGCCATCCACCCGCACGCGTCTTGCCTTCTCTGAGTCTGAGTTCTCTCCGACGAAAGGCAAGTTTTTCCTCCACTCCTCCTCCTCCTCCTCCAATGAGTCCAATCCCATAGTTAATAGTTTTTGCAATTTCATAGTTGAGAACTTGAAATTGAGAATGAGAAGGGTTTTGATTTCAATTAGGAAGACTGATTGTGAGATAGGTTTAGCTATGTTATCTATTGAAAAAGATTTGGCTGAAAAACTTGAGTATTCATGCTTAATTGACACTTTTGCTGTCAAGAATGCAAGAAGAGTAGTTTTTCAGTAACAAGAGTACTGATATTTGTAAGTTTCAGATTTTTGTTTTAATCTTTATAGCATTTCATTATTATTGGGAGTTTTATTGTTGTGTTATGTGCACACTTACTTTTGAAGTGAACTAAAATACAAATATACTTTTTGACAGGGAGCCCCAATTTTTTTTTTTTGCTTCGAGCCCTTAAAATCTCCGAGCCGGCCCTGTCTCTCTGCTCTACCTTTTCACCTCTCTGTTTCTAGCCCTATACACCTCTCTCTCCCAATCCAAATGCCTCTTCAGATCTTCACCTTTCGACCCAATTCAGACCCCTCTCTTCTCCTACCCTCCCAATTATGGAGAACACAAATATGCAATCCCAACCCTACGTAAATCATGCTCTTCCCGTGTCTATTTCTCAGGTATCCTCAGTTTTTTTTTTGTTTTTTGTTTATCTCTTCAATTTTGGAAGTTGGTGATTTTGGTAAATGGTTTTGGTTATTATGGTCAGATTATTGGAAGGTCTTGAAGGAGATCCAGAATTTAAGCAAGACTTCTTCGTGGAATTCATCGGTTTTGAGGTATATGCAGGGAAAGTCTGAGACTTTTGGAGGGAACTTCAGTACCCAAAATAGGATTCCCTATTTTGTTCATTACAATGAGAGCACTGAAGTCCCTTGTGGAATTTCCAGTTAATGATTCTGGTTAGTTTGATTGGCATCCAAGCAAGTTCTGTAATAAAGCCTCAATCCTTTTTTTTTTTCTGTGCCTTTAAGATAAAGCACAATTTAGGACTAAGAGTCTAAGACTGTTGTTTATGTGTAATACAGATATAACTGCCATGGAAGAGTGTAAAGGTCTTGTAGTAGTCTCGGCTATCTTCAATGATCATGATAAAATTCGACAACCCAAAGATCAAAAACCCTTGAGAAAGTATGTTTCTTTATGTTTATAGATGAGATAACCCTCGAAGGATTTTACCAGCATCATTTAATTCCAGAAAAATCCGAAAACTATAAGATTGGCGCATGGAGGGTTGTCAAGGTTTTGAGCAAGGGATTATATGAAAATCCGACAATGAACGGTGTGGTACCAAAGTATTTAGTACATAGACTTTTCCCTAACGCAAAATTCAGCATTTGGGTGGATGCAAAAATGCAGCTGTTGGTTGATCCATTACTTTTGATTCATGCACTTGTTGTGAACGAGAATGCCGACATGGCGATTTCAAAGCATCCTTACTATGTTCACACTATGGAAGAAGCAATGGCGACGGCGAGGTGGAAGAGATGGTGGGATGTTGATGGATTGAAGAGGCAAATGGAGACTTATTGTGAGAATGGTTTGCTCCCCTGGACTCCTGATAAGCTTCCATATCCCTCGGGTAATTTTATAGTATAATTTACAACTTTTGGGGTTAGTGAAGTTTGCTCAAGTTCTATTTACAGAACTACTTTAGGCAACTGAAGTAGTCGTATTAAGTTAGTAACACAGTTTATAATACATAAGAATATGACTAATGTCAGAACATATATGCATTTCAGAGGCATTATTTAGCGGATTTTTGCCTATTACGTATCACTTTATCCATAACAAAATTGCTTATTTTTTCCCTTTGATCACTTTGTACTTGGCAGATGTACCAGATAGTACTGTGATTTTGAGGAAACATGGACTGAGGAGCAATCTATTCTCATGCCTATTGTTTAATGAGATGGAGGCATTCAACCCAAGAGATCAATTAGCCTTTGCGTTTGTGAGAGACCTCATGAGCCCAAGGCTTAAGCTGAACATGTTTTCAGTTGAAGTGTTTGAGCAAATTGCTGTGGAGTATAGGCACAACCTTAAGCCTAGAGTTGGGACCAGTAGAGTTGAATCTGAAGGATCCAAATCCAAAAGGACCAAAAGGGCAGGCAATGATTTTTTGTATGTCAATGGCAGTTGTTGCCGTAAATGTCAGAGGTATCTTTTGGAGAGGGTTGAAATCTTCTGTCCCCGAATTCCTGTCTCCTTCCCTGTGACTCTACTAGTTAATTGACATCTGTCTTTTCTCTCCAAGTCAGCTAACGCCCTCTGCTTCTGTTAAGGTGTGGATTAAAAGAAAATTCTAAAAGTCTAAACTCTTCTTCTCCAACTCTACCCATCTATCATTCTATGTATAATTCTCAGATTTCACATGCCAATCCCTCGCATAGACCAATATAAGCGGCAACCTGATCTCCAAGTTGGAGATATGGGGGGAATCCCCTGGTTGATTTTGTCTATACCAGAAAGAAGATGATAGAAAAGGAATAAAACAGAGTAGGGAGAGGCAGGGAGTGGAGAGTGCAAAGAAGATCCTAGAAAATAAACAAAGGAGGCCAAAGCAGAGCTACTTTAGAGGCTTTTAACATATTGAAATCCACACTACATACATTGACTGGTACATTCGGTGATAGGGGTTCTTTCTTTATTCAGAATGTGACTATTTTTTTTGTTGGATGTTGTAGTTACTACTTATTACGATATAAAATAAAAATGTTAAAAAGAGAAATTTTATTGTGACAACTCAAAACTTGTAAATATAAAGATATTTCACTTGTTACACGTGTTTCCATTAAAGACAACAAATTTATTACATAAAGCAAGTCTTTTCAAAAAATGGACAATTATCGCCAATTATCGCCTATATGACATTATGCTACAAGCATTATGTTATTGATGCGATAATTTTACCAATTATCAGTTAATTTTTATGATAACTTTAACTTCCTTACACAAAATTTATTAGGCGACGAATTTTACGGATTACAACTTAATATTAATGTGACAACTAGATATTTATCATTAAAGACAGATTTAGTGACAAATTCTATGAGTTGTCGAATAATATTTCCATAACAAAATTATTTTCTTCGTTGAAGTTCAATTGGGCAACAACTTTAACTGGTTGTCACTTAATGTTTTTTTTTAAAGGAAAGGGATAACTCCTGTGGGTGTAACACCCCATCCATTAGGCAATAGCTTAAATCAACCTTCCGAGGTCAAGCTGAAAGCGGACGAGCTTTCGTTTACAAATCATTGCTCACAGTTTTAGACTTTAAATTGAAAAAAACGATAACTGAAACAAACCTATAGCTAGGAATTGAAATGTACACTCAATAGATATGAAAAACACAATCATAATTCGCAGCATCTGTCTTGATGAGCTTGGAGCCTAAAACCTCTCTAGTATACCCTGCTTATACCCATCAATACAGTGACATCGTAGCTAAAAATCTAACCTAACAAGTCTAGCAAAAAAAAAAAAAGTAATTGGGCTAAAGACAAAGCCCAACCCAATCACTAAATCCCAGTCTCTGTCGAAATTGAAGCACCAGATTCTAAGCTAAAACCCTGCCCCCCTGGCAGTTGGATCAATCCGGTGGCCGCCCGTTCTGGGAGCACATGGTGCCCTAGCTCTAGAGCAACGCCTTGAAGACTGAGGTGCTTTGGGTCGGATCTGAAGAGCCCTGTCGTTGAAGAAGAAACTCATAAACCAGATCCCAAATGCCTCTCTTTGAAGTCGTCGCCAACGAGAAAATGGGACACTCCTTCGCCGTATGCAACCACCACCAAGCACAGACCATCGAACCTTGGCCTGTCGTCGACGACCACCCCCTAGAGTGGCGCCTATCTCTTTGAAACTTAGTTCACCCTCGCCTGAATTTGAAGAACTCTACCGTGCACAAGCAAAAGCAGTCGAAAAGGATATCTGATCCCCGTCAAACCCGCCCCTCCTTGAAGACAACCAACCTCCTCGAATAGAGACGACCCCGTCGTTCGTCGTAGATGGGAACCAAAGGTCGTCGTCGCCCTATACACGAAACCTTAGGTTTCGGCCTCCATAGCTCCGAGAAAGAGGGAGATAAATTGTGGGTGGGAAATAATTTTTGTCACTTAATGTTTTTCTTTTTTCTTTTCAACATAAAATGACATTGCATATCATTCCACCGCCTCGTAGGCAGAGGGTGGAAAAGAATAAAATAATAAAAAGAGGTAGTATCCTCAATACATCAGTCTAATCTCACTTATTGAAAAATTAGAAAAACGACATAAAAATTTAGTGATTATAGACAAAGTCTCAAATAAATAAACTTGAAAAGCTTAGTTATTGAAAATAAAAATAAAAAGAGCCTATAATCATAGAAATTTAGTGATTGTAGGAATGTATCAATTAAATAAAATTGAAACTACTCAACTCTTTGCACTTAATGCTAGGGCTAGAGGCTTTGGGACATAAACAAAAACAGGTTTTACAAAACTTAAAGACTGAGAAATTCTTTTGTGATTCATGTTGCCGCATAGCCTCCATGGGCAGGAGAAATGGACTCGGTTTAATTACCAAACCAAAATACTTAACAGTGACCTAAGAGAGGAACTCTCGCTGCCTTAGTCCAGAGATCCGATATATCATAGATGTCAATTATTTTCAAGCATGTAAGACCCAGTTTGGTATTGAGTTTTGAGGGATAAAATCACTTGTAATCATCATTTTGAATACATTTTTTATTTGGTAAAATCTTATAAGGTGTTTATCCAAAACTTTTTAGTTTAAATAACCACGATTTTTAAAAGTAGGTTGAGGTTGCTTTTTTAAAATTGAGTTTTTTTAACACGATTTGTGTGAGACAAAATTCTTTCGACACGATTCTAGGTGAAATGATTGAAACCTCTCAAAATGGAGTTACGTGCGATGAAATGTGTATATCTACACGTGTGAGAAGAGATCTCCTCATCAAGAGAAATTTAAGTGAGTAATTGCTTAAGGGGAATCTGAGTGAAGAAGAAGATATATAACCCCTCAAAGAGACTCTAACACAGAAGAAATCCCCTCATATGATTATTCCAATCTTCTCAACCGTGTACGAATCTCTGAACACCGTTACCTTGATCGCGACCGTAAGTAATGTAGCAGAATCATCACTTTTGCAACCATGTGGGTGGTACGGGTTTCCTTCAAAATTAGGCAAGCACTAGCATAAGTAACCTACAGACCTAGTGATATGACAGTTGTTGCCTTGTATGCGAAATCCTTCATGTTCTAAGCTTCATCACAGAGGTCTACTTCAACAATCTTGATGGTCCAATTAAGAACCTCAACAAGTCGTTCAGTGCTGCCATGCAGTTGTTCAAAACTATAAGAGTTGGGACTGAACTAACCTTGCTCCTCAAAAAAGGCGTAGTTGCAGGGATATGATCGAGATTCTTGTCATAAAATATGCAGTTGGTGGTTAGCTCATACGGTTGCATTTGATAAAGAATATTCTTCTCGCAGGTAAAAATACTTCTTCCTGCTAATAATGGATATGGAAAAGTGAGATCACCGGCCGCACTTGTCTGAGCATTCAGGAAGAGCTTGAGCAGCTGTAGTACAAGCCACCGATAATTAGAGTAAGACTGCCGCCAAAAAAGGGAATTGCAAGGCCATGATCGACATGCATGTAGTGATGCACATGCAACACTAGCTTGCTTGTGGAATGTATCTGAGATTGAGGAGTTTTGGTATCAAATAGGTGTGTTGTTGATAATACGCAAAGCAGTAGTATTTCTAAGTCGGCCTTAATTTTGTGGTCGTACACGAGCTCGTGGGAAGTTTTTGGACAACTAGTACTCTGTGCTCTATTGGGTCGTCCCTGTTATTTTCTAGAAATTAACAAACAAACAAGAAAACATATGATCACGCGTGATGCATAGTTATTGTCATTCATATTAACTTTAACTATCACTATCAGTGTCGAGCACCATCGTGGAACTATCTTGCGACGTACCATTAGCTAGCCATGCATCAACTTCTGAATGTAAGCTGGTGTGGAAATTTGGGAGAGAAACCATATTATGCAGCAATATATAAGAGACCAAAAGGGCACAGCAATAACAGAAAAATTACAGCAGTAAAGAAACACCAATTTAACGTGGAAACCCTTCAATATGAAGGGAAAAACCACGGGACAATCTCTGAAGAACTTTCACTATGAAAGTAGGATTACAACCATCAATCTCTCTAGATCACTAGAAGAATAACTCTTAAGGGAAACACTCTTGGAACTCACAAGAAAGCTATCAGAGAAAGGATTGTTTGAGATAAACAGCGCACTCTAATTATCATAGTAAATGATAAACTGAATTTGATGTAAATCAAGCCCTTGAAAATATCTCTTCAACCACAACATTTCCTTGCCGCATTCAACAACAACAATATACTCTGATTCGGTGGTAGATAAAACCACACACTTTTGCAATTTTGACTGCCAATGCAAGAAATAGCTCCCCCTGCAAAGGTGAATAAATATCCGGATGTGGACCTCATTGTGTCTATATCTCCAGCCAAATCGATATCAGTAAACTCTTGAAAAATAGGTCTTTCAATCTCAAAACATAAATACAATTTGGATATACCTAAGGTACTTAAAAATCTATTTAATTGCTGCCTAATACTCTCTACCCGGATTTACAAGAAACATGCTCACTACACCTACTGCATAACAATTATCTAGCCTTGTACAAACCATTGCATGCATTAGACATCCCACAACTGAAGCATAAGGAATTTTCTCCATTTCTTCTCTCTTACTTAACCTAAAATGGGCATAAAGATGAACACTTACATGTCTTGCTTTGTCCATGTTGAATCTCTCAAGCACTTTCTCGTTGTAACTCTCTTGAGATAGTCAAATCTGACCTTTTTTCCTACCCCGAGTGATCTGCATGCAAAGAATTTTCTTTGCAGGCCCCAAATCCTTCATATCAAATTATTCGTTCATTCTCTTCTTCAGCTCCTCAATTTTCCTTGAGTTTGAACCTATAACCAACATGTCATCGACATAGAGTAACAAAATGATAAAATTATGGGCTGAAGAGTTTTTAATAAACACACAATGATCTGAGATAGTCCTTTTGAATCCATTATTCATCACGAACGACTTGAGGATGGTACACTTAAAATGAAAATTCTACGTGCATATATAAAGGATATGCCTGCTATTGATAAATCATAGGTCTTTAGAAGATATTGGTACATGTAAAGTTTAAATCATGGTAATTTTGAACTAACACTACTCGAACACATTTTATATTATTTTTGTAATTGTTCAGAAAAATTCTACAATATGCTAACATACTGAAACATTAGGTATATTATATATGGATACAGTGGTAAACTGATTTTGTACACAAGTTGTCTAGCTTGACTTGATATTAAAATGAATTTTCTCCATTTCCTTCTCTCTTACTTACTTAAAATGGGCAGCAAGATGAACACTTACATGTTTTGTTTTGTCCATGTTGAATCTCTCAAGCACTTTCTCGTTGTAACTCTCTTGAGATAGTCAAATCTGACCTTTCTTCCTATCCCGAGTGATCTGCATGCAAAAAAATTTCTTTACAGGCCCTAAATCCTTCAAAGGATTCGTTCATTCTCTTCTTCAGCTCCTCAATTTTTCTTGAGTTTGAACCTACAACCAACATGTCATCGACATAGAGTAACAAGATGATAAAATTATGAGCTGAAGAGTTTTTAATAAACACACAATGATCTGAGATAGTCCTTTTGAATCCATTATCCATCAAGAACGACTAGAGGATGGTACGTTTAAAATGAAAATTCTACATGCATATATAAAGGATATGCCTGCTATTGATAAATTATAGGTCTTTTAGAAGATATTGGTACATGTAAAGTTTAAATCATGGTAATTTTGAACTAAAACTACTCAAACACATTTTATATTATTCTTGTAATTGTTTAGAAAAATTCTACAATATGCTAACGCACTGATACATTAGGTATACTATATATGGATACAGTGGTAAACTGATTTTGTATACAAGTTGTCTAGCTTGACTTGATATCAAATTAATCTACTTAATATATTGATTCCTTTTTTTAATCAAGATTTATTGATAAAAATAGATCAATAGTGAAATCAGTTATAGTCTACCAACTGTACATAAGCAATAAACGGAAAACTGACCTAACATGTGTAGTATCAAACTAATAAAGTTACTGGTGCACTCACAATATAACAAGGCCGGCGTAACTATGTATTTATAAACTCGCTCCTTAGGTCCAAGCGAAGTGGCTATACGAAAATAAGAAGAGGAGCTTCGTAAACTTAAAGAAGATAAAGGATTGCAAACGACGATTCTATTGTGAAGACTCTTGAAAAGTTTAAAGAAGAGTATCAACAGACCAAACACACATACACTAGCTTAGAACAATTAAAAAGGAACAACAAGCGAGAGTACAAGGATCTGTGGCAAGTCAAGTCTTTGTCTGATACGAGAGTTTGTCGAAAGATTGAAAGGCTATATCATCTTTTGAGGAAATAGGAAAAAAGCAAAGAAGGGTGCCGTTTTGAATTGGAACAAGAAAAAAAATTGTCTACGCGTTTAAGAGCTAGAATACTGTGTTCTGAATGGCAAAAAGAACTATCATTGCGAAGATAATAATGAAAAAACCATAAGCATATTCGTGAGGATGCATATTCTTTTTTGCCAGATATACAGACTTTTAAAGAAAAAAGATGACGGTTAACATACGTTAGATTCGGTATACATGAAGGAGATATTTAATAATACTAGCGAGGTTGAATATGTGTTGGACCGCATATGTAAAGGGATTGTTGGTAATATTAGTTTCAAAGTCACCACGAAAGGAAGAAGTTATGAAACTACACTACATCCTTTTTGGCTTCAGACGACTTGGATCAGACGACAGAAGACGTATTTGCTGTCGTCTGATACATTCAGACGACACACATTTAAATATATGTCGTCTGAATGTAGCAACTCACAGACAACTTAAATTAGCGTGTTCATGAGATGACAGACGTATGTCGTCTTAAAACAACCCCAAATTTGCAATATAATGGTTCGATCTAAGACGACACTCTTCTCTCGTCTCTATATTGACGTAAATATCTAATATTTTTTTGTACAATGAATGTCTTTTTTGGACACTTTATAGACCATATCTTCCCGATAATTTGTTTGAAGTTCTCAATTGAGTGATTTTTCTCACAACTGAAACCTCTCTTCCTCTCTTCCTCACAAAACAAATTCTCTCATATATCTCCTCATTCTCAAACTGATCGAATCCTCTCTTCTATATCTAACCTCAAACCAATTCCTCTCATCTTACGAGACCCAGATCTGAAAACCCCCAATTTCAACCTCCCAAACCCTAAAAGCTTCAAACCCTTGCAAACCATGTCCGCCGCCTAAACCACCACCTAGAAGAAGCACGCAACCGAGCCCGAGCTCATCAAGTCGGCCAACCTCGATCTCAACCTCTCCATGTTCTTTTCCTCTAATTCCTTCATATCTCTTGTTTTCGCTTACGGAATCGGCTCTTGATGTGTTCGATTTGAATTTTTTTGCAGTGATATCAAATGAATCATGTCGGCGCTGCAACAAATCCGATATAAGGCGCACATGGACGACTTGAAGATGAACGAAGAGGCCATTTCCAAGTGAAAATTCAAAACGTTTAGCTCTTGATTTCACTAAATCAGCTCAGAAATTCAAAACTCTATCTATTTTTTGATTATTTTTGCTAATATAGTATCAAATTAGAATTTGTGTTCATTTTTCCCCAGTTTTGAAGTTCCATACTCAAATTACAGATTTCTTGTTTTTTTTTTCTTTCCCTGTGTTTAGATTTTGATTGAGTTGATGATGTTGAGTAACATGAGTTCGTAATTATAGCTAGACAATGATCATATAATGGGATTGTTCAATCTGATAAAAATAATTTCAAAAGGCATAAGTGCATAACCTTCACCATGAAAATTTGATGATGTAGTTTCTATTGTGGTCAAATAACATGTGTTTGGAGACCATCCAACTCTAACATACTATATCTCTCTATCTATCTCTCTAAAATATCTCTCTCTAGCTTCTATATATAAATGTTGGAGGAACAGCAAATGAAGCTCTGAGGCAAAGGAAGAGAATTGCTTGGTGTTTGTAACCAATGAATGTCAACAAAGATTATGTCTCTCTTCCATCACTTTCTGCCAATCCCCCTTTAGCCATTTTATTTTCTTTGTTTCTCTACCTTTATTTAGCAGTCTTTTAGTTTCTTGTCTTAATGCAGATTCCATCTCTGGTTTCACATGGTTGTCTCCAATCAAGGTAAAACCTAACACAGTCACTTTTCAATTTTTTCTCTCTACTTTCACCTGTGGATGTACAAAACTCTTTTCTGCTTTCTCAGTTTGTTGTTTGAATATTAAAATGAGAGTATTGTAATGTAATGCAAAATTGCAAATTGATTTGTTTATTGAAGAATTTTTGCTTTGTATGTTTTCTTGTACTCTCTGTTATTAGTTTCTACATATATTTATATACACATATTGAGGTATATATAATGACTTGTGAGGAACCATGTTAAGATTCATGTAGAAAAAGTAGGAGATAATGTGTCCCTCTTTTAACTGTATATAGGATCTCATTTCGTGCTTATAATGTGTGTGCATGCTGGTGTCTTTTTGCTCAGCTGCATTTTTATGTGCATTGTTGTGTACTCGTATATCTTTACTTACTATGTTATTAATAGACTTGAGAAACTCCCTTAAATTTCTGGAGATGATGATAGTCTATTTTGTTTTTGGTTTACAGGGTGCTGGTAAATCAGTTGTTTTGAAAGCTTAATCATACTCTTTTTTAGGTAAGTACAATTTACCAATGTATTTCAATGTCCAAATTATAGCGGTTTTTAATTTTATTTTATGGTTTCTTCCTCCAGCCAACTAGTGAGAATGATGCTACTCGAGCTCCAATCAGCATTGATTTACAGAGGGGCAGCTCATTGAGCAGCAAATCAATGATATTGCAGATTGACAATTAATCCCATCAAGTTTCTGCAAGTAAGTCACTTAATGTATGTTCTTAATTTAATTTAATCATGTTGTAGTGCTGTTTTTGTTTAGAATCTTCTTAGAATTTCAAGTCAATACTAATGTGTTTTCACATATAGAGTTGTTTTGATTTAACTATCATTTAAACTCACTTCACATCATTCTTAATGGAGTTTGTTTATAGGTTATTTCCATGTCGAGCTGAATCTTAATTTATTGTTTTGTAAATACCATCTTACATTGCAAGTATGTAAGAATTATAGCTGAATTCCACTTTTCATGATTTATAGTTTATATAAGAATTTCAGGTCCTAGTGATAAGACTTGCAATGCTTGAGAGGAGAACGCAGATAGTTTACAGATACGTTGCAGGTGATTACTTAGTGTTTTTTTTAAAAGTAAATTATTAAGCATGATTCTACCACACATCTGTCAATGGATCTCAAACATCAATCAACTCAACATTGCCTTAGTTTATAGATTCATTCAGACGGACCAATTGGTATATGTTAGCTTCTATGATAATTCATTTAATTGCATGCTAGTTTATATTTGGTTTTTGTGTCCTTAAAACTTACTAATATTTTTTGTCTTCAATTTGGCAGGAGACACTTGAATGATAGGTGCACACTGAAGTTTGGATATGAAGGAAGTATCAGAGTGCATTAGTGCTGTTAGGACTTGGGGGGACTTCCTACACGCTACAATTGTAGTTGCTAGTATTTAGTTTGTTGTCTTTTTTATTTTATAGCTTGTAGGCTGGTCTATTTAGAACAAATAACTTTGTAAACTTTGTTGGTTTTTGGCAATGAGAATGAATTTGAGATATCTGAATCATGTTGTGCAAATGCTTTATTAAATTGTCATCCAAATTAAAATCAAACAACAGATATTCTCATGGACATCGATGTCTCTACATATTTCAAACGACATTTATATGTCGTCTTAAAGTAAAAGATGACCATATTGTATGTCGTCCGAGGTAAGTATCAGACGATAGATAAGTGACGTTTGAATACATTTGAGTCGAGAGAAGAGGTTTGACGTATGTCGTTTGAGATATATTTAGACGACAAAATAGTAACGTGTGAATAAGTTTGAGACGAGAGACGGCTGCTCACATCTTTAGTATTACTTTAGTTTCGACAATACTTTAATTTGTTAAGAAGCTTTCTAACGACAAAAACTTTAATTTTGTTACGAATGTAGGTGCATACAAACGACAGTTGCTTATATACAATCTGTCGTCGAAGTTGTATCAGACGTCTGACCAGCGAGGTCTGTCGACTGAATGCTTATCAGATGACTGCTTGATAGACGACAGCCGAAAAAGCATTTAGACGACCGATCTAGCAGGTCGTCTGAAGCCAAAATTGACGTAGTGCTAATTGTCAAGGCGGGGTAAGTATAGAGTCTCATACCGTTGGCGATGAACTTGAGTTCACTACTTTGAGCGATGAAAAGCTCTTGCTCATATTGGTTGTTGAAAGGAAACAATTTTCCAGAAACTTGTGGAGGAAAATATTCATAAAAAAAATTGTTGCATAATTATCACCGGATGCGGAATGTCAACTGTTGCATCTTGGTCTCTCGTAAAAAAAGTACATGACATATTACATCTCCCAACAATAGCTGTCATAGATCAGAATGCAGGTGAATTCAATATTTATTTGAACTACTTGTGCGGCAAAGAGAATATTGCGTACAACTCCTTAAACTTACGCACACCAGATATTAAGTTGTTGGGTTTGAGTCCTTCTGACCTCATAGAACATAATATACCCATTGGAAATGAAAAGGTGCAAGGACTTGAAACAATCAAGAACAAGGATTTTGCCAAGAAATCTCATGAATTGGCAGAGGGGGTTGGAAAAATGGAAAATAAATTCGACATTGAGGGTGTGATGAATTAATGAGTAAGACCGTCAAATAGATCACTAAAATATATGTGCCACTAAAGTTCAAAATGTTGGGCGATACTGGACATATAAATGAAACTATAGATTATAATATTTGTGTCGTTGACTAGCACAACCAGACAAAACCACGCCTTGCACCGATCCGCCTCCACTCGCAAAGAAAGCGTCGGAAGAGCATCAACGCTAACGAACCAACCTTGGTTGGAAAACGAGAACAAGCCTCCAACCCAAGCCCATATGCCCAATCCTGCAAAGGCAACATTCAAAACACCTCCTGCCATCACCCAACGGTGATGGAGGACTCAACTAGGCGACGAACTCCTCCGCCACATCCTCTTTACCCGCCGTCTTCTCAAACCTTTAGGTCGAACCCTAGGGAGAGAAAACTGAGCGACTTGCTTAATTAGGTATTTAGGTTAATATATTGATACATTAGTTTACCATAAGCACAATTATATAGATGTTATTTTCACACTATATTTCGTTAATTCATATATGTTTTTTCTATTATTATAGTTCATTCTTATTAACAAACTATCTATTTTATAATTTAAATATATTGATCGGCTCTTATCACGTGTGAATAACATGATAAGAGATGAAATCCACGAAACCCACCGTGCCGCCACCATGTAAAAGTTTTCGCGCCACATTGAATTGTCCAAGATCACCCCCTGCCGCCAACGCGGTCAAACACAGCCTTTCAAACTTCACCGAGAAGCCGCCAGCCGCGCCACCTCCTTGCTTAGATACAGAAGACCGCACCACCTCTAAGAACTCGCCGCGATCCATGGAGAAACCACCATAGATCAACATAAAAAAACAATCACAGTCGGAGGGGCCAAAAGCCTCTTGCTGCCACCACATACACGAACTTACCGGCATCACATACTTGCCGCTAGCACGGACACGCCGCCAGCACAATCGCCACCTCACCCGTAGGAGATGCGCTGCCGCCAAACATCAAAACCGAGGGTTTCAAAACCTATAAGGCACTCCGAGTCTCTCGGGGGCTCTCTCTCATATATTAAGAAGATACATGCAGAGCGGATTCAGTGCACCTTGGTGCACTTGAACCAACCATATGTTTTAACAGTCAAACAAACATCGTTAGTGGCCAAAAGAGTCAAAGCAAACACAACAATAAACATCGTTATTTGCCTCTCTCCATCCCCTCGCCTCCAAAATCCTAATCTCCTCCGAAAGGCCGAAACCCAGCCTCTACAGCCATAAGCTACATGTCACCGCCGTCTTCATTAAGAAGCCCAAGGAGTTCGAGCATGACCGCTGAAGAGATTGAAAGGCCACTGTCCCAAAATTTTCTCAATGTTTATCCTTACTTCATTTTGATTATTAAACTATTCGAAAACCAGAAATTCCATATCGATTTGCAAACCATAAATTCTCAAGATAGGAAATGTTGAATTTATCTATTTGAATCTATTGTTTCTTCTTCCTCTTAGACTAGCAGATTCTTTGATGAAGTTTCTATGGTTTCTATTGCTTATGTAGACCCACCAATAGATTCCAATCGAACCACAGTTTCTCTGACAACCGCCGCACCAAAGGAATGTCTGAATTTTGTTTTTCGGTGACAATTGAAGATACGGTGCTGGAAAAGGCAGCGCCAGCAGAGAAGACTCGTTTTCATTTTCGATCTGTTTGAGCCCTTTATGTAGAGAAACTTCACGACGGCGACTTCATCGGAAAAAATAAAAAAAAACTTCACGACGACAAGAGGTTGTCCTTTCTAGATTTTACCCACATATTGGAATTAATTATCCCCCACAATCCCAAATCCTTATGATTTTTTTTTACAAGGTTGATTAGTTTTTTTATCCATATTTTCTTTAACAGTGTTAGTTTTGATGTTAGTGTAATGTAGATAAGTGCATTAAATGAATGAATGTGATTGGTCAGTGTCAATCGGTTCACTTGTACCTTGGTGCATATAAGAATTTCCGAGATACATGTTACTAAATTGAAGCAATTGCTCTTTATACTCTTTGTAGAAACCAAATGTTTTTCATGCTACAAAAGTCCAAAATCCAAATAGATGAAAATTTACATGTTTATTGTAATTAATCTAAGGTTTAGGTTTCATGTCTCTATTTGTATTCGACAATTTTATCACCAGTCTTTTATTTTAAATATAAAAAAATTCAAAATCTAAATAGATGAAAATTTATATTTATTTATTCTTTTATTTTAAGAAGATTTATACTACGTACTTGATACACTCCAATACGGGTGACCTGCTGAAACAATCAAAGGTCAAAATGGGGACCTCCAAACTCCAAAGTACCAAGTGGCTCTGTCATCATGCTCCCAAGGTTTCAAGTACCCACACCCTTTGTGATCTCTGCAAGCTTGATCAACGGCCAATTATCCACCAGAGCCCACTCAAACAAAACGACGACATATACTCCCACATTGTGCTACACATAACTACTCAAGACCTTCCAGATTTCCGACACGTGGGACTCAGCCGACATGAGTGTTCAGTTGTTGTACCAGGGAGTTGGAACTCGGGAGTTCTAACTCTAAATATAGCACACACTTAGGTATTTCCGAATAATAATAGGGTTTTTGTTATTATTGTTATTGGTTTATCTTTGAAAATTTGGAATAAGGACACGGGCATTTATGTAATTCACGTGGGTTTTGAATCGGATCGGTTACGAAGATGATACATTCAAAATTTTGTGGAAATATTTTTGCCTAAATTTTCGTTCCTACTTTTTTTTTTTAAATTTTTATTTGATTTTTTGAATTTTGAAGTGCGCTTCGGTTTCTGGCAGTTTTCAGAAGATTAACATTATATTTATTTTTTCCAGATAAAGTTTTAGTGTAAGAGTACTTACTACTAGACATGGACTCGTAACCAGGACCCAGAAAAAAGAAAAAGGTAAAAACACACACAGACTCGTTGTGTTTGATTGTTGGGGCTCTCCAAGTTGTTTTCTTTTGAACAAGTTTCTGCTAGGCTTGGAAACTGAATGATTTTGGTGGGTATGTTTCACTTTTCTTGGGTTTAAACCTAAAACTTTTCTGTTTTCTTTATCAAAGGTGTGTGCTTTTGGTTAGAAAAGAGATAAATATGTGTTCTAGTTTATCAGTTGGTAACTGTTAATCTGTTTTGGATTATTTTTGAACTGGGTTTTTGAGGTTGAAAGAAAATCATGTGGGTTGGAATTTTATGGAAGTTTAGAAGGTGAAGCATGCGATTCAATCATCGAGAACGGTTTTTTTTGGTGAGGCAAAAGTGAGATTTCCCAGATTTCCCAAAATGGGATATGTTTTCATGGCTCATGTATTCTGCTCTGGTTCTGTTTTGTGTATCAAGATAGCAGTTTTCTGAGGTTTTCTTTTCTGTAAAGTGTGGTGTTCTGGTTTTTCTTCTTCTGTGTGTGGTCTTTATTTTATGTCTGTGATAGATTCGGAAAGAACAGCGTTTTTAAATTATATTTTTGCCAGATTTGAAGGAATGTCCTTTTCTGGCTTTGGTTACAGCTTTTTTCCATGGTTGAGATGAGACTCATTTAATTTTATATATTCATTGTATTTGATTTACTTCCTTTTATGGCTTATATCGAGTAACAGTATCTTCTGACAGAGCAGCAGAAAGATTTACTGATTCACTGAATCCCTGGCTAGGGTTTTATATATTAGGGCCTAGATTTCAAATTCTTGTGCTAGATTTCATATTCAGGGGTATTTTCTCTGTGTTTGGCAAATATTTCTCTCTGGGATTTTTATTGTTATTATTAGGGGCTTCGTAGTATATAATTTTTTTTTCTTTGCTGCAATATTCTGCTAATTAGTTCACTACGTCTGGACATTTGCAGGGAATAGATAGATGATGGATTTTTCAGACTCTACAAAACTTGTTATCAGCAGAATACAGGAGGTAGACCCAGAAAATGTTACAAAGATTATAGGTTATCTTCTTTTACATGGTCATGGGGAACATGAAATGGCTCGCTTGGCCCTGGCTCCAGACCATTTGTTTCACCAAGTGGTGTTGAAAGCCAAGGCTGACCTTCTGCGGTTGGCTAGCAAATCAGTGTCATCCCCAATCTCACCTTCCATAAATCCACCCTCGGCTGCTTTCGCCCCCTTTTCGCCTGTTTCTTCTAGGCCTCCTGCAGCCTTTCAGCTCCCAACTCCCTGTTGGGATCCCCAACTTGTTTCGAAGCAGAACATGATGCCATTTGGATTCTCCGATCCTGTGGAGGAACTGCAAAACCAGGCTCGATTTTTGAGTTTAGAGGATCAAATGGAACCGCTCAATTCTGGGATTTCAGGATACCCAGATGAGTACTATTATCGGGATGCTGCACTAGGCGGAAGCTTAAGTCCTAGACCAGGCAGACGATTCTCAAGTCTAGAGTTTCCGGTTAAGATTTGTCACTACTTTAGTAAGGGCTTTTGTAAGCATGGAAGCAGCTGTAGGTATTACCATGGACAAGTGATTCCGGATAGCTTCTCTCAGATGTATGGGAATGATGGCCTTATTGATGATCATGTTATCTCGCCTATGTCTCTTGAGAAGTTGGAATGGGAAATTGTTGAGCTGCTTAGATCAAGAAGGGGGACTCCTATTTCAATTGCTTCTCTGCCAATGATGTATTATGAGAAATATGGAAAATCTCTTCAGGCAGAAGGCTATCTCACCGAAAGCCAGAGACATGGGAAAGCTGGTTACAGTTTGACAAAGCTTCTTGCTCGGCTTGGAAGCAGCATACGGCTGATTGACAGGTGCATTCCTTTTGGCCTATCTTTTGTGATTTTTAGCTGGATAGTCTTTCATAGATTTTAACTGGTGCATCTGTGTCACTTGTAGGCCTCATGGGCAGCACGCAATAATATTGGCTGAAGACTCTTTAAAATACATGGACCACTGGAATGAGAGAGGCGATCCTGGTCCAATTGTCAGTGGTTCACGGCAAATATACTTGACATTTCCAGCTGACAGCACCTTTAGTGAGGATGATGTCTCTAACTACTTCAAGTAAGTCAAAATTTTGAGCTCATATAGAATAAAGTGTATTTCAGTCGTCTTTGCATATAATCTTTCAGGGGTTCAATTGATTTCTCATAATGTTGGTTTTCATTGCAGCACCTTTGGCCCTGTTGAAGATGTAAGGATCCCTTGCCAACCTAAAAGGATGTTTGGGTTTGTAACCTTTGTACATGCAGACACTGTGACAATGATCTTGTCCAAAGGAAATCCTCATTTTGTTTGTGGGGCTCGTGTTCTTGTGAAACCTTACAGGGAAAAATCAAAGCTTGCTGAAAGGTAAAGATCTATACATTATGTGTATAACAAAAGTGAGAGTACACTTGAGGTTGTGATTGAGATGTCTGATTGTTATTGACTTATTGTTGCTTAATGGTTCTGCGATCAATGGCTTACGCTTGACATCAACCTTTTAATGCTAACAACAGTGATATATCTTAGAGTTTTACTTATATAACCCAAAAATCTGTACTTGTTAAGCAACTGACAGAAGTAAACTGGATTTAAACTTTCTGAACACATTTGACAATGATCTTGAATTCTTGATGGATATGTTCATTGTGCGTCCATGTGTTTGCTACTTAATCCTGCACATTTAAAATAGGCATTCTTAACATATCAAGAATGATTGTAAAATATTCTTTGTTGTGTTTGAGTTGTATTTGGTCCTTGGTTTGTGGTTTGAGGACCCCACGACAGTCACTTGAAGGGATTTATCTTATGTCTGATCCATGCTAAATGACTTTTTTGGTTTATTCAGAAAGTACCAAGAGAGAATGGAGCCAGCTGATCACTATTCTCCACACTTTTCAGACATGGAACCCGAGTTTCATTCAAGTGAGTAGAACCTGACATTTCTTTCATTGGTGTTTATAAGCTCTTATTTCCTCCGAGTTAAAATAAATGTAGCACAGAGTTTACACTTTGAGACATGAATCCCCTTTTTTCCCCTATAAAATCGCTTTGATAAAGTGTCATGTTTTGCTTTTCTTTTATGTAAATTTAATCTGTGTTGTGTGTCAAATTGTCTTTGAGTCATGCTGGCTAATACACCATAGTTCTTGTAGTATCAAGATGGTATAATAATTCTAGATGGCTGCGGAAGAAGCTGCTGGAAGAACAAGAAATTGCACTTGAACTGGAGAGGAGTAGGCTGGCTCAGCTGCATTTTACGCGAATACCGGTTGCTAATCAGCCCTATTCTGGTTATGTAATGGATGGGCGAATGGTCTCTGAAGGTTCTGTAATATCTTTTAACTTTTGAACTTGGGTTTGAAAGAGTAATTATCTTTTCTTCACCTATTATACTTCTTATTTACCGTACTTGATGCAGATAATTTCAACGTCCCGCCTGCAGAATGTTTTGATTTTCTGTTAGATGTTATAAACAATGGGTCTATAAGTGATGATAAACCCAAACATACAGGCACCAACTACACTGACCAAGATAGGTAAGTTATTTCTTCTGCTGAAGCTTGTTAACTCTCGTTACTTCCTTTTTTCTGGCAATGATATCTTTTAATTTTGTTGCAGTCAAGGACTTAATCTCCCAGATAGCCCATTTGCAACTTCGATAGCTAGTGGCATTTCAGCTGTCATATAGGTTCAGGGACGCTAAGTTTAGGATTAGGTACGTACCAGTTCAAAAGGCATGACATATTTGGTTCTACACATAACAGCTCTCTTCATTTTCACGGCTTCATCGGCTTTGTCAAAAGTTTCCTGCAAGTACATACCATCTGCATGAAGAAACGCTAGTTGACATTCGTCCCTATCACTACTACTGGGTTGAAGGACATAATTCAATACTTAGAAGTACAGGTAAATGTTAATGTTGATGACAGAAGGCAAAGACAGCTAGGTCTTTACAGTTAGTCTTTTAGTGGAAGAAAGGTGTTGAGAGTACATGCAGATGTTTCAGGGAGCTTAATAATATAGTGTTCATATTCATAGTTGTTACCATGAACAATTTGTGAAAGTACTCCAACTATAAGTTGAAGTACTATATATAGTAGTTTGATCAAAGTGGGTTTTTATTTATTTATTTTTTTACTTTTTGTCAGTTTACTGTAATAGCAAATTTGGGGGATCAAGATAGATGGTGCAGAAAACAAAGCCTCATCTGATTGATTTTACCTTTGATGCTAAGCTTCTATATGTGATTGGGCGGCAAAAGAACCGAGATTTTGACCATGTATGTATATCCTAGGCAGTTCATTTCTCTTGGTGAAAGTAAAAAGAAATGTGTTATGCTCTTTCACAGGCATTGGAAGCATCAAAACATACCAGAAAACACATGCACAAACATTGATTTATCTTCTCTGTTCTCTTTGTATTATACCTAGGAGCCAAGAGAAGAGGGTTATTTTTCTTTCTGTCACTAGGTTAACCTACCAAGTTTTAATAATACCCACCAGAGTTGATAGCTTAAACTTCGGAGTCCTTGAGGATAAGGGTCACAACTAGAGGATTGCTTTCTGGAAAATGTAAAAATTCAACTATATTCTTACTCTGGCAGGACACGTTACAAGGACAACCGGCCTAGATGGCCATACATGATCGCCTGCATCCTTCAACCTTGTCTCATTCCGTGTCACTTTCCTCGTTATTAATTTCTGAAGTGGACACCATCCGACCAACTAATTGGGGATAATCTGATAAAGATCTCAATTGAAAAGCAGCCATGAATGGATAACTGTTGAAGTTTGTAGCCAGAGACTGGATCCAATGCCAGAAAGTTTCATTTGACAGTTTGACAGAGACACAGGGTATTGTTACTGGAGCTCAAGTGGGCGACTCCCTGGTGTATATATCTAATGGAAAAAATTCAATTTAGTACTTGAACTTTAGGGTTAAAATCAGTTTGATCTCTCTTTCTGAAAATCCATATTTTTAGTCCTTAAACTTCTAATTTCTACCACTTGGGATAGAACTTCTAAAATCAGATTGTAGGACTAAAAATATGGATTTTCAGAAAAAGGGTCCAAACTGATTTTAACCCTAAAATTCAGGGTACTAAACTGAATTTTTTCAAGATGAACCAAACCCTCTTTCTTATCTCCACCCAAACGTCTTTTGCCATTAGTTTACTACACTGTTACCATCAGGAAGTCCATCTATATAGATAATCATTATGGTGAAGCATAAATCAGATAATGTTTAGCCATCCAACTGAAACACATAGACCGGTCATTCAAACGAACAATTCCGACCATGACATGATACTGAAACGATCATAGCTGCTCACTAAAGAGAGTTTAAATTGTTACAGTTTCAGCAATTACATTTAGGATTTAACAAATGTCTGAGATCCACATCTCTCATTGTCTCATCAAACTATTCATTTTTGTTTTTTGAGGAAACTCATCAAACTATTTCCAAAGTAGAAGCAAACATTTACTGTTTCATAAGCCTCTGAAAATTACCGATTTACCCTTATTTTTTATTTTATTTACAGGACTGTCATTAAGCCTGAGAGAGATAGTAACAATTGTGTAAATTACTAAAAGACAGAAGACAAAATGATATTTAAAGACCGGATGACAGAGGCGTAAATCAGCAGAAAAACAGGGTAAAATAGTAATTTTCACAGTCTGGGTATCCAGATCAATTACCATTCTGTCTTGAAGTTACATTTATGTCCTGACATTTTCTATTAATTACATATTGCCACTTGAAAAGTCAAACCTCCCCCTCTCCCCCCTCTCCCCCCCTCCCCGCAGCAGAGACGCTGCGGGTCTGTGCTGCGGATAAGCTACCTAGTTCATTAGGTGAGAATTGATGAAATGATTAGCTATACACAAAATATAAACTCCCATTGTCAATCAAATGTTTCTAGCATAACAACCACGGTGAACCACCCGTATAATTGGGAAGAGACTCTAGTAGCCAAGTAATAACAAGTACATAAAAAGATGCAGAGATGGTAACATAAACAAATACATAGGAAGTGTATATTAGAGGGAAATAAGGGAAATTAAATTTTGGTATTTTTAATGCTGAATAAGTAACAAAACTCATCTTACCCAAAAATCATACGAGAAATCGAAGTGCTTAATAGAAGAACAGACTCTTGAATTTTAAGACAATCGCATTTAGTAAAGCTTCTCATTTGTCCGCATGATAATAGGCAAATACAATACAACCTGCAATTGAAGTCTTCATTAGAAAGTTTAAAACTGTAGACAACAATAAAGAAACAATGATCTGAAGGTCATTCAATGGCACAAAACAGCACACCCATAATGCTCTAACTGTCTACTAACATGAAGGAATACAGAAAAGGGACAATCAAAAAGGACAATTCAATGGTAAATCCAGTAGTCCTGCAAAATAACATTTCCTTTTCAATGAAAAACAAATCACCTGATAGTGGTTAGAACGGAGTGACCTTTCATCTTTCCAGTCAGAACCTGTTAGAACTTCAAAAACAATGTCCTTTGGATGCCTCAGTCCGAAAATGTAACCGTATACTCAAAACTGGAGCAGCTCCTGTACAAAATAATGGCACTGGAGTTGCATGATATAACCATTTATACACTATATGACAACAAGCAAACCGCACCATCAAAACTGTCAACCACCAGGCAACCCGCATTCTGCATGTCACTACGATGATAGGAGACTTTGAACTTCATGGAAAACCCTACTAATGGTTTCCTAAAACAAAGTCAGTGGAGTTGCTATAGGAGACTTCTCTGCTTCAAACAGTTGCTATCAATAATCTAGGACTAACGTCAGAGAAGCTATCCCTTTCTTTCATATTTTTCAGCAAACTCCCTAAGCAGTAATCTCTGCCTGAAAGCAAGATATTTATCTACGCTTGTTCCAGCCCACTGCTGACAGAAGGATTCATCTGTTGGAACAAATGAACTCAGTGGAAATGGTCCCTTAGGAGCTTTCTTCAAGGAGACCAAGAATCTATGTCGAGGGCGAATTCTCTGGTCTAAAGACAAGCTTAGGTACATAGGATATTTGGTCAAAGAATGCACTTCATTATTCAGTTCATTGACCAAGTACATGTACTTGGGTTTCAAATTATCCTCTAGTGACAGAGATAGTACCTGCACATATACAAGTTCAAACATCAACAAGAATGAAACTTTTGAATGGTAAATGTTCTGAAAAATAAATTGTGAAGTGGAAAGAAATAAAAAAAAAACTGCTTCTCTTTCCATCAGGATATGATAAGATTTCCATTTTCACTTAAAACTAGAGTAGAAAATCATATACCCAATTACATAAATCTGGATAGTACAAATGTTTTCAATACAAGAACAAATAAACCTCAAAGTAGAAAGAATATAAGAAATGTGATCATAGAAGAAAGTAAGCATACCTGAGTGAGACTAGTTAAAACTTTCAAGATGTCAGAATTACACATCCCAATGCTCCTAAGAAAATTAATCCTAGGCAGCAGTCCATCATCAATGCTATAATGAAGGAACTGAGGATGTTTCTTAACCATCTTCACAATACTTTCTCTGGGTGCTCCTATCTCATTTGAAAGAAAAGTACAACGAGCATTCCATGATATATCAATTCGCTGGACCAGAATTTGAGGGCTTAACTGCACCACTTTGCCTAGATCTTTTTCCTTAATCCCTACCTCTTCAACCAAGTATCTTACAGTCGGTTTCAAAGAATTCTCAACACTATAAGAAAAGAGAGAAGGAGTAGCAGCAATAATCCGCCCGATTCTGGAATTTGGAATACCCAAGTTCATCAGGAAAGCAACATGCGACTTCAAATTATTCTCAACTGTATATTCGAGAATTTGTGGCTGTCTCAAAACCATTCTTCTTATGTCTCTCTGCTTGACACCAACACTCAGCAAATATTCCAACCTTTCTTGAGCGGAGCACACATTTATTTGGAGAGAAGGCATGTGCCTCTCATACATTTGAATAAAGTGTGATTCCTTAAACCCAAATGTGCTTAGATAATCAATAAGGGGCAACCACTTCTCATCCATATCAATTTCCTCCGATAGCCGAGGGAATCTATCCTCCATATTCTTCCTTGTAGAGCGCTGCAATCAAAGAAAACTAATGACATCTCTCCCTTTCACGCGAAATGATATAGTTTGAAGAATGCGACAACTTGTCATAATAATTCTCATGCTACCTTTCCCTTGCGAGCTACATCCAAGGCGGTTTCTCTTGCTTTCTTTGAATCATGATCATAGTTTCTTATGAAACTCTTCTCAGCAACACCCTTTGCATTTTCGCCATTCAAATGGCCATTGGCGAAACCATTGTGCTGTTTGGACTTCTTCCTATTAACAACGAAATCTGAAACCTCCGCAAAGTCATCCTGAGAGTAGCAAACCCAAGAAACAACAGTTCAACTTCACAAAAACAGAGCGAACTAACATTTCCAAACAGAAGTTTACATTACGTAAACAAATGACACCAACTCCACAACCAAATTTGCAATCTTTAATGATGTAAAACATCAAAATTAGAATCTTTTCGAATTCTCATTTCTTAGCATATCAGGAAACAAAAGGCATACACTTTATAGTGTAGTAGAACAGTATAACATAAAAATAACAGAACATAAGTAAACCCAACGAAACCCAAACTAACAATGCACAACAGACACAACAAAACAACACATTACAAGTTTACAACAGACAGATATTAGAGAAGAACTCACATTGAGGAGCCAGTCATCATCGGACACGTCAGCAAAATGATAGGCCTCACCTTGGTCGTCGTAGGGGGAGAGAGGCTGGCCGTAGCGGGACCTCCGGTTGGACTTGAGGATTTTGGGGTTGGAGTGGGTGGAGAGCACCACAAAACGGCAGGAACGTGCTCGTCGTTTACGGCCAGAGAGGTCGGAGAGAGTAGTGACGGTGAAGTGGGAGGGATAGAGTTGGGGAGAAGAGGAGGGGTGAGAGGGGCAGAGAGAGAAGGGTACCATTTTCAGAGAAAGAAAGAAAGAAGAAGGAAAAATATCCCCTAAAACCCTAGTAGAAGGAGTGAAGAGAATAATATCTACTGGCATTATCTTTATCTTCTTCCTGTTCCTGTTGTCCCATTTCGGGTTTCAAGCTAATTGCAGTGGTTAATTGGTAACGGCTGGGGGTCCAGTAATGGCAGCGGATAAGGGACGACGCGTCGTTTGACCCTAAATGGTAAAAGTTGATGGGACATAAAGAATTTGCACGGTAGACCTCGTTCCCCTCTACGTTTATGGTTTTACCTCTAAGTTGGCCTACTGTCACGAGCTTACTTTTCTTAAGCTACTCGTGCGGCCTTAGCACCCTCCTTGCGCTAAGTCAGCCTTACTCCCGCACAACACTTGGCTAGAACAACCGAAAGAAGACAAGAAGAACACTTAGAAAGCAAGAACTTGTATTAAGCTTTAAGAATGCTTTACAAGGCTTGGTGATGCAATGCTTTCTCTATGCACAAAATGAGAGGGGTGCCTCCCTATTTATAGGCATCCCCCCCCTTGCCTAAGGTTCTAGAGTAATCTAGGACTTTACAAATAAAGACAAAGTCTAGAGACTTCTACATGTCTCTAGGGAAGTCCTAAAGTATCTATACAAGACCTTGAGTGTTCTAGAGAGTTCTAGGGATCTAGTTGCTTGAGCCTCCTCAAAGGTTCTAGAGAATTTCATAGTCTCCTAGAGACTTTCCGATTTATCCGGATCCGGACACCTCCGAGGCTTTCCACAACGTTCTAGAACACTCTAGTGTGCTCAAAAATTATCCTTGGGCAATGCTTGCTCCAAATATGCCCAAGGAACTTGGCGGGATGTGACATTCTCCCCCACCTAAGTCCGCGACGCCCTCGTCGTGTCTTGCTCATGGTAGTGTTGGATTTTGTCCTTGAATTGCCAAAGCAAATCCTCGGACTCCCAACTTGCCTCCGTATCGGGCAATCCTCTCCACTTGACGAGATACTCCTTGTAGCTTGGCACGCCTCGACGTCGGATGACGCGGTCCGCAAGTATCTCGTCTACTTCCTTGTCAAAGGAGGTGACAACCGCCGTTGGTGCCCGATGTGAAACTCCCCTTGATGGGTCCTCCACGTCTTCATTGTAAGGCCTCAACATGCTTACATGGAAGACCGGATGTATCTTCAACTTGGGCGGAAGATGAAGCTTGTATGAAACCTTGCCCACACGTTTGATAACTTCAAACGGCCCCTCATACTTACGTATCAAGCCCTTGTGCACCTTTCGAAAGGACTTGAATTGTTGTGGCAAGAGTTTCACGAGTACAAGGTCCCCTTCCTTGAACTCCACGTGCCTCCTCTTTTTGTCCGCCCACTTCTTCATCCTTGAGGCAGCCTTGTGCAACGCCGCGCGAGCTAACTCCGTTTGCTCGTGCCATGACTTGGCGAACTTGAACGCGGCGGGACTCTTCCCCTCATAGCGAGTGGCAAGGGACAAGGGTGTAGTCGGCTGCCGTCCTAACACGATTTCAAAAGGACTCTTGCTGGTGGCCTCGCTTTGTTGCAAGTTATATGAAATTGCGCCACGTCAAGAAGCTTGGCCCAATCCTTTTGATTGGCACTCACATAGTGCCGCAAGTATAGCTCCAAGAGAGCATTGGCGCGCTCCGTTTGCCCATCACTTTGTGGGTGGAAGCTTGTTGAAAAGCTTAAGTCCGACCCAAGCATCTTGAAAAGCTCCGTCCAAAACCTTCCGGTGAAGCGTGGGTCTCGGTCACTCACAATGTTCTTCGGGACGCCCAAAACTTGACCACGTTGCTAAGGAATAGCTTAGCGGTCTCCTCGGCCGTGCAATCGGCTGATGCGGCCATGAAGGTTGCATACTTGCTAAATCGGTCCACCACCACAATAATGCTCCCAAACCCCTCGGACTTTGGCAAACAAGTGATGAAGTCCATAGAGACACTCTCCCATAGTCTCTCGGGAATGGGCAAGGGGTCGAGCAAGCCCCCCGGCTGTTGTTGGACTACCTTGTCTTGTTGGCATACAAGACATGTCCTCACATACTCCTCGACTCCATCGCGCATCCTTGGCCAATAATAGGTGGACTTCAACAAGGCAAGTGTGTGCCTTACTCCCGGATGGCCGGCCCATTTGGAGTCATGACATTCTTTCATGAGCTCCCTTCTCAAGTTACCCCACTTTGGCACGTAGATGCGGCGGCCCTTCGTGTATAGGAGGTCTTCCTCCATCCAAAACCTCCGTGTTTTGCCCTCCTTTATCAAGGCGATGACACTTTGTGCTTGTGGATCCGCCTTGAGTCCCTCCTTGATCTTGTTCAAGAGTGGGCTAGTGACTTGCGATATGCTTGCAAATTCCGCCTTCCGGCTTAGTGCATCGGCTACCACGTTCACCTTTCCCGGCTTGTACTCCATGACATAGTCGAATTCCGCCAAGAAATCTTGCCATCGAGCTTGCTTCGGACTTAGCTTCTTTTGTGTTTGAAAGTAGCTTGTCGCCACGTTGTCGGTCATGATTACGAACCTTGTCCCAAGCAAGTAGTGCCGCCACACTCTAAGGCAATGGATGATGGCCGTCATCTCCTTCTCTTGCACCGTGTAGCGACGCTCCGTGTCGTTAAGCTTCCGACTCTCATAGGCAACCGGATGTCCCTCTTGCATGAGCACGCCTCCAATGGCAAAGTCGGAAGCATCGGTGTGCAACTCATATGGCTTGGTGTGATCGGGTAGACTTAGCACGGGCTCCTCGCATATCGCCTTCTTCAAGTCTTCAAAGGCTTCTTGGCACTTTGTCGTCCACTCCCATGCCTTGTTTTTCTTGAGAAGGTCGGTCAATGGAGTGGCCCTCGCCGAGTATCCCTTGATAAAGCGGCGGTAATAATTCACTAACCCAAGAAAAGATCTTAACTCATGTGCCTTGGTGGGTGGCTCCCATTCTTGGATGGCATGCACCTTGCAATCCTCCATCATGAGTTTGCCATCCTTGATCTTGTGCCCTAAGAACAACACCTCGTTCTTTGCAAAAGAGCACTTCTCCTTCTTGATGTATAGCTCATTTTCCCTTAGCACCTTGAACACTTCCCTCAAGTGTTCTACGTGCTCCTCCAAGGTTTGGCTATACACCACAATGTCGTCTAAATAGACGACCACGAACCGATCAAGATAAGGGTGGAATACCTTATTCATCAAGGTGGAAAACGTCGCCGGTGCATTTGTTAACCAAAGGGCATAACCAAGAACTCGTAAGAACCATACCTTGTGATGCACGCGGTTTTTGGTTCATCACCCTCGGCTATGCGCACTTGGTAATACCCCGATCGAAGATCCAACTTTGTGAAGTAGCGTGCATGCCCCAATTGATCAAACAAGTCGGAAATGAGAGGGATGGGGTACTTGTTCTTCACCGTGACCTTGTTGAGTGCCCTATAGTCGATGCACATGCGAAGGGAACCATCTTTCTTCTTTTGAAACAAGACCGGGGCACCAAAGGGTGCTTTTGAAGGTCTAATGAATCCCGCGTCCACTAACTCCTTCAATTGCCTCCTTAGCTCCGCCAACTCGGGTGGTGCCATGCGGTATGCGCCCATGGCGGGTGGCTTGGTTCCCGGCTCCAACTCAATTGCATGGTCGACTTCCCTCCTTGGTGGTAGTCTCTTGGGTAACTCGGATGGTGACACATCCTTGAACTCTTCAAGCACTTTGGCTACCTCCTTGGGCACGTCGTCTTGCGGCCTCGGCTCCTCATTATCGTACTCCTTGAGGATGGCTAGGTAGCTCTCCTCTTCCCTCTTGACGCCCTTCTTGAATTGTAGTGCCGACAACACATTCAAGTCTTGCTTGGCGCCTCTTTTTGTCAGCACAACGCACGCCTTGTCGCCATCTATGATGCACATGCTATTGACGAACGGCACCAGTATGGCCTTCACTTGATCATAGAATTCTAACCCTAGGACGACTTTGTAGTCATCCATTGGAACAATCGAGAAGTCAAAGTTTCCACACCATGCCCCCACGGTAGTCTTGACTCCTCGAATCACACCTCGAATTGGTCGGGCGGGTGAGTTAACCGCCTTGATGGAGCCCCCTCCATCACTCCCTTGTAGCCCTAGCCTTCGGGCTTCTTCAATCGAGATGAAATTGTGGGTCGCCCCCGTGTCGAGCATTGCGGACGTTGGCTTCCCTCCAATTGTCAAGTCGACGAAGTGTAGGCCTTTGGCTTGGACTTTGGCGTCGATCGAATTACGTTGAGCAATTGCATCGACCCCATGCTTACACCTTCGTTGCCGCCCTCGGCTTCACCTTGATGACTCCCTAAGAGTGCACTTAGTGCCCTCTTTTGCGGACAATCTCTAGCCCAATGCGGCCCATCACAAAGGAAGCACTTGTTGTTGTTGGGCTTTGAACTCCTCACATCCTTTTGCTTGCCTTTGTCTTTGCTTCTTGCCGCATAGTTATCTTGACGGGGCTCGTCTTTGCGTTGGCCTTTGTCTCCCCCACCTTTGGCATAGCTACTCTTCTTTTCCTTCGGCTTGCTCGTGGACTCCTTTGGACTAGTGTAGTCGATTAGGCTTTCGGCCGTGGCTATGGCGGTAGCAAGGTCTTGCACCCCACGTCGCCTTAGCTCGGTCTTAGCCCATGGTTGGAGACCATCCATAAAATTGAAGAGAGCATCCTTGTCGAGTAAATCGGGAATCTCAAGCACTAAGTTGGTGAAGTCCTTGATATAATCCCGAATAGACCCCGAGTGCTTGAGCCTTCGCAAGCGAGCTCGTGCCTCATCCTCGACATTCTCGGGACAAAATTGTCTCTTGAGTTCTCTAGTGAAGTCATCAAAGGTGTCGATGGTGCACGTACCTTTCTCAATATCTCCTCGCCTTCTCCTCCACCATAACATGGCAGTGTCGGTGAGGTAGAGAGCCGCGGTTCTAACCTTGGCGTCCTCTTCGGTGATGCCTACGGCTCCAAAGTATTAGTCTAGCCCCCATAAGAAGTTATCAACTTCACGAGCGTTGCGCGAGCCCCCGAAACTCTTAGGCTTTGGCACCTCGACGCGCTTAGCCTCCACAATACCGCTGGTGCCGGCTCCCGTAGCCAATGCGCGCTTGCATAGGACCAAGTCCCCATGCATGTCCTCCATGCGTGCAAGCGTGTCATTCAACTCCTTCTCATGGACTTGACGCATTTTGGTGAGTTCCCCCATGAACTCCTCGCGAATCTTCGCCATCTCGCCCCTTAAGGACTCCTCTAGCTGGGCCAACATGCCCTTAATCGCAGTGTGGATGGCAACGTCCTCCGCCTCTAGGCCTTCTACCCGTTGGCCTAGATCATCCACATGGGCCTCCATGCCACTCACGTCCTCCTCCACCTGAGTTAGACGTGAGTCGAAAGCAGAGATCATGTCCTTAGACCGTTCCCTCCTTGGAACGTCAGGGTCGACATGCTCGTCGCGACTTCCCCTTTGCGTAACTTCCTCGGAAGGGTTGGATCCTGATTCACCTTTGGTAGCACTATGCTTTACCATTGTGTCAAGCGAGGTTCCGATCGAACTTCTGCTCTGATACCAACTGTCACGAGCTTACTTTTCTTAAGCTACTCGTGCGGCCTTAGCACCCTCCTTGCGCTAAGTCAGCCTTACTCCCGCACAACACTTGGCTAGAACAATCGAAAGAAGACAAGAAGAACACTTAGAAAGCAAGAACTTGTATTAAGCTTTGAGAATGCTTTACAAGGCTTGGTGATGCAATACTTTCTCTATGCACAAAATGAGAGGGGTGCCTCCCTATTTATAGGCATCCCCCCCTTTTGCCTAAGGTTCTAGAGTAATCTAGGACTTTACAAATAAAGACAAAGTCTAGAGACTTCTACATGTCTCTAGGGAAGTCCTAAAGTATCTATACAAGACCTTGAGTGTTCTAGAGAGTTCTAGGGATCTCTAGTTGCTTGAGCCTCCTCAAAGGTTCTAGAGAATTCCATAGTCTCCTAGAGACTTTCCGATTTATCCGGACATCTCCGAGGCTTTCCACAACGTTCTAGAACACTCTAGTGTGCTCAAAAATTATCCTTGGGCAATGCTTGCTCCAAATATACCCAAGGAACTTGGCGGGATGTGACACTACGCTGAGAGTCGCAACTCAACCGAACACTTCCACCAAGACTACCGCGCACCCTTTCTCGGTCCCTCGACTAGAATTAGCGTCGGAGAGGTGTGTTACTCCTTTCTTACAGTGAGATATCGCTGCACTTTATTTTTACGTAACCCATAACTTATTTAGAAAATACTTGCGTCCGGATTAGTACATCGTTAGCGTCCGGACTCTCTCTTATTTACATACTTTTATTAATTTAAATTATAATCTTAATCATTCAAAAGTTAAAATTAACTAATAAAGATCACCTATGTAAAAAATCTAAGTAAACAAAAATCGTTTGTTTGAATATAAATTATGTGCTAATTCATTAAGTCAAAAAATCACTAAAGCCAGTAACAACACTTGAATATAAACCAACGTTATAAGGTCTTGAAGAAAAGGAGGAGAGCAAACTCGTCATCGACAATGAAGGGCGAACTAGTGTGCTTTTTAACACTTAATGAAATGTTGGTAACAAAAAATAAGGGTGCGTGTAGACAACAGTTAGAATATCTAGAGGCCGGAATTGGTAAGGACCTAATCTAAAAAAGTAAATCAACATGGTAAAAAAAATACCCAAATCGGAAACGACACTGCATTATTATTAGCATGTACTCGTGTAGATCACCCTTGTAATGAATGATAGTAAGGTGGGAGACGTGGCGCAATTTGAAATTGTGGTGAACACCATCTACTCTCTCTCTCTCCTTCTTTCTGAAGTCCTCTCAGGTCAAACGTCGACCAGCGGTGGCGCCACTAATCCGGTGCCGATATCGAAATGGAAGCCTCGATCTCCTCCTTCACAATCATCAGAACCCCAACCAAGTCCCACTCCAGCACAACTATATTTCCAAGCATTAACATCACAAAACCACATCTTTCTTACTTTACCACAACAAAATGCCACAACCTCGCTTTTGCTGTGGTGAACAGTCTAAACAGGTCTACTCCGACCCGTCGCGGCAGAAAAGCTTGGAAGACTGCAGCCGTCGAAGATGTCACCGGCGCTATAACGGATCCGGGGCCGGTCGTTCTCACCTGGCAAATCGTCGTCGGAGCTATAGGTATCAATTCATTCACGTAGTAATTAATTAGTATTACTACTCCAATTACAGAGATAGCAGTTTGTTATAGATTTTGATCATGAGCTAGTAGTACGTACGTGTTTGTGCATGCAGCTGGAGTTACACCTTTTGCGGTCGCAGGGATTGAATTCAGCAAAAGAATTGTAAGTAACTATCGATGATCATATATAAGAACATATGGTTATTTAATTGTAATATTGCGATATATGTCATATGTAATGAGAACATAGTTGATTCTGGTTTCAATTAATATTTGTATGGAAATATTATGGCAGATAGCACAACAGAGATGCGAGGTGTGTGGAGGGTCAGGACTTGTTTTGACGAAAGAAAACTATGTGAAATGTCCTGGATGTGGTATGATACTTCTTAAATTTGCTTTAGTTAACAAGAAGCTGTAGATTTTTAAGGCGCAAGGACCATGATTAATTTTCTGTTGCAGGTGGATTTCTCCCTTGGCAATCATGGAGAAGATTCTTTACTGGCTAACTAATTGAGATGGACGTGTATATTTAGTGTTCAGCCTTGTTGAAAAATTCAAATTATGATTTGGGAAGTTTCAATTAACCGATCTTAGTGTTTGTGTCTATATATATATATATATATATATATAGCGAAACTTCACTTTGAAATTTAAGTGTGAAGTTCCTTATTTAACTCACTTTTCGGTCATATTTCCACATCTTCATCGTTTCAGTTTGTAGAACTTAATGCATAGATCACTCTTGTTAAGTTTTATCTAAATTGAAACTATATATATATATATATATATATATATATATATATATATATATAGGACCCTTCCACTAAGGGATTTCTTTTTTTTACATATATGAGGTATGGGAGATTACACCAATCACTTTTCGATTATATTTTTGAATCTCCACCATTCAGTTTGTTCCTTATATATAGATCAATTATGCAAATTTTCAGCTAATTTGGTGATCGTTAAGGTGTCGAACAAGATTAAATCAATGAACGAACCAAATCTGCCAAACCTGAACCGTTCATGCTTATAATTATAAATCGCAGTTTTGAATGCCTTAACGATCACCAAAATTTTTGAAAATTTACAGAAATGATCTACTCATATAGAACTACATATTGGACGGTGGAGATGTGATTTTGTGATCGAAAAGTTGGTGTAATTCCCCATCCCTCATATATGTCAAAAAAAAGATCCCTTAGTGGAAGGGCCCTATATATATATATATATATATATATATATATATAGCAAAAGGGCATTTGAAGATACGATCGAGTACAGGCTGTGGCTACATCTTCAGAGCTAGCCATGCCGGGAGGCGCCACCACAAGAGTCTCCATAAACAGAGGGGTGGCACTCACCACCAAGAAGATGTGGCCAGAGTCTCGGTTTTTGCCTCTGATATGGGAATCAGTGGTGTTGGATTATCCGATTCAAAGTGCTATTGTTTTCTAAGGCCTGCAAAGTTTTACTAGGTGGGTTAAGATATTCGCAGCTAATCAAAAACCGTTACTTTATCTGATAAAATCTTGATCATATCCTTTTCGTTGTGATTTAGGTGACAAATTCACAAACAATGTTCTTCTTCCCTTAGTCTGACACTACAGACCATATGTCGAAAAACATTTGGAAACTTTAATTATTATATATTGGGCAAGACACGAAAAAGAATTTTCTAGGGTACCTACATGTTTGTGATACTTACATTTACCGATATAACAACAAATTTGTTGTCGTTTTGGTAAAGATAGTTAACAACTTGTTGTTGTTGTAGTAATTTGGTTCAATTATATATAAATATCTAAAACGTAGTAATTTTGTTGTCAATGTTATAAATTTTACTCATTTTACTTGTCATTTTTGTTCAATTACTGATAAAATGAGTGTATGGTGTATATGCTAGAAGAAACCAATAACCGGCCGGCAAAAACCTAGCTTTTTTGAAACCTAAGCTGCTGTTTTTTTATAACACCACACTTTCGATAACACCAATTCAACCTTCCATCTATATAGAAGAGCCAGATGTAGCTAGCTATGTCAATAAGGAGGAAAACAAGAAAAGAAAATGGTTTTCCAGATTCTACTCCACGCTACTCTCTTGGTTTGGTCAGTGATGATGAGTAGTGCAATACTAGCTGCAGCACATAGACATAACCCACCCATAGCAAGGCCACATTGCCAACCGGAGTGTGGAGGCATTGAAATCCCATACCCTTTTGGAATGGGAACCTCAGATGATTGTTACCTCAGTGACTCGTTCCAAATATATTGTGACAACTCTACAGATCCTCCAAAACCTTTTCTATACCTGCCTAATGGTAAGCGGGAGGTGCTGAAGATATCTCTTGCAGGCACACTCAAGGTCATGAACACTATTTCCTTCTTCAATTGCAGTGAAAAGGAATTTACCACCCTTCAGCCGGCTAGCTTGGTGGGAACCTGATATGTGTATTCACAGAGTAATAGATTCACTTCGATGAGTTGTGGAGCGATTGCCTACATGATGACGATGCCATGGGAATCGAAGTCGATAATCAGTGGCTGCTTGTCCATTTGTCCTAGTGCTGGCAGGAGAAGTTTACTAAATAACAGTTGCACTGGTATTTACTATATTTAACTAGATATTATGCGGCCTCGCGCCGCCTTACTGTTCCTGTGAACAGTGTAACTTGGGCTTGGGCTTTTTCTTTTCTCTTTGGTCTCTCGGTCGGGTTTGGGCTTCTTCTTTATCCCTCTAGATTCTTCTCTCTCGATCCCTCTCGCCGCTTTGCATATCTTTTTCTTTCTCTCTCTCGATCCCTCTCGACTCTCTCTGCTTCGGTTTTGTCATCACTTTCTTTCATGATTCATTGATTGAATTTTTGATTAGGTTTGAGGTTGGTGAGGTTAAGGGAATCTCGAGGCGCCGCGAAGCCGGGGTTTAGGGTTTCGGAGATATAGGCGGATCTGTGGCCGATCAGTGAGTTAGGGTTTTAGCAAAGAGTTTTCAAATTCGTGTAGTGCGATTGCATGCTTTGAGAGTTGGAGGAAGCAATGGTGAGTTCGTATCTTGTACCTGCTAATGTTGTTCAGGTCAGATTCAATCTTTGTGTGCTCTTATTCAGTTGTGTATGTATTTTTGTATTTTTTTTTTTATTTGTGTGCGTATTTGAGCTGGTAGGGTCGTACTTTGTGGGACAGTACTACCAGGTGCTGGGTTGTCTTATTAGAATGTTTTGGTCAGTAGAATACTGTGTAATATTGTTCAGTATTGGTGAAAACATTTTGTTAGGTGTAGTTAGAGATCAAGTTTACAATTTTGACGTATGTCTTAATGACTATTCTTCTTCATTGATTGCAGATTTGGTCAAAGCTTCTTGAGGATGATCAGTTTGCAAGGTAGTAATACTATTCTCCCTTTTACTGTGATAAAGTCTTCCTCTGTAGTTTTGTAATATCAATCAGCTTAAATCTCATTACGTTGGGAAGTTGTACAATATTTAAAGGGTGCAAAGTAAGATCAGAAAACTTTATTTGCTTTTGTTAAGGCAGTAATTTTGGTGAGGGCATGCCACTGGACAAATGTATCATTAATATGTTATGGTGGTTAATTTACTCTTTCTTTTAGTCCTACATGCTATGATTTGATATCTATTGAAATTTTAGCATTAAGAAGTTCTGTTTCAATCTAGGTTTTGTAATTAGTTAATATATATTTCATACTATTTGGAGTTTTCAGTATTCTATATAAGATAGTTGATAATGACCTTAATTAACATTTACTTCATTTGTTTAGGTATTGAAGTGCTAGAAAAAAAAACGTGAAGACCATGTATGTTAAATAGTTTCATTCTCAGTTGTGTTCAATATTCCATATGTTTTTATTCTTTTTGTGCTGAATTACATTGTCACTTAGATGAATAATTGTTGCTGATTTCCATTTATTGTTTGAGTACTCCTGTATGTTAGTTTACTGTGTCCAGTGGTGTAGGATTTAGGATGTAACTTGATTACTTGCAGTTTGGTTGAGTAGTAATTAATTTCCTTCATGTTGTATTTATTTACTCTTCTGATAGTACTTCATCACTTCCGTTAGATTTGGCTATTTGATATACTTCGAAAAAATTAGCATTCTCCTATTTGGAGCTTGCCTGAAAGGTGATGTATACTCATGGTAACAAACATCTTTATTACTTAAGAATGAAGCATGTTTATATTTGCAACAAGATTCGAAATCAAATATGCAGCAACCGTATCTTACCTTCTTTAGAGTAAACTAGCAAATTGCAGCAATTTTACCATCAGGTTTTTTTATTTTTCCTCTGTTCCTTTATAATTACATATTTCTTTTGGTCAAAGTCCAAAGTCTGGGAAGGAGAGAGAGAGAGAGCTCTGTTCCCATTTTCGTTTCTATGTTTGATATGATTTTGGAGGCCAGACTAGTGACTACAAGGTAATATAATTGTTTACTAATTTATCTTTTGTCTGCTGCTTTTTTATTTTTATTTTTATTTTTCACTTATCAGCTCCAAATTCTCAATATTTCTCATGTTTTCCTTTTAGTTCTACCCCTAATCCTGTTTTTTTCTATTCTCATTTTGGGTGCAGAGCCAATAAGATTGCAGTTTTCAGTGACAAACTAAGGAGAAATTTAAACAGAGTCATTACAAATTAAGGTATTTCAATCGGTGGTTTCCATAATCTCTTCATTGGTATAAATTGTTAGCCTTGGTTGTGTTTATTATTACAATTATTACATCTTTGTTGGCAAATAAAAGTCGTAGGGAGGACACCTTCTTAGCTGCAACAAAATGGATAAAGTTTTATTTTTATTTTTTTATCTCTATATCCAATTGGTAGTTCTGATTCATATTTGTTTACTTAGCTAATTGAGTCTTAATCCTATATGATGTGTGATAATGTGTGAACATGGGTGCAGGTTGAACATAACATATGAGGATTGGTACAACTGAGTTTGAGGATGACTTACAGTGAGGATGAGGAAGTTAATGAAAGCAGAATAGTGACTGATACAAGTATGTCCTCGGACAAAAGTGCACTACAGATTTGTATACTGCATTGTTTTTTGTATTTTGTTTTTCTGTTGATAGCAGTTGGTGTTGAATGTGTAATAATATGAAGTTATCTTTAGAAAGTATGTCCCAGGCTTCTATTGATGTTTGTTTAATAGATGCTTGAGTAAGTTATGTTTAGAAAACTTTGAATTAAAGATATGACTAACAAGCACAAAAAGCTTTGCAGGAGCAGGAGATGAAGAGAAGTTCAGCAACTTTGAAGCAGAGTTAACATAAGCCTAGAGGGACCAGAAGGTGTCCAAAGTGCTCGGATGTGTTCGAGGAACTTAGTGATGAACTACTATTAAAACCATGAGAAATCAATGCAACACTAGGAAGTAGAATTTTCAAATCAGTGTCATTTATATGTCCTATTTTGCTGATGTAGTTTCTATACAGATTATCATCCTTGCCATATGAAGAAAAAAAAATGACCCTGCACAGCGAAGAAAAATATAAAACCCCGCGGCATCGCACAGGCCGGCATATCAGGGTTTAGTGTTCTTCATTCTATTACTTTTGTCTTCTTATTTAGGTAAAATAGTAAGTTTCTTTAGTGTTCATCATTCTATTACTTTTGTCTTCTTATTTAGGTAATTTACATTTCAATGTTTGTTCCAACTGAATATTTGTTTTATGTTTTCTGGCGCTGATTTTTTTATCCTTTTTTTCTTTAGGTTTAATTTGTTTCATTACTTAGATCTTCTAAAATGAAATTTTTCAAAGAATATAGTTTTGGGAATGAACATGCTAATCCAGTAAAACTTGACAAGGCATTGGTTTGTGAGAATGTATAATCTTTACGTATGTGCCTGTTTTACTTGCACATGTTTTTTAATAGTAAAGTGACAGTTCAGTCTTGCAACAGGATTTTTCAGGTTTCGAACTCTTTCCATGTGTAGGTTTTTGTGTTATTTTTTTTGACATGGTCTGAGGCTTATTTGCTAAACCGATTCTTCTGTGGAAAAATTGAAATGTGCAGTACCAATGTTCTCTGTTTACAATTTCATATTGATATCTCAATCTATTAGCCGATCTAATCACAACTTTATTCTTTTTTGTCTTTTTAGGAACACAGGAAGTTGATTGTGGAATTTGATTTGCTTATCATATTAGAGTATCTGATCAGATCTTAAAAAGTAAGGTTTTGATTTGATTGATTGGTTGAATTTAAGTGTGTAGCTCTTTTAATACTCATCCAAAAACAAATGTGCAAATTGTTCAGGTAAGTAAAGATTTTCCCTACTGCAAAATTAGTGGTTTTGTTCTGTCATGGTTTTTTTTATATATTCAATTTGGCATCTGTCATGTAGTTTAAGTTTACTAATATGGAAGGAGGTTACCCTGTTAGCATCAAGTATTCTAGGTGTTTATATACCTGAAAATAAGGAAGGCAACTTTAGGGACACCGTATACCTGAAAATCAAATTGTTATGTGTTACTGGGTTCATTCTATCTATAGCTGTAGCCCTGGATTATATAAATGATTGCAAGAAGTTTATCTGAACATGGTAACATCTGTAGTTGACAGAAGTTTACTAGATATAATGTTGAGTCATCTTTGCATGTGGGAAATGAGATAATGATATGTTCATATTTTTCAATGTGGGATAGCTTGAAATTGTCAAGTATATGGATGTCAGATGCAAAAGAAGTCTTTGGACAAGGAAATAGTCTAGGCGCATAACTGTTATCTTCTAAAAGTGAAGGGAAATATGGAAAGAAATCAGTGTTATAAATTAGGCAGGCAAATGTCTTTTACCTGTAAATCTTAAATATTTTATGAAAGGGATTATATGATGTAGTAGTAAGTATCATGCATGTGCCTTCAAAAATGTAAAAATATAAAAATGTATGAAAGGTGTCTATGCAAGGAGGAGAGTCTAATTCAATTATGTGAATTAGTATTGTCTCAGTTGACCAAGATGTATGCACCAGATCTTTTTTGAAAATTGTAAATGTTGATGCTCTATATACATTTCTATGGAGAGTAATTTTACAATTGATGCAAGACATTAGATGCATTACCTTGAAGTTTTGTTCTTTTTGATTAAGGAATTGAGGATATTAAGTTGTCATTTCTACATTACTCATTTTTCTTCTCAATCCTTCATTAAGAATGTCTAATCCTGTTCAACACTTAATTGTTTCCCGCAGCAAAGTTCCGGCAAAAAAGCTAGTATCTATTCTTTGAGATGATGTCATCTACAGTGTTTAACAGTGCCTTTCCGTTTTTGTCCTCGCTCTTGGCTCCATCAAATCTCGCATGTGCCGCTCACCGATCTTTGCCGCGTGTTCTTTCGCTCAGCCACCACGTTGTTCCTCAAGATCGACGCAGCTTTGTTCCTCTCTCAGAAAAACGAAAGAAAGGAGAGACTGAAAGAAAGCAAAGTCCGAGGGTTTGGGTAAATTCAGATTTCCTTCAGATTGCGAAAAAGATCTTCTGGGTTTTTTTTTCCTTCCCTTTTGTGATCGATTTCTTTTGATGTTTGCAGATTTTGTGATCGGTTTATGTTGAAGGAGGACTTTTATGAAGCTCAGCATTTGCAATTGGTAATACCTGTTATCCCTTTTTGTTTCAGAATTAGAATCAATATTTGTCCTCTTTGTCTTTTCTTCTTATTTGGCTTCTTCTTCTGCATCTATAAGTTAGATTTTGCAGAGAAGCATGTAACAACAACTAATACTGTTGTTCATCGTCTGACCATGCTGGGTTATTTGTTGATTAATCTTTATGCGGTGTGGGTAAACCGTTTCTAGAGTGAAGCCCATTTGAAGAGCTTCACTGCCGAGCTCAAATCATCAGTGTTATCCAAAACCCAGGCCAAGTTATCAGGAACAAGCTTGGTCTTCAAAGACTGAATATTTAGCTCAAATTCAGATAAATTCGGTGGGTCTGGATTGTTTTCTGGGTGGAGTTTGATGGTTTTAGCGCATGAGATTGAAGAAAGGTTAGCAGTTGAAGAAACCTAGATGGGGAATCTCTTGGAAAAAGCTAAAGGCCAGAGCTTTAGAGCCATTGCAAGAATTCTTTGCTTCTCTAAATCATGTAAAGTGTTGTATTGGCTTAAATGCAACGAGGGATGATCACTGACCTGAACAGAGGCGACGGTGATCGATCATGGAGCTCCCAATTAAACCAGAGACTGTCAAGTTGGAACCTTCATGTTTTGCCTTACATGACTTACTCTTGCAATTATTTGAAATTTATTGACATTGACTTTTTGTAGTTGTGTTAGGATTTTGGGGTGCGGGAGCTGTTGACTAAAATAGTGCCATGTGGTTTACCGTTGTCGCTCGCAACTGATCTCAGTGATCGAGTCTCAGTTTACAGCATTGTGTGAGTATTGAGCTGTCAAAGTGAATTTATGATATGGAAAACATATTTTGTATTCTATCTTATGAATATTTTTGTGTCTTTGCAGGCTTCACTTAGGAATTCTCGAGGTCAATTTTTGTGTTAAAGGTCTGTGGTTTGTTAATTAGCTTATGTTTGTTTCTTTCTTGATCCCTCATTTTAGAACATATATGAATGCTTGATTTTTGATACTGTACATGTGTGCATGGACTGCACTAAGGTGAACCCAGTTCTGTATCACTTTTCTCCTGTATATTAGGGGTCATGTTTTGCCTCTTATATGTTAATATATATGATGTTTTGTGATTCTTCAAAAAGATAACAGTGGAGTGTATACTAAGTTCAAATAACATAGTCAATCAAAATTGAGTGCTCTGTTGTTGTTATTGCAAGACGAGAAGTATATAACTATACATATATTAATTATGAGATCAATAATTAGGCGGTAGATTAATAAATTAATACCATATTGTCATATATAGTAGAACAAATTGCAATATGTAGCAATATGTAGCTGAGCTAGAATGCTTTTTGTATAACTATATAGAATACCGTATTATCATATATATATATATATATATATATATATATATCCGAACAGGTTGAAGTAAATAGTTCGGCTGCAATGCTTTCTCGGATTATAATTATTATAGTTAGTTGTGGTGTACTGTTTCATGATTGGCTGCTAAATTTTGATATATTTTTTTTATTCTGGTGCATGTCATATGCAAAGTTTGATCTTTTGAATTTCTGCTATTGTTTGTTCTTTCCGTATTATCTTTTTATTTAGGTTTGTATCTATTTCAAGGTAATGCTCATTGAATAGATTATATTGTTAAAAAGTTGATTTCTTTTATGTTTCTTTTGATTTATGGCTCATTTTTGTTTTGTAGTGTTTTGATCATTACTTCTTTGGGCTTAGATAAGAAGGTAGAGACGATGATAAGAAAAGTTGCAACATTTGTCAGCTTGCAAAACTGAGAGTAGCCCAGGTGAATATTGTATTTGAAGTTCTTTATATTTGTTATGCATCTATGTTTTAGATATGTTTTTACGGTGAAGTGGATAAATAGACTACTGGATTAATATGTTGCCTTGGATTGGATTTATATTGTTGCTTAGAAATAGACAGCTGTTAGTCTCAGATTTCTTGATGTTAAAGAATTCAATGAGAAAAAAAAAAAAAAAAAAAAAGACTTGAATGTATAGCATTGTATATGGTATAGATATTTTTATTTCTAAGTTTTTGTAAAAGGCTTGGTTTTACATAATGAAACCAGATTCCATTACGAATATTATTCATTTCCTTCGCTTTGTATATTTACACAATATCTTCATTTTACTTACAACAGAGATGTGTCATGGGAATTGGATGCCCTTAAGAGAAAGATTTTTTCAGAACTTGGAAAACAAAGAATGTGTTGATCACACTATGCTAAACTCAATTTGCAAGCTGGTATCATAAAATCATTGTTATAATTCAGAGAAAGACTCATTAGTCTTCAGTTTGCTTCATTTCACATATATTTCAGTTTATGTAATTTAGTTTAGTTACTTTTTGTTAATCAAAGCATAATACGTAACAATTTTCTATCCCGCAGCATCGCGCATGTATCTTTCTAGTTCATTGCTGCCAGACCACCATTCCTGCAGCTGTTCAAGACTTCTACACTGATTTTAGAGGCGTAGAACTTGCTGCGGAGAAAGATATGTGCAAGTTTGCGTTCCTAGTAGACCAAGATTGGTTTACATCAAATTCAACTAATATTTCTGCTATTAACGATGAGATGGACTCTGTCCCTATAGTGCTAGATTGGGACTTGTCTAATTACACCATTGCTAATATAGTGGGAACATAAGCAGTATGGTGGGGGAGTGATTATTTCAATAGAACAGCTTAGACGGGCAGCCAGTGCTATTGCTTAGAGGGCTTTCGAGGGAATCCATATCTTATTGATGGTTGTCAAGGTACGTAGTCCTCACTTGATCCTTATTATAAGGTAGCTCATTAGAAGCTTAAACATTGATCCCGACCGATTTCTTTTCTAGTCTAAATTTACTAATCCTCTTATTATTTGGAAATTGTTGACTTGTTTTCTTTAAATTCCAGACATTAACGAGTGTAGGGAGTATCCAAACATATGTGATCGCTTTGATTGTTTCAATTTTCCTGGGGGATTTTTTTGTAATGATAGGCCTGCACCACCGCAGTCACGGTTTCATGTGGCTATTATAGGTACTGTGTATGTCTTCTATATATTTGTGCCTAAATGGCTTTGTTGACAATATGAAGTTTTGTTAGAATACTTGGAAGTAATTTGCTTTGTTTTGTTTGCCTTTTGAGTTATCCGGTTACCTGCAGTGTCCTTGCAATACTGATTATACACTTTTGTGCATGGTGGTTGCAAAGAGCTCTAAAGAAAAGGAAGATTATCAAACGCAAGCAGAAGTTCTTTAAACAAAATGGTGGTTTATTATTGGAGCAACAATTATCATCTGGTGAAGTTAGTGTTGAGAAAATCAAACTGTTCAACTCAAAGGAGTTGGAGAAAGCCACTGATCATTTTAATGTAGACAGAGTTCTTAGACAAGGAGGTCAAGGAACTGTTTATAAAAGAATGTTAGCAGATGGAAAGATTGTAGCAGTAAAGAAGTCAGTAATAGCTAATGGAGGAGAAGTGAGACAATTCATTAACGAAATTGTTGTTCTTTCACAAATCATTCACAGGAATGTGGTGAAATTATTGGGGTGTTGTTTGGAAACTGAGGTTCCACTTTTGGTTTATGAATTCATACCAATGGAACACTTTATCAGTATATTCAACATCAGAATGAAGAGTTTCCTTTGGCATGGAAAATGCGCTTACGCGTTGCCATTGAAGTTGCAGGAGCACTTTTCTATTTGCACTCAGCAGCTTCTACCCCGATTTACCACCGAGACATCAAATCTTCTAACATACTCTTAGATGATAAATATAGAGTCAAAGTAGCAGACTTTGGAACATCAAGATCTGTTTCAATTGAGAAAACACACCTTACTATGTCACAAGTTCAAGGAACATTCGGTTCTTTGGACCCCGAGAACTTCCGTACCAACCAATTCACGGACAAGAGTGACGTTTATGGCTTCGGGGTTGTCCTTGCTGAACTCTTAACCGGAGAAAAACCAATAATGAAATGGAAGTCGGAAGAAGCCACAAGCCTTGCCAACTGTTTCCTTCTTTCTTTGGAGGATAATCACTTATTTGATATTCTTGATGCTCGACTTGTTAAAGATGGTGGGAAAGAAGTCATCACTGAAGTTGCTAACCTTGTAAAACGTTGCTTGAATTTGAAGGGAAAGAAGCGTCCAACGATGAAAGAAGTAGCAATGGAGTTGGAGAGGATAGTTAATTTATATGTGAATAACTCTGATGTTCAATCAAAGTCAATAGATGTTGGATATGACTAGAGTGGAGCAATCACTTGGCTCATGTTCTGCATCATTACAATTCCAACAGATGTAGTAGCAGAGTTTTAGTGGTTCAGCTAGTGTAGTAGCAGCTTCAGTAAGTGCAGTAGCAGGTTTTCAGTGGCTCAGCTAATGCAGTAGCATGTTTTGCTAATACATGGTCGTCCAATCTTCATGCTACTACATTGTGTTTTAATCCAATCTTCCGGCTACTACACTGTCTGGTCGTCCAATCATCCTGCTACTACACTGGTCGTCAAATCTTCCTGCTACTGCCTCATCGTCCAATCTTCTTGCTACTACACTGTCTGGTCATCAAATCTTTCTGCTACTACACTGGTCGTTAAATCTTCCTACTACTGCCTAGTCGTCCAATCTTTATGCATAATGAGGTATACAACACTAATCACACTCAACTTGTATAGACATATTTAGATTTTCGGCTTCAATAGAATCCACTGTACGTGAATTTTCAAAAGAAATGTCACTCGCCACCTCAGCATAAGCAGTCCCAGTAATCTCATCTTCATTCCGAGCAGAAGAGTCAGCAGTCCCAGGGTTGCTAACCCTCACTTCCTGTAATACCCTAGATTTTCATATCATTTTTCCTTGTATTATTCCCTTAATTAATGAAGGATTATTTATGAAAATTCTTGGGTTTATGCGAAGTTGAAATTTCGGGAGTTTATTTAAAATGCTTTGACTTTTAAGAGACCAAAAGTTGACTTTATTTTCCGTAGGTTATCTTCGAAAACTTTCTTCATGAAAGTTGTAGAGTTTATCAATACGAGTTCGTAGACATGCGGCACGCCTAAAACAGATGTCGTATGAGAAAATTTTGGTCAGAGGAAGTTAGGTTCCGGGTGTGGAAAGTGTTTAAATAGAAAAATGTGTGGGTTATTTTGGGAAACCCTAACACTAAACAGCTCTCTCTCTTCTCACTCTCCACACTCACTTCACTCTCTTTCCTCTCTGCTCTCTTTTCCCTCTCCCGAACTCACCCGCACACCAAACTCCCACCGGAGCTAGCTCCGCTGTCCGGCCACCATTTGGACCGCCGTCGGTCTCGTTCGACTCCCACAAGTGTGCTCTTCAAGGCTGGGCAGCTGCTGCTCGGTGTAGCGCGCCGGAATCGAAGATGTGTTGCCGGAAAGAGGGCTGTTGTGCCACGGTCGGAGCTGCCGTGTACGGCGGCGACGAGGGGCATCCTTAGGTGAGTCTTGATCATCTCTTCCTCCCATAGATTGAAGCAAGTTTTTGAGGTTTTGAGGCCGGTTTTGCAGGTTTTGTAGTGTGATTTGCTGGTTACTGTTCGGGCCAGTTTCCGGCCGGTTCCGGCCAAAATTGGTCGAAGTCTCAGGTATGAAAGTTGTTCCCCTTGCTTCAAACTTCAACTTTGATGTTGGGAGTTTTCTTAAATTCGGAAGTTTGGGGAGGTGCGTGGGGCCCACTTGCCGCCGCCTGGGGCGGCGCATGGCTGCGCGTCCGGCTGAGTGGCGGCCTTAGTTTCCTATGGTTAGCTAATCCTTGCTGCTGTGAGTTTGTTGAGTGGTAGTATGGCTAGATTCTAAGCAAGGTTGGCATGCTAGGACTTAAGTTTAATTGGTGTTCATTACATCGGAAACTTAGAAAGTTTAATAGGTAGTTTGGTTGTTATTGAGTGTTCAATGACCTTGGGAGGTCTTGGAGGAAGGATTTCCCTTCTTGGGGGCAACCTTTAAGTTAAGAGTACTTTGATCCTTGTTGTGTTTGTTACTAAGGTTAATATGTGTGTTATTTTAGGTGATTTGTGAAATTGTGAGTTGGCTTGCTCTTGTGTTTTGTAGAAACGCAGCGGGCTATCTAGGTGAGTAAATCTCACTAAGGTTCACTTTTGAACCGAATGATTTTTATGGTCATATGATGATGATGATGACAATGTTGGATTTTAATAATATGCCTTTAATTGTTTTAAAAATATATGAGCTTGATCGTCAACGGCTTATAGGTAAGACAAAACAAGTTTTCTTTAAATGCTATTTTGATATTCGTGTGATCATAATTGTATTGATTTTTGGATAGATTATTCTTGTGGAATATCTATAATTGTTCATGTAAATATATCCATGTGGTAGGATATAATTTATGATGTGATATTGTGTTGTTGAGGATAATGTTGTGATATTATGATTGTTGGATAAATAGCAAAACCGGGTTCCAAGCCCTTAATTGGGTGATTGGTTACGGTTAAGATGTTATTTATCATTTTTGTGTTTGATAATAGACAGTCAAACCGGGTTCCAAGCCTTTGGCCGGGTGATTGGTTGCGGTTAGGAATAGAGCTCTAGTCTGTTTGTCAGTGTAGGTCATGGGGATACCGTATGGTATCTGGGACCCATAGGTACACAATTTTTGCTATTGTAGGCCATGAGAGGTATTTTTAATACCTGGGACTCATGGGTACATTTCTTAGGTAATGTGTTAGATGTGTGGTTTTTAATTATTGATCCAATCTCTCTTGTGAATATTGGATGTGATAAATGTTGTGTTGTTTTTTAGTTTACTCATACGAGCTTTTTAGCTTACCGGGTTTGTTATTTACAACCCGGGGCACCATTTCTTGGTGTAGGGGTTAGACCTGCAGGTGAGGATCAGCAAGGTTGAGGTGGAGGCTTAGTGGCAGGGTTTTTTGTTAGGTTTTGGTTATTCATTGTATATTCTTTTTATATACACTGGGATAGGAATTCTTAAACTCATGTGAGCGTTTCTTTTTCTTGTTCTCAAGTTATGTAAACAAGAAAATGTAATATTTAACTCAATTTGGAGTTATGTGTAAATTTTACATTACGCATTGAGTTTATTTTCCTTGATTTTTGTTGAAACAGATTTTGGGATATTAATGTTTTAGGATATATCATGCCAAAAATTTTGAAATTTATCTTTCGAAAATTGGGGTGTGACACTTCCTCTGACGATGATTCGGTATTTTTCTCCTCTTCAGTTTGAACCACACTTTTCTCCCATGTAATGGGCACTGCCGAGGGACCAACAACAGCTACACTAGTGTCAGATCCTGCAGAATTCTCTACAACATTGACCCCGACGTGTTGACGATTCCCGAATTAGAACCTACAACAGACTCAGTTCCTCTGTCACGGACCTGAGACGATGCAGTAGGTTTAGTTCCAGTGGAGACTCCATCAGCAACAGCCTCACTCTGCTCTGACTTCCCAGACTTTTTAGCGGACTTCCCCTGGCTTCCGCTGCCTTTATCCTTTTTTTGACGATATTGTTGAAGCTGATAACAAAATACAACAATATCAACTATTTGTTTTCAACAAATAGTTAACGAAACTAATTCTTACAATGCATCCATCTAAACTAACCTAATAAGCAAAACAGTTACGAGGCCGAAATTACAAAAGCTAGTTGTGCAATTGAGGCAATGTGTAATGTACCTTTTTACGGCCAGCATCGAGCAGATCGGTACGGCTCTTATTCTTGTCCATCCGTTTCCGATCCACTCCATTCTTACTCCCCATAGTGACTCCCCGAAAATCACCACCGCCACCTCTCAATCACCAATAAACTCTGCTTTTTCTCCCCCTTCAAACACAAACACCATTACATTGCATAAATAAATAAACACTCAATTTCTTCATTCATGATTATGCATTGTGGGCTTGGGCTTATGTTTTTGTTTGTTTAAATCAGTTGAAAGTTAGTTTTTCTGTGTATTGTAACTGTCTATAGTAGTGATTTGTCATTTTCTATATACATATCTTTATCATTTTCACTCATAATAATGTTGGTCACTACACCCTCATTTTCCTCTTCCAAAAAAAATTCACCCTCATTTTTCCTCCTCAACCTAATTGTTCTGCAAAAGTGGAGCTTTACTTGTGAGACCCTTCAGGTTGTGAGAGAAATCCTAGGCATACTCTAGTTTTCATTGTTAACGTCAATTCTCGATTTCTTATGTGTGTGGCTAAGAGTTAATAAGTCAGTCTCTCGCATTTTCGTAAGCCTTTTAGGTACTTAAGATAGGCATTAGAGATGTGTGGTACCATTAACTAAGAACAATGTCTCATGCACATATTGAAATTATCTACAACATTTTCGAGGATTTGTCAACCATTGCTAGTAGATGTTGTCTTAGATGCAAATTACTCTTCAAGCGACCAAATTTGTCCCTCCCCCTTGTGTGGTTATCGGGTCTAAAGCATGGGTGTTTGACGGAGTGCCTCTTTGCTAGTGACTCCATATGGCTCTAGCAGCGGAGTTGGCTCCCGAGTGACTTTCTGAAATCAACAGTTTGTAGACTAACTTGTATGTTTATTTCAAAGCCAAAAATCAAGTAGAATAGAATTGCTTATCACTGTTACTAATCCGGGCTTGTGAATACACAATTGTCATACTCTAGAGAGTTTTTCAGCAATGGAAGAGCACAACTGTGGAAAACCGAGTATGACGTACTTTTCAAAGCAACCCATATAAGACTGCACCATTTCACATAGGAGACATTGACTTTGAAGTCCAATGTGGGACTCCTAATCAATTGTCAAACATATTACCATCACTTAATGGAATTTCGCAAGCTTAAAATTTTGTAACAGGTCAAAACAGAGGTTGTGCAAAGAGAATAATCAATCAATTTATCAATTAAACAAAGAGGAAGGAAGCCGTACCCTTTTAATAGCAGCATCAGCAACAATAACATTGTTTCTTTAATATATGTTTAGCCGTTGATTCTCCAGAACTGTCACTGGTCAGTGGCAGCAGTGTGTAAATCAATATAAGATTGAGGTGTTTTGTTCAAGGTTTAGACCCGGATATTTTGTCTGCTACGAAACAAAGTTTCATTGCCAACAAAGTTTGGATCTTCATTTGAACCCTGAATCCAAAGAAGTCTATGAAAGCTGCACCCATCTGGGTTTGTTCAGAACTCACTTCAAATTAAGATGCTTGACTATGGTTCACTGAATTCCTTGCAAGTCTTTCTTTAAAGTAAGATTCTTGGTTATTAAGTTTGAAGCACCTGTATATGTTTCTTCTTGTTTGTTTTATTATGGGATCAAGATGTGGAACCTTTTCATATGAACTGAATGTGCTTTGTGATAATATGGTGGTAAATTTGCTAGCTTTGAATTTGTTGTCTTTAAGATTGAATGATCTGTCTTTAGAGGTTCACTACAAAATGGGTTTTAAAGGTGATTTGCAGATTGGGGTTTTAGTCCTGATGAGTAGAAACCCTTTTGGTTTGAAGTTCAGGAAATTTTCGACTGTTTTTGCTCAACCTGGGTTTGCTGGTGTAGTGTTAACTTTAGAATTATGAGTAAAACCCTTGTCAGAATCTCTCTGTTTCCTCTAAATCATGAGAGTATGTTGCAATGTTTAGAGTTTGGGCAAAGATAGAAATCTCTCTGTGAAATTCCAGATTATTCAAACTATTCTGGTTGATTTTTGTAAATCTTTACAATATTCATCTTTCTCAAGTACCTAAAATTTTGTGCACTAGGTCTAATCAATGACCCTGATATTATCCCCAATAGATCTTTAGTCTATATTTTCTTTGTTGTAGTTGCATCTTGATATCACTAATTTTTTATTATCTTTCTCTGCAGAACTTGTTACCACACATTTTAAGGTTGTGCACTAGGATAGGAATATGATGGAGCTACAATAAGGTTTGTTTTGTATGACAGATCGTACTCAATTAGGTTTAACAACTTTCATGTTAGAGGGTTGAGAAATTGTCTACTATTTAAAATGCGAGCAACAGAGAGACATGGAAGTGTTTCTCACAAATTTGTTGAACAGCCAGTTGAAGCGCCAGAGTCCTATGGTTTCCCTTCAATCCACAATGTCGCCATTCAAGGAGAACATCTGTCACCTCATAACTTTGAGCAGTATGAATCATCCTCAGCAACCAGTAAATACCATGTTCAAAGTTCTCCATCTAGTTTAAGTTCAGCAAATGGGAGTCCGACATCACAGCCAGATTTGCAGTCTTACCAATCTAGTGGCTCTCCACTTAACCAGTCTTGCTTAACAAACGATGTTGGTGGCCTGAGCCACAAGATAAGGGAATTGGAAAGTCTTTTGCTTGGAAATGAATCGGATGTCCTTGACATATATGGCATCACAAGTCAGGTTAAGCATAACCAAGATTTGTCAGGAGAGCAGAACTGGAAACAAATGATGGAGATGATCTCCAGAGGTGACTTGAAAGAGGTGCTCTATGCTTGTGCTGAAGCATTGGCAGAAAATGATACGTCAACAACTGAATGGTTGATGTCAAATTTATGTCAGATGGTATCAATTTCAGGCGAGCCAGTCCAACGTTTAGGAGCTTACATGTTGGAAGGCCTTGTTGCAAGGTTGGCCTCTACAGGAAGTTGCATCTATGCATCCTTAAGATGCAAAGAGCCTGCCAGTGCCGAACTCCTATCATACATGCACATACTATATGAAATCTGCCCTTACTTCAAGTTTGGGTACATGTCAGCCAATGGGGCGATTGCAGAAGCCATGAAGGATGAAAGTAGAGTTCATATAATTGATTTTCAGATTGCTCAAGGCAGCCAGTGGATCACCTTGATCCAGGCCTTAGCTAGTCGGCCTGGAGGGCCCCCACATATTAGGCTCACGGGCATAGATGATTCTACATCAGCTTATGCACGGGGAGGGGGACTTGATCTTGTGGGAAAGAGGTTGTCAAGGCTTGCAGAGTCATATAAGGTACCGTTTGAGTTCCATGCTGCTGGAATCTCTGCTTCTGAGGTTCAGCTTGAGGACCTTGCAGTTCAAACAGGTGAGGCACTTGCAGTTAATTTTGCCTTCACGCTGCACCACATGCCAGATGAGAGTGTGAGCATCGAAAATCATAGGGACCGGCTGTTGAGGGTGGTTAAGAGCTTGTCTCCCAAGGTGGTGACTCTTGTTGAGCAAGAATCAAACACCAACACAGCTCCTTTCTGTCCCCGATTCGCTGAGGCATTTAGCTACTATGGGGCTATTTTTGATTCAATTGATGCAGCTTTGCCAAGGGAACACAAAGAGCGGATCAATGTTGAGCAGCACTGTCTGGCACCAGAAATTGTCAACATTATAGCTTGTGAAGGGGTCGAAAGAGTAGAACGTACCGAACTTCTCAGTAAGTGGAGGTCACGATTTATGATGGCAGGGTTTTCACCTTATCCACTTAGCTCCGTAATAAATGCCACAATCAAAACCCTGCTGCAGAGCTATTCTGAGAAGTATACACTTGAAGAAAGAGATGGAGCCTTATATCTCGGGTGGAAGAATCAAGCTCTTGTTGCCTCCTGTGCATGGAGGTAAAACTAGCAGTTATTGCTTGTGTTTCTTGGTCATGGAACCTCTCCCTTATTAGTCAGTCTTCTGCTTCTAATTTGAATTTCTTCCTTTAGTCGGCTAAGAGCATAAGATATGATATCATTGATAGAGTGATAGCAGTAGTATTGCTTCATTAGTAATAAAAACTCATTTCCATACACACTTTTGCACCTCAACTTTAAATCTATAGATATTTAGTGTTTTCAATCACACAGTGCTACGTAAAAGACTATTCTTGAAAACTAGATGACTAAACACATACAAAAACTAGACCATATCAGTTGAAAACTATAACAAAACAGGGAAGTACAGCACTGGGATTTTGGACAAATAGATATTCTGTGGTGGTGGTGGAATGCAAATTTCGGTTTCCAATTGTCTCATACTCGTCATATTCCTGGTCATCCACATTATAAATGCTCCCTGCAATTGTCCTGCAAACTATCACAGCCCTCTTTGCCTTGGTTGCCTTTGTAACGGCAATGGTGTTTTCACTACTTGTACTCAACTGAATGCCGTTCTCCAATATACATTCTGTGTCAAAGTTCGACTTAACTAACCTGCACACTCGACAAGTTGGACCGTTACAAAGCTCGGGGACTCGCCTTGACTCTCCGTTGCAACAGGCCATAGTTGTGCAATAGAATCTCATCAGCTCATTTCCATCTACTGTGCTTCTTGGGTGTCTCATGTATCTCTCTTTGGCCACCTTCTTTACCTTCTCTCTGTACTTCTCGAACCTTTCAAGTGTTTCTATGGGGTTTTTCACCCTCAAAACACTTTTGATCTTGCCTGATGACTTTGAAGGATTTGTTGAGGCTTTCCGAACGATCATCTCAATGATGTTCCTTGATGGGTCTCCGTTGTTAAGCTCTGGTAGAAAGACAAGATGAAAACTCAAGTTAACAAACTGTAGTTCAAAGCGTAGTTGTAGGTGTGGATCTGTCCACTGGACTATTTACTCGTTTCTGGCTGAAAAGTAAAAACTATTTCAACTTCACCATCTTGAAGAGTTACTTGACAAATTTGTCTTAAATTATAGAATGTCTCCTTCTTTTAACTGCATCTTATTTCACAATCTAGATTACAAAACTGGAAATCTATGTCTAAAAGCTTATACGCTTATACTTCTCTCTCTAGCATCTTTAGTGGCTGCTACTGAAACTTTAAACTTCTTCAGTAGTTGTAGTTGTGCAGCAATGAAATTTTAACTCAAAACCCTTGTAGAATTTCTCATACAGTATTGAAATAAGCGCAAAAAGAGAGCAAGACATTTACCAAAGAGCTGTGCCTGTGTGTAGCTTGAATGGTACATCAGTTCCCGGAATGGGGTCTCTTTGCCATGAAGTTCACCATCCAAACTCGCTTTTCCGGAGTTCTTACTTCTTCTTTCGCATCTTTCTCGCAAGCCAACAACGTCTGCAAGCTTGGTTCCACACCTGACATTCTCCTTCAATGAAACCCACATTGCATGCATCTCTTTCTGTTTGAGACTTCTGAGCTAGAGAGAGTCAGAGAGAGTTTTTCTTTGAATTCCACAATTTTCACTGCACCACTTTATCCTTGCATTGCAAGTTGAAGAATCCGAAGTTTCGAAACCAAACAAAAGGTATTGAAATCCCACCAGCTCTTATTGTCACAAGGGATATTTGCATATACGTACTTGTGCAATGAGTGATTTCTGACTCTACCTAAGCGAAGACAAACTGGTGAATTTAAGCACTTTTGTATTTGTGTGTAATGTATACAAATGCATTTAAGGATGAAATTGGATACTGTCAGCCCTTATAAAAAGAGCCAAAAGCTGCCTTCCTTCAAACCAGGTTCCTGTTTCACTACAGGCTAAGAAACCAGAGATACAAACAACTCAATCGTCACGAACCCTCTCCTAGTTTCTTCCACGATGATTTTTAGGAAATTAACTTAATGGAAGCAGTAGATCCACTTCATACAGTAGAAAATCTAATGCAGGCAAGAATGTGCCGGTTTTTCAACTTCTTTGCTAACTTGTTGCTTTCTACAATTCTACTTCTTTAATATGTGAATGATGCAGTGCAATTTTACTTGCTCGAGTTTAAACACACAGAATGCAGATCATTTAAGCTTTTCGAGCACAATAGTTGTCTGATGTAGTATAAATTTTTACCTGTCCGAGGAATGACCATTTCAGCTTAATATGGAAGACAACTCATGAGGTTCTTTGTCCCTTGTTTATCTACTTGATAATTCGAACTTTTTTTGCTCTCAAACTTTTTGGGGCAAAATAATGTCCGGTACTTCCAACCTCATCTACTACCAGCCAAGCCTTGGTTGTTAGATAATCCCTGGTCAATCTACAAGTATCAGAATATGAAGAACCTCATGTTTTCTGTGGGAGTTGGCTTCCCAAGTTGCTTCACAGGCACCAAAACAAATAGCTACAAATTTTTCTACCCTAGAGAGAAATCGCTTCAGTCTCAAAACTGGAAAAGGCAAAACAAAGGACATTTTGTCCTTGGCTCCTTACAAAAGGAACCACAATTAAAGCTCAAACCATAGGGAAGGAAGGAGAGTCTCTCTCCAATCTAAAGGCACACTTCCAAACTCTTCTAGACTGCAAGATACGATAACCACTTGACCACAGGGGATCTACATTGATCCTCACATTCTGGGACCATCATATACAGAGAATGGAGATGATAGAGCTTAAACCCTAATTTTTCAACATGCAGTATGCTTCTTTGATTTAAATTTTGACCTTCCATCACTGATACAATTTTCAGACAGATTAGTATGAGAGGCATGGCAGCCTCATCTATCATAGCAATAGAATTCACTCAATCCAAAACAAAAAGAAAAGGTGTGACAGGATTCACTAGTATACCAAGTTCAAGTCTCAAAAGCAGCAGCTCAGTAAGTAATGCATTTACTAACCAAAAATAACACAAAGAACTAAAGTACTGTATTCACTATCACCACCTCAAAGACGGCTAGAAGAAACAAAAATTTCTTATATATATATATATATATATATATATATATATTTTTCAGCATCCGAATTACAACAGGCAGTCAGAGACTCGATATAATCTCAGTATCAATTCCTATTTGTACTTGGTATTCCCTTACAAGTTAATGTTACACATTAATTACCTGGACAGGGAACTGAGGGAAGTCATTTCGCAGCAGGCACCTAATACCACATCTTTGAAATAGACAGAAGAACAATACGATCATTCATCTGGGAATCGAGATGAACTTTTGAACATTGCCCATCCAAAAAGAAGGGTGCAGCTTATTTTTTCCTTGCCTCAATCTTAAGCAATTCTATGGACCTGTTAGTACTCTTCCCATGTTCTGTGGATATGGATAAGAGGAATGGTTTAAAGGTGGAATCTCGATGCTACGTGATTCACTTGGACTTTCTCTAGATCCATACTGATTCATGCCACTATTTAGAACACCATAGTATGACGGAGTAGCCTTAAAATTGGAACTAGGGTGATTTTGTCTTTCTACTAGTTCAGAGTGCATTTGCAGGTGATTGTTGGATCTATTTTCAGAAGCAGAGCTCATTCCAACACCAAGATCAAGGCTTATGGTGTCATTTTCTTCTGTTCTAATCCTAGAAGGGGTGTTCATGGTTGTTGGTCCTGAAGTGTCATGGCTACTAGTCCTTGCAGTAGGGACATCATGATTATGTTTTCCCTCATATGTAGTTATAACTGCTTTTGGATCATGGGATGCCCTCTCCACATGTTTTCTAACAGGGCATCCAGCATTTGTGCACTTGTAATAGCTCCTGCATAACATGTGAGAACATAAGAAACCACATAATCAATTGGGAAGAAATGCAGTAAACAAAGTATTAGCCATGCAGATGAGGAGATCGATTACACACACTTGTAATTGTATATGACTTAGATATGAGTAATCATACTTGAATAAGCTAAGGCGACACTGATTTCAGAAAACTAGAATAAAGAATCCAGCATACATATAATTATGATAAGCAGGAAAATTATTATGCAACAGTAAATCAGCAGGTACCCTTCTTAATCCAAAACTTGTATGACTACCCATGCTTTATATATATCACTAAACAATATAATATGAAGACTCTACAATAATGAGTACACATTCTGCGGTGAGTCTATTCCACAAGGATATTGATAGAACACCTAGATTTTTTTACTTCCAGTCCAGATATAGATTGCAAATACACCTAAAAAGGTCAAAACGCTAAAGAATTCAAATCTTTCATGGATGTTTTACTTTTATGCCTTGTCATATGTGCACGCTGAACATGACACTGGATAGGAGTGTACTAAAGGCCATCATTGTCCCCAAGTATTCAAAAAAACAAAAAACAAAAAACAAAAAACAAACAAAAAACAAAAAACGAATAAAAAAAAAAACACAAAAGATGGGGAAGAAAGTAATCAATGAGCATCATATTGCTGAACTACTGAAGCTACACTGTGAACAGATAATATCAGCGATTTTTAAAATTGTCAACTGTCTGCGTCAACCATTCAGCCATACCTTGGATTGGGATTCCCCCTCACAACTTTCTGACCATATTTGCGCCAGCGGTATCCATCATCCAAGATGTCAACCTCACTCAGAGTTTGAACAACAACTCGTGGTTCCCGGATAGGCTTAACAACTGGTGTAACATCAAATCCACCAACATCCATCCTCCTGCTCAATAAGTTTTTGGCACATTGTTAGTTAGGGAAAATATACTTTTCTCTTTGCACGAGTAGGAATTCATTGGTGTGAACATTCCTGCATGTGCATATAAAGAATAATATAGGCAACATAAACAGCATAAAACATTTGAGATTTTATACCTCCTTTTAGAGAACGGGTCCTCATCATCGACCTCATCGAGTATTCTAGTTGCTAGTGAGCCTGTTCCTTCACCACTACCGTCGTTCCCTCTGACAGGGGATAGCTCAGGAGTACTACTTGGCTCATTGGTACTAGACATTTGCCCATACATACTGGATGACTTGTCTGAAATCAGAAAGGAAATAGAAAATTAGCAAACGCATTAGCACATTCATAAAACAGCTAAAGAATATTATTTCAGTGCTCACCATCTCGGCCAGTCAAAGATAAAGCCTTGTCAGATCTTTCTTCATGTACATTCATCATAGCAGCACCAGTATTATATCGTCGACTAGGTTGGGGTTTAGGGTGATCATGTGTACCCTTGTAGATAATCTCTGTTATATGTCCCTCATGAGATCGCTCAAACAGTTTCTTCACTTCACAGTTGGGATGTGTACATTTGTAATAACTGCGAGGAAATTCACTTCCTTTTACATGTTTTTGTCCATATTTTCTCCAGTTATAGCCATCATCAGAAGATACTGAGGGGCCACTTCCTTTATGATCAAGCTGTGATGTTTGGACACCAGAATTTGGATTTCCCCTCTGACTTGTATCATCTGCATCACCTTCAACATGTGCACTAGGTCCTGAAGAGACCATATGAACAGGAGCTGATAATATCGATTGATTTGAGGAGCCTGCCATCTCACTTTTAAGCAAAGGTGGTGACACAAGTGATTGAGACAGACCTTGACCTTGACCTTGGACTTGCACAGCCTGCTCATTGCTGTGGTGGTCATAATCCGTATAAACCTTGAACAAATAATCATTAGGGAAACAGCAACTCAGATCAAGATGCCTCTACAGATTAAATGGAAGCTATAGCAGTCCATCTCGATAAGGATGCTGATGTACTACTTCTCAAATACATCCTTAATTCTGCCAGTATCTTAAAGCACATTGTTTCGTATTGTAAGTATGCACCTTTGAAAGATGATGAAAAACTTGTGGTTCGCAACACATGGAGCGTGCACAAGAATTACCAGTAAGAGATCACTCAAAATGACTTCAGCTCAAGCTATAGAACTTATATAGGGTCGATAGCATTACATGTCAACATATGTTGCAAGTTTAAGCTAATGTACATAAGAGGCAAAAGAAAAATCAGCTAATTTTGAAACCACAAATTTTAAATAATGACACATAATATCTCAAGTTTCCAGCTACAAAACGATAAAACAAATTACCATATTCAATCTGGAATGGGGCTTAAACTCGAAGCTTCCAGAGTTTCTTTCATCGGAGCAAACCATGGTTCCCAAATATGTAGAACTCGCAGTACCATGGACCATTTTAGGATTCAAAAAGGACCCAGTAGTTGGAGAAGGTTCTGCCTGCAAGACAGCAAAATTATTTTTGAATAAGCAGTGGCGGTAAGTGAAGACAAGAAACATTAACAAAAGCTTGGTGAAATAAAAGAAAAAGGAAATTGAGATTAAGATGCAGGCCTATGAGTTATTTCTGCATGATTAAAGCCCTTTACATCGACCAACTAAAGATTGGTAGTACTTTGACAAACTGTTCCATATCTGTTCAATAACAGGAAAATCTGACAATCACAGGGAACCTTCTAATAAGCATCAGTTAATAGATATTCAACTAGACTATCTATCCTAGACTACCAACTTTACTCTAACAAGCTTAACCCTCACCAAAATAAATCAGACAAACAAAAGCAGAAAAGACGATAACTTCCTAAAATAATCATTACAAGAGAGGCAAGAGCTAAACCAACAAATTGTTTACCCATATAACTCAAGATATTGCAATATCCTTTGAACAAGGACAATCATCTGCAATCACAATTAGCACAATGAAGGGCCAAGTCCTTCATAAAAACACCTGACAATAGCGACTGTTGTCAGCACCTTTACCCACTATCTTTCTAGACTCCCTATTCCTCCTCGATGCATTTATTCCTTATTCCACATACACAACAGGAAATGTCTTTGAAGTACTTGCATCCACTGAAACCGTTGAACAAAGACAAAAACGAAAAGTCTAAAACCCACCAACAAAGCAGATAAGGAAAGACGCATAAAAGATTCATTATGTGAAAAAACAACACTGATGATAGTCATAAAAAAAGGACCAAACTCAGGGTGAGTTGCAATATTCTGAAAAGCCATTGCTTTCAAACAATCCATTCGAGCATAAAGAGAAAACCACCCAATACCCCCAACATTACAGTACTCTAGAAGAAAAAAAATAAATAAAGCAACTAAGCATCAGAATCCTAAGGTCCCATCACATATAACATCTCACTCCCCCAGCACATTAAAAATCTAGCATTCACAGCAATCCCATTAAACTAAATCAAACAAAAATAGTAACCCGAATTTTTTTCGACTTGTGCTCAAAGCAGGAGCATCAATTCAGCTCACTCGTCATCAACATCACATCAATTATTAGGTCATCAATTATTACAGCATATACTATCTGGCCACTGAGAAATGTGAACGAAACCAAAAAAAAAAGGTAAAAATAAATAAATAGAAATAAATAATTCAAACAATTTCCAAAAGTAAAATTTACGATTACTTGAGCTGCTTATTCTAATTGTGAGGCAGCCAAACAGAGCCTAAGATTCCAAAAGAGCATTTGCCTTTTGTGGCTTGGGTTCAAAACTAGAAAGAACACAAAAACGACGTCGGAGGGAGCTGACCTTCATGTTGGAGAGGAGCACCGGCGACTCGAGAAACGACGTCGGAGTGAGTCCCGGCGGGATGGTGAGGCAAGGGGACCTCGAGATCGGGAGCTTCGCCGGCGACATGAGCTTGTACTTGGCCCCACCACCACCGGAACGGGAAGCGGAGAAGTCGGCGGGAGGCGGATCGAGTTCGCCGGAGGAAGGCGGGGGGCATTCCGGTGCGGCGGAGTCCATCGGATGAGCTTGAGGGTGTGAGAGAGAGAGAGAGAGAGAGAGTCAAAGGTGAGGGAGTGTGTGGGGGGTGGTTTGTTTTGCTGTTTAGAAATGAGGAAGAGGAGGGAAGGGTAGAAGAGTCATTTCGGGTTCTGTTTGCTGTGTTTTGGAAGGTAGTGGTGTTGTCAGAGAAAGAGACGTGAGTTGACTCGCTGCTGCACTGGATCTGAATTCTGGTGACCTCCTTTTAGACGTTTTTTCTTTCAGGTGGTTCAGCACTCTCGATACGTCTGAAACTTGTTGTAACATTTTAATTAGTTATTTATTTAATAAAAAAAATATTGTTGCATATTTTTACTCGTTTGAGTTTGGTAGACTTTGTTTTTATTTTTATTCATCGTGTCATGTTTATGTCTAGAATTGTTTTATTAAACATTGAGACGAAACAAAAATGGTCTCGAGATACAGTATATGAGGAGAATCCGTAAATGAGTCATTTACACATCACGCTTGTTTATTGTTTATTTGTAAACTCATTTCATACACAACTAATGTTTATGTCTAAAAACCTGTGTTGTTTAAACAATTGTATGAAAGGAAGACGACCTTAATGGTAGGGCTGCTACTTCATGGTGTATTAGCTCTTTAATTCAAGACATTTGCTGGCTGGCTTTGAATTTTCACGCTTGTTTATTGTTTATCTGTAAACTCATTTCATACCCTAAACCCAAAACCCAAACTTTGTAGCTGATAGAATAGCCTCAATAGGTCTTAATTATGTTACTCATTTCGTATGGTTTAACTGTCTTCCCCTTTCTGTGTCCTCAATGTTCCATTTGGATCAGTTGGGAATGGGAGTTCCTTGAGATTTTGTGTTGTAGTTTTACAATTTCTTAGAATCCCAAAAAAAAAAGAAAGAGGAAGACTGCATAGTTAGAATAAATGAGTTGGAATTGGAAATTGACCACCGATCTCAACTTAGGTTGTTAGATACTTCTCCCATCTATAATTGGATAACATTTACGCAAGCTTGCATTATTTTGAGAAATAATCAAGTACAGTATGTGGGCAAACATTTATGAATGAAGACCAACATGGGATAGTATAATGCACATAATGGTTTTGGGAAAATTAGATTCTGTAGGTGAAGATTGCATAGAATAGTAAAGAGTGGAGGATGAAAATTTATGTGACCAACCTGATTTATTGGGCACATAAGGACTTGACTGGTTTCCATATATGCTCAGTCACCAACTGTTGTGGAAAAAGGTAAAAGCAAAGATCCAAACAGGTACCATCACTGAAAGGACTGATGGCTTCTGTTTTTGGTTACTTGGGTTATATATTTCAAAGTGTCATTGGCTCGTTGCATTATTCCTACTAGTGACAAATATGTCCACATGATACAAAGACTTATTTTAACATCATGTCAATTTGTAATAAATTCGAGCTTTGGCTTGCACTCATGTTCTAAGTTCATTTTTCAATTTTAGAGATTTAAGAGATACAATTGTTTGCAGTCGATGATAAAGGTTAAAAGGACCCGATTTTGGAGAGCAACAGTCAAGCTTCGACCAAAGTTACTCTCCAAATTCAATTAGAAAAATAGATTACAATGAAAACCCTCTACTATACCCGGCTCCCATAAAATTGTCAAGGAATGAAAGGCCTCGTTGTAGTTCAAGGAATGAAAAAGAAATGAAATGAATTCTTTGAATTCTTTTTTTCATGACAAATTGCAACTCCCTTAAATTTTCATTTCTGATGTTTGGAAACCAAGGAATGGAACTAGAATTTACTTTGGAATTTATGAGGGAAAGTACATCCTTGGGAATTTACTTTGGAATTTATGAGGGAAAGTACATCCTTGGGGTGGAGGAAGGGAACTAATTTCCACCCAATTTTCCTTCATGTGGTAACCACTTTCATTTCCCACTCTTTTCTTTTGGTTTCCAAACAATGGAAAGTAATGACTTTTTTTTCCGAAGTACCAAAAGGCTAGGAAAGCAGAGGAAGCCGAGAAGACCAACAAACAACACTTGAAACACTATCACCAAACATGCTTAAAGGAGACACACGCAAAATGATCCTCCACAAGAACTTTCTCCATGGGCAATCAATCCTGTGAAGCAACACGTCTATGAGGATTTTTGAATCTCCCTCGATGAGAAGTTACCCTCTTTTATGTGAAATAAGTTACGCGAATCTAATCTTCATGCTATACATGAATGGTTAAAACATGCATGAATTGATAACTCAATCATCTCTGTGTAATGTGCAGGCAAAGACTGACTTCATTGAATTGGTTTTGCAGAGTATAGTCCAATCTTAAAGGAGTTGATACCTAATGCAGAAGATGTCTCTGTTTCCAACCATTGAAGTAAATAGTAGTTATGCCAACAATAATGCAAATTCATGGACCACTATGGTTTCCCTTTCAAAAAAGTCTGCCTCCAGTTTTAAACCGTTTATAACATACTAATAGAAGATGGCCACTCGAAATCTATCACTGTATGAACAGGTTGCAGATGTAACCTAACGCGTTACAGATTAATACAAAAACATGCTCGAAAACATTGATGATGATGGTTTGTAAGGGCAGTTATTTACATCTGAATATTAGTCGCTTACAAATAGTTTGAAGAATACATAGCCAGAAACACAAATAAATAATAAATCAAACCAAGAATTACAACTGAAGAGGAGCTTCTTTCAACTATAAGTTTCAACTCCGACATTCACCTAGCCATCTACCTCGGATTTAAATCAAATGGTTGAGAATAAGCTATATAAAACTCTACCCAAAGTGATAGTTTTACCTTATTCTCAATCCTTATTCCTAATTTTGAGATCAGAGGCTAGGCCTTAGTCACTAAAGGAAGCAGAATCATCCACACAAATGGACTTAGAAGTAAGTCAATAGAGTGATGCCAGAGACAGATTCTGGTGAAAAAGAGAATGCAGATTGAACCAGGTTCTATCTATATTCTATAATGAAGGTTACTGGATGAAATCATAAGTTCTTCCTATTTCTTTTGTTAAAGAAACATAAACTAGTTGTAGTTTATGGAACCCCCACGTCATGGGTTCGAACGCTGATGTTGCTCAATGTTATTGCTGAATTATAAACGTGGTTAGAGAAGGGGCTGCAATGCCCTATTGACTGACGGGCTCCTAACGGATTAGTCATTGGGTCTAGGAAGCCTTTGGGATACCACGAACAATCCGAAAAGAGGGTGTAAAAAAAACATAAACTAGTTGTACCCATTTCCATCCAATATAAAAATGACTCAAGGAGTCAAAATGAAGGCCCCTATCTCATAAGTTTTATGCCTCATACGCCACTACAAGGCTAAAATGCCATTGTCAAGGAAATCATGACATCAACATGACAGAGATTTAGATATGAAAAAAGGAAAAAGGAAACTACATTAAGCTTCCATTATGTTTTGAGAGAAGGGGTGTTACAGAATGGAAAATAATCTGGCAAATTTTCCTCATGCTCTTAGATTAGGAACAAACAGCCCCTTTCCAAAGGCATAGATGCAATTTAGCTTTCAATGAGAAGTGTGTGCTATTGAATAAGAACGCAAACATGTTTCTACTCCAAAAGAGTTCAAATCCAGAAGAAAAACCTCCCTCCCACTAAAGAGAGCAACATCAAAACATATATTATGTACTACTATAAATGCGATAAACAATATTTCCCAAAGAAGAAAAGAAAATCATCTTCCAGGAATGCATAGCATTTTCCATTGGAGTTCAGTCAAAGGCAGAACTTCTGTTTGCCATGTTTACTGGCAACACGGGAGAACAAACTACAAATAGATAAACCACAAGCACTTCTTCCCCTTTTATGAAAATAGCTACAAGGGAAAGCAGATGGAACCAAAGACATAAAAACTGTCTACTAGAGTTTGTGCTCGCCAACAATGATATTAAAATAGTTATACTACTTTCCTGCTGAGTCTCAAGGTCCAAAAGATCTGGGCAGGCAGAAAAAATCATCAAGTAATTAGACATGTGAAACCAATCATGCAATCACAGATCTTAATTACCCAGTCTAGTTGCTGTACTACAATCTGAGGACAAAAAAGCAGATTTGCTTTTCTGTAAACCAGTATTGCCATAGAAAAAAAATATGCAAAAGCCATAGTACCGTATTAGGTATACTATGACAGAAACAAAGAGTAACAAGTTACTGCTGAGAATAGTAAGATGGATGGTATTGAGCGGGTACACTATATCCACCATAGGCAGTTAGCCTGTTGGGATAGCCCGAGGGCAAATACTGTTCGGATGAGTATAAATGGGTACTAGAAGGGCCTGGGTTCCCAGGAAAACCCATCTGGCCTCCTGCATAACCATAACGCCCAGTTGATGAACCCACATAAGGGGCAACTGGAGGAGCAGTGCCTGACACGACATAGGGTGCAGCTGCAGAGCTCACATATGCAGTAGGAGACTGTACCAACAAACCTGCTGCGGCATTTGAGACTGCTGTGGAGCCAGCAGGAGCAATCATTCGAGGACGCTTGTTACCATACTGCTGCTGCTGCTGTTGCTGTTGGAAAGGCTTACCAGAAGGAGCTGCTGCCTGGCGTTTTCGGTTTGCCTTCTCCTTCTCCAATTGGTCAATTCGCTTTTCAAGTGAAGACGGTGGATATTCAGACTCGAGCTTTAAATCTTCTATAATTTTAATTACTGATTTCAGAGCACCAGTTTCTTTGGCTATGGCCTCATTCTGCAGAATAACTCAATCAATCTAAGGGAAGACAGTGTTGTATTTAAAAGACTAAGACTCTTTCTTAGAGTTATTTCTTAAAAGAATAAGAGAATGTCAAATTACCGCCGCTTTCTTAGAGTTATTTCCTTCCTCAGAAACTTTCTTAGCCAGCCTTTTAGACTCCTTCACGTAGGCTTTTAAGATGGGAACAGGTGGAAACTTATCAGTCATATCAAATTCAGAAATGAACTTGATAGCCAAAAGATGTTTTCCCTTGCTCATGAGTTTCTGAATCAGAACTGCAAACACAAACAAAACTTTACAGTTTAAATCAGCACCAAACAATCAACAAATGCGCAAATTGTGCATTTAAAAAGGTCAACCCACGAGCGTTAACAATGATCCTGGCAGAATATTCCTGAACTAGAAACAAGAATGGGTGTGTAGTTCTGTTTCTCTTCATTCTCACATACCGTTGTTTCTACAGCTTTCTAATAAACACTTCTGTTCCTCTTCATTTTCCACTGTCCAAATCAAACAATGCAGTGTTTGCACATGGAAAGAAAGTGCTCAGAGTTCCATTAAGATATAAGAGCGACATAATGATTGGGGTGAGAATACAAGGCTCTATCTTCGCTTCACTCTTCTAACTCACCTTTCCTTCAACAGCTTGCTCATAGATTTCTGTTCCGAAAGAAGATTATGTTGTCCCTTCAGACTTCTTACGCACCCTAGTTCCTAAAACTCAATTATAGATGGCTCACTTCCCAGTCATCTTTGATATAAATTGGCCTCTGTAATCAGAGACAAAACTGAAATATATCTACTGCTCTGCCACAAATTTTTACCTCATAACTATCACCTCTAGGCTGTCATTCTTTCTATAAAAACCTCTATAGTTTAACGGGAATTATATTTGTTACTTGTTATGAATATCTGACTAAAAACATCAAACACCAATAGAACCTCAATTCACAATCTAACATAGATACCAGAACTAGAACCACTTACTTCTTACCAAAAACCGAAATATTACTCAAATGTAGCTATGGCTAAGCATGATAAACTAAATGCATGAACTAGTATCCAACGAAAATTAAACGGAAGTCACACTGGCATTACGATAGAATTCTACCTGTAATCTTATCCCCAAGCCAAGTGTCCGGCACAAGTCAGTAGCTTGTCTATACCTCGCAACCACAACCATATGATCCACAAGCTCATCCATGTCGAATTCAGACACCAATCCAAAAGCCGCCACCAAATGCAAGAACCCCATCGCCTCGAACTGGTTCTCCACCTCCAAATTAACCTTCCCTTTCCACTCCACTGCTAACTTCTTGGCCTTCTCCCTCACCTCCACTCCCACATTCGGCGAAACTCCACACAACACTTCCAACAACAGCACACAAGTTCTCCTCACACCACTCACCTCCGCGTCCTTAACCCCTTTATTCTCCACGTAAAACCCCTCCATTGCATTCAGAACCATCAATGCCGGGTCCGGAGCGCGCCGCAAAGCCCCAGTGAGCTCCAACCGCATCGTATTCCGGTTACTTTTGGTGTCATTCATATACTTCCTCAACCCAATTGCATCCATTCTCTCACAAAACGCCACCAACTCGGGCCGAGGAGCCACCGCATCGGAATCATCACTATTACTCGCCTCAACACTGTTCCGGGTCGGCAAAGTCGGATCCTTTTCCACCCGGGTCGACGAATTCGGGTCGTTTTCTATCTGGGTCGGCGGTTTGGGTTCCAAAGATGAGACCTTTGGCAACTGGGTCTGTGAATTCGAGGAAGAAGGGTATTGGGTCGTGTGGGTTTGAGGGTTTGGAGATTGGGACTCGAGGGTTTGGAGGAGGTGGAGTTTTTGCGAGAGGGAGTTGTGGAGGGAGGTGAAATGGGAGTCGAGGTCGGACCAGGAGAGAGAGAAGAGAGAGAGGACGTCGGAGCGGGATTGGAGGTCGTCGAAGGCCTTCTTTAGCTTCTCTTTCTTTGGGTCTATCAGTTGCATAGCCGCTGTGATTGTTTCCGCCGTCGTCGCCATTTTTTTTTTTTTTCTTTTTGGTCGTCGGAATTAAATTGAAGAGGAACTAGAAAATCTGACAAAGTGACAAGAGAAGTACTCGTGCTAGCCTGGGCCGGGTCGCGCATTAAGTATACTTTTTTTTGTAAGATATTTTTCTTTTTACCTTTTAACAAAATAAAAAAAAATGAAAATAAGAGATTTGATGTTGGTGTTCTAATAGACGGAGAAGATCATCTTGTCCCTTTGTTACCATGTGATCATTTGTGCAACCAAAATCTACCAACGGATTAATCTCTCAGAATCAGATACATGAAAGGACAATTTCATCTCTCCATCTATCATTTTCCCACCCTTTTTCTTCAATGTAAACCCTTTGCCTTAGCCACGAATTAAACACAATCGTGATGAGTAAAAACTTTTACAGGAATTATATGGTCATGAGATGAGAAAAAACATGTGTTAATCCATAACCTTAAGTAATTGCTAATGGATTTTTATGATTATCATACTTGATTTGTTTTGCATTGATGCTTGATTTAAACCTTATGTGAGATTATTGTGCATATTTATGTTTTTCTTTTCTGAGTGATTATTTAGATCATCTTTATTTCTTGACATGAAGTTTTGTTGATTTTACATTTCGTTTAATCTTTGACTAGTCATTGACCACAGCTCTTTAATGAAACTATAGAATGTTAGAACTTGTTTTCACACCTGTGAAAGCTTTATACCAGTTTAATGCTAAAACTTCTGCAAGGATATAGACATTAGGATTAACCGCCAAAGCCAAATAAGCATGTGTCCTTTTGTTGCACATAAGTTGTGCTACCCCCTTTGAGCCTACATTGAGCCATTTTCTTTCTAAACTACAAATTCCTTACATTGAGCTTAGTACGGATATATTTTTACCCTATCCTAAGGAATTAGTGGAGCACAATATATTTGGAGATTCATTGTGGTTAAGGTGGTACTGTTATAAGCAAGTTTGGGGGAGCTACTTATTGATTCAAGGTGTTGTAACGAGTGAAAGAAAGAACACAGATTTACGTGGTTCACTAACGATGCGTTAGCTACGTCCACGGACAGAAGGAGAACAACCCTTTTATTATGTTGAGAAGAGTGCAAAAACTGGCTTACACAATAGGTTGTATATATATATACAACTCTAAACCCTGATATACTAGTCCTAATAGGAAACCATAACCTAGTATAACTCGATATACTAATCCTAGTATAACCCGATATACAGATAAGCCGTCAGAACAGATTTGACGGTTCAAGGCATATATCAACAAATCTCCACCTTGACTTGAATCCTCTCACAGATAACAGATGTACCAGATGCACCATAGTGATGCCAGATGAACAGATAACTCCTTCTGCCTCAGATGTCGCCCCCAAGGGCAACTAACAGCTTGTAACATTTAGCAAGTCCAAACAATGTTGAAACTTGCTGTGTGGAACCGGCTTGGTGAACATATCAGCGGGATTGTCAGCAGTGCCCACCTTCTTCACCTTAATTCTGCTCTCATCTCTCAGAAAATGATACCTGACATCAATGTGCTTGGTCCTCTCATGATGAACTTGATCCTTTGCTAAACATATTGCACTCAAACTGTCACAGTACACTATAGCCTGATCATGATGCAAACCAAGACTACTGACCAGACCCCTTAACCAAATGCCTTCCTTTGCAGCGGCTGTCAGAGCCATGTACTCTGCTTCAGTAGTAGACAGGTCACTGTCGGCTGCAAAGTAGCTTTCCAGCTAACAACAGAGCCACCAAGAGTAAAGACATAACCAGTCATAGACCTCCTAGTGTCAACATCTCCAGCATAATCGCTATCTGAATAGCCTGTTACCAAACAGCTTGTATCACTTCCATAAATGAGACCGACATCAGACGTACCTTTGAGGTACCGGAAAATTCTCTTCACAGCTTGCCAATGCTCCTTTCCAGGGTCACCCATAAATCTGCTGACAACACTCACAGCATGTGCGAGATCAGGCCTAGTGCAAACCATAGCATACATCAAGCTTCCAACTGCACTAGCATAAGGAACTCGAGACATGTATTCCTTCTCCTCAGCAGATTTAGGTGCAAACGCAGTAGACAGATGAGTATTTGCAGCACTTGGAGTATCTAAAGATCTGGATGTAGACATACCAAACCTGGATAAAATTTTCTGGATGTAACTTTTCTGTGATAAGAAAAGCTTCTTCTGACTTCTATCCCTGTAGATCTCCATTCCCAAAATTTTCCGAGCTGCTCCCAAATCCTTCATCTCAAACTCTGCACTGAGGAGACCCTTCAACTTCTGAATATCAGACTTGTCTTTTGCAGCTATCAGCATATCATCTACATACAGGACCAGATAAATGAGGGAACCATTTGTTAACTTGTTGTAGTAAACACAACAATCATACGGACTCCTGATGTAGCCGATCTCTATCATATAGCTATCGAACCTCTTGTACCACTGTCTAGGGGACTGCTTTAGTCCATACAAGGACTTCTTCAACTTGCAAACATAGTCTTCCTTTCCAGGGACTTGAAAACCATCTGGTTGAGTCATGTAGATCTCTTCTTCCAATTCTCCATGTAAGAACGCTGTCTTCACATCTAGTTGCTCAAGCTCCAGATCCTGGTGCGCAACTATGGCTAGTAGCACCCTGATAGAAGTATGTCTGACCACAGGTGAGAAAATCTCATTGTAGTCAACTCCCTCTTTCTGATGAAACCCTCTTGCAACTACACGAGCTTTATACTTGATGCCCTCAGCAGGTGACAACCCTTCTTTCTTCTTGAAAACCCATTTGCAAGTAATAACCTTTCTCCCCTGACCAGGTCGTTTGGTCAATTCCCAAGTCTGATTTTTCTGAAGTGACTCCATTTCATCTCCCATTGCAGCAAGCCATTGAGCTGACTCTGTACTTGTAACTGCTTCCTTGTAGGTGGACGGCTCATGAGGATCCACCTCCTCAGCAACCTGTAGTGCATAAGCCACCATGTCCTCAAAACCATACCTTATAGGTGGTTTCCCAAAATTTGGTCTCCTAGATCGCTCTAGAGCCAAACTATGCTGATTTGCAGCCAATTGTTCTGATTCTGAATGTAGGTGTTGATCTTCTTGTCGAGATTTACTCACATCTTCAGTGACTTGTTGCTCCACCTGTTTCTCAACACTACAATTTTCTGATACAACCACAGACTTCACAGTAGGGTTAAACATAGAATTTTCATCAAATACTACGTTCCTACTCAGTATAACCCTCCTTTCAGATGGAGACCAGATTCTGAAACCTTTAACCCCATCTCCATAGCCTACAAACACTCCTTTTTTAGCTCTTGGTTCTAACTTACCCTCACTTACATGATAGTAAGCAGAACACCCAAAAACCCTCAGATTGGAGTAATCAGCAGACTTACCAGACCACATCTCATAAGGTGTTTTGAGATGTATACCTGTGTGTGGTCCACGGTTTATCAGATAACAAGCAACATTCACCGCTTCTGCCCAGAACCTTCTTTCTAATCCAGCATTAGAGAGCATGCACCTAGCTCTCTCCAGAAGTGTCTGATTCATACGTTCTGCTACACCATTTTGCTGTGGTGTGTACCGGACTGTATGATGCCTTGCAATACCTTCAGTCTTGCATAACTCATCAAATTCAGCAGAACAGAACTCCAGACCATTATCAGTTCGCAGCCTCTTGATCTTCTTCCCAGTTTGATTTTCCACTAATGCCTTCCAGTGCTTAAAATTCTTGAAGGCGTCACTTTTATGCTTCATCATGAACACCCAAGTCATTCTTGAGTAGTCATCAATCATTGACACAAAATATCTGTGACCTCCCAAAGAGTCAACGCGAGATGGACCCCAACAATCAGAATGAATATAATCAAGCGTGCCTTTAGTTCTATGAATCGCTTTAGGAAATTTACTGCGATGTAGCTTCCCAAAGATACAATGTTCACAGAAACTAAGATCCTTGACCTTGTGGCCACCAAGAAGATCATTCTTTGACAGAATTTGCATCCCTCTTTCACTCATATGACCAAGCCTCATGTGCCATAGCTTGGTCATATCATCCTTGTGAACCTCTGATGATGCAACAGCAGCCGAGCCTGACAGCGTTGAACCTTGCAGAATATACAAAGTACCTCGCTTGACACCTTTCAGAACCACATTGACACCTTTGTAGACATTCAAAATTCCACATGAGCCTGTGTACTTGAAACCTTTGCTATCTAGAAGACCCAAAGAAATCAGGTTTTTCGTCATGTGTGGAGCATGCCTAACATCATTCAATGTACAGAATTTACCATCATGTGTCCGAATTTTTATTGAGCCAATTCCAACCACCTTACTTGCAGAATCGTTTGCCATAGAAATATTTCCTCCATCTATCTGCTCATAGGTTGAAAACCACTCTCTGCGTGGACATATATGATAAGATGCCCCGGTATCCAAAATCCACACATCCCTGTGATGTTTGTGTGCATCTGCAACCAAGGCCAGGTCTTCTTCCGAAGTGGTGTCAACTTCTGCTACAACAGCAGTACCTGATGCTTTCTCAGACTGCTTCTTCTTCTTTGGACATTCGTTTTTCCAATGTCCCTTCTCTTTACAGTAGTTACAGACATCATTGGATTTGGAACCCTTTGAAACTGGATTCTTGAATTTCTTCTTCCCCGAGCCTTTCTGTCCCAAACTTCCACTGGCTACCAACCCTGTAGCCTGACTGTCTGAACTAGTGACGGTCGCCTTGTGACGCATATCTCTAGTATGTAAAGATGATCTAACATCCTCCAGAGTCAGAGTATCTCTCCCACCAATAAAAGAATCCACAAAATTCTCATACGACGAAGGTAGAGATACCAACAGAATTAGAGCAGCATCCTCATCATCAACTTTAACATCGATATTACGCAACTCTAATAGAACAGTGTTTAACTGATCTAGGTGATCTCTTAGGGATGTACCTTCTTCCATACGCAGACCGAACAGACGTCGCTTTAGAAGCAACTTGTTGGTTAAAGACTTCGTCATGTATAGACTCTCAAGCTTCAACCACAGACCAGCCGCAGTTTCCTCCTCTGCGACCTCGGTGATTATATCATCTGCAAGGCACAACAGAATTGTCGAGTGTGCCTTCTCCTCCAGACTGGCCATCTCAGCGATTTCTTGATCCCCTGGCTTCTTAACAGCGGCGCCCACATACCTTGTTGTTTTAACAAGGCTCGCATCTTGATCTGCCATAAACTGAAACTGTTCCTCCCTGTGAATTTATCAATCTTCACATTTAAACCAGACATCTTTCTTGGCGGAAATCACAACCTTGCTCTATACCAATTTGTTGTAACGAGTGAAAGAAAGAACACAGATTTACGTGGTTCACTAACGATGCGTTAGCTACGTCCACGGACAGAAGGAGAACAGCCCTTTTATTATGTTGAGAAGAGTGCAAAAACTGGCTTACACAATAGGTTGTATATATATATACAACTCTAAACCCTGATATACTAGTCCTAATAGGAAACCATAACCTAGTATAACTCGATATACTAATCCTAGTATAACCCGATATACAGATAAGCCGTCAGAACAGATTTGACGGTTCAAGGCATATATCAACACAGGAAGAGAAAAAAATTGTTGGCTATTGAAAAAAGAAAAAGGAAGCAAAACATAAAAATATGCATAGCCAAAGAGAAAAGAAAAAAATCAAAAGATGTAAAAAGTTAGCTTCTTTAAATCTGATTCATTATGGTTATAGTTGGGAAGGTTAGAATGAAGCAAAGGCCCAAAACGGTGACATCTGGCCTCATAGAAGAAGAAGAAAAATCTGATACTTGTTTCATGAAATTTCGAGTTCAATGCCTTAAGGAGACATCGTTGTAGTGCTCTACTAAATTTTCTTAGGATCTTTGTGTTTCCTTATCTCTTCTTTCATGAAACCCAACCCTTTAGCCCTATTACAACCTGAAACAAAGTCATATTTGATCATTGGAGATGGCAGCTGGTCTGTTGGAGATTTGTGTGGAGATAGTCTATGGCTTGGATTTCATTTGATCAATGTCTGGTATCGTTTGTGAAATCTAATGAAACAATTATATCTATAAAGAGACTTCATGTTATTGACGTGAGCTATTTGTTTTGTGCTTATTATCTCTCTCATGTACTTAGGATGTGTGCAAAAAGTCAGAAAATCATGAGTGAAAAGATTGGAGTGCACCCTTGTAAGGAATCAAGTGGATGCTTGTTGGAAACATGAGATTTTGAACATGATGGTTTTCAAAATGGATTAGCTTTTAAGTGAGGTTGTGGATTAATATTGTGACTGTTTGAATCTTGATGGACCATATGTGTGGGCATTATAGTTCTATGATATGTTTGGAAGGCGTTAGGTTTGTGTTTAGTTTTCTTGTTTTGCTCGAGGACTAGCAATATCTAAGTTTGGGGGTATTTGATAGATTCATATTTCATACACCTTTTATACCCTTAGATGCAAGATTATATGCTTAGTTCTTGTCAATTGTGAGTCATTTACTTGGTTTTTATGTTTTGTAGTTCAAGTTGGAGAAAAAGAGAATTTGGAGCTAAGTGATCCAGAAACTACTCTGTTGTGTGTCAATTTTGAGGATTAAACTGTACCTGCTCATAAGGAATCTGGAGGCGAGCCATACACCATTGAAAAGCTATGGATGTTAGCTTTTTGAGGAATTTTGTAGAAGTGGATTTGCATTTTTCTAGAGCAAGTTATGAAGGTTTGAGTGAACACAGCGCGTGGAGGCAGATTCTGACGAATTTTGCATATCTTCTCATGATTCTAATTTGTGAGGCCCCAAGTCCATCAATCTTAATACTACAAGGAAAGAGTTGAGTGTGGCTAACATATTTGAAAGGTTACTCTTGCATTGACGATAATAACCTTGTGTTATTTGGAGAGAATAAAACTATTCCATATTGGACAAGGAGAGTCCAAAAAACCCAAATCAATTGGGATTTCAAGAGGAATAAAAGTAAAACCCTAAAGGACGTAAAGAGAGAACAAAGACGTAGCAAGAACGTAGAGGAGAAAGAAGAACAGAGCCTCACCATTGCTCAACCGGAGTTCCTATCTTTTTCATTGTTTCTTTCATGCTTTCTTTATTTCTAGTCATGTTTTCTTTGATTATGAATTTCTAAACTTCTAGCTAGGGCTGAGATGAATCCCCTAGTATGATTACTCTATTTCTTTAGTTGATTTGCTTTTGAATTCAATAGATTGTTATGTTAAATTCTCAATCATTGTTTCAATAAACTTTTATTAAAAATCTTTGCTCGAGATCAATAAGACCTAGGTTTTATTTATTAGTTATTTGGTTTGAAAACATGAGGCTTGATTGAGAGTAGATGTTTTCTAGGGTTCCAAATGATTTATTTAATCTTGTGATTAGAGAGTTATAAGTTAAGAATACAAGTGTTTGATCATAGTCAATATGCTTGTTTACATGATTTCCTAGTTCTTTTGTGCTTAATGGAGTTGAACATGTTTTACTTGAACCTGATTATAACGTGAAGTAGATTATAGTTTGGCTACTTGAGTTCTATACGGGATTAATAAGTTAGAATTCATTGGTTAGAAGAACTATGACATATATCTGGGATCAATAAGGGTTATGTACGGAAATCTTTAGCATGCAATCTAGGGAGTTCAATTGCTATCAACTAGAGAGGAGGGTAGGAGTATTAGGTGGTGGATTCAATGCTTTAGCATCTTCATAATCTGTTCTTAAACTCTTAGAATCTCATTGTTCCCTTGTCTTTAATTTCAGTTTTATTACTTTAATTTTCTGTTTTCATTCATGAACATCATAAAAATCAGATTGTTATCTCATTAGGTGTAGTATAATTGACATAATAAGTTGTTTTAATCAATCCATAAAGAGAATGACCTCGTGCTTGCACTTCTATTCTATAAGTGGTTCGTGCACTTGTGAGTACTATATTAAAACATGCAACAACCAATCGAAGGGAGTCGTCGTCGTCACGCTTTAACCATCTCAAAATGCCGTCGCTCTATTCACGCCCCATCAAAACATGTATGGAGAACTGTTGCTCACCCTCGGCGACCAACCTCTCCATCGGAAGAACACCGCCCAATAATATAGAATTGTCCAAAAACATCTCGGTTCGAACCCATGTCCAGTCTCCCTCTCTCCTTCCACCACCACTTCCCCACAAGACCGAGTCACCATCTGACTGCCCTCTAGCGCCTGTTTGACGACAACGTCATCAAACGTGTAGTCGGACAAATCAAACAAATTTTTTTTGAAACCTTAGATGCACCTGGTTTTACTAAGCTTTTTTCTTTTTAACTGCAAGACTATTCATACTTTATGTTCAGAAGGTCCGACTATTTGAGAAAGTAAGTATTTAAAAAGAAAGATATCGTTGTTGTCAATAAAAATGTGGAAAGATTCCATGAACATTCTCTGACACTTTCAAAAAAACAAATGAACATTCTCCGAAACAATTTTCGAGTTTTCTGTGACAATTATCTAGTTAACCTTACAGTTATCCAATGATTGAATTGCTATTAAATAGTTATCTAAAAGGAGTCTGATAATTATTCAATTGACCTTAAACAGTTCAATCTCACAACCAGTAACCTGTGAACTAGTCATGTTCAAGAGGTCAATCAGTCATCCACAACTATTCTCCTTCATCATTAACATTTCTTAGAAAACACTTGGGTCCGGACTAGTATGTACGTGTGCGTCCGAATTTTCTCTTATTTACGTATTTTTGTCAATGTGAATCATAATTTTAACCCTTTAAAAATTGGATTGACCAATAAAAATCATCTCTGCAAAAAATTAATGTAAACAAAATTCATTTGTTTAGCTGAATGAATCAAACAAATTGACGGCTAATATGACTGTTAACTTTCACCAAAACTGTCCATTTGTTTAATTCAATCGGCTAAGCAAATGAATTTTGTTTACATTGATTTTTACAGAGATAATCTTTATTGATCAATCCAACTTTTAAACGGTTAAGATTATGATTTACATTGACAAAAATATGTAAATAAGATAGAGTCCGGACGCACATGTATATACTAGTCCGACCGTAAGTATTTTCCTTTTCATATTCACCTAATTATTACCTCGCTCCAAAGTCCTACAAATGCCTATATATGCAACTGTCAAACCTTCTAATAGCACTGCTAGCTTCTGAAAGCTCCACGGTATATATTTCTCTATCCTCTACCTTCTCTAGCTTGTCATCTTTAAATCAACAGCTGCTTCCATTTGTCAAAGTTTAAATCTCAATTCTTTTCCTTTGCCCTTCTTTATATATCATCGATCATTTCTTTGCAGATACCGAGTGAAGGTGCAGTCGACCAATCAGAGGGAGACAACGAACCCTTCGTTGAAGTCGACCCAACCTACCGGTACGGCCGTTACGACGAGCTGCTAAGTTCCGGCGCAGTTAAAAAGGTGTACCGAGCTTTTGATCAAGAAGAGGGCATAGAGGTGGCATGGAACCAGGTCAAACTGAGAAACTTCATCAATGATTCCGCCATGACCGAAAGGCTGTACTCTAAGGTGAGGTTGCTCAAGTCCCTGAAAAACAAGAACATCATTGCTTTGCACAACGTGTGGAGAGACGAGGAGAAGAACACTCTGAATTTCATGACTGAGGTTTGTACGAGTGGGAATCTGAGGGAGTACAGGAAGAAGCACAAGAACGTTTCGATCAAGGCCTTGAAGAAGTGGTCGTTTCAGATCCTGAAAGGGTTGGAGTATTTGCATACGCATGAGCCCTGTGTGATTCATAGAGATCTTAACTGCAACAATGTGTTTGTTAATGAGAATCTTGGCCAGGTACTTTCCAATAATATGAGAGTAAACTGAAAGCGTATTGTTTTTAATTTAATTAGGGTGAGATTAGGGTAAAGAGAAATGTAGGTACCAGAATTAGGGCAGTAATATGATCACGTATGCATCAGATGTCTAAAATGTAAAAAGATGTACCATATTTAACTTGGTCGCCAAAATACGAAATTCTTCGAGTCTAGCTTGGTGAAAATAAAGTTTCTCTAAGTACCTTTTTTTTCCATTCTGATTCTTGATATCATCATTCCATTTCATATCTCGAGTATTAACCATTTCAAATGTTTTGATGTGTTTAATTAGGGTTTGCTTAAGACGTACGAATCAAGAAATGGTATTGTTATTGATATTTTACACTCCAGATTATGGTAGTCGTTGTTCGGATAATACGTATATATTGTTATATCGTTTGATTAGTGTGACCATTATATATATATATATATATATATATATATATATATATATATATAGTTCCTATCCAGAGCGAAGCTTCACTTTGAAATTAAAGTGTGAAGTTCCTTATTTGACTCACTTTTCGATTATATTTCCACATCTCCACCATTCAGTTTGTAGAACCTAATGCATAGATCACTCTTGCCAAGTTTCATCCAAATTGGTAATCGTTAAGGTACCGAATTAGATTAAATCAACGAACGGACCATAAATCTGTCTATTCAGAACTGTTTGTGTAAATAACGATTATGAAAACTCAAACGATCATCAAATTCAATGAAACTTGGAAAAAGTGATCTATGCATTAGGTTCTACAAACTGAATGGTAGAGATGTGGAAATATGACCGAAAAGTGAGTCAAATAAGGAACTTCACACTTTAATTTCAAAGTGAAGCTTCGCTCTGGATATGAACTGTATATGTATATATATATATATGTGTGTGTATTTTCTGATTTTGCAGTTAATTGGTTAAATAGGTGAAAATTGGTGACTTGGGACTGCCTACTATAGTAGGGAAGACTCACTCAGCTCATTCGGTGCTAGGCACACCAGAATTCATGGCACCGGAGCTTTATGAAGAGCGTTACACTGAAATGGTGGATATATACTCATTCGGAATGTGTGTCCTAGAGATGGTGACCTTGGAAATGCCCTATGGGGAATGTGACAATATTGCCAAAATATACAAGAAGGTGACCTTCGGGGTCACACCTGAGGCCATGAACAAGATCAAGGACCCGGAGGCGAGGGCATTTGTTGAGATGTGCCTCGCACAACATAGGGCGAGACCCTCTGCCACCAAACTCCTCAAGGACCCGTTTTTGATGAGGTTGACGACGACGATGATGAAAATAATTAATACGTACTTGGTAATAACATATATTGTTTGATGTGTTTAATAGGCTACTAATGAATAGGGTATTGATTTGTGGTGCTTAGTTCTGTTTGGGTTACAATGATCGAGTTGGAGGGAACTTAGGGAAGGAGGGTGGTTTGAACTTTAAATTCATTCTTGTACGTGTTTTGTTTTAGTAGGGTGAACCTGAATGGGATCCATTAGTTGTGTTTGGAGAATAAGGTTTATTAATTGGAGATATATAAGTTTAAATAATTCTTTGTACATATCATTTTTGCATATGAAATGAAAAAAAAAATATTATCTTTGGTATACACTACTATACTATTTATATATATGATGATGATCAATGTAAATGGTTAGATTCCAAACCCTTTTCTTACATCTTTACATAGCACCTTTGCGTAGTTTGTTATATATACACAATATGCAAACTAGATAACTAGATAGAGAGAGTTTCTTGGACAACCTAAACTAGACATGAGTTGTTAAAGGTTTTCCTTTGTTTTGTAGTTTGTTGTTGTTTATTTTCTTCCTCGTCTGAAAAAACAGATCCTCTCTTGTTCTAAGCCAGCTATATATTGGACAAACTTCACTTGGTTTTTTTTTTTTAATCAGATTAAAAATCAAAACAATGATTGATTAAACTCAAAGATAAGCTTGATTAAGTCAAAGGAAAATGAATGAGAAATGAAGAGAAATTTGTTGAATGAGCAAATATTAAGCCAGCCTAGCCTATCTAGCTGAAGATGATCTTATTATGACCTTCACAACAAGCAAAGGGAATTTAGACAAATTTTTAAAGCGACTCTTGGCGTGAAACAAATCCTAATGATGAAAAGGGTGGTGGTGACCGACCAACATCGATTCTCTTTTGTTAATTTCCCTAGTGGTTTTGCTGTCACTCCTTTCCATTCTGTTGGGGCAATATTTAGATAATTAGATATGGATATGCTGGTGGCTTCGCTGGTAGAGGCTTCTGTTTCTTCAAGCACAATTGTGCCAAAGCAAAAACAGGTCGTGAATAATGATCTTTGATTAGTTAACTTCCACAAACAGAATGCAGGAAATTATTTTAATCCATGTCTGTGCAGCCTCTAGCTAGCTAGACTGAAATCCTTAAATGTTGAGTCAAGGTAATAAGTGCAATCTCTTGAGGTAGATTTTAATCAGGTGAAATCTGATTGAGGAAGATCAACTGAGGTGAAATCGCGTCGAGGAAAATCCAAGTGAGGTGAAATAAATCTCATCGGGGAATATCCAAATGAGGTGAAATATCCTCAAAAAGATTCAAATGATGTAAAAATCTAATCTTTTCTATCATTACAATGGTCAATAATTAGAAGGTATACGTATCATCTTATAGATATTTCAAGCGCAAAACATAAACAATTTCAAAACCAATTTTCCTTGGTCTTGAAAGTGGTATACCATTGAATAGCGTTTACATATTTGATAAAAATTTTGACGATAAATGGTAAAAATTGAGAGACAAGTCCAAATTGAAGATGAAAATGACATGCGTTAAGTAGGCAAATCTTTCTGTTCATGTTGTTGGCATTATTACCAAACCCCATGACGTTGAAAGCAAAGCCACCAGGCCACATAAGCACCTCCTTTTCCTTTGGAGAATAAGAACTTCTGATCCTTCTAGGAGAAGTCACACCTGATAACGGCTCTAGAAGTTGCTTAACCTCATAGTTCTTTCAAAGATTGGCATTTTGGGAAACTGCCGCAATTTGTCCTCAGAATTTCCAAAAGACATGCATTGATTTTTTCTCACATCCTATCTATGTTTGCCCTTGATTAAGATAATGTTGTGTATAAGCACTTGCCTCAAGTCCAAAAGGCTATAACAATATAACAAGCTGGACGATTGATAAACCAGAAGAGTGAGCAGTAGTGAAACCTAATGCAGACTGGTTCACTTGCTTGATACAATGCTTTGTGACCCTCCATATATTTGTCAATATTGAATTTAAAATGGTGGAATAAACCACACATAGAAAGTAACGATCTGCAAGCTGTTTAGAACATTGGTTATCTCACATGTATGAGATTAACTTTGTAATATACGAAACATGCGTGTCCTCATCTGATGCACCCCAGCAAACCTTGACATTAATGTGATACAATGTCACTGATTTGAGGTATTCTTCAATGAAAAACAAGTAGGAACTTAGTCTATCACAGTTGCTTCTGTTTCTGATGTTAGTCCAAAAATGAAATAGAGCCAACAAAAAATGAAGAGCAGGAGCGGCTTCAATCTGTTTCTCAAGGGACTGTTATTCATTGGAGTCCTTTCCTTCTGCACCGCGGTATGTAAGGGAAGCGAGTCATCGGAATTTGAATCATTGCTGAGGTTCATTAGAGCTGTTGATCCTAAAAATGTACTGAATTATGGCCGCTATGTGCGCTATTCCTGCAAGCATAAGTTGAAGGGTGTTGAATGCAACACCGATGCTGCTAATAGCATAACAGAAATAAGGCTTGAAAATCTGCATCTTAGTGGCATACTTGATGTGGATTCACTATGCAAGCTCCCGAATCTACGAGTTGTCAGCTTAGCAAAGAACTGCATCCGAGGAACTATCTCTGACTCAATAGTGAACTGCAGAAGACTAGCCTATTTGGATCTAAGCAACAATCTTCTGAGTGGGATGGTACCTAAGGCTCTAAATAAACTGAAGTATCAAAGGAGATTGTACATCTCCAACAATTATTTTACTAGGGACATCCCAAGTTTAAGAGAGGAATATCAGCTTCATCCACATTTCAAGGAATCAAAGACATCACAGAGATACGATACCTTGAATAAAGAAAGGGCAGAGCTTCCAATGCGGATAATGACAGAGTCTGAGAGCCCTATTTCTCCTCCTGGAGATCACCACTACTGGAAGGGCATGTTACCATTAGTTTGTGGGATAGGACTATTTCTGGTGTTCATATTCTTTACGGGAAGGAAGGCTGCTAAGTTAGCCACTCAGATGGAGATTCTAAAGTCACTTCGAGAGTACTCTACTCCAAAATCACCTCCAGCTAAGGTTCGAGAGGAAGAAAAGCCAGTAGAGAATCGATCAGAGCTAGTGTTCTTTGTTGAAGAGCATGAAAGTTTTAAGTTGGAGGACCTGCTTGAAGCCACAGCTGACTTGAGAAACCAGAGCTTTTGCAGCAGCCTTTACAAGGTAATACTGAAAAACAATGCACTGTATGCAGTCAAAAGGCTGAAGAAGTTGCAGGTACCCTTTGAGGAGTTTGGCCAAGCAATGAATCAGATAGGGAAGATCAAGCATCCCAACATTCTGCCTCTTATTGGTTATAATTCTACCAATGATGAAAAGCTTTTGATATACAAGTTTCAAAACAATGGGAGTCTGCTAAACCTGCTTGAGGGTAAGTTGGATCAAATGTTTCTAATACTGCAAATGAATCAGTTGACTATACTGATGGGAACTTTACTTTGTACTTATGCGTTGCATTTGTACACACACACAAAACATCCTTTTGCTTTTACTCCTACACCGAAACACAAATAACTCATTAGTGTAGGCAATTTCAATGATATAGTGGCAACAACCAAGTTTAAGCAGCCCGAGTTCTCATTTATAAAAGGTAGATCAACTAAACTTGGGAAAATCAAAAACAAAAAACAAAATAGTTTAGAAAATAATTCACCAAGCATTCATTAGAACCTTTAATTTGTACCTGCATTTTGAATCTGTATTCCCTTGATTATTATCTGCAGACTACACAGAAGGCAAGAGGGATTTCCCATGGAGGCTACGGCTATCTATAGCGTGCGGAATTTCAAGAGGCTTAGATTTCATATACCAAAGGTCTGATGAGGGCATCCCTCATGGGAATATAAAACTTTCAAACATTCTTCTTAACGAAAAGGATGAACCACTGATCAGTGAATACGGATTTTCAAAGTTCTTTGACCCCCTGAAAGGATGTGTCATCCTTTCCAAAGGTTATACAGCCCCAGAGAAAGATTTATCAGAGAAGGGGGATGTTTATAGCTTTGGAGTGATTCTTCTTGAGTTACTAACTGGCAAAACTGTAGAAACAAGTGGGATAGATCTTCCTAAGTGGGTTACTGCCATGGTTAAGGAGGAGTGGACTGGTGAAGTCTTTGACAAGGAGGTTGCAAAAGCCGCAAAGGAGTGGGCATTTCCTTTGCTCAACATTGCTCTCAAGTGTGTATCAGCATTGCCACAAAATCGGCCAACTGTGGCAGAAATTTATAAGAAGATTGAAGAGGTTATGCTGGATAATTTGAATACATCAGATTGTACTGCTGAGTGTGGAACCTATGAAGATAACTTTTGTATGCTTCACTCCATTATACCAGAGACCTGGGATACTCCTGGATCAAATTACTAGTTGTAGGTTTTACTTTATGCATGCATGCTTTCGGTTTCTTTTAGATTGGATTGTAGATGATCATAGAACCTTTTTCTCTACATTCACCAGTAAACAAGCTAGCCGGTTGAGTATGAATAATCAGTCTATTTTCAAATACAAGCTTGTGGCCATTCCAAGGTGTTCTTCGATCTAATGCAAAATATACAAACTAGGGGCCATTTCCTTGTACTGAAGCCTCCAATGAATGGATCACTGCCTGTTTTACCTAATTTCATCCTAGATGTTGAATAGTTGTATCCAATAACCAGAAAACTCAGGTACTATTCTAGTCTTGCATATCAGACTAATTTGTAAATGGCTGGCACGTATACATTATGAAAATGATTTATGTACGAACAATCCATCTCATCAGACTAAATAATTCATTCACGCTCCGTTTGGATGAGAGTTTTCTTGATTCTTGACAAATTCTGAAATGATGGAATTTAGATATATTAAAATTCCGTTAATTGCAATTTCCATTGTTTGGTTATGTATATTTGAGATTTGAAGTGTGTGATAGATTAAGAAAGTTTTAAAAATATATATATAAAAAAAGTTTTAAAAAGCCTTATTTTGGAAATGAAAATTGAATCCTGCAAAGGAATTTGTAAATGACACCATTTTTTGTGGAATTAAAGTGAGGAATTTAATCAATGAATTCATTCGTTTTCAATTCCATCAAAATTTAAATGATGCCAAACAAGGGAATTGGCTTTTAACTATGTTGCAGCGACACTTCATACCAGTGGAGTGTTAGAGTGTCCGACACGCCCCGACACTTTGACCAACACGCCATGTCACCCTCCGACATGCCATTTCATCAATTGTTACTTTAAAAAAAAAAAAATAATAAAACCTAAACTATAGCAACCTAAAAAAAATTCAATTTCTTCTCTCCTTTCTGTTGCTTCTCTTTGGCCATTGATAAATGTGTGTATTAGTGGGAGCGAGGACCAGAGAAGAAGAAGAGGTGAAGCAGAGAGAAATAGGATTTTGGGAAGAGTTGAATTAAACAGAGAGAAAATAGATTCTGGCTGGTGGGGGTTTATGTTTTTGGAGTTTTATATATGTTTGAGGAAAGTTTTTGATTTTTTTGGGTTTTAGGAATTTTTAATGGGGAAGAATTATGAGATGTGAAGTAATTAAATATATGACTGTTAATACTTCGCTACACATATCCGAACATTGAATCTGATTAAGAAAAAAAATGGAAGTAATTAAATCATATTATGATTCTATTAGAAAACTTTATTATTCATTAATTTCTATAATGGGGTTTTCAGTATGAAAATTAACTTTTGGATTGGATATGTCTTGTAAGGATATTTCTAGTAAATGAAGTGGGTGAACTAATTAAATTTAGTATTAGGAATTAAAATGTAGGGAGGACTAAGCAAGTAGGATGAATAAAGATGATGGTAGGGTGGAAATAACCGTACCCTTTTTTGTGAAGTTAGTGGGGATTTTCTTGTTGCAGTTATAACTCTTAACTTCCCAATTTCCACAATTATCTACTCTATTTTTGATTTTTTATTATCTTTTTGCTTTTTACTATAATATCTAGTTTAATTATTTGTTTCAATTAAACACAGTAATGATAATTTAGGAAGAACATCATTTGGTGAAGCTTTTGAGGGCTTCCTTATATAGTAGTAGAGATTCCAGGGAATTCCCCACAACATAAGGGAAACATATCCATCCCAAAATGTAATGCTGTTTTTTTTTTCCCTTTATAAGAGTAATGCTAAAATGACAATTTCATAAAAAATCGGGAAAATAATGCACAATTCAATGACATTCTTTGGTAAGAGCTAAGTAATTACTCTTGTTTGATTATGAGTTCTGTTGGTTGTAAACCAATTGCGGTCTCTAGGCGTCAAACTTTATCTATTAGGAGCAGTTTACAGTCATATATATGTATGTAAGCTTGATGCAGGAGCATATAAGATAATATTTAATTATAGATTCGTAATTTTTGATATTTCGTTATTGAGATTGTTTTAGGTAGTTATTTTATAATTATTAGGATTTACGTTTAATTAGTTTTCATTTTTAGCTTCAGCCTACTTATTCTCTAAGTATTGTACAAACTATATAAATATGAGTATTGTAATAGTTGTTAGGTAGCTTATATTTTATGAATAAAATCAGTTTATTTGCGGCATACATTTGCCATTTTCTATGAGTTTGCTGCTCTTTATTTTTGGTGTTTGTTGAGTGACTGTTAGAGACTTGTTCTTGATATCTAGTCTGCATCAGTTGGTATCAGAGCTCTAGCTAGAGCTTAGTGGATTCCATGTCTCAAGTCGGGCGAAGAGGCGGAGGGTTCAGAATGGAGGGTCGTGTCGTCAACAACGACATGGCTAAAATCAAAAGGATGCTTCAACAACTTGTGGTACGTATCGATCGCATGGAATCTCGACGATGAGGTCGTAAGAGTTTTGATAGGGAGAGAGACGTTACTGCCTATCATCAACGTATTGATCGCATCGAAACTTTCAACCAAGATGGTGACGGTTCTGATAGGGAGATATGTGTTGGCCCATTTCATCGTTGTGCTCCGTTGTGTGAGCGGGTGAAAAGGGAGAACCGGCTAGTTTCGACTATGAAAGTTCAAATTCTATCTTTACTTTTACAGTCAATGATAATGTAGAAAAAAAAAGATAATGTGGTGAATTTTAGTAAGCCACCGATTTACGATGATTGTTTTTGTGAGGCTTGCTGTGACAATTGTCGTATGGAAGAAGATGAAGACACCAATAAGGACGTAATCAAGGCATTGAGGAAGAATATTGACCATAATTTTGTTGATTTTCTTGGAGTTAATGTCTTCATTATGCAGATTCCCAAAACCGTAATCTTATCAATCAGATAAAGGATGACGGAGGAAATTTGGGATTGCTAAATTAAGGTTGAGGAAAAAAATTATTGGATCAGGATCAAACATTTATTTTAAATATCTATTTATTTGAAATGGAAGAATTCAATTGCAAGCTAATCTGTCAAAAGAAGATTTGAAGCAATGAAAGATTTTTTCTGGATTTTCTTCAATCAATGGTTCAAATTCGAGGACGAATTCTTTCTAACCAAGAGAGTCTGATGCAGGAGCATATAAGACAATATTTAATTATAGATTCATAATCTTTGATATTTCGTTATCGAGATAGTTTTAGAGAGTTATTTTATAATTATTAGGATTTACGGTTAATTAGTTTTCCTTTTTAGCTTCAGTATACTTATCTTCAAGTATTGTAAACTATATAAATATGGGTATTATAATAGTTGTTAGGTAGCTTATGTTTTATGAATAAAATCGGTTTATTTGCGGCATACATTTGTCATTTTCTACGAGTTTGCTACTCTTTATTTCTGATGTCTGTTGAGTGACTGTTAGAGACATGTACTTAATACCTAATCCGCATAAAAGCTCAATAACTGAGCTAATATGTTAGCAGTGAGGGTTACCTGTCAATTTAGTTTGTTAACTTTTGTTAATAGATTTTGACGCAAGACGATGATTGATGTACGTGCGTTCTGGTCATGAATAAGTAATAAAATTGTCTATTTATTATCGGAAAAAAATACACATCAATGACAAAAGATTTTTAAAGCCCATTCCGATGTTTTGACGCGAATTATAGATTTTACCCTCGTTCAATTACTCCTTTGAGTCCTCTCTCATATTCATGACTCTCTCTCAAACGTCCTCAAATCTCAAACAAAGCTCTTTTCCAATCCACCATAATCACAGATACAATGAAGCCCCGGCGAGAGGAAATGGAGGTATGATTCGCGACGAAGCCTATGGCGGCAGCGTACAACACCCACGACGATAGCACTCGCTCATTGGAAGAGAAGAAGTCGTTGATCGAGGTTGGTGCAGGACCGATCCAGTCCGTTGTCGCTGGCAAGCCACGAGGGGCACTGATCTCCAACAATAAGACATCTCAATCTCACTCCCAATCGATTAAAGCTATGACCATCGTCGTCAATGCTTGAATCTAGTCCAAAACTGAATCAGACACTATATGGAGAAGGCGTTTGACGGCTTTCGCAACCATGAAATTGTTTTGCTCTTCGTCCCTAGACTGTCGCCATAGTCAATCGTCGTCCGCAACTTCTGCCCTGTCTCTAACGAGTTCGTCGTCGTTAAGATCACCGACAAAACCCTCCTCACTGACTGCGTATGACCCTCTTGTCTCCCTACCCCAACATTCTCAAATCCACAACGTTTTTGTAACGGAGGACTCCATGGCCATGGTGCTCAAGCTCTGCGAGCCCGAAACGCTTTACCACAAGATCGCCCACCAGACGTTGTCGGAGCTTGAAGCCTCCAACATTATGAAATAGCTACTCTATTAATAAGCTTTGTTTAGGGGTAATAACCTAATTATTGGTGTCAGTAACTTTTTTGCACCCTGATTATTAAGTTAATTATTTACAAATAGTAACCTAATTATTGAGAGTCAGTAAACACGAATACAATTTACTGGTCCCCAATAAAACCTTGGACAAGGGTCCAGTTAGGTTTCAACGAGAGTCAGGTGAAATTTTGATGACCTTAACAAAGACCGGTGATATTTTGGTGACGACCGGAAAAGGTTTGGTGACCGGATTTGTACATTGTTTATGCCCTAAATATCTTTTCTTCTTATTTTTTTCATTTCATTTGATTAGTTTCTCTTAAGTTATGATTGGGGGTAATACATTAATTATAGGAGTTACTGACCCGATTATTGGGAGGTCAGTAGCTTAATTACTGGCGTAAATAATTAATTACTGATAGTTAGTAACCTGATTATTAGAGATTAATATCTTGTCAGATTTACTGATGTCAATCATGTCATCACAATTTCACTGGAACCTAGCTGTACTCTTGCTGAACTTTTGATTAGGGTTAGTGAACTGTATTCATGCTCATAGATCCCCATAAAACATACGGCAACGGTCTAGCTAGGTTCCGGTGAAATTTTTATAACATCAGCAAAGTCCGGTGAGATTCTAGTGACTATTGAAGATAATTTAGCGACCTATGACCGAAATCCGACTATTAGAGAAAGTTCACCGGCCCGTGACAAGAATCCAATGAGGTTATGGTAAAATTTTCTTTCTCTTTTAGTTTCTCTCTCCCTATGAATGTTTAAGGGGTGAAGACAAAATAGTCTCAAAATATACAAAAATATTTTTTTATTATGACTTTAATTAAGTTTGTTGGTTTGGGCACAAATTAGGTTTTCTTACATTCAAATAGGGTCATTTTCTAGCTTATAACAAATAAGTTCGTTAGGATTTTTTAGCTTTTTTCGACCAATTTTCTTGATTACAAAAGGCCGACGCATTCATGTGGCCTCACCGTTCTAATGGTTTTGCTACCAGACGGGTAGTATTTGATGTCTGAAGATTCAGGTGAGGGTCTCGCCTAGGTGTTGGTGGTTGTTTTGAAGGTGGTTTTTTTTGGGCTTCCAAAGGATGGAGGTGGCCGGCGAGTGCGGGATTGGAATCCGGTGGAGTTTGAGGTTTTATGTTTTAAGCAGATGACATTGTGGTTAACATTTTTGACCATGAAGGTATGGCACCTCATGAAAATATGTAAGAATGGTTGAACTTGCAAACATAGATTAGAACGGTTTGGAGGCAGTAGGTCGCACACCGACAACGACAATGGTAAGCTTTCTTGGTCAATCGGAAAAAGAAGGTGGTGACATAGCTACTTGCTTTTTGGTCGGCATGGGTTGACCAACCTAGCCGGTCAGTCGAATCTCTAAAGGGTCAAGTGGGGCGCTTCCTGGGCTTGAACATGTCAAGGTCTACTTAGGCTTTGCCTGAGGGCAGCTAATCATCTTGGGCCATTGTGATGTTGACTCTCATACCTTGTTCTTCCTCTGCCTCTCAAGATTTTCAAACCGTGAATAAAGCTCCTTCTTCTTATATACCTTGTCTTGCGATGGAAGATTCTGTCATCTTTCGCAACCACCTCTTTAGATCTCAAGTTTGTTTACTGAGATTTATTTTCGTTTGGTTGTTCTCACGTTTTTATGTGAGATTTTCTCGCAATCAGTCAACTAGAGAATGTATGGCGGCTCTGTCCGTATTCTCACTTCTACATACCACATTTGATTACCAATCCTTACTCGTGATCTCCGTTGAAAATCCAGTGACGATCTGCCATAACGGCTGCAAGATAGAAATGAAGATGAACTTTTGTTTAGGGTTGGATGTTTTGGTTTTTTGGGCCTTTAATTTTTTTTTTTTTTTGCTTTTATTTTGTAATGTCATTCTCATGTCTTAATCTTCTTAAGAGATGACTTTTAGTTGTTGCATGTCTATGGCTTTGTTTGGGCCTTCATGTGTCTTTTGAAAAAAGGTTTGGAACCCAGCCTAGCTGTGAGGCTCAGCCTCACGCCTGGTTCTATTTATTATATTAATATTAAAATTCTGCAACGAGGGGGACATAGCACCTGGACCCCGTGCTAAAATAGAACTATTACAAATATCCTCGTAGAGAATGTCCTGAATAATAGCAAGAGTCTCCCCTAACCAAACATCATCCAACAACCCCGCACTAGCAATGTGAGCTAATTTATCTGCTACACCATTTGTTTCCATGCCGATGTGTTGAATTCTAATAGACTGAAAAGCAGACATATAGTCTTTACAATCTCCTAAAACTCGACCCACCTTAGACAAATCCTCTTCCTCTCGTTCAAGGGTAGCTACCAACAGGATAAAATCGCTCTCAATATCAATATCGCTCCAACCTTGGTGTCTACCAAGTAACAGACCTGTTCTACAAGCCTCAAACTCCATATTCAACGCGGAGTGAGCATGTTTAAACGATCTTACCACAACTGCGATTTCCAAACCCATATCGTTTCTAACTACTACTCACACACCACCACATCCATTAGAGTCAATAAAAGACCCGTCGATATTGATTTTTAGTCTCCCACTAGGTGGACACTCCCACTTCATCCTCCCTCTCTTATGTCTTACATGAGCCTTTACATGGACCTTTTTATACTCCTTTAAAAATTGAACCACCCACCCTGCTAGGAAGCTACAATTGAAAGAAACTTGGTGTTGGGCCTTCATGTGTCTTATGACTTATATGATTCACGATAAAAAAAAATATAGGTATGATATTCAAGACATAAAATATTATTTTGTGTGTTTTTATTGAGAGTAATTTCTAAAAGCACCATTTCAATTGCTTCTAAAATCTGCTACAGTAAGTATAAATTTTTAATTAAAGCTTCTATTCTAGTAATTTACCAGTCACAACAAAATCTAAAATTGTAAATGAGATCTGATTTAAAAAAAAATAAAAAAAACCAAAGCAATCTCAAACGGGTAATTTGTAAATGCTCGGATTATCAATAAGAGCTGTAATTTGCACCAACGCAAGTCATAATGCTTTCCTTTTGAAATTCATATTCTCCTCCTTTGTTTGAGCAAAGAAACATCCGCTGTGATCTGCTTGGCTCCTCCATATATTCTTAGAGACCAGTCCATTTGTCAGTCTATTTATAAAAATTTGTCCCTTACCTACAGCTTCACATTCTATTTATATTTCTCATATTTTAATTACATAAAAGAGGAAGTGGAATAGCCACGAAAGATAGAAGAGAAAAGGGGGAGAGATAGGGGGAGAGAGAGAGAGATAGAGCCAGCCTTTGTACCAAAGGGAGAGAGAGAGAGAGAGAGAGAGAGAGAGAGAGAGAGGAGGATGACCACCACATCCTCTGTTTCCATTACTTATATTCCTTTTCTTAGATCTTAGTTTCTATCATTTTCTCTTATCTGGGTCCTCCTTGAATGGTAAAGTTTCCATCTTGATCTTGTTTTTGAGTATTATTGGGTCTCTGATCCCTATTGCTGATTTTGTTGGGTTTTGCTAGGAATCCTTCTGTTGATCTGGTTGTTGGTGAAGGTCTGATGTTCCAAGCTTGAATCTTTACATTTTCCTGCTGTCTGAATTTGGACAAGGTAGATTGTGTAATCACTTTCCTGAGTTTGATTGCTTGTATCTGCATTTTGATCTATTTGCTATGCTCTTCTGGACATTAAGTAGAGTATTGGTATGGATTAGACTTTGCCAATGATAAAGGTTTTGGCTTTCCTATTGAATTGTGAACGTCCATTGATGGCTTTGCAGTTTGTGCTGAATTGTGTATGTTCGTAAGTGTTTTGTTATTTGAGCTGAATTGGGTTATTGAATTTGAATTGCATAGAAGGATGGAACCAGATCTCGGCAAGATCTTCATTGGTGGGATTTCCTGGGACACAGATGAGGAACAACTTAAAGAGTATTTTAACAATATGGAGAGGTGGTGGAAGCTGTGATCATGAGGGATCGGGCAACCGGTCGTGCTCGTGGCTTTGGTTTTGTTGTCTTTGCTGATCCTGCTGTTGCTGATAGGGTCGTTAAGGATAAGCACATGATTGATAGCCGCACAGTGAGTATTGCATTTATCTTTTTGCAGCATATACTAAGTCGGTAGTCTATGAAGTTTGTTACAGGATCTATAATCGTCAAATACATAAGCTCCACATGACTCTAGATAGTCAAGTTGAATTGCGATTAGATTTTAGTATCTGCATTGGATAAATGTTTACCCATCAATTGTTTTGCTGACTTCACTGTTTTGAATTTAGGTGGAAGCAAAGAAGGCTGTTCCTAAGGAGGATCAGCACATTTTGAACAGAACTGGGAGTGCACATAGTTCTCCTGGTCCTGGACGCACAAGAAAGATTTTTGTTGGGGGTTTAGCATCCACAGTCACTGAGAATGACTTTAAGACATACTTTGATCAGTTTGGTACTGTCACTGATGTTGTAGTAATGTATGATCACAACACCCAAAGGCCTAGAGGCTTTGGCTTTATCACTTATGACTCCGAGGAGGCAGTGGACAGAGTTCTGCATAAAACATTCCATGAACTCAATGGTAAGATGGTTGAGGTCAAGAGGGCAGTCCCTAAAGAACAATCCCCAGGGCCCCTCCGGAGCCCTCAGATAGGATACAACTATAGTCCAAGTAGAGCCAATAACTTACTTAACAGTTATGCTCAGGGTTATAATATGAGCCTAGTTGGGGGCTTTGGTGCTGGTATGGATAACAGGTTCAATCCAATTTCTAGTGGTCGTAGTGGGTTTTCTCCAATTGGCACTAATAGATATGGAATGGGTATGAATATGGAGCCAGGGTTGACCTCAAGCTATGGTGGGAATTCCAACTTCGGTAATAGTCTAGGATATGCACTGATGTTGAGCCCCACTTATAATGGCAATTCAAACAGGTACTCTAATCCTATTGGATATAATGCTGGTAATGGAAGGAGCACCTCTCTAGTAAACTCACCTGCTCGGAATGTCTGGGGAAACAGTGGCATCAACAACGCCATGAATCCTGGGAGTACGGGAGCTTACTTGAGCTCTCCGAATGGAGGGTTTGGCATTAGTGGTTCAACTTTGGGACCCAGTTCTTTTTCAACTCAAGGTAGAGGGACTCTATCTGGCTTTACTAGTCCCAGTAATTACCGGAATGGAAGTAACAGCTTTGGGTTGGAAGGAGCAGGATATGGAAGAATCAATGGCACTGGTGTAACCCCAGCATCATCATTTCCCACATCAAGTGCTGGTTATGAGGGGTCGTATGGGGACTTCTACCATAGTGGTTCAGTTCATGGTGATTCAACTTGGCGCTCTACCACTCCTGAGCTAGAAGGTTCTAGTACATTTAGTTATGGTCTGGGTGATATTGCTCCAGGTGCCCCAGCCAAAAATTCCCAGGATTACATCGGAAGCTACAGTGTTAACAGTAGACAACCAAATAGAGGTAACACTCCTGACATCATTAAATAAGCTTAGTTGTTTTCTTACGTTACATTGTACAGAGAACTTGTTGATCTGAAAGAAGAGCTTTTGGTATCATGTTTGAAGGATTAATTGTGTTGTACTATCATTTATTTTTAGTTTGTAGAGCAATCTGGATATTGAATGATTGATATGAAACAATATGAATAAATAAACCCGAGATATAGATATCTGTAGTTCTTTTATTGAATAATTCATACGTTACATGCATATTTAAGCAATTAAGAGAGAACAGTTTTTCCTTAATTAGTCATGTGAAAATAACTCTGTAGCTTCTTTTGTTTCCCTCTTTCTATTCTATTTATGAGATGCTGTTGTTGATCAGTCTGCTTATTTTAGTATAAAGTCTAGCCATCTAGTACCCGAACCTACATTTTAGAAATTTGGCCATCCATGATGTTCCGCTGTCCTATTAACATTGAAGTTGGTAAAAGCAGTTCTCTAGATTTTACGCAGTGTGGAACATTTAAGTTGAAAAATTAGTCTTGTGCTAATTGGTACATTCTATTTCATGGAATTCACTCTATTTTCCTCTTTGTGTTTGATTACTATGTACTTCAGGAATTGCTGCTTAGGAGAGTTGTTGCTTGGGTATCAAGAGGGTGATCATAGTGAAGCAAAACCAGTCAACAGTGACGGATTGTGAATATTATATATCTCCCTTATAAAGATTTTGAGCTTACAAGGAATGTGATCATGCAGTTCTAATGGGGTTCCTTAATTATGAAGTAGACATATTCAGCATGGAGTTTTGTGTAAGGTTTGAATTTTGTTATTTTGTTACATAGGTTCCTTTGTTGGAATTTGGTTGAGGTGTAAAATCAGACTGCGGATACATACTCAGGAAGACGCTTTCATTTTATGTACTGTGCATCTCCAGCGAGTCGGCCCGATTAGTATGTTGAAAGAGATAGGAGTGTTTTCTTGATGGTTTCTTTTTATTGCTGTAAGCCTGGCTAAGCTGCTGGCGCTTATATTTCTTATGGAGGTATGGGATTTGTTTTCTCTTTTCTTACCCTATGGATGCCCTAATTAGTCAACTGGTATTCGCATCACAAATAATTTGACATTGATTTTTTTTTTTTGTTGAAACACAAGTCTGCAAAACGCTCTGATATTACTCTAAATACTCTTTTTTTTCAAGGTTGCTTTATGGAACTTCAGTTTTTTTTCAATGTTATTGGCTTTGCCTCCATAGAGCCATTCTCCCACATTCAGCGTCGGAATACATCGAGGTTTAGGCCTTGTATTTGGGGATGGTGGTTTCAGCACTCCTCTTCCGTATTCTCAGTGCTGCTTTTCTCTTTGGTTCATGGGATGTGTAGAATGTAAGTTAGTATTTAGTGCATTGGCATTTGGGTGTGGATTTCTGTTGGATGTGATAGAAAGACTCCCAGAGGGGTCTTCAATTCAAAATAGACAGTAGAATCTGAAATTATTTCAGACCCCCTAATTAAGGGGATGTTTGTCTCCCAACACTAAGCTGCCTTTTGCCGCTGCTTTATAGGATTCCTCGGTCCTTTCCAATATGTAAAAGAAGAGAAATGGAGCGTTGCTCACTGCCCAAAATGTCAACAAAGTACACAATCACATTGTTCCTCATCACTTCGTTTTCCATCTGTTCTAACCAGTTCAGTTCAACTGTCAATGCAAAACAAGTAGAGGTGTGTGTGTGTGTTCATACATGTATAACAAGATTGCTTAAAGGTATAGAGTATAGACCGTATAGCATAAATCTTCAGCTGTAAGTTTAGAATATGAATCATTATCAGACATTACCTCACTAAAGGCCAAAGTTGGACCATTACAGCAAGAAAGCATAAGCTTTACCTCACTACTAAATAACTTGTTATTAATAAATGCATAGTTTCTGAAGTTCCTCTCAAACGACAATGGCAGCAACCCAGAACCTCAAAGATCTCCAATGGGTTCTGCAAGCCCTCAAATCCGAAAGTCTCAACCTACAAAACATCTCCTTCTACCTTTCACAACCCTCTTCTGGTTGCTACCAAGAAACCGAGAACTCCATGAACATAAACATTTCAAAAGACAGCCTCTCTTACTTTTCACAGTTCCTCACAGTTTTAGGAACATCCAAAGCAAACCAGTTGTCTCTAAGAAACTTGGAGTTCCACCAGATCGAATGGGAGCTCCAACAACTGCGTGATCTCGCTGTGTTACTCGAGTGCAACTCAAACATCAAGCTAGTCATGTTTCGGAGAAACAGATTCGGAAGAGAATGCATATCAGAGCTATCAGAAGTTCTGAAGAGAAATGGAGTCATCAAAGAGGTAATGTTTACTGAATCAAATATTGGGTCTGTTGGAGCTGCATTTCTTGCTTCTGCTCTCAAAGTGAATGATAGCTTGGAAGAGTTACAGATATGGGAAGACTCTATTGGCTCCAAGGGAGCAGAGGAGCTCTCAAAGATGATTGAAGTGAACTCAACACTGAAGCTGTTGACAATATTTGACTCGAATTCGATCACTGCAACCCCACTTATCTCTGCAGTTTTAGCAAGGAATAGAGCAATGGAAGTTCATGTTTGGAGTGGAGAAAATGGCGAAAAGAGTTCTAAGGTGGTTGAGTTTCTACCTGAAAACAGCACACTCAGAATTTACAGGCTGGACCTTTCAGGTGCATGCAGGGTTGCCTGCGCTCTTGGCTGGAACTCAACTGTCAAGTCACTTGACATGACTGGAGTGCGGTTGAAGTCAAGATGGGCCAAGGAGTTTCGATGGGTTTTGGAACAAAACCAGAGCCTCAAAGAGGTAAACTTGTCGAAAACTTGCCTGAAAGACAAGGGAGTCATATATGTAGCAGCTGGACTATTTAAGAACCAGAGTTTGGAGAGCTTGTATTTGGATGGAAACAGATTCGGAGGTATAGGAGTTGAGCATTTACTCTGTCCTTTGAGCCGGTTTTCTGCGCTGCAATATCAAGCAAACGTTACTTTAAAGTCTGTGACATTTGGAGGTGGAAGAACAAAGATTGGAAGGGAGGGACTTGCAGCCATTTTACAGATGCTGACATCCAATGAGACTTTGACTCGGTTGGGGATATATGATGATGAGAGTTTAAGATCAGATGATTTTGTCATAATTTTCAGGAGCTTGGAGAAGAATGCCTCCTTGAGACACTTGTCTTTACAGGGCTGCAAGGGTGTTCAAGGAGAGTTGCTTCTGCAGACAATCATGGATACATTACAGGTAAATCCTTGGATTGAAGATATCGATCTTTCGAGAACACCACTGCAAACTTCAGGAAAGACTGATGGGCTGTATCAAAGATTGGGTCAGAAGGGTAAGGCAGAACCCGAAACAGAGTTGCTCAAGGACATGCCGCTGACAGTACCAAAGAGCTGTAGGGTATTTTTCTGTGGGCAAGAATATGCAGGTAATCATCCAACTTTAGACTACAAAGTTGATTTGCTCAAGTACTTGTTAGCTTATGAAAAACAAATTTGGATTTTAATTTGCAGGTAAGACTACATTATGCAATACAATACTGCAGAGTTTCTACTCATCAAAGCTTCCCATTGTGGACCAAGTAAGATCTCTAGTAAACCCAGTTGAGCAAGCAGTTAGATCAGTTGGAGTGAAGATCAAAACATTCCAAGATGACGACACGAAGATTTCGATATGGAATCTTGCTGGTCAGCATGAATTCTATTCCCTCCATGATCTCATGTTTCCGGGGCATGGGAGTGCATCATTCTTTCTCATAGTGTCCAGTCTATTTAGGAAAACAAACAATAGAGAGCCAAAGACTGCAACGGAGATAGAAGAGGACCTCCAGTACTGGCTCAGGTTCATAGTGTCAAATTCAAAAAGAGCAGTTCAGCAATGCATGCTACCAAATGTGACAATCGTGCTCACGCACTATGACAAAGTCAATCAACCATCACAGAACTTGCAGGATGCAGTAAACTCAATCCAAAGATTGCGAGACAAGTTCCAGGGATTTGTTGACTTCTACCCAACAGTGTTCACAGTTGATGCAAGATCATCAGCATCAGTGAATAAACTCACCCATCACGTTCTAAAGACAAGCAAGACGGTTCTTCAGAGAGTCCCAAGAATCTATCAGCTCTGCAATGACCTTATGCAAATGCTATCAGACTGGAGATCAGAGAACTACAACAAGCCAGCCATGCAGTGGAAGGAGTTTGATGAGCTATGCCAAGTCAAGGTTCCATCCTTAAGAATTAGGTCAAGACATGATAATAGACCGAAGATGGAAATGAGGCGACGAGCTGTAGCTACTTGCCTTCATCACATAGGAGAGTTGATATATTTTGATGAGCTGGGGTTTCTAATCTTGGATTGTGAGTGGTTCTGTGGTGAGGTTCTTGGCCAACTAATAAGACTAGATGTAAGAAAGCGAAGCTCCTCAGAGAATAATGGATTCATCAGCAGGAAAGATTTCGAGAAGATTCTTAGAGGAAGTCTACAGAGTCCAATTCCTGGGATGGGTTCAAAGATATTTGATAACTTAGAGACTAGTGACCTTGTGAGGATGATGCTTAAACTCGAACTGTGTTACCAACAAGACCCATCAGACCCTAATTCATTGCTATTCATTCCCTCACTTCTTGAAGAAGGCAGAGGGAAGCCACAAAGATGGCCATTTAGCAGACCTGAATGCATTTTTGCAGGCAGACATCTTGAATGTGATGATTCAAGCCACATGTTCCTCACTCCGGGCTTCTTTCCTCGACTACAGGTAAGACTTATCCCAGTCGTTATTATCATTGTCTTTTCAGTTCTTGTTGACATTTCTATCTGAACTTTCTTGAGTTATAAGCAAAATTAGTTTGAAGGGTCTAAGCACAAACTGAAGAGAAAGTCATTCTATTGCTTTTCTGTGATATTAGCTAAATGGTATCCATTTTATAATATTAGCTAATTGCTCCAGGCCACGAAAACAGACTCAAACTTAAGGGTCATATGAAACATGCATATGAACATTCACACACAAGTGACACAACACATATATATCTATATCATGCAAAGAAATCAAGTACAGGTTCATGTACCTTAAAACTAGAAATGTAATAACATCTTGTGCAGTTACGAATCCATATTCTCATCAAACTTCGTATGTTGCAAATCTAGGTGCAACTGCATAACAAAGTCATGGCCTTGAAGAACCAACATGGAGCAACTTACAGTCTTGAGAAGCACCTGATCTCTATAAACATTAATGGAATCTACATCAGAGTTGAACTCGGAGGACAGCTTGGTTACTATATCGATGTTCTAGCATGCTCCACCAAGAACCTGACAGAAACACTTAGAGTCAGCCAGCAGCTTATAATACCAGCAATTCATAGCCTCTGTCATGGCATCACCTTGACTGAAAACGTGATACGGCCAGAATGTGTCCGTAACCTCACACCTCCAAGATGCAGGAAAACACAATGTATTTCATTGCAACAACTGAAACATGCATTGCTTTCTGTTCCTGCAGACAGCATGTATGATTACCAGCACACATGGGATCCAATCTCAGATTTCGGGACACAAATAATGGGAGCTGGTTTTGACTTTGCCCGAGACCTCCTATCAGATGATGACTTCCGAGAAGTACTGCACCGCAGATATCATGACCTATACAACCTTGCTCAAGAACTGGAAATCCCACCTGATAATACAGAGGGAGCAGAGAACACAATATCCACCAGTGATGAGCTTGCAACAGTTGAACCAACTATTGGTGGAATTGCCAAAGGGGTTGAAGTAGTTCTGCAGAGACTGAAGATCATTGAGCAAGAAATCAGAGACTTGAAACAGGAGATCCAAGGTTTGAGATATTATGAGCATAGACTCCTCTCTGAGCTTCACCGCAAAGTGAATTACCTTGTGACCTACAATGTCCAAATTGAAGAGAGGACAGTGCCCAACATGTTCTACTTTGTCAGAACAGAAAACTACTCTAGGAGATTGATCACCAACATGGTTCCTGGAATGAATGCTATTCGACTCCACATGTTATGTGAATTCCGAAGAGAAATGCATGTTGTGGAAGATCAGATAGGGTGTGAAATGATGCAGGTTGATAACACAACCGTGAAGTCCTTAGCACCATACACCACAAAGTTCATGAAACTGCTGACATTTGCTCTCAAGATAGGAGCTCATCTAGCTGCTGGGATGGGTGAAATGATACCTGATTTGAGCAGGGAAGTTGCGCACCTGGCCGATTCTTCCCTCTTATATGGAGCAACAGGTGCAGGAGAAGGGACAGCAGTTGCAGCAGGAGTTATCGGAGCTGCAGCAATTGGGCGTATGAACAGAAGCAGGACTGCAGAAGGCTCAAGAGATATCCAGCAAGATCTAAGAACAGCACAGCAGTGGGTTCTGGATTTCTTGAGGGAGCGGAGATGCTCAACAGGAAAAGATATTGCAGAGAAGTTTGGCTTATGGAGAGTGAGATACCAAGACGATGGCCAGATTGCATGGATCTGTAGGAGGCATATCAACCTCAGAGCACATGAAGTAATAGAAGTGCCACTTTGATGCTATGAAACTATCTAATATGGTTGGGATAAACAAGTGTCTGTATTCTGTATTTCTCTTTGGTGTTATGATGTACAATTTTTCTTACTATGAGGTGCAATGAAGTCTTCCCTCACATGTTTAAAATGTAGAACTTCAAAATAGCAGAGCATTAATAGGGAAATGATGGTTTTACTGTTGTCCATAATAGTCCCCTGGAATTAAACTCACCTCCTTCAACAAAGCTATAACCCAACCACATTTAATAGGAACTATAAGTCAACCATATGTAATGAGCACAAAGAGAGAGATCATTCAGTCGAGGATTAACTATAAGCTTGTCCATGTCATATGGATGGAGATGGTAAAGATCTGGTTGAAACTAAAGCAAATCATGTGAAATTGCCGAAAGCACAACAACGGGAGCTTTGGCTTTACAACTTTTTCCTCCAATCACCATGTGAATGTAGGGACCATAACATCAATCATATGATTATAAACATCATTAGCCTATAGTTAGATGGAATTCGATATCAAAATAATTAGAAGGTTATGATTAAAAGTAGCTACAAAGAGCAAGAGGGAAGATGTAACATTAGTTCATATATACTAACAGCAGGTTGTGACAGAACAAAGCTTGTAACAGGTACAAGCCAAGATTTCAAGTCATCTAAATCACCGCAACATACAAAGGAAAGCACAACAATACATAAAACAGATTATTACACTTCACTACTAGTACTAGCCTCCATTCTAAAATCTAGAGTCACTTGTGAGTCTTCATCAGAACCAGTGAACAAGGAGCTTAGAAGAAAGCTCTACTCCCATAAAACACACGGGAGCCATTTGTCTTTGGTGTAGCTAAATTCTGATCAGAGCTCGAATTTCCTGAACTGGTTGGTGAATCAATGTCCACAGGAAGCTTCATTTTTGCCAAAGACTCGGTAAACTGCTGCATGCTTTTCATGTACATGTCTACAAAATCCTGCTGCACCACATTTTGCTCTGGAATGTTGACAGTGACCACGGGTTTTGCAATTGCATCACTAGGCACCTCACCAGATGAATCAGTCTCACCATCTTTATGGTCTGCCCTTTTCTCTTTTGAGGCAGAAACTTGTTCCTGATTTGGCGATTCCGAAGTTGCTGGAGCGTCAAATGACTCTGAGCTTGCCTGGACTGATGGAGATGAAACCCCATTAGTTGACACACTGCTTGGGGGAGAGTCAAGCTTCTGAGCCTGAATAGATCCAAAAGCAGCCTTTGGGAAGCTTTCAACAGCATGAACGGCCACTTCGGAACTGACATGAGTTTCACCATCAGCAGTAACAAAGCTCTCAGAGCTCTGAGACTCAAACTCCGAACATGGGATCTTAATATACTCCGAAACCATCATCTGGTCTTCATTGGCAATATCCGGGTCTGGGAACTCTATCTTATCTAATTCTTCACAAGGAATAGAATCAGTTATCTCTGCGTCCTCCATAATAGGATTTGAGGTCAAGGACATCACTTCTGGTGAATCTCCAGCATAAGAGAGAGACAATTTCACAAACCCTGCCGGGGAATGAAAGAGATCCGTTGAAGAAAGAGGGAATTCTTTCTCCAACCTTCCATTCTTGATGAGGACCTCTGACATAGGCACCAAAGCAAACCCCAGCAACTGATCTTCAAGATAATTCTTCACCCTGCTCAGCATCCAAATCTCACATTTGACTGAGGCATCAACAGTCCGAACATTGAGCTGGACCTTGTCATCAAAGACTGGATTCTGACCGCCACCATTAATGGTTTTGGTGGATACTGTGCGTTCTGGATCACTTGTCAAGCACAGCTTAGCATACACATCTTGCTTGTGGTAAATGCAGATGTTGTGTATGTCCCTGGCCTGATGAACATAAACCTCAATAACACCAATGTAGTCATCTACATCACAAACATTGGTTTCCTGTCTATTGGCCTCAATTCCATTAGAATATGGTCCAGAGTTGGACCGAACAGAACAGTCAGATTTCTGCTTCTCATGCTCGGAAACAACAGATGTTTTGAATGGAGAGACAACAGATTGAGGGGAATCCATGGAATATACCCAGGAAAGGAACCTGATAAAGCAAAAAAAAAATAATAAATTGTTCCTTAAGTCAGTCCTCAGGTGAAAATGCTAAATTTCAAAGATCCAGAGCTCACAATTAAGCAAAATTAAAGACAATCTTGTACTGAAGCTAATTCCCAAATAGAAAACCCTAAAGCATAAGTAAGAATCCAGTATTGTTCAGCAAACCCTAGACTGAGGTAAAACCCAGATAATTACTTTCCAAATAAAAATTATAAGGCTCAGAAATGAAAGTACCATACAAATTTACAAACAACCAGACACAACCAAATCCAAATCCAACCCAACACCAGAAGTAAAGCATATAAAACCCAGAACTTTACCCTGATAAAACTAAACACAACTACTTCTAAGTTGTAACTCAAAACTCAAGTACCACATGAACAAGTTCAAATCACCTTGAAATTGCAGCTAACCCAGAACTTGAACCAACTCGAAACCCAGAACTGAGATGAACTAAATTCTCCAATCCCAAAAGCCAAAACCCCCCAAATACTTCACTTCACTCCAAAACCCAGACCCCCAAGCTTAAAAACAAGCCAAGACCTTTGAACCAGATACCAATAAAGCTCCTACTTTTACACACAGCAAAACCACAAAACCGGAATCCAAGGGAGCCAAAACAGGAGAAAAGCAAAATCAAGCACAGTGACCCAGATCGTGATAACTCGAAATTCAAACCCTTTTGAGCCACACACCCACACCAAAAATGAATTCAACCGAAAAAAAAAAAACCAAAGGGCAAGTAGAAAAAACTAAACTAGTAAAGAAAAGCAAAAGCAGAGATTGGGGTGTTTTGTTCTTTTCTCGCTTGCCTTTGCCTCTTTGGGTTTAGGCTCCAAAGTCTAAACAGATTTGCTTGAAATCTGTGGCCCGAGTCCGAGATCCTGCTACTGCAACTGGTTACTGTTTCTTTCTTTCTTCTCAGCTCTCTGAAAGTGCTCTGTTTTCAAGAGAACAAAAGAAGTGATAAAAGAAGATGTGAGAAGGGAGTTGAAGGTTGTCGGAAAGGCTCTCAAGTTGGGTAATGGAGGAGTTTATATATAGAAAAATAAAATATAAATTGCAAAACTTTGGAGATTTTTATTTGGGTTTTATGATCCAAAGGGGAGAAGAGGATGGGCTAGGCAGAGACACCGTCCCACGCGTTTGAGTGAGGCGGACCAATCACGATTGAGGTAGGTGCGCTTCTTCTTGGTGGGACATGGAAACGTATATGGACTTGTCACTGCACTGCAGTAGAGCCTCTCTTTCTCTCTCTCTTTTTGGTGTTTTTGTGTGTCAGTGTGTTGGTGCTCTCGGCATTAGAGCTTTGGGGCTTATCATTGTTAAGCTTCCATAATGGTGTTTCTATATGTAACTGGTAGATCTCTAATTGTACATAACAGAGTCGGTTTTGCATGAAAACAGTTTATATGCTCCTATGAGAATTGAGAAATAAGGAATTGAGATAGTGACAATAAGTGAAAGTTCAATTTAGGGATTTTACAAATTTATTCAAGGTAAATTATCTTTCAAGAAATTGACATCCCAAATTGACTACTATATAAAACTTCATTGTTGGATATGAACATGTTATGTTATTGCTTTAATCCGAATTTTGATCAGAATGAGGGACCTCACTTATATAAGGGTGACTTATATGAGGAATTGAGCATTAGCCCAACTTTTCAATCATATTTTTCAATCTTAACTATTCAGTTTTTAGGTCTTAATATGTAGATCATTTATACAAAATTTCATCCAAATTGATGATCGTTAAGGTGTTCAAAACTACAATTTTCATGAACGGTTTAGGTTTGGCAGATTTGAACCGTCCATTGATTTCAGCTAGTTCGAAGCCTTAAAGATTACCAATTTGGCTGAAAATTTCCAGAAATGATCTACTCATATATATCCAGAGGTTAAATGGTGAAAATGTTGATATGTGATCAAAAAGTTAGGGTAATGCTCGATCCCTTATATAAATCATAATAAGAGATCCCTCTGTTAATAGAAATCTCTTAACGGAAGGGTCATACACACACACACACACACACACGGAGCCGTTCGGAAGCGGACGTCCGCACTCGGCTTAAAGTGCGAACGTCCCTCCGTTCTCCACTGTCCAGCGCCGACAACGGCGCGCCTCCACCCAAGCGGACACCAACGGCGTCCCCGGTCACTTTCTCTTCCCGACAAGATTGATTTGAAGGTCTAGGCAGCAACCTCCACCCAAAACTTCAGATAAGATCGATCTCGCTGGAAAACTAGAATTCGGCGGACTCGTCGGGGAGAGAAAGTGATCGGGGACGCCTCTGCTGTCCGCTCGGGTGGAGGCGCGCTGTCGTCAGTGCCGGACAGTGGAGAACGGAGGGACGTTCGCACTTTAAGCCGAGTGCGGACGTCCGCTTCTGAACGGCGCGCCTCCACCCCAGAAGACTACAACAGTGTCCCCGACCACTTTCTCTCCCTGGCGAGTCCGTTTTTTTTTCCAGTTTTCCAGCAAGATCACCCAAAACTTCAAACAAGATCGATCTCGCCGGAAAACTAGAAAAGAACGGACTCGCCGGTGAGAAAAAGTGATCGGGAACGCTGCTAGAGTTTTCTAGGGTGGAGGCGCGCCGTCGTCGGCGCCGGAGGGTGGAGAACGGAGAGATGTCCGCATTTTAAGGACCGTGCGGATGTCCGCTCTAAACGGCTCCGTGTAGAGCTTAATTATCCTGCTTCTCACTCCTTTTCTTATGAAGAAATGTTAATTTTAAGCTTCAACAACATACATCCCGGTCTTAATTGGACTTTGGACTCAACCTTATTTAGATATTTTCTTAGGAAGAAATGTTACATTGAGGTTCAGCTACATACATTCCCGTCTTAATTGGACTATGGACTCAACCTTATTCAGATATTTTCTTATGAAGAAATGCATGTTAACTTTGAGCTTCAGCTACATACATCCCCATCTTAATTAGATTTTGGACTTAATCTTATTCAAATGATGGTTGTTAAAAAAAATATTATATTACAAAATAAGCAATTACATTTGACACTGTTCGTTTAAATAGAATATTCTATAATCAAACCATCTCCGACCAACAAATTGCATCTTCTTTAAATTGTGAACCGAAAATGTTGCAAATGAGTGTTCCACAATCAAGTGGGTGTAATTTTGAAATAGAACGATTAGGTTTCATGTCATGAAACATTGCTTACTAATTCGCAAACATCAAAATGGATCATTGAGATTCTACTGACCCAATTGAAGATGGGTTTTAGCAAAAGGAAGTTCTATAAGTTAATATAGAGCATCAATTGGAGAAGGCATAACTCTTTGCCCATGAAGGAAACTACACCTACATCCTTGACAAGTGCATCCGACAATACCCAACCTATCAGATACTCACCATTTCATCAAACATTACATATGAATTATAGATACACACTTCTTACTTTAAAGGAGCCATACCCTTATAGGTACTTACAAGGACATCTTGGTTGGAGATTCATTAAAATGTTATTATGTTATATCCAACATATCAGACAGAATGAAGGCAACATTCACATAAGAATAGGATGTTTCACATTTTGTGAGAGATGTTCTAATAAGGCCTGCATTATTTCAAGTTGCATAGAGCAGTTAACGGTCAAAAAAGAGAGTCAGGGTTGTGGGGCAATAAGCTTAATTAGTAGTAAGAATTGTCAAGGATATATTGGATTATTGCTTCTATTGGACGATGACTACGAACATCACAAAACACTCGCCTGAAATTCCAACCCGATCTCTCTACCCACCATGTCGACTTCCTTGGAAGATGTCACAGCTAGCTTTGCCACCTCCCTGGCTCTTGCTAGTGGAGATGTCATCGATATCTCTCACCTTGATCATCCGGATGAACCTCGCCCTAACCCGAAACTTTATCTCTTGGCATGCACCACCAACTCAATGCAGGTCAGTTCTGATGACCTCCAAAGTCATTTCAAGCGAATTTGGCTGAGCAAACGTCGCTTCTGAGTACAAGCAAGAGATTGGAATCTGTTCATCATCACTTTTGATCTCCCAAAAGATCGCAAAAAGGTTTTTTGGGGAGGTCCCTGGTATTACTGGAAAATGCCGTTAGTTGTGGAGGAATATGACGGCCTCAAGTCTCCTACATCCATCCCTATGGACAAGCTTATTTGTGGGTAGGGATACTAAATATGTCGAAAGCTCTTGAGAAGGATCGGTACATCAGAAAACACTACTTCTGTCGCAAGTAAATACATATGCAAAGATGAAAAACTTTTTGCAACAACAGAGCAAATTAGGGTTAGGGTTTCTCATGCCCTAGATCGACCCTTTTATGAGAAAAAGACCCTTAAAATTATTGAGGGTGTGGTTGCGGAAATTATATTTCAATTTGAGAATCTAATTGGGTTGTGTAAGTAGTGTTATTTGATTCAGCATGAGAATAACATCTATGTCAAGGTGGGGGGAACAATCCCTAACCCTAGTTCATCGAAGTTGGTTCTGCCGAGACCCTTTCCGGCAACCAAACTTGGTTTTACTGATGCAGGTTTCCAGTTCAAAGGGGTAGGAGCCACCGAGACCCAACCATCTGTGGTAAGAGGATTGTTTGATCCTCATCCATCCCGACGCAAGCCAATTATCATTCGCTGGGATTCCATTCCGGAAGAAATTGATCCTAAAACTCTTGTTTTGTTGCCTTAGACAAAGGTAAGACGGTTGAGCCAACGGTGGAGTCACTGAAACAGGGACGTCCTTTGTCTCCATGTGCTGAAATCTAAAAAGCTAAAGCTAACAAATGGATCTGAGATCGGGTTGGAATTTCAGTCATCGTTGGCTCTTGGTCTATTGGATGAAGGGAAGAGCTCTGTTAGTGGCAATGGAATAGGCGCTGAAGGCAAGAAAAAAAGAGGAAGGCCGTTTGGTTCAAAGAATGTAAAGAACTCCAAGTCGAGGAGAAGAAAGGGGAAGAAGGTGGTGTGACCATGCAAGCTGGTAATGTGCAACCTAGCCCTAACCCCAGGGCAAAGATGTTCTTTAAGTTTTCCATTTATCATAATAAACTAGCCCTGTGGTAGGGCAAAAATGTTTTTTTAGTTTTGTTTTTCCATTCATAGCACTAGCCTACTTGTCTATGCATCAGTAGAGATAGGCTTACAGAATAAGTGAACACAATTATTAAAGTGTAGTCTATCCTATGTACTAGGTGAGACATGCCTCATAACTACTTGTCTATTCTGTAGATGATAGCGGTAGAGTATGTGATAGCTGCTTTTAGCCTTCGTTTTACCCAAATTAATAGAATTCGTAACTGACTCTTTCAAAAAAAAAAAAAAACGAACATCACAAAACAGAAAGCACTAATTAGTTGAGTCTAAACATATTTAATTAGTTGTAATACTTTGATTTGTTCTCCTCCTCCTCCTTTGAAAACGTGGTAAGCGAAATAGCCGTTATGATTTGTCTAAACCTAATTAAAAGCATGTACAGCTTTGATTAGGAGAGTTCCCACACCACTTATGGAAAAAGGTTCCCCACTCAAGGTGACTTCACCATCTTTCTTTTTTTTTTTTTTTTTTGTTAAGAGGCAATTGGGGAAGACGGTGGAAAGAAAACAAAGTGTCAGATATACCGCTTGACAGCTCATGACTATTTAGTATAATCACTCTTATACCTCGTAGATCTTGAATTTAGCTCACTGATAATCTGTTGTTGTTATGTAAAAATAAATCACGAAAAATTCCTCATGATTGTTATATAAGATCAATCACTTCCAATTTAAATTAAATCTAGGATGTGTTACAATTTATACATCAATTTTTTTTATTCTTTCAACATGGCCTTGATTTAAGAGGTCATAGTTTACTTGACGAAAATATTTCACTTAGGTACGTACATAGACAATTCCATACAAAAAGAGAACTAACTAGATAGTATGCAATCCTTTGAATTTGATCACAATGCATAGGAACGGGTCTACTTTATGGTATGAAATTATTGCATTGTATTGACAACACACAAACTTTTCATCCCAAATTAGTCACACTTTGCAAAGCCAAAATGGCAAAAAAGAGAAGTGACAAGAAGTTTATGGTGGGCGCATATCCTCTAGTCGACTTTACAAATGTGTCACCAAAATCATCACTATTATTCAATGACCCTCATTAAGGACTCACCATCTGTTTGGAAAAACCAAATACAATCTATCCAACTTAGACTTTAGGAGATTTACTTACCTCTTCCCAATATTAGGCGTCGTATTCAAATTTCTCAAAGGGCTAGAAAAAAAAAGAGTCCCATTGACAAAGATTGATCTAGAAAACCATCCACATCTCCTTCAACTCCCTCTCATTGAGTAATTTGTCTCTTTCATTGTTTTTTTTTTCCTTCTTTATTTTTTGTGTTGGATGATGTCGATGTAGAAAGATAAGACTCCTACCTAGCTAAATATTTGGATATCATTTAAGATAATTTCATGTTCCTCTCACTTGTCAATTGCCGCAGTAGTGCCTTTTAGCTTTTGGTGCCGTAATTGGCGTATGGAGGAGGCTCTGGTTTTGAAGTGTGTTCATACCGAGCTTAAGATGCTCCAAGTATAAAACTAATATATACACTTAATAATGTTCAACTAATCCCACCAGTGGCATAGACTAGCTAGAGGATTCAAATTCCATTTTTGGTCGGTATAGGGTTATCAAAATTGGGTTGCATACTGTCATAAATGACGTCTCCGCACCCCGCCGTGAAGATTGTTCAAGCTCTATCAAGACATTAATTCTCTTTGAAGCTTTTTTGAGTTTATCTGCTTCAAACATGTCTTCAGAGAAGTGAACTTTGTGGCCAACGTCATTGCAAATTGCAGTCATAGGTTAGATAACTCGTGTATTTAAGAGGAGTGTGTCCCTCCAGATGTAGTGTTAGCCTTAACCTTTAACATTGTAAATTCTGATACTCTAAAGACATCTCTATTTAATGTTTATTTTTTTTCCTATAAAAAAAATTAAATAAAATTAGGTTGCATACGAACATAAGTCAAGATCAGACTTGAGATTTGAAAGCTCGAATGCATGACACTAGTACAGTACTAGTAGCAAGTGAGTCGTCACAAATTGATCATTGCTCTATTGTATGCTTTGGCGTACATAAGGTTTGAGAGAGAGAAATTAGGAAAGCGCTGGACTACATAGGTTGTACGGTACAAAGGACTGAGTTCTGCCACGTGGCATTATATCAGCCACATAATTCGAACATGAAGAGTACATAGGTAAAATTATCAATTAACGACTGTTAACGATAAAAATCACTTCTATTGTTAAAGTTTAAGGACATTTATGTCAAATCACAAAAAACCTAACCCAGCCCACTAGTTTGACTCTCTCTCTCTCTCAAAAGGTAGAAGAAGATGCTCAAGGTCTCATCTCACCAACGCAAGGTCTCATCTCACCAACGCAACCCTTAACCTTCCCCCGAAACCCGGCCGCCCGTCCCCTTGGAATGCTGCTGAAGACCCTTCTGCTTCTTCGGCATGGTGCCACAATTTGCAGGTGATCTAGGGCTCGTTGAAGCCTTCCATAAGTTCCATTGTCGCCTGCTTTTGAGCCAAACTCGAACCAGACTCAACATGGAACCAAATTCCTTGGTGAAAGAGATTTTGACGTGATGGGTTTCTGTTTTTCTGCTGCTAGAGTTTCTGGAATGAGTGCTCGAATGCGAAAGAGAGATCGGCTATGCAATATTATTGGTTGAAGAGTGATGTGATTGTGAAAGGAAAAAGGGATGGTGTTGTGTTTGAATTGGTTTGACCTGAGATTGAATCATTCCTCGAGACTGATCGAGGTTGTGGAGCTTGGGGTTGAAAAACATAGGGAGGCCGGAGGCCATGGTGTAGTGGTTTTTTTTTCTACATAAGTTCTTCTGGTTACTGGATTTGCGGCGAAAAAAAAATGGTTTGGTTCATGCCACGTAGAAGTAATGGTGGAGTTTCCGGGTCATACCACGTGCAAGATGAAGGATGACAGAAATACAAATGACCACTTCACCTATCAGTAATTGTTTTTTCACCCACTGAAACTCATTTATCGTTTGTAAACCATTCTATGACTGTATTACCCTCCGGTAACGTCATCGTTATGTGTACGATACTCCTAAAGTAGTCCAGCGCTTGCCGAGAAATTAATGTCAGCAAATCTTGACTCTGATTGAAACCGAATCGCTCGAATGATGATACATATGTAGAGATAAGGTAGATTTAGACATAAAAGCGGTGTTCGTATAATGTGGTGGGATGTCTTGTCTCTACATTACTTTTGGAATATAACAATTTTTAGGTGTATGTTTTATCGAAATTATTGGCTAAACCTTGACTTTAACATCCACGTGCTGCAGGTTAGTTGTACTAAAACAGTAAAGCTTCACCTAATTATATAAAACTCGTAGATATATATGTTATCTTATACGCATACAATACAATTAAGTTTTGTATAAATCATCATTTCGACAGTTCAGATTGTAATCTGCAGTATATATTGTTTTAGGTCATCAAGCACTAGTTTGCAGGGCAAGGTTTCTATTCATCGTGCAAAAACTTTAGATTATCAGATGCATGTTTTAGATCGGGAAAAAGAAAATAGCAACCATGGAATTCGCAGAATTTAACAGACATGGGAATGATGTTAGGGTTTGTAACTGGTCAGATAATTACCTTTAACCTTTCAGAGCAACAACAACACCTTCGTTATAAAAATTTAATATTTCTCTAATCCTGATGGCTGATGCTTCAATCTTCAAACAGATTTCTTATTTTACGTACAAGTGGTGCTTTAATGCATCTCAACATCTGTAATTTTAGAGAGTTTCCTTTCACTACCTTATTTTAAGGATGATTATATAGAATCTGTTTAGAGCATAATATGCATATTTTTTAATTAAACATAAAAATAGAAAGCTGGTGGAGACATGGAGTTGCAAACAAAATTTAGGGTTTCTTGTTCATGCATGTGGCTTGGACAAACAATTGAAGTGCTTGACTAAGAGATAGTTTAAAAGCCCAAGACATAGTTTACAACTGTACTCGTACATGTTGCGCATGCCGTGGGTGATGCAGACGTCTCATATTATGTAACAAACTAAGAACATCTCTGACCGATTAGTAAAAAAAAATTATTAAATGACAAAGTTTTACCCCAACCAATATGTCAAATTTAAAGGCAAAAGCTAGAATACGCCCCCAAATTCTAACGTCTAAGGCACCGTCAAAACGGAAGGAAACAATAGTTTTCACCATGGTCAACTAATGACAATAACAAAGTAATTTCAAACCCACCGTAGCTTTTAAGTTTTAACCCACTGCACAAGTTGTAAACTCACTGGCTCATCTCCTCAAGCCATTCAACCACTTCAAAGTTTCAAACACAACCACTACTCCACCGGTTGCCAAGAATCCTACACCATCAATTCATCACTCGTTTATCTTAGAATGCATCCCTCCTCCAAATTTTGAACAGCCCATCCTTATAGCTATATATAGGCAGCGACGAGAGCAAGGAGCTCATCGTTGATTCGTCAAGAGGCACGGTCCGACGACCTCTCCGTCGCGTCTCAATTGGGATCGAAATCGACCGAGTTCCTCCACTGTGTGTCGACCCGATCGCCATCTTCTTCGACGAGCCAACCTCTGACCTCGACTCCACCTGCTCCGTCATGGTCGGCAAGAACCTCCCAGCTGCCACCCCAACATGATGAGAGGGAAGGAGGAGAGTACTGGGTTTTGTTTTGATCTAAAACCCCTTAAATGAGGTTAACATAGATTAAGTACGAAATTTACTTATTTACCCTTCAATTTTGAATTATATAGACTAAATTCTACCACGTGGTCTGGCCCACTCCTGACGTACAGTACTTGGGAGTAGTCCGGCGCTTTCTAAATTTTAATATTACTATATCATTTTTTTCACTAAAAACAACTCCAACCATGATGTCATTTGACACATGGACATTCGAACGGTAAGTTTTGACACAAACACCCCACTCCAACAAAATTGTCAAATCCCACATGACAACTCATTGAGTCAAATTTGACAACTTTCTCCGCTGTGTCAAATCTTTTTTGTTCTCTCTTTCTCAGTTTTCATCTCTTTGTAACCCAGACCAAAGCTGAAAACCACATCGAAAAAAACTGTTCATGAATGAATTTTTTTTTATTCGATCTACTCGATCTCCTCATCTCCATCACAACCAACTATTTCTGTTTCTCCAGGAAAATCCTCCCAATTAAACCCAATTTCAAGCCTGTCACTCTATTCAAATCAGCTCCAAATACGATCTTCAAAAACCCAAACCCACCCAATCAAATTGCAGACCTTCATTTCAAAACCAACAAGGAGAAATGGAAGAAGAAGATAGACATGACGTCTAGAAGGAGATGGATTGCAAGAAAGAGACAAACCAAATCTTCACCTTATAGATCTAAAACCCAACACCACCTGATCACTATCTAATAATTGTTTTGGTATAAAGATACAAAAGAAGGAAGAGAAAGAAAGAAGACGTATGGGAGGAGAACAATTGAAGCAGAGAAGAAGGGTATCTGACGGATGAGGTAGAAGAACAAAAGGATTGATTCTATTTAATGAAAATAAAAGAGACGAAAAAAATGATAAAATGAATTCCAATTTTAACATATTTATTGGAGAAGAAGTCTGTCAAAAATGACCTTGACACCTTATATATCAAATTTTAAAATGACACACGCTGTTTGATTATATGAATGAAGATACTCTAAGTAACCAAAATAACTAATCGGTTGGAGATGTTTGAGTAGCTATAGTACATACATATCCTGTAATATACATCATGGCTTTTTGGCCTGACTCATTCTTTGTGTAAGTTGTGTTGATTCAATTTTGATAACTAATAGAAGATTATAGTGCTAAAGATTAGGGTTTTGGCTCGATGCTGATTTTCACTAGTAACCAAGGTTCATAGCACAGTGGATGGCACGTAGAGTACGTGTAATATAGCAATCGAAGTTCATGGACAAGGTCAGGGATTTGATGCAACCAGAAGGCAATTATTCAAGCTTGCTTGTAGTGAAGACTAACGTACAGTTGACATGCACTCGGATTTTAGAACCTAGAAGCACATAGTCAAGAACTTAAGATAATGATCAATGAGATAAAATCGATCTGGGGACAAATCACAAGCAAAAGCATGAAATTTTCATAAGAAGGCAATAACATATATATGTTTTAAAATTGACTTGTTTCGTGCTTCAAGAACACCAATGACTGGAAATCACTGACTTGAGAACGAGAACCCAGAACAAATATATATGCCTTGCCTTATTGATGAAATTCTGCCAGCGATGAGTTGCAGAATAGCTCGACCGATCTAACTCTTGTTTGTAGTCTGCTGCCCTGCTTTAATCAACTTAGACTTGACACTCTCATAAATTCCCTAGTTCACAAAGGGATCAAATACATCAAGACCAGATAGCTCGATCACTACCGCCAGAAACGATATAACAAGCACTTGTGTTCTCCGATCTCTCTCCTGTAATACCATTAATTAAAAAAGCACTACCTAAGTGTGTCTATATATATATATATATATATATATATATATAGGCCGGTTCTGAAGTGCACGTGCAATACCATGAAATAAGGTTTGATCCTATTCATGGGGATTCCGTAAAAATTCCATTCCAAAAAGAAAAAGTTCGAAACAATTGAGATTTTTTGGAGATTGGATGCAGTTACTAATTCATGATCTGGCATGTACAGAATGAAAACTTCATTCTCGATTCTACGAGAATTTTTATGAAAGCCTTTCATTTGCTTCTCTTCGATGGAAGTTTTATTTTCCCAGAATGTATCCTAATTTTTATTTTCCCAGAATGTATCCTAATTTGCATTTTTATGAAAGCCTTTCATTTGCTTCTCTTCGAAACAAAGTGCGCACATCCATCCGTTCGCCACCGGCCGGCGCCGACGACGGCGCGCCTCCACCCCAGAAGACTCCAGCAGTGTCCCCGACCACTTTCCCTTCCCGGCGAGTCCGTTCTTTTCCAGTTTTCCGGCAAGATCACCTAAGATTGACTTTATTTGAAGTTTTGGGTGATCTCACCGGAAAACTGGAAAAAAAGGGACTCGCCGGGGAGGAAAAGTGGTCGGGGACGCTGCTGGAGTCTTCTAGAGTGGAGGCACGCCGTCATCGGCGCCGGACGGTGGCGAACGGAAGGACGTGCGCACTAAAGTGCGCACGTGCGACCAATGGATGAACATAATTCTGTCAAACTTGAACCGTTCATGTTTATAACAGAAAAACGCAATTTTGAGTGCCTTAATGATAACCAAATTGGCTGAAATTTTGCAGACATGATCTATACATTAGTATCTAAATACTAGACGGTGGAGATGTGAATCGATTGAAAATGAGTGTAAATTGGAAATCCGCACCGTAAGAATAAATACGGACGTCCGTAGCTGAGAAAGACTATATATATATATATATATATATATATATATATATATATATATAATACATATATGTTTGCTATTTGTATTTCCTATCAAGAAATTAAACAAATAAGAACCAGATTGTTGCTCTCTTTTTTCTTTTTCTGGGATGGAAATAATGCTCCCTATTATAGAACCAAAATGATCTACGTACTGTGAGAATAGCTTATGGTTGAAAAGAGGTTAAAGCATGCTCCAATAATTCCATTAATTTGTTGAAATGTGTTTAGACCCAAATTAATATTTTACTAGATAGTAATTGTTTAAGTGAATATTAATTAAATTCATGGTCCACGTCACATACACTGGCGAGCCCGAAATAATATTGGGTTTAGAGGCGGGTTACCTCGCCTGCAAAATCACACGAGCTAGATGTAGGGCTTGATTGCATGAAGGCCTTTGCATAGCAATTATCAGGCGAGCTGAGGAGTTCGCACACACTACCAGAAGAAAGGCTTTAGCCGACGAAAAAAAAAAACCAGGCCGACGAAGCTTTTTTTCGTCGGCTAAAGTGGGCTTTAGCCGACGAAATTTTCCTTCGTCGGCTAAGTGAAATTTTCGTCAGCTATGGTAAACTTTAGCCGACGAAAAAAAAATTTCGTCGGCTAAAGAATTTATTTCGTCGGCTAAAGTTCACAGACTATGGCCGACGAAATATTTAAAAGTTTAGCCGACGAAATTAATATGTCGTCGGTTAAAGTGCTTTATATTTGCGGATCTGGACAGCAGCAGCTCATCTGGGAAAAAAAGGGAGAAGAAAAAACGGGAGAAAACGTTTGGGTGTTGTCGAAATCTGTCCATAATTAGTTTGTGGAGCCATATATAGGTACGTATATGTATATATATGTTGATTAATTGAGTTTTATTTGAGTTGATCGATTTTAAGTGTGATTGAGTTTATTGATTTTGATTGTGATTGAGTTGATTAATTTTGAGTATGTTGGATGTATATATATTGTGTTGATCGATTTGGTTGATGATTTGAATTGATAATATATATGAATTAATTTGTTGTTAATAAATAGTAGATATATATATATATATATGTTAATTAATTTATATTAATATTATTGTGTTGATATGGTATGAAGTTGTTGATGATATATATGAGTTCATGATGATTTTGTGATGATGTTGATATAAATATTGTTATGATCGAGTTGATTGATTTTGAGTATGTTGGATGTATATATATATATATACATATATGTTGATCGATTTGGTTGATGATTTGATATAATATATATGAATTAATTTGTTGTTAATAAATAGTAGATATATATATATATATATATATATATATATATATGTTAATTAATTGATAATATTGTGTTGATGGTATATACCACAATGATGATTTTGTGATGATGTAGATATATATATATATATATATAATATAATATTGTTATGTAATTATAAGTATATATATATATATGTGTGTGTGTGTTAATTAATTTGTTATTAATTAGTTGTAGTACGTAGAATATATAGTAAATGAATTGAGATTTTATATATGGCATGAAATTTCATTAATAATTAGCTAGCAGCGTTATAAATATATATTTTGTTATATTTTCAGGATATGGATAAGAGTTGGATTTCGCTTCCAAAATAGGACAAAAGATACGGTGCAGGAGTTATGAGTTTTATAGAATATGCGCTGGCTAATGCTAACGGGAATACAATTTTCTATTGCCCGTGCACGAAATGTCAGTGTCGCAGCGATATGCATCGATTTTCCATTGACATAGTATGGCAGCACCTGAGGAGTAACAGGTTTTGGGAGAAGTACACATGTTAGTTATATCACGGTGAAACATCATCAGGGGGTCCGCATGATCATGGGCAATTTTGTGAGACGGGCAGTACATCCAACGATCCAACAACGGCATTCATCAACGACATGTTTCCTTATGAGAGCGGTGTATGCGCTCAAGGACAATATATGCTTGACCCGGTGCAGCCCTTCCTTAGAGCTGTCAACACTGCTGGTATTGAAAAGTACAACAAACTGCTTGCTTTCCAACAGACTCCTGTGTACCCCGGTTGTCAGAAGACCGTTCTTGAAAGTGTGATGGATGTAATGAAGATTAAAGTTGAGACAAAATCGACCGTGAAGGCTGTTGATGATTATCTACAGTACACTGCTTCGATGATGCCCCACGGTCATCGTCTTCCTACCACTCATCGTAAGGTCCGATGTATCCTGAAAGATCTTGGGCTTTCCTACATCAAGATCCATGCACGCAGATATGACTGCGTTCTCTTTTGGGGTAAAGATCCAGAAGGGAATGACCTTGGTGGGCTTGACGCATGTCTGGTATGTCACACTGACAGGTATAAGCTGACTCCTGCAGGCAATAGGAAACCTGTGAAGGTACTTCGGTATTTCCTGTTGAGGGATAGGCTTGAGCGGTTGTACATGTCTTCACACACGGCCAAAGCTATGAGATGGCACGTTGATAGGGAATTGCATGACGAAGATACCCTTATACACCTGCTGACGGGGAGGCTTGGAAGCATATAGACAGGGAGTTTCCTCATTTTGCGTCAGAGGTCCGAAATATGAGGCTCGGGCTCTCATCCGACGGGTTCAACCCTTTTGGCAACATGAGTCTTCAATACAGTGTATGGCCGGTGATTTTGGTACCGTACAACCTTCCTCCATGGATGTGCATGAAGAAGGAATACAATATGTTGAGTTTGTTGATTCCGGGGCTCGGTTATCCAGGGAAGTGTCTCGATGTGTATTTGAGACCTTTGATGGAAGAGCTTCAGTTTTTGTGGGAAGTTGGTCATCCCACTTATGACAAGTATATGCACGAGATGTTCCAGATGCATGTCATAGTTGTTGGTACCATCAGTGATTTTTCTGCCCGTGGGATGTTGTCGGGCAACGTTGTTAGGGGATACAAGGCTTGTCCAGAGTGCCTTAGCGATGATGGGAGCAGCAGTTATTGTAACAAGATATGCAGATTGGGTCACCGTGCTTTCCTTCCATATAATCACGATTGGCGGTTCGATGACAAGGCATTTGATGAGACCGTAGAACACGGTGTGCCTCCCAGAAGATGGACGGGAGAAGAAATTTTAGCAGTGCTTAATGAGTACGATTTTGGGCAGCTCAGCAATCATCCCAATATTGTTGCGGCAATACCTGAAAGACCCGACAGGTTCAAATTCTGGACACATAAGAGCATATTCTGGGAACTCCCATTGTCACATCCCGACCCGTAAAATTTTATCTTGTTTACTAGCTTGTTTATAATAAGAATTTTACCGTCTCCGACATTGAGATATAGTTTAATTGGTCCCTAGAGGGGTTTTGAGGGACGATTATTTCGAAGAGTTATTCGTAGGAGAAAAATGTAACGACGGTAAAATAGTAAATTTTAGCTAATAAAAGGTAATTTTTATTAGGGTATTTTATTTTGGGGTGTTAATTGGTGAAGTTGGGTATTTTTATGATATTGGGCCGGGTTGGTGTGAGGCCCAAACCCTTTTTTTTTTTCTCTCTTTTCTCTTCTCCCTTTCTCTCTCTTCTCTCTCTTTTCTCTCCCGCGCTCTCCTTTCTCTCCCCGCTGCCGGATTTCTTCCAGCGCCGTCCGCCGCCGTCCTTCCAAGCCAGGCCGTCGGACTGGTCCGTTCGGACCCTCGCCGTCCCCTCTCTCTTTCTAGGCCGGTGACCGGCCGTGTAGCGCCGCCGTGAAGGAGTAGCGCCGCCCGAAAGGCGCGGCTGCCTAAAGCTTTCAGTCGCCGGAACTCCCTCCTCCGGCCACCAAAGCCGGTGATCTTTGGCTCATTTTGTAGTTCTCCTCCCGTGCAACAACCCCTCTAAAAGGCTCGATCTATCTTGAGCTCGGTAAGGAGAAATTCGAAGTTGAAATTCTAGGGATTTTAGGATGTTTTCGTTCGATTGACCTAGGTAGGCTTGAAATTGGACTTAGTGATAGTTATGAAAGTTGTTTGGGATGATGAGAGGAAGATTTTGTTAAAATTTGGTAGAATTTGGACGTCGCCGAAATCGACCTCCGGCCGCCACCGCCGCCGCCGCCGTTTTGGGGTTTTGTATAGCTTTAAATGTGTAATAATAGAGGAGTTTAATGAAGTGAATTGTGGAATTTTCGGACGAGTTTTGAATAGGTTTGTGAATTTCCGAAGTTTGGTATTTAAGCGGTTAAATAATGTAAAATCCGGCCGTAGGATTTAAATCAATTTCTGGAAAAGGTTGTATTTACGACTGTCGAGTATGATATAAAAGTTTGGATCGTTTCGATTTAAGAATATCGAAGTTAGGCAATGATGAGCGTATTTATGGCTCACGATTAATTTTGTCTATTTTGAATAAATATTGGATTTTAATGGGAAATTAATTATATATTTGGAATAGGACGTGAGGAGACTCAATTGGAGAGACCTCGGATCGACGTCAGGCTTAGGCCTAAAGTTGTGAGTGGACCTTTGTTTTAAATAAAAAGCATGCGATGAATGATTTTATTTCTTTTGATGAGATTATTAATTTCTCGCCCATTTGGCAATTTTTCCTCCTTTGGAGAGATCCGAAAATGAGATTTTCGGTGGATATATATATTTTGGATATTATGAATTTAGTATGTATATAAATGCTAGCTAGCCATACGTGCTTGGTCTGTCATAATGAGGTAAAGTACCATTATGGCGTGTCGTGCATGTTAGACACAAGCGTCATAGCCCTATATGAAAACTTCTCTTTTTTAGTTTATTTAGGTTTTCATATAGGGAGTCCACACGTATATGTACACCGTCCCTTTTCGGTCATAATGAGGAAAAATACCATTATGGCGCAACGTGAGTGTTAGACGCCAGTGTTGTAGCCTTGTATGAATTTCTATTTTTCTGAATTGTTTCTAGGATTCATACAAGGAGTCTGACGAGTGTAGATACATACGAATATGATTATATATGGTTTTGAGCCTGAGAGGCTCCATTTTATTTGAGTTTGTGACTAGCCAGTGCTAATCGTGAAATTGTCAGATTATGAATTGAGCGCTTTTGAGCTGCCGCATGCAATATATTTTCTATGAAATTAAAATGGGAATACATAAATATTTTGTTATTAAATTATTTATGTCCACTCACTCCGACGTTATTAAATTTCTTCCCCTGGGCCTTCGTTTTAAAATGCCCAGTCTGCAGGATTGCATAGTTCAGATCGGGCGTACATGGAGAAGAGGCATAAACAATAGTATAGCTTCCGCTCTTTTCTATTTATTTATAGTTCATTCCCTCTCAAATAGAGTTGCTTTGAATATGTGGTTGTTTATTATAGGATCTTTGTTAGATTAGTAAATCTATATTGGGAGAGGTTGTGATTTGTGGGGAGCACGAAGGCTCCAGGAGTCTATAAGGTTGGATTTGGAACCTTTAGACGTGTTTGCAGGTTTTGGTTTGGAAGGGTTGTCCATTTCCAAGGGAGGTTGTATCGAAGTTAGCGGTAAATCTTTCTTTGGAGGTGGTCCCCGCACGATTTACTCCGGGTTTAGGGCGAAATTCGGGGTGGGTCGTGTCAGCTCCCATACTGGAGTAAGTTGTTGATCAGGCACTACCTAGATGTGATGCACATAGAAAAAAATATTTGCGACAGTGTGGTGGGCACAGTGCTGAACTTGGAGGGGAAGACGAAAGACGGTCCTAAGGCACGCATTGATCTAAAAAAATGCAGTTAAGAAGACATCTGTGGTTGAAAGAAGGGAAGAAAAAAATGCCTCAAGCTCCTTACACCGTGAAGCCTGACCAGAAGGACGTAATTTTCAGGTGGATGAGTTGTGTGAAGTATCCTACAGGCTATGCATGAAATATAGCCCGGTGTGTGAACTTCCGGAACAATAAGATATACGGGTTGAAGAGTCATGACTGTCATATCCTGCTACAACGTCTCTTCCCTATTTTCATTCGACCGTTCCTTCCCCGTCAGGTGGTGGAGCCGTTAGTAGTGTTGGCAAGATTCTTCCAGAAGTTATGCACACGGGAAGTGACAAAATCTAACCTCCGGGAAATACAAGAGGACATTATTTATATCATGTGTAAATTTGAGAGGATATTTCCTCCAAATTTTTTGACATCATGCCTCACCTGATGATCCATCTTCCCGAGCAATTGTTGCTTACCGGTCCAGTACACTACACTTGGATGTATCCCATGGAAAGGTACGTGTTTTACACCTGAATTCCTCAATATATATACATGTTCAATAATCATAACACTTTGCAACTTGATTTATAGGCATGTCCAATATAGTATCAGGCGGGAAGTCGAGGACGTACTCCGGCCGCGTGGGAGCGCTCATTAGGGATAGAGTCCCTATGTTGTGGTCAGACTGGGGCGAGGTCCCGCAGGAGGTTAAAGACATGGTCCACAACGCGATGTCGGTGAGTTTATAAAATGCCTGAATAATATTATGTATTACATTGTAGATTTCTGGAAAAACTAAACTAATAAACAGTTAAATGCAGGTGTGGTTTGAGGTTCCCGAGCCCTTGAAGAGCAGCTGGGCGGACTTTGTGCATGGGGGAAGATACGTTGGGAAATTAATGAAAAAATAAAACTGTATGTCATATTAATAATATTTCTAATATTTTTGTTGTATTTGTAGGTACAAGGAGTGGAAGAACGAGTTGCGGACCCATTGGACTACGCACGGGAACGCACGTTCTGCTACCCCTGCTGAGTTTCAGTACAGAGAGTACGAGTGGCGTTGGCTTCTGACATCAGAATTCAACAACCCTCGTAAACATGTATTTAAATAAATTAATTAGTTAATTTATCATTAAGTACGTGCGTTTTAAAATATTTTACTAATAGTTTACTTTTTTCTTTGAAGGCGGTTTCCCGGGCGAACGCTCAGAACCGGCAACGCAACACAAGGAACCATCATGCCGGTTCTAAACCGTTCGCTGTCTTCATGGACGAGGCGGCCAGGGAACATCCAGAGGTCAACCAGTACGTCTATACGTACGAGAAGGCATATCCTGACTCCCAGGAGGATATAGTAAGTAATCTTTCCTTTTTACGGAATTTTTAATTTTACTTATATATATGTTAAAATGTTAATTAATATTTTTTTTCCTATCCAATTAGGCAAGGGTGAGGGAGGCTAGTGACGAGGTGATGAGTGCTATAGTGAGGGAGACATGGCCGGACACGCAGGAGGAAGAGATGTCCGAAGCCATTTCCCGGATCGACACTTTAGATACGAGGGTTGGGGCGAGGATCATGGGCACAGCCTTCCCACCGCGAGAAAACAACTTCTACTGCCGGGGTCTAGGAAAGAAGGGCTAGGGGGTCTTGAAGACCACTCCAGGATTTCAACGAAAGGCAGCCTCGACTAGCAGTAGGACGACTCAGCTAGAGTCGGAAGTTGAGAGACTACGGGAAGAGCAAGCCACTCATGCTGCCGCTCAGGCTGCTCAGGCTGACGTTCATGCTGCTCAGGTTGCCGCTCATGCCGCCCAGTTCACCGAATATAGAGCCTATACTAGAGCCCTACATGCAGCCCAGCAGGCCCAGCAGCAGCAGATGTTCCAGTACTTCTAGGATTTGGCAGCTGCCCAGCTTCAGGAACTTCCACCTCCGCCTATGCCTGCGCCTATAGAGATACCTCAGCCGCCGCAATCTCCTCACCAGCAGGCCCCAGATTCGGATATTGATTTAGACCATTTAGATTTTGTGTAGTTGATACCTTATATAGTTTTATGTGCTTCTTGTTGGTTATATATATGGAATTGTTTTGGTGTATTTTGCAGCTTGCTTGGAATGGTAATTTAAGAATTTTGTGTATTTTTTTATATTACTGGAATTGAGTTATAGCCGACGAAATATGCCACAATTCGTCGGCTATAGTATTTTTATTTTTTTTTCAATATAGTTTAGCCGACGAATTATGGCATGTTTCGTCGGCTAAACTCTACTATAGCCGACGAAAGAGGCTCTATTTCGTCGGCTATAAGTATTTTTTAATTTTTTAATTATATACTTTAGCCGACGAATATCTCAGTTCCGTCGGCTAAACTCTTGGAGTAAAGCCGACGAATAAATCTGTTACGTCGGCTTAAGTCTGGAAGTATAGCCGACGACGTCCTGTGTCGTCGGCTTAAGTGTGGAAGTATAGCCGACGAAAGATAAAGTCTGTTTCGTCGGCTTAAATTCATGAACAAAAGCCGACGACAAAATAGTTCGTCGGCTAAAATCTGGACAATAGCCGACGACGGTCTCTAGGGTCGTCGGCTAAAGTCATCGCCGACGACCCTTTCCCGACAACACTATAGCCGACGAAGCCTCGTCGGCTAAGACCTTAGCCGACGAGTTAGGATAACAGGCCTACGAAAATTTTTCGTCGGCTAAAGTACTTGTCCTGGTAGTGACACATCAAAACTGTAATACCCTAGATTTTCATATCATTTTTCCTTGTATTATTCCCTTAATTAATGAAGGATTATTCATGAAAATTCTTGGGTTTATGCGAAGTTGAAGTTTCGGGAGTTTATTTAAAGTTGTCTTGACTTTTAATAGGCCAAAAGTTGACTTTATTTTTCGTAAGTTATCTTTGAAAACTTCCTTCGTGAAAGTTGTAGAGTTTGTCGATACGAGTTCGTAGACATGTGGCACGCCTAAAACGGATGTCGTATGAAGAAGTTCTGGCCATAGGAAGTTTGTTTCCGGGTTTGGAAATAGTTTAAGTAGGAAAATGTGTGGGAGTGTTAATTAGAAACACTAAATCAGTTTTCTCTCCCTTTTCTCTCTCTCTCTCCTCTCGCCCGAGCTCCCCCGAACTCCTCCCTTCTTCAACCAAGTTCTCCCTCCTCCGGCCACTAAACCGGACGCCGCCGGTTCTTTCAACTCCCACAGCAGCCCTCTCCATTTCTGGAGCAGTTCCGGCCACTGTCCCGCCGCCTGGAAGCCGCCACGAAGCGGCGGAGCTGCTGCTGTCCAGCCGGAAAACAAGTGATTTCGACGCCGTTTCTGGCCAAGTATAGGTGAGTCTTGCTTCCCTCTCTCTTCTAGGGATGTTCATGCCTCTTTAGTGACCTAGAAATCAAGTTTGGGTGCCGGAATTGCAGGTTTTGGGGTTTGATTTTGGCTGCTGTTTTCGGGGCAGTTTCCGGCCGATTCCGGCCGGTTCCGGCCATTTTTGGTCGAAGTCTCAAGTATGAAAGTTGTTCCCCTTGTTTCAAGCTTCAACTTTGTTGTTGTGAGTTTCTCCTAATTCAGAAGTTTGGGGTGGCGCGTGGGGCCCACTCGCCGCCGCCTGTGGCGGCGCGTGGCAGCGCGTCCGGCAATGTTTGGGGCTTAGTTTGCTGCGTTGTAGCTAGCTCTTGTTGTGGTAAGCTTATTAAGATGTAGAATTTCTAGGTTGTGAGAATTGTTAGTATGTTAGAATGTTAAGTGTGATATTAGGTTTGGTGGAGGTTTGAGTTAGGAATGGAGGATTTGAGGCAGCCTTTTTGGGTCTCTAAGTTCGACGACTTTGAAAAGTTGTCCTCCCTTGAACTAAGGGTTAGTTGAGGGTTTTATGAAAACCTATGGTATTTTAGTTACTAAGGTTTTTAATTGTGTGTTTTTAGGTGATTTGTGAAGTAGTGTTTTTGGCTTGCTCTTGTTGTTGTGGAATTTGCAGCGGAGATTTAGGTGAGTAAGTCTCACCAAAGTTCACATTTGAACCTAATGATTATGATAATGATGATGATGTTGGTTTTAATATTATGCTTTTAATTGTTTTTAAAAATATATGAGCTTGATCGCCAACGGCTCATAGGTAAGATAAAAACAAGTCTTCTTTATATTGTGATGTTGAGAATAATGATGTGATATATATTATGTTGTTGAGAATAATAATTGTGATATTATGTTGTTGAAGATAAGGTTGTGAAATTTATTATGATTGTTGGATAAATAGCCAAACCGGGTTCCAAGCCCTTTTTGGGTGATTGGTTGCGGTTAAGATGCTATTTATCATTTTTGTGTTTGTTATTAGACAGTCAAACCATATTCCAAGCCTTTGGCCGGGTGATTGGTTGCAGTTAGGAATAGAGCTCTAGTCCGTCTGTCAATGTAGGTCATGGGAGATACTGTATGGTATCTGGGACCCATGGGTACACATAGTGTTGTTGAAGGTCATGAGGGGTATTTTATTAAATATCTGGGACTCATGGGTACATTTCTTGGGTAATGTGTTAGATGTGTGGTTTTTAATTATTGATCCAATCTCTCTTGTGAATATTGGATGTGATAAATGTTGCGTTATTTTTGAGTTTACTCATACGAGCTTTTTAGCTTACCGGGTTTGTTGTTTACAACCCGGTGCACCATTTCTTGGTGTAGGGGTTAGACCTGCATGTGAGGATCAGCAGGGTTGAGGTGGAGGCTTAGTGGCAGGGTTTTTTGTTAGGTTTTGGTTGTTCATTGTATATTCTTTTTTATTCACTGAGATAAAAATTATTAAACTCATGTGAGGGTTTCTTTTTCTTGGTCTCAAGTTATGTAAACAAGAAAATGTAATTTAACTCAATTTGGTGTTGTGTGAAAATTTACATTACGCATTGAGTTTATTTCTCTTGTTTCTTTTTGTTGAAACAGGTTTTGGGATTTTAATATTTTAGGATATATCATGCCAAAATTTTTGAAATTTATCTTTCGAAAATTAGGGCGTGACAAAAACAGTGACATGAGTTGCATGCGAGCTGGAAGCATGGGAAGATGTGGCATGGGTAATTAAGGAATCTTCTCCTTGAGTTGTGTTCGGCTCCGCATGAAAGAAGGAGACTTCACTAAGAAACAAGAAGAGGACTTCGCATGAGAGAGGGAGCCTTGGACGTAGACTTCGCATAGAGGGACTAGGAGACATGAGCGGACTTGATTCAATGTTTAATTGCCTATGAAGTCTCGAGCTTACATGCAGGATGAGTTGATTGAGTTTGCATGCGAACAGAGGTGCTTGCAGGCGAAGAAGGATAGAGCTCGCATAAAATGAGGAGTTATAGAGACGTGAACAATATGTGATCGTTAAGATTCTTTTGTCTTGATTATCCTTGCATGCGGAAAGGACGACTCCGCCTAGAAGTCCTGGACGTAGAATGACTATCAAGGTTATCCTATCTCCATATACATATTGCAATTCTCATGAATGCATGCATGAGAGACGTGCTACGTACAAGCCAAGGTGGTGCACGAAGAGGATCAGTTCGCATGAAGTAAGGATTTCGCCTCCACATGCTTGATTGAAGGCGAGAATAGTTATCCCCAATTGCTTCAAGAATACACATGTGCATATTGGCTAAGGATTCAAGTCTTTAATTATGTCATATGGTGCATATCCCCCGGTGTACGTGTCTCTGGTAGAAGCATGCATAGACTAGGAGTGTCCTCCTTGGTTTGTATTGCTTCGCGAGGGGGTGTATCAATAAATAGGACTCTAAGCTTCCCCGCGAGGACTTCGTGGTTGATTACATGGAGACTTCTCCAAGGCGTATGCGTGTTTATCCATTAGTTCGCTAGCCTTATCTAGCTAGCAGAATTATATCAAGAGGCAGCGAACGTGATTGCCTGCTACATTTATCGTTGAAGACTTCTACAAGTCTTTTCTTTCGTTTCCCTGTATGCTCCCCGGAGCTTTGTCTTTTTTCCCTTCCTTCCCAGTTGAAGCTCTGCTCAATCTCATGTCGAGTATCGATATTGTGACGCTCAGGCGGACTACTGTAAGTCCTTGCCTAGTACGTAAGGCGAATCTGAAGAACCCTGCGGTGGAGTTGGTGCTCTCTCCATCCTCAGTCGCTTGATTAGAAGCAGAAGGCTAAGCGCACCCCGCTACTACAACCACTACATTCCGCGTCCACGCGGTGGCACGCCCGCAACGACTAAAAGAGACTTTGCACGTCCAGACTTACTGGTGTGGCCAAAACAAAGTGTAGAACCTCTGAACTCATAGTTTTCCCGCTGCACCTGTAATATAAAGACCAACAGAACCAAACATGTAAATGTGATAGCTGCTAGCCATAGATTCAAGCTTAGCTGCAGCTTCAAGGAAATCCAAAAGATGGACAACAAAATGGAGAAGAAAGAGGTAAGCTGCATTTGGGTTGCCATTCTCAACTATCAAGCCAGCTAAGGCGAGGTTTATACGTTAATTTCCACGATAATTATTGGTTATAAATTGATAGAAATATACTTCAAAGCATATGTGTGTGTGTGCGCGGTGAAGGTTCAGAACTTCATACCACAAACCATAAGGGTTGACCGAAATACAGCCAAATAATAAGACCGTGGGTACACTTTGTTTTTGAGGAAATCAGAATTAGGTTCCATTAAATATTATCAAACCACGTCTTCCCGTCGAACTAGGAGGATCCTTTATGTTACAATGGGCACTATTCAGACTACAAAAATGTAACACTGAAAACCAAACTAATTTCCACGATAGTTTGATTTGAATGGAAAACCAAACTAAAAACACTGAAAAGGAAGAAAATGTCATACTTTTCTTAAGAAAAAATCCTACATCTATCCAACCCTAAATCAGAGCCCATGACTTTGACAAGTTTTCGTCGAGACCGGTATGGTCACGTCGCCACTTATCAACCAAATAACTTAATCAGAAACTGAAACTGTGGGTGAAAACTACAGTCTGGTAGCGATCACACTTGGCGACTCAGGTCACAGTCATAATCCAGACTTTCCTCAACAAAGACCCGGTTAGTGGCCTTGGCATGAGATATATCATTGTTGATGACCAGACTGTTTTATTCTGAAAGTTTAACTAAGTTTTACCTTGATGATGCTCAACGTAATACTATCAATTGGAAGAGCCGGATATGCCAGGTGTGGGCCACATTGGCCATTATTTGAACAAAAGACATCTCATAAATATGTCATAATTAATAAGCCTCATTAAACATTTTTTTAAATCAAAAAACCTTCATTTTTATTTCAAGGTTAAAGTAATTTTGCCTCTTGCTGTTTTTTCTTATAATGTGTTAAGATATATCACTTAATATTGAACCTTTGATATCTCATCCTTAAAAAAGTTTAAAACTTCAAAACTTTTGAACCATTTTTCCATAAAAAATAAACAACATTATGTCGTTAATTGTACATTATCATCACCTAGTTAATCAGTCATCGCATATAAAATCAAACATGAAACGAGTCTAAATATAAAAAAAAACACCATACCGATGCTCCAAAGCAACCCATTTGGGATCAGAGCTCTACCTTCCAAGAGACTTGCCCATGCCCATGAGGGTGAAGACCCTCGCCTTGCTTCCCAAAAAAAAAGAGTTTGGGAAGTATCTGCTCTTTTCTTTTGGTCAATGCTATACCATCAATTGGAAGAGTCGGCCGGGCTTTAGCCCTAAGGGTAGGACACGCTAGGGTTGAAAGTGCTCTTTTCTCAATACCTTCATTTTTACATGGTTCAGTCATCGGTCCTCCCTATAACCTTCACCGTTAAAATTGTTTTGCTCGTATTGTTTCACTCAAATGCAAACAACATTATGCATTACGCAAAAACGTCAAACTTACTTATCATTACCTAATGAGTCAAAATATATAAAATCGAACATGAAATGAATCTAAATAATTAGCACTAAGTAATCTAGAAACAAAAATTGATATAGACTTGGAAGGAAAATGAAAAGCATGGAGCGGCATAACTATCATTTTTGAATAACTTTAACAAAGTTCATTAATTTATTCTCCCTTTTTTTAACTTTTTGAATTTTCCACAAATAAAAAATCCTTGTATAACGGTCATCTATCTCCCTGCACTCCACTTAAAACTAATGCTCTCTCTTCCATTTCAAATTCAAATCTGTACAGCTCTCTCTCTCTCTCTCTCTACCAAGCTCTCTCTTTCTCTCTCTTCATCTCAGAGAAACAATAATGAAGCCCAAGACCACCGCCACCGAGACCGCCGGTGAGTCCCGGTTCCTCGGAACCATCTCCGCTTCATCGATCCGAAACCTCCTCCCCAGATCCATCTCCACCAAGCACGGCAAGTCCTTCTTCGCCCCCAAAGCCGCCGCGCCTAATGCCGAAAATACCCCTCCACCTAACCCTAACATCCAACCCGGTGGAGACGATTTGGCTATCGCTGCCAAGCCACTACCAGTAGTGCCCTCCGATTCGCCCAAATCTCCGACCACCGCGGCAGCTCAGAACATTCCGGCGAAGGTACTTAAGACATGGAGTAGCTTAATTACTGTTTTGTTGTTTGGTAATTTGAAATTCGAGGTTGAATTGGAAAGCTGAGTATCGAAAATTGTTTGATTTGCAGACTGAGATTGATGGATCTGACGAAACCGAGGCACCTTTGGACCCAGCAGTGAAGGTATTTGATAGTTTGGAATTTTCATTGCTTGATTTTATTGTTTTCCTTTTCCGATTTTTTGATTTGGGATTTGAAATATGTGTAGGTTGTGGTGAGAATTAGACCTACTAAAGGAGGAGACTGGACTGTTAACAAGGTTTCTCCCAACTCAGTGTCGGTTGGAGACCGTGAATTTGAGTTTGATTCGGTTTTTGATTCGAAATCCGATCAGGTATGATACTAATCACTAATTTTCAAGTATGAGCGTCTCCGGAAATTTAAGCTAGTTTTAGATTTTGTTATAAAGAAAAGAATACGAAAGATGAGGAAAAAAACTGAGAATTGTGAAGTTCTACTGTTCTAGATGTTATTTTGTCAACTAGGCATCATACAAACCAAGTTATTTGAACAAGATAAAGATTAAGTGTCTTATTGGTAATTTTCTTAGCTACTCAGTGTCTAGGCTAGTGGATTATGATTTATGATTTCTTTTGCATTCCACCAGGAAGATGTGTTTCAGACAGTTGGTGTGCCCTTGGTTAGAAGTGCCTTAGCCGGTTACAACACTTCAATTTTGTCATATGGACAGGTATTCATTTATATCCCTAGATCAAAGGTGCATTCATTTCAAGTGTGGATTAATTCCGTAGTGCCAATATGAATATGTTTTGTTGAATTTATTTTAGAGTGGTAGCGGGAAGACATACACGCTATGGGGTCCGCCAAGCGCCATGGTTGAGGATTCATCTCCTGATAGTTGCCAGGGCATTGTTCCTCGTATGTTCCAAATGCTGTTCGTGGAGATACAGAAAGTATGTCTCTTGTTCTTCTAGTTCATTTTGGTATGTTGAAAGTTATGTATCTGACATGAGTTGTGAATGTTTGTTTGGGATGACTATGTACAGGAGCAAGAGAACTCTGAAGGGAAACAGTTTAACTACCAGTTCCGTTGCTCTTTTCTTGAGGTACATATTTTGTTTTCTTATTTAAATTCTTTTGGAAACTATAAGGTAACATATGGTCACTTTGGTCTGTGTAGTAATGTATTTTGTCAATTTCTGTATCATAGGTGTATGATGAACAAATAGGAGATTTACTTGATCCAACCATGCGGAACCTTGAGGTAGATATTTTGTTTATTTAGTGGTTTCACTCATTGTTGCTTTTTATGTTTTTGCTTTATTAGAATATGCTACGTTATAAATGGGTTTGTTTTAAATTGCTGTAGATTAAAGATGATCCCAAAAATGGATTGTACGTTGAGAATCTGACTGAGGAGTATGTGAGTAGCTATGAAGATGTGACACAAATTCTGATTAAGGTGGGAAATATGCAATTGTTCCAGTGGATATTAAGGTCCAAATGTCTATTTTCTTGTTATGGGCTTTTCGTACTCACTCTATTTCTCTCTATATGGAGCAGGGGCTTTCAAGTAGAAAAGTTGGAGCCACTAGCACAAACTCTAAGAGCTCTAGGTCCCATATTGTTTGTACCTTCATCATCGAGTCATGGTGCAAGGTATCATCTCAATATCTCATATTGTTTACTGTTTGATGAGTCGAACCTTTTATTTTAATTATTATTTTTGTCTCAAATGATTATGTTTACTAGTGAATATTAATTTTTCTAGGATAGAAGGGGGTTCAATAGTTATATAAATTATTGCCTGTCACTTCATGAGTTCATTCACTGATTTGTTAATTGATTCCACAGGAGACCTCATCCAAGTGTTTTGGTAGCTCAAAAACAAGCAGAATGAGCTTTGTTGATCTTGCTGGTTTAGATAGGAATAAAGATGAGGATGCAGGTAGACAATGTGCAAGGGAAGGAAAATATGTAAAGAAGTCCTTGTCACGACTTGGGTAAGATTCCATAACCTTTGTATTTCATGATGGTTCCATCAAATGCTCGATTGTAGATAACTTGCGGTGGTAGTGTACTTATCTGAGAGTTGCATTTCTAAAGAAGATATAAGAGAAACAACTTCTTTGATCAATTTGTACATTATAATGTAACCTATTTATAAAGCAAAAAGATAAGTGTATTTCTAGACGCTTCTGAGTTTCTAAACTTTGCCGTAGATAAGTTATCCTTGGGCCAATGATGTGACTTTTTAGTGTTGATGTTAATTTGGTGCAGGCATTTAGTAAATACTCTGGCAAAAGCACCTCATTCTGGAAGATATGAAGACGTACCATACAAGTCTTCTTGCTTGACACATTTACTTCGGGAATTGCTTGGTGGCAACTCAAAATTAACAGTCATCTGTGCTGTTGCCCCAGATAACAAGTAAAGTTTTATTCATATACTCGTATATTTGCACATATATTCATGTGGTCATTGTATTCATATACTCGTATATATGCACATGTATACATGTGGTCATTGTGTGTGCTTGAAAGTTGATAGATTTTATAGTATTCCAAAAATTGACTCTGCATGTGGTGAATGCAGCAATCACGGTGAGATGCTGCAAACACTAAGGTTTGGAGAACGAGTGAAAACTATCAGGAACCAACCAGTTATAAATGAAATAACTGAGGATGCCGTAAATGATCTGAGTGATCAAATTCGTCAGTTGAAGGTACAATATTGTTTGGAGCATAAGTGGTTTTCTATCAGACAGGTTGAATAGAACACAATTTTAAGGTTTTCATATTTTTGTTTTGCAGGATGAACTTATAAAAGCAAAGTCTACCTCAGCAAGTAGTAGGAATGGATATTTTGAAGGGAAAAATGTACGTGATAGCTTGAATCAGTTACGTGTTAGCCTGAATCGCTCTTTCTTACCCCGCATAGAGGATGATTCTGATGAAGAGGTATATGTGGATGAGGAGGATGTAAGGGAATTAGGTCAGCAGCTAGAGAAGCTGCACAGTTCTTGTGAGGAGAAAATAGGAGACGGGATGGACTTGATGAGTGAAGATGATGACTTCCATTCCTCAGAAGAAAAAGAAATAGAGGAATTTGAAGAAGTTAATATGGAAGATGAACTTCCTCCTAAGACCAGCTTCAAATTGACAGATAACAATACCAACTCAGATGCTATTGATCTAGCATCTAGAAGTGGCATCTCTATTAGCTTATGCTGTCGGTCTCCAGTCCTTCAAGACCCTACTTTGACAGAGTCTCCAAAAATTGGAAACACACAAAGGAAAAGCGTCACTTTTGCATCTAGTTGTTCTGTCAGTCAGAACAAGGTATCCAAGATTAAGTCGGATGTGGTGAGAGAGTCCCTTGAAAACATCCAATCCTCTTTGCGGTCAAGCAGGAACTTTACAGGTCCCACCGAATCATTAGCTGCCAGCCTTCAGAGGGGCTTGAAGTTGATTGACTATCATCAGCAGAACTCTTCATTAAACAAATCTACAGTTTCCTTCTCCTTTGAGCACCTGGCACTCAAGGCTTCTTCAGCTCAGACATTACCAGAAACAAGACCATCCATAGATGAGCCTTCTGTTTCTTTTATTTGTGCATCTTGCAAAAGAAGAGTGCAGGAACATGATACCAATGAGGTTCAGGACAGCATGAAGACATTGACTATAGCAGTTGATGAAGCAGGGAATTCTAATGCAATGAAAGAGGTGTGTTGAGCTTAACCCACCTGACTCAGGATTCTATGAATCCCATCTTACTGCCTTCTTATGATTATTATTTTTTACCTTGAATCAGGTTACATATGTAATGGAAGAACATACAAAGAGGGAGGAGCTTGAGAATCGTTGCATGGAGCAAGCAGCTAAGATTGAGCAGTTAAATCAATTGGTAACTTTCTTTTCTTTGGTTTTGGACCTCAATGATTTTCATTTCCATAATTATAGTCAATGTCTGAATTTATGAGGGTCTTACATTTATGAGGATCTGAATTTTTCAGGTAGAGCAATACAAACGTGAGAAATATAATTCAGTTGCTGAGTTTGGTAAAGAAATGATACCATATGAGGTAGGTAGTACGTTAACTTTTTCATTCCAGGACACACGTCAACAATTTCATATCTTTTTATGTTCTCTTACATGTTCTCACTGTTTTTTGCAGCGTGCTGGGTTTCATCAACAAGAAATCATAAAGGAGGAATGTGAGATAAAGGAAGTCCATAATGAGTTGGATCTTGGGTATGGGAATGCAAATTTTGATCAGAGTGAGAAGGAAGCACTCCTTAAGGAAGTTCAGATGCTAAGGAGCAAGTTGCAGGTACAAAATGATCCATCTGCGAGAAGGTCTACTGACAAACTGAGATCCTCCTTATTGTCAAGATCTATCCAACTACGAAAAAGTGGTTCATATCGAGATTTCAGTGGTCAAGAACTAGAGAAGGAAAGAGAGAGATGGACAGAAATGGAGAGTGACTGGATTTCCTTAACCGATGACTTAAGAATAGACCTTGAGTCCATCCGCCGGAGAGCAGAGAAGGCGGAGATGGAACTGAACTTGGAGAAGAATCGTACAGAAGAGTCGGATGATGCACTTCATAGATCTGTCCTTGGGCATGCTAGAATGGTGGAACACTATGTTGACCTACAAGAGAAGTATAATGAGTTGAGTGGAAAGCATCGTGCCATCATGGAAGGGATAGCAGAGGTTAGGAGGGCAGCAGCAAAGGCAGGACGAAAAGGTCGTGGATCTCGTTTCTCCAAATCCCTAGCAGCAGAGCTCTCTGTATTGAGAGTGGAAAGAGAGAGGGAGAGGGAACTTCTGAAGAAGGAGAACAAGAGTCTCAAGATTCAGCTCAGGGATACTGCAGAAGCTGTTCATGCAGCTGGAGAGCTTCTTGTTCGGCTTCGAGAAGCTGAACATGCCGCATCAGTTGCACAGGTAAACACATATTCTATGGTTTAAACATGAAACAAGTGCATATTGTGCTGATAGCTGTACTGAGTTTTTACAGTGTTGATGCTTAAAATCTAATCCAGTATGTTTTATCCCCATAACACAGGAGAACTTCACGAATGTGCATCAAGAAAATGAGATGTTGAAGAAGCAAGTAGAGAAGGTTAAAAGAAAGCACAAGATGGAGATGATCACCATGAAGCAGTACATGGCAGAGAGTAAATTGCCTCAATCTGCTCTTCAACCAATGTACCGGGAGGACTCCGACATTCCACACAACACAATCCCAGATGATGATCAGGCATGGAGAGCAGAATTCGGAGCGATATATCAACAGCATTACTGAACTGGTGAACAGTTGTTGATATGAAGAAAGATTTATCTGGCTTAGGAAAACTTCTTCGCCTTGGAGGACTGGCATTGCATTGCAACCTAACGGTTCATCCTACATACAACATTATTATGAAGTCATTCCATTTATTTATCCTGCATGTTTTTATATATAACATTCATGCTTATTCAAGCAACATAATTATGTTCTGTACTTATCAATTGTTGTTATGTGTTGCTGAAAATGCCAAATTAAATCTGATTATGAGAATGTAATTGCTTGCCCAGTTCACATCATCACACAACTGAGCCGTAGCTATGTGCTGCTATGAAATCTCGGACTGGGGGGAATAAGACAACTTTTTTTTTTTTTTGTTGGTAGGGGTGTCAATCCGTGAGAAATTTTAAGTAGGTCTTGGAATTGGATTATAACCTCCTTTTTTGAAATATTTGAAAACTGACCGTATAAAATGATAAAATTGTTGAAGGAGAAAAAATAACGAGAATAATAGTCTACTAATTTATTGATAGAAATGTCTATTTATAGGCATTACATAGAGTCTCCCGAAAGATCTATAAGTTCTATCAACTGTAATCTATTATAATAAGGAAACCGGATTAACCAATCCTACATGTATTAGGGCAAGACACATAACAGAAGGACGAAAATATAATTTTCTTAAACACTCCCCTTGTGTTGCATCCCTAATACGTTATGGTGCTTATGGTGTTGCCTCGGTAAAAACCTTGCCAAGTAAAACAAAAACCTCGTGGGTAAAACAAAAGACTTGGACGAAGGGAAAAATAGCACAACGCACCAACTACAACTGAAGATAACATGTGATGCATGTAGACTCCCCCTAATGTCTACACAACGACTCCTCCTGATTGATAACTCAATCTCGGAGTAAAGATAAACGGCGCAAGCCAATGCATTTCACATACTTCAAAAGTAGACTTGGGCAACGATTTAGTCATTAAATCCAGCCACATTATCCTTAGATCAGACCTGCCATACTTAACATTATTTTGATCTTGAAGGAGAAGGTTGCCAAACAACTTAAAACATAAGTTTGCATTTAAAATCAGATTCACGCGTGGCATGACCTTCGTGTACTTAAACAGTCATAACTTCTTCGATACAATAGGTACGGATGAACCGTATAAAGTTCTGGAAACTAGACACCCGTAGCTTTCTAACCATATAAGGTCCATAACCTAGTTCATCTTGAGCTGATCACAAAGCTCTGTCGAAGTTGACTGTTCTGCAAAAGCAGATTCTCAGACAGATCCGTCCTACTTTATGAAAATAGCCATAACATAGGTGTGATCAAATGGTTGATGTCCTTGGAAGGTAGACACATAGACCTTTCCAATGGTACCAATTTCACTATTTTCTAACGAGTGGGCTATCATGTAGGTCATGTAGAAGTTGACCAACGAAACTGGGCAAATTTTGATTTTGTTGTTAATGTGTCTTTCTGTAGGGATGAATAAGCCACAACCTTTCATAAAAGAAATTACTGCCATTACATTGGCGTTGCGTGGGCGCATCTGGCTACTACCTTGATATTCTTTCACACTCATCTAAAAGGGAGTGAAAATGCTCGACCGTTAGGAAGAGAGTTGAAAGACTAAGGAGAACTTGGCCTTACAAGTTTATAGTGAATGAGATGTCGAGTTGAGCATATTGTAACAAGTACATGAATACCGTACTTAGATGGAGGATTTCTCCTAAGACTTCTTCATCATATGGACGAAATAGGTCTTCTCAACACTTCGACCGATCAAGGGATACATATAGGCATAACTTCATCGTCCTTTAGATTGCCTTAAGCCGAATAAGCATCATCAATAACGGTCCTCACTTTCGAGACCAAGTATTCCCAAGATCATTTCATTCTTAATTTTGGATCAGTGACATCTCTTAGTGTAACAAGAGTTCATCACAATCCATCCAGAATTTACACGTAAATAGGCATAATTCTTCATATCCCATCCCTAATCAAATAGATACTTAGCAAATACCTTGCAAACGCGCTCCGTGGTCAGGAGCCACTTGATTTGGGTGAAAACCGATCTATTCAAGATCTTTATGTACATCTCTTAGTTCCCAATAGAGATAAGTTGTGACCACAAACTGCATGTTCAGTTTTTCGGAAACTACCTAACTGACAAGGTAGTTGAGTGCAATGACATTCATTACGAGAGTATATCTCATCGTAGTCGATTATAGTGCGTTTGTGAGAGACCTTGCGCCAGAAGGTGAGTCTAAACTCTTTTTCTCACTATGCTTTCTAACAAAGACATAATTGATAGAGTTTACACTTGGGGTGTCAACGTCACCTAACCAAGTACTATCTCTTTGTTTAAACTGGATCGCATCTTTCCATTTAGGCCAATCTACAACGTTGGTATTTTCTCAATGAAGTATGGTTCGATATCAAACTCATTAAACCACGTCATTATGTACACCGGTGTAATTTCTAAGTGTAGAGATCTCTATATGGATTGGTATTGGCATTGAGGCGTCCCCCAATGATGAGCATAATCCAGTATTAACAGACGAATGAGTATCATTGATCAAAAGATCAAGTTGTGCCAAACTCGCATTCTTCCTTGGCGAGTATTTATCGAACCAAGTGGCCTCCCCCTAAACCGTGGGAGCCATGGCCTAGTGACACCATCTACCACATTTATGGTGTCACCATGCCACCATCTATGGGTGATGACATGTCCTCTTATCTGGACATCAACATATCCTTATCCGGACATCAACACGTCCTTATCCGGACATCAACACGTCCTTATCCGGACATTAATCCTTGCAGGCATGTTTGCAGCATGTATATGTGATCTCGTCACTTTAGGAAACTTGATGAGACACAGTAGGGACAAAACATGATAATTCCAAGTCGTTCTACTTGAACATTCTTGTTCTTATCTCCCCCTAACGACGGGAAGACTGGCTTATCAAAGTGATATAAAAGAGATCGTTCCATGTATATGTTTGCAACATGTATATGTGATCTCGTCACTTTAGAGAACTTGATGAGACACAGTAGGGACAAAACACGATAATTCCAAGTCGTTCTACTTGAACATTCTTGTAGTCGGCTTAAATGTGCCGAACCGTCTGTTGGAGTCGCCGGACATCCGTGAACACTTCTTTTAAGCAGTTCACCACCTTCCCAGTCTCCAAATGCCACCAAATTTTCTACGATGGTAAGCTTGGATGTTAGGAACCAGAAACTACAAGAAGAACCTCAAGAACTGGTCTAAAGGTTAGTGAACCGGTCCTCACAATGATTGATTCGCAGGCTGAAAAACCGGAAATTCTAGATTTTTTTAACTTTTCAATCATTGTTAAGGTTCCCCATAACATCCAATTGTTATGGCTTGAGTTGAATTATTGTGAACATCACCATAGCATTATTATGCCTCAAAGTGAACAATGAGAAGCCATCTAGGCCAACATCTTATGTATCATTCTTGTAGAATCACTCATAGACATTGTAATTAATGTCTTACTTAGTGAACAATGACTTAGCATCTTGTTTATATGCTAGTCTCTACATTTCATTGTTTTTAGCGTAGGAGGGTGTCGCTCCTAATCTTTGCTAAAGAACATGCTTTACAAAACAAGTAACGAGCATGACAAATGTGAGATCATAGGGGGTTCTTTTGTGTCATATTTGCTTATGAAAACATGGGCAGTGCCTCCATTGTATAGGAGGATGACGCAAATGGCTTTAATGTCATCTATAGGCCGTGAGCATTGCTCATAACTCCACCAAGTTGTATTTTGGTGATCTTTGATCTCAATGGTTAATTTGCTCAAAAGAAAGGATGTCCGTGAGAGTCTTTATTCTTTAGTATATGGATCATCAAAACACGTCCAAAATTGTCCCAGACAATTTATGTTAAAGCCTACATGAGTCGATGTCTCCATTCTCATCATTGATGACAATAACCGATTCAATTAACCGAATCTTAGTGACTAATGAATGTTGCACATTCATTATAGTGATAAATGTTGTGACAACAGTCTTATAGTGATACATAAGAAATTCTCATCAATTCTCACAATGTGTTTACATGTGATAAACGTTAGCGTGAATATCATTAAGTCATAACACGGTTCGATTGCTTCCTTATGCATAAAGAGCATGTGTGACTTGAATCATAACGCCATTAGGCATTGGAACTTGATCATTAATCCGCTCGTTGATTATTTATGATGATCTAATCATCGTAGTCACAACAAATTTATAAAGAACTAAATCCATAAATAGTTGTTTATTCCTTGCAATAAACTAAGCACTCAATCTCTCTACAACACATTCATATACAAGAATGTAGAGACAACAGTTTTATGTTAAGATATAGAAACCGAAATATGTTAATAATTTCGATGGAGATTGAAAAAAGGTATTGGAATATTTTAAAGTACATTATATGACGTGTAATACTACATAGATGGAAGAAACAAGGCTTAAAACATGTTAAAACTTGGTCGTGAGCACTATAAAGGGTGGCGCCACCGCCAACGACCCACTGTTGGATCTTGTAGAGAAAGAAGAGGATTTTTCAACATCCAATTTTGGATGACATTTAGCGTAACGCAGTTTTCTTTTTGTAATTATGAATCCACTCAAGAGTATAGAAGACTACTCTTGTTTGTAATGTCTTTACAATTGTATAAATGTACATTGTGCCACACTTGACATTACAAATCCTCTTTTGATCCAAAACCGATGTGCATTGCGCAACATCATGATATACCAAGTGTGCATTGCACCACACTTGGTTTAATTATGATGCCCAAGAATGCATTGCGCCATACTTGATGCGATTTCAGCCTTTATAAACGCCACCTTATAGTAACTGGTGGTCTTTTGTAGTCCAATGTAGTGTCATGTTGTAATGCGATATATTGCATTAACATATAGCTTATGTAGATCGAACCATATGTGCCAGACAAAATCTGAATATATATGCCAACAATTATAACGAGGTCTTGACCATGAATTTAATTTAAAATATAACGACTAAGTAATTTTAGTCAAATATGTGAGGTGTAAGCCTTTACAAAACTTAGAAAAATAAACGGATTTGTAGTCACTTAGACTAATAAACCGAAGTCATATGCTTCATATCTTCCGCAATATACCTTTTGCTTTTAAAATCCGGAACTGTGAGAATAATGTTCTCATCTTCTTCCATATAGTGAGTTTCTTGTTTCAAGAACTCTATATATTTCTTGTACATTGACCATATTATTACTTTCTTTGCAATTAATGAACATATGTAGAAGCACATCAATAACAAGATTTTTCTTTTACTAGCTCAATCTTTATATGACATGTGGGGTTCGAGACATTGCCTCCCCCTCTTTTTTCAGAACGCGTGACACAAATTTCGTCATTTTTTTATGTCAAATATGAGGCTCATGTCTTGGTCAATTATCTCAAAACAACAAGATTGAAGATTAATAATTATCGAGATACGATAATTAATTCCAAGTATTGAATTAGATCAGGACCATAGTTTATGGTAATTCAATTCGATGTAAACCGTGACAAATTTCGTCACAAATCCATGTAACCGTGACAATTTCAGTCACAAATCGATGTTAACCGCGACAATTTCCGTCGCAAATTGATGTTTGTCCCTTTATTAACCAGAACAACATTTCGTCGTAATACCGTGACTTGTCAAACTGTCACAAATTTCAACTTTGATATGAGGGGTCCCAATTCCTCACATCAACCCACGTTATAAGAAATGTGGGGGTAGAAGAAGGCTATAAAACCCGGCTATGAAATTAAAATTCAAAAGCGGCAACTTTTATAAAAACTTACTTGATTGCTAGTTTGCCAAATAAACTGTGTAAGAGGAGTTGCCCTAGCAATTTTCATATGTACTTCCACGTGCGTGTAGAGAAGTTGCTCGTGTAATTACGTCAGGATCAGTCACGTGATAAATTTCATGAAATGAAAATATATGGTTAGTAATATTCACCATATATATAAAAATAGTAAACTAATTAAATAGTTACTACTGTAAACAAACTGTTTTTACTCGTGAGGTAAAAACTTTTTATCTAGAGGGGGCAAGTTTTACCGTTTTGCCCCTTGTACAATCATACGTTTTGGATCAGGTGAATACGATCCGGGTCGAGCAGATTCAGATGGTTGCAAGGCTGCCGGCCATGCGTGTAGTGGGGCTCGAGGTTGTGAGGGTGGGCGCCGGTGGAGCTCCGATATCGATGCATGTGGGGCTGGGTCGCCATCGAAGTCGTTGGGCTAGCTAGCTTCGTCGGATCAGAGGCTCGTGAACGGAGGTGGAGACGGGAGGCTGCTGTGCAGGTTCTCGAGTTGTCTGAGGTGGCCGGGCTGGGCAGAGTGTTGATCGGAGCGACAAGGCATCGAGGCGCAGGCGAGATCGTCGAGGCTGAAGGTCGCCGGGGCACGCTCGGGCTGGGGCTTGGCCGGTGACCGGCGTGGTTTCGGCTCGGCTTGGTTGAGCACGCCGGAAGCATGGAATGGTAGGCAACAGCTGGTGAGAATAAAAAACTAGGGTTTTTATTTTTTTTTAAGGTTTCATTATTAAGTTCGGGTTAGAGCACAATGCTGATAACGTGTTGAAGGAGAAAAGATAACGAGAATAATGGTCTACTCATTCATTGATAGAAATGTCTATTTATAGGCATTACATATAGTCTCCCGAAAGATCTAGAAGTTCTATCAACTGTAATCTATTCTAATAAGGAAACTAGATTAACTAATCCTACGTGTATTAGGGCAAGACACATAACAGAAGGACGAAAATATAATTTCTTTAAACAAAAATGTCATAATTACCATAATTTTTTTTTTAGATGTGAAATCTATACTTCCTAAATAAGAAGACAAAAGTTAAGTTTTTAATTATCACAAATGAAAAGTGGGAGTGTAGATTATAATTTGAAGAGTGGATTTTTCACTTTTTTTTTTTTTACTTTCACTTCTCGTCTCTCCGGTATATATTTATCATCAAGTCTTGAACCTCAATAGATTAAAACGAATGTAAAGTATGAACCTGAAACAATATCCATTACGATTAATGCACCAGTAATCACAAATCACTACTCTTAACATAACTTTTTCTTTTTTGTACCAAAAAAATAAGGACTGTATATCATGCATGATGCATCATGAAACGTAGATATATTTTAAGTGACCAATATTAGTTCCATGTGAATGATAATATAGAAAACCACATCTATAACCTCTATTAAGTGCTGTGATCATCAAACCCTAAAAGTTGATCAAAGCAAACTAACAAGATTTGAAAGCCATGACATGATGGTATATGTCACCAAAAACAAGAGTCATCATCATCAAATAACTCAAATAACTCATCACACGCCTCTTCTGATCTTAAACTGTCACCCCCACTCGTGCAGCAACCCTGTATAAAAAATTAAAGATTGGACTCATATAATCGTATTCCGGTGATTTTGGTTCTCGACTGGTGCCAGTTGCAATGGGGAGCCAAACACTAGCCTGACGAGGATTTCGTTTAAAGTAGTCTCCCACTCGAACCATCATTTGACCATAATTTCTCCAGTTTTTGACGTCTGTGTAGTTCTTCGAAAACAAGGTGATAACAAAGTACAGTCGCTACAACACTGAGTTTGGTTCTCCTATTTCTCACAGCCGGAAAAGCCATCGGAGCAGCAACAAAGATGAGGTAACCTAACCCGAACAATATATTCTCTTGGTCCTTTGTGAGAACAAGTCCTTTTTGAAAGGATTCGTCAAACTGTTTCCGGGATTTTGGATCCTTGAGTATGGCATAGGATGAGTTGAGCCTTTGGAACATGGCATTGGCGTAGGGATCGTTTGGCCTCTTGTCTGGATGCAACTGCAAAGCCTTTGCTCTATAGGCCTTTATAATCTGTTTCTCAGTAAGCTTGCTGCCTTCCTCCCCAGATGGTAAATCAAGAACCCTATAGTGATCTATCACAAAATTCTGCTTTTCCATATTGATCGATCCCCTCTTGTGGAAGCAGTTGTAGATAAAAACGAACTGCTGTGCTTGGAAATTTACTGTAAAAGAAGAAGAATACACGAACAAGAATACAAGAATCTCTTAAACAAGTTCTGATGGAAGACCACACTTCTCTGTTTAATGATTCAACAGACTTTGATCTACTACTACTACAACCTATTCCCCTATGTAATCATAAGTATCTGACCTGATTTTATAACACGTTGCAGACCTATTCCAGATACTAGTAGATATAGAAAGTTAGAAACCATTTAGGCATTTACCAAGTAAGAATCTCATGTTTGACCAAGGATGAATAGGATCCAGGTACACATTCTCTCAAATAAAAAAGGATCAGGTAGTTTTGGATTCCAACAAATAAGTATTGTGCCTTTCTCAGACTATGGTTTTTGACATGGTCTTAACCAGTATCTTGTGGATCCACGGTAGAGAAGAGAGGGAAATTTACACTAGAAAGGAAAATAGAAATTATATTGATAATCAAATAGAATTTTACACTAAAAAAGACAACTCTTTAACTAACGAAATAGAAAGTCAAATTCATGGAATAAAAATATAACCAGTCCATGTTCCATTGCAACAATCCAAAATCCCAATCAAGAACACTAAAATGAAATGAACTTGAAAAAATACGTGTTGTAAAAATTCATGTCCAGTTTATACGGTATGAATTAACCAAGATAGGCTCTAAAGATGTGGCAGACCATATGGTCTTTCGTAAGGCACACACAGTGAGACACATGACAATGCAGCCTTTTATGTGAAATAGAAAGTGATCGCATTGTTTTAAGAGGAGCAATCATGTTCTACCTTGATCTAAATCATCAATTGGCACAAGATTCACATAGAATTGATTTCTAGGTTAAAAAAAACACGAAACTCTTGCAGATGATGTCAGGCTGTCATAATGTAGGAGAACCTATTCAGTTTCCACTGACAAGATAGCTAATGAAAATAGCCAAGAACCTGACCCCCCACATTACGAGTAATAGCCTCTTCATGATCCATTACACCTTCAGGAGTTGTAATCACAACATAACCCCACTGCACAGAGGGAAGACGAAAAAGGTATAAGCCATTACTCTCATGACCAATTTGACCCCCATAATAACTTTTTGCAGACAGAGCTTCAGCAACAGGTATTTCAATAATATAAGGGAGAAATGAGAATCAAAAATTTGCCAGATCTTTACTCTAAGGACATCAGGGCGATAATATACCTGGTGCGTAGGAAGCTTGCGCTTTTTATACTCTTCAATATCTCTTGCCTTGACGTCTTGCCTGTAAGTAAGAGCTCGACAATCATTAACCCTTCCTTGTAGTTGAACTGTAATTTTCCCCACTCTATGCGGGTCAAAAACTTGAAAATCCTTGATATATCCTGAAAGTCACTCGGGAACATTACAAAATGCAACAATTTAAAAACATATAATTCGGAGATAACAAGGATTTGATATTCCTTCGTACAAAGAAACCAAACAAGAAGTCATTTCATACAGAGCCAAACAGTCCACTAGCTACTCATATTTCAGTGAGCATGTATTTGTGATACAACCTACAGATAGAACCCCTCCCCCACCCCTCATATAGAAAATGAAGCGTAGGCAGAACCCATTTTTCTGGCAAAGACTGTAGAGTTTCTTTTCCGTGCCAAAGAAGTTTGAATTCTTTTTTGTGGCCTGAGAAAATTTAATTTAATTTCTTTTTTTTATGACCAAAGAATTTAGAATCTTTATTTGGACTCCAACAAAGACAAATACATACCCGGTTCTAAGCTATCAGGCATTACCAAATTATTTCGAGCCAACAAAGATTTGAGGCTCATTATTCAAAGTTTCTCAATTATGCCACACATCAACGTGAAGATCGAGTTGTCTTTTTATTTATTTATTTTTAAATTACATTACAGATTGACCACTGAAATCCCATTACAGTAGAGTTAAGTTCAGATAAAAGGAAAAATGAAACAACAAGGCACTAAGCTAGTCAACCTGTTCAGACAACCATTTTCTAGTTTATGTGAACTAATGGAAATGAGCAACTAAAAAGTGAAGTGGAATGAATCCAAATTCCTGGAGTCCATAACTCCATATCATATATAGATGTTATATATTCTTAATCACTACAAGTTATGATTTCTGAAACTCTCTAAGAGACAACTTTATGGCAACCAAAGTATATAAATATTAATGAAGAGAAATGGCTTAGATAGTAATGAACAGGAAAGCTAGTCGACCCGTTTGGGGAACCATTTCCTTGTTTATGTGAACTAAGGGAAATGAGAAATTTACACTCATTGAGACCGAATTCCTAGAATCCATACAATTGATGTTCTTAATCACTATAAATTATTATTCCTGAAATCCTTGAGCATTAACTCTACAGCAACCCAGATAAGTACCATATATATTAAGAGGACATAACAGCCTATTAGTATTGATTAGCAAAATCAATTTCTAGATAGAGGTGAATAAATCAATTTCTAGATAGAGGTGAATAAATTTAAAGTTTTACCTCGATTTTTCATAATTTTCAGGAAAGATGACATGACTGTGGAGATAGGTTGCAGCTCCACCGTAGCTTTCTGCCTTCTCTCTGCATTCACTATTGCTCTCAATGCATTATTCAATATCATCCTACCCATCCTTGTCTTTGCAAAATGCAAACTCAAAATCCCACAGAGCTAGATGAAGTCTCTGCAAGGAAGCATATGAAATTGCTGTGACGTTAAGCAGTCAATCCTTTGGTAAATTTTGAAGCCTACGAGTTCCCAAACCAATGACATAATAAATATATTCCAACGAAAGCTCCCTCACATGCACTTATGCTTTTCTTTTCTATACAAGTATATAACAAGCAACCTTCACCTAGAAACATAATTCAGAAAAACAATCGAACTTCAAATAACCAAGTTCTGTTCTCAAAAACTGATGCGACACCGGAAACCCTTCATAACACAACTGCCAATTCTTCTTTGTGCTATCCATTTCAAATCAAACCAACACAGTAACACTCGGCCTTTCTTTCCAATCGGAAATACTAACCAAAAGGAACAAGAAAAGTAGATGTTTTCTTTTCTTTGACATAGCACCCAACACAAAGACAACACAAACTCAGAAAATACCGCAGAATTAGGGTTTAAGATTTGAATACAAACAGTTAGCTTCAAAAACCAAACATGGTCGCTAAACTTCAGAAAAAAAAAAAGATCCACCTGAAGTCTAAAATTTCAAATCTTTGTTACTTTAATTGTCATATAATATCCAGCAACAGAACCAACCTCATCAATCACAGAATAGTTATCATTGAAAAACTAAAAAGAAACATTTTGATACCTGGGTTGGGCACTCTGAAGTTGATTCAAGAAAAGGGAAGAGTGAAATGAGAAGAAGAGAGGAAGGAGGAGAAGAACGTCTGTGCGGCGAACCAACTAGTTTGCTAAATCCTTTGGTAATGGGCTGCAAGCCCAAATGAAAGCCCAATCCATAAACGACGTCGTTTACTCTCTTTCTTCTGCAGCTTAAAGATAGAATAGTTAGAAGAGTCCCTATAGTTGTAGTAGCAGCAGCCATGGCCTCCGCGTCGACCTTGGATCCTCCGAATGCCACCGACTCCTCCGAAGCTGACCTAAACACTAACCCTAGCCCTAATCCTTCCAACGCCTCATTCCCTGTTTCCCCAAATGCTTCTGCCGTCTGCCTTCTCAGGTTCGCCGGAGACTCCGCCTCCGGCGCCCTCATGGGCTCCATCTTCGGCTACGGTACCTCCCTCTCTTTTGTATCTATGTGCTTCTAAATTTCTTGTGTGGATATGGATATTGGATTTGGGATTGTGCTATTAGAATAAAAAAGAATGTTCTTTTTGTTTAATACTGGTTATTGTTTAATTTGGTGTGATTGTGTGGTTGCCGGATGAAAGCGATATGATTTGATTGTGTTTAAGTTGTTAGAACAACATCAAAGGTTAAAAATTGCACGAGTCTAAGGTAGGTTGAAGATGGATTGTTGCATTTACTCAATGCCTTTCAACCCGGCATTGGAAGTTGGAATCTGTTGTCCAAGACACTTGCTTTTCACTGTGGTTGTGGCTATTAATGTTTATTCAGCAATAGTTGACTCTATCGTGAATTCATAGTGTTAATGATTTCATTATCTGGGTAATCATGCGCATATGGCCAGGGATGCCCACTTGAAAAGTTGTACTTGTAAAAGCAAGAGATTCAAGGATATATGTTTAGCACTGAATCAAATATGCAAAGACCCTTTTTTTTTTGTTTTGATGAGAATATTCACAAAAAAAATTCTTCTTAATCATATTTACTTAAGCCATCCCAGTTTTGTTGTTAACCTGTTGTATGTATCTATGTGGTCATAGATCAAACTTCTAACAGACTCTTCTTTATCTTGCGTCATCAATGTGTTTCAGGTGCCGGTTTGTTTAAGAAAAAAGGCTTCAAAGGATCCTTTGCAGAAGCCGGGTCTCATGCCAAGGTATGTACTTTAAGTGAATTAGTTCATTTTCTTTTCCATTTAAATGGGAATTCAAGTCGAGTATGTTTCGCCTCTTCCTCGGAACTTTACTGAAATATTCATTATATTAACATTACATTCTATTAATATATTCATAGTTTCTTTTAATAGTTTTGTTTATTTTCAGAATTTAAGGTTCCTTCATTTATTTTCCTTTTTCAGACATTTGCAGTTTTGTCTGGAGTTCACAGTTTGGTTGTCTGCATTTTGAAGAGGATACGAGGAAAGGATGATGGTATGGAAGCCTGAATTTAGAACTGGTACTACATATTATTCATTTATATATTTAGATCATGATCATGATTTCTCCCTTGTGCAGTCATTAATGCAGGAGTAGCTGGATGTTGCACCGGTCTCGCTCTCAGTTTTCCTGGTAATACTAAAATACAATTTGACCAGTCTCAAGTCTCCAGTTTCACTGTTACCGTACAATTTCGCTTCTATACTTGCTATGTATATTCATTGCATTGCCTTGATGCCTCCCCTTCTGGAACCTTTTCTTCCTCCCTTCTTAGGAGATACGTACCAAAAATAGCACATGTATCTCAGTAGCATGGTAACTTGTTGATATGTAGTCTTTACCATTGCTCCTAAGCAGTCATGAACTCTTGACAGATCGTATCCTCTGTTACATACATGAATGAGTACATAGTTTATTGATATGCTTCCTCTGGGAGGTATTCTTCTCATATCTGGAGACGGTGCATAGATATATGACTACTATGATATTTTAAAATTGAGTTTTTTTTAATATTTTTGGGCTAAAACTAGTTACTACCCTGTGGTTTGGGTCCGAAATATGTTTAGTCCCTAGACTTCTAATTCCATCAAAAATACCCATACACTTTCAATTTTGATCTAATAGATCAAATCCGTTAGTTTTCCATTAAGAACACTCCTTGAAAACTTTATATTTCATCAAATTTCTAAGAGTGAGTCCCACTCTTATGTCTTAAGCTGATAAGGCACGTCACCCTCATCGCCACGTCATAAGACATAGGTCCTAGATGACCCAACCGAACTAGTTAACGGACTAATTTAACGAAAGACGAACGGATTGGACCTATCAGATCACAATTGAAAGTACAAGGATGTTTCTGCTGAAATTAGAAGTCCTGGGGACTGAATTGCTTTTAACCTGAACGAAACCACAGGGTAGTAACCAGTAATTAGCCTTTTATTTTTTTCATATTTTTCGTCAAATATAGGCTTTTATTAAGGGTGTCTGGGTTGTTGCTTTCTTGCTCAAAGTAGTTTACAAATGAGTAAATGTTGACTTTGTTACCATAGATCCTTCGTACCTACAGTCTTTTTTGCACCTGTATTTATATCTTTAATTATGAACACATAGTTATGTTTGGGTAGTTCTTCGGTCTGGAGTAAGATTTTTAAAAAAGGATTTGATTCTAACTTTGCAGGCGCACCCCAGCAACTTCTACAAAGTTGTCTCACTTTTGGGGCCTTCTCATTTATTCTTGACGGCCTTAATAAGCAGCAGCCTGCTCTGGCACAGTCATTTCCTCTGAGAGTTAAAAGTGAAGAACGTTCTTCATTGGTACTCCCTCTTCAACTATCACTTACTGGGGAACTGAAAGAGGGCTTCACCGCATTCTGTAACTCCTTGAAGAATCACAAGGGTACTCCTCGCATGACCTAAGAAATTTTGTTTCATCACCTTTAAAGCTTTTTGATTTTCAATGATTTTTAAATTTAATGTTTTATTTTTGTTTCCCTGGTGAGATCGGGACATTGTCTTCGATGTAAAGTTCTAGTTGAAATTCTAGTTGCAAGTTATGAAATTCGCCTATTGCTTTGCTTTACTGATTCTGAATCAAGTATATGGTTCATTGGCAACAACTTGAAAATACTGTTTTTGCCTAATCAAACGAAAACATCGATGCGTACAAGTTGCAGTAGAAGAAGCATGATCTGGGAAGTGGTTTTGATTAACATAAAAGAAGCATAAAAGAGGTACATTGTAATTGATATACTTTGATATGCATTAGGTTGCGTTGGGCAATTGCAAAAGAGGGAAATGAAACATCCAAGGTCTAGACTCCAGACCCTCTATGGTAGGAGCAAGTGAGCAACTCCAGACCTATGTTGCACGGACATGGCGCGACACGCCGACACGGCAAAACTCAAAGACTGAATATCCGACACGGTTTGGACACGGCAAATAAAATTATATATTTATTATTTTTAATAAATAAAAATATACTAAAATATAAATTAAGTTCATTACATATGCAAAATAATGTTCTAAATTCAATTCATTGCATAACCATAAGAAATAACATTAAAGAGAGTCAAATGCAAATGATAGAAGTACATAATTAACAATATTAGAAGTAGCGCGTAGATTTTTAACTTAAAACATAACATTAAAGAAAATCAAATTTGCAGTAGGTTGTTGACAAAATTGGGCAGTAGCTTGCTTTCAAAAGTGGACGGTAGCTTTATTTAGGTTTTGGTTCCCTTTCTCTTTTTTTTTTTAATTAAAAAAAATTAATAAATGATGATGTGGTGTGTCGGAGATGATGTGACGAGTCGGTCAATATGTTCGAAACGTGTTAGAAAAGTCAACATTTTCCGACACGCCACGTGACGTGTCAGACACGTACTTTACCTTGTCGGAGTGTCTGACACTCCGACACTCCACCCGTGCAACATAGCTCCAGACTCAAATTAGAATTAGACAATGTCATTGTGATGACTCAAAGAACGGTTATGAACTCGTTCAACCATCTCCACGAGTGAGGGCCGCCATTAAACGTTTGTATGCATCAAAATGTTTGATACTTTAACCGCCAATTTACGAGTTTCATATTTTTGGTACTAGAGAATTTGTTACTAATGTCCTTGTTCTATATATAAAAATGGTTGTAACTCTTGGCACTGTAACTCTTGCATTGTATTGAAACCCTAACTTGTAATTTTCTTTCTACTCGAATAAAAATGGTTCCTTGTGATAAGAGACCTACAAAAGAAAGGAAAAAAAAAGTGTTCCAAAAGAGTAGGCTCTTTCAAGAATAAATTCGATTCTTTAGCTAATATATATACTGCCATAATGAAATGAAATACGCAATACACTGATATGTGCAACCCCGACAATGCCAGAGATTACAAAATAGCTCGATTTCCAAAACGTATCATAACATAAATTGTAGAGGATTCATATGTAGGGATCATAGTTCTTGCCATATTCGAACCATTATAATTAGAAATATAAAATGAGATCGTATCAAGATTTTAAATTGTCACGATTCTTTTCTTATAGTTTTAAACGTTATTAACCGCTGCAAATCTTTAATCAAAACTTTCTTAATTTACATACTTCGACGATTTTATTACCATTTGATCATAAATGACCCAAACCTGTATAAATACGACCCCCTTCACTCGACAATTTCCTCAAATCCATTGGCCTTGAAAGCTTGTTCTGTACCGATCTTCTTGTCTCTTTCAGAAAACCCTAGAGTTTGTCCAACCTCTCTCAAACTTAGCAATGGCTTCCCGTACTAACATGGTTAGAGACGATTTCTTCTTCTTTTTAGTTGTACATGTTCTTAGATTACTGTCTTCGATCTATATATTTTCCATTTCATTTGCGATATTCTTTTTGGCTCTGAGATTTTGAGTTATGGTGCATCATTGTTTCTCTGCAGCAATGTCTACTGAAAATTGACACACATTCCGGTGGATGGGAAAAGTGCTTGAGCAAGATGCTGAAAAAGATCAGAGGTATAGAGACAATATTGTTCTTCACTATGCATCCATCCATCCATCCCCTTTTTCTTCATTCATCAAAACCAAGGGAAAATTTTCCATCTCTTGGACTCTTTGAAGATGATAGATTCAATAAAGCCATATAATACATATTCAGTACACACAGTGACAAAACATGATACTTTATTGAGTAATAACCCAATATTCTCCTTAGTATTCAAATCAACGGATCAAAATTTTATTCGGCACATGCATGCATGTTTCTCTTACAAATTATTCCGACAAAACATCGTTTAATCTTATCAAAGTTTTACTTACATAGGTACATAAGAATTTGAATTTGTTTGAATATGTTAGAAAAAGTTTTACTATCTAACTAATGATGAATTTTGCTATGTTTTTATAATTTTGGGATTAGATTATTGAGCCAATTTGTATGTACCTAAGTCTTTGTAATTGTATGTTCCAGGAGCAAATTATTCTTTAGATGTCCAAGAAGGAACACTCCTGGTTGCTGGGAAAGTAGACCCGACGAAAGTACTGAACAAGCTGAAGAAGGCTGGGAAAGCAGCAGAGATTTTGTGGGTGTCTACTGGAGCAGCTGAGATCGTCTATTTTGAAGATCCAAACTTGTACAGTAATCACTATAGTCCTTATAATAGTGATTACAGTTATACGAGTAATGGTTATGGAGCTGGATACTATCCTTCTTCTTCTTCATACGGCCATCCTCATCATCACTATCCCTATGGCGGCCATGGTTACGCTGGATTTTACTGAGTCAAGAACAGTTTGCTTACTAATAATATCACCATTTTTTTGTGGGTGCAAATTATATGAGTCTGTGTTGATCGGATAAAGATCGACCGGCTTATATATTCTTAGTATTAGTATCTCCATCTATGTAGTATTCATTATTTTTTCTGATTTGGGTACTACTTGATGTTTGAGATTAGGCATATTTTGTTTCTGTTCTTATAGGAGAGGCTAAAGAGTGTAGACGTTTCCTCGATATTTTTCAGGAGGAAGCAGTTTTTGTTTTTTGGATGTTATTTTGTTTTGGATTTTAATGAAAGTATATTTATTTTGACATTTCCATAGTCTTATATGCCATGTTACTGATTACTTTAACACTTTTATGTTTATTAACATTTGTATTAAGAATGAGATTAAGCCCACAAGCAAGCAAAAATGGGAGCGCCCAAGACCAGAAAAAGAGAGAGAAAAAACCGAAGAAAAGAGATCAAAAGTTCAAAACCTAGGACACCAAGAACTTGACAGCAGCAAAACTAAAAAGCCTCACATCAAAAAAAAAAAAAAAAATCCCAAAAGCACCAAACCATAATTTAAACCTCAGTGGCTCAGTGCAAGTGTAACCCTAGAAACCAACATGCACCACTCAAAAGGAGGCCAAGGTCCTCTGTGGTTTATTTAAGCAAGACATCAAGTGGGACGATAAAATAACCGGAGCTGAATTGGCTATCTTAGTTTGCCGGCCGGCCTCCACAAGTCTGACAACAGTGAGGTCATTGCTATGCTTACACATTTTGAAAATGATACATAGTATATATTTTGTGAGTTTCTTCATTTACATGTTTAAACATGTTACTACTACTACGTAAAGATTTTGACATCCCACGAATCCATTGCCACTGATCCAGTCGTATTTTAGTGGAAAACATTTGCCTCCATATCTTTCTGGGGAAGAACTTATTCAGGGTCATCCTCTTGTAGGTTCCATCATGTAAATTTCTCACAAGGTTCTTGTTTCTTTATCTAATCCAGGCATATTGAAATTTGCTGAAACCTTGTGGCTTAGCTTTTTACATTATATAGAGATATATTGTCTATTGACTTTTTCCCCAGTAAGACATCATAGATGCATCTATAATGTTTCATTCATAATCCAATAAATTGTGGCACCAATCGGTGAAACTGTGGAAGAGTTGTTTACTTTTGTTGCACGCATGGAAAAATCTGACCATGGACCTAGTAAAGTAGGTTGCTCAATTATAAATGGCTTCATTCCATAAGAGTTAGTTTTGTGCACTGAAATGGCAAACGAAATGGCTAATAAGGTTTCGAATCCCATTGTCTGTAGAGTAATGGATCGAACTCTTGCCACTCGTGTATTTATGCTACTTGTGTTATTCAAATTTGGTATTGCAGCAGAGGCAAACAGCATGGATTGTAAGTTGTGTACACAAGTTCAATGCTGCACGACGATTGGTGTATTTTGGCTATTGATCTTTCTGTATTCTCTGATGAAATTAGTTTATACATTGTGCTAGTATCATATCTCAGCTTCATAAATCATAAATCAATCATTGGTGATTGGAGTGTTAAACTCGATTTTCTGACATGCAGATAATTCTCTGAAGAATCTGATGCAAGAGTGGGACATAAGGCCTCCAAGTTGGAAGGGTTCAGATCCTTGTGCTCATGGCTGGGAAGGTATTGACTGCACGAATTCACGTGTTACCTCCATGTAAGTTGTTAGTCTGCTTCCACCTTCTAATGCTTCCCAAAAGTTGCTTCCTTCCATTTTTGGACAATGAAATGACTGCTTTGGTTTCAGAAAATTGGCAGGCATGGATTTGAAAGGTCACTTACCAGATGATATCCAGTTGCCGAGCGAGATAGAGACACTGTAGGAATTTATTTCCACACTGCATTTTACAGTAGTTATTATCCAATCCATGCAGGACTGAAGTGCCATATGTGTGTCTTGTGATTTGTGGAGATAGTGGGAATTGAGTTTAGCTTTACATCTATGAGGTTCAATGCTCAAATGATCAATATATGTGTCATAGACACTAACTGTTTTGAGAACCTTGTCATCATTGATAAATTATTTTAACTGATGTTGATAAACTCCTCAGCTATTCATTGAATTTATTTTCTATTTGATAATAAGTTCATCAACTACTGCTTTTATGTAACTCATGCCTCATGATTTTTCATACAGGGACCTATCTTTGAATAAGGAGCTGACAGGACCAATTCCAACATCAATGGGAAACTTGACAAAACTAGTGAACTTGTACCAAGAACATTAAAATAAACTATTTTCTCCTCTTCTATAGCTTAATATTTGGTACCTGACAATTATCGAACTAAAAACTTGTTTACATGCTAGAAACCTCGCTGGCTGCAGTTTCTATGGGCCTATTCCTCAAACTATAGGATCTCTGAAGCATCTATACTATATGTAAGAATCTCTAAAGGTGCAAGTTTTTATGTTTTATTTTAACTACTTCCTGTTTTAATGATGCTAAGTCTGGGGCACTACTGCAGAGATCTGAACAACAATAATTTGAGTGGGCAAATTCCTCCTTCAATTGGTAATCTTTCGGAGCTTAACTATCTGGACCTAACTAGCAACAAACTTGGAGGAAATATCCCAATCTCCAGTGAGACCACACTGGGTCTTGATATGTTACACAACGCGCAACATTTGTATGTCAACTCTTAGTAGTTTACAGTTGTTTAGACAATTTCCCATCTGATAATTTGTTTTCTTTAAATGCAGTCATTTAGGAGACAATCAGTTCTCAGGAAGTATTCCAACTCAATTATTCAGCTCAAAGATGGCTCTGATGCATTTGTAAGTTTTGCGAAATAGCCTAGTTGGTACAAGGTATTCGCTTTGTACATTTGTATGGGGAAGTTTATATCTGTATGTCACTGCTTAATGCACATTTCTTTTTCAAAGAGTAGCGCCTTTTCTGCATTTTTTGGTATGGAGACTGTGGGCTACTAGATGAAATATTTTTTCTTGTGTGTTTGAGTAATCAAGGCCTTTTCATTTTGCAATCTCCAATCTTAGAAACGGATTATACTTATCTTCTTGTATACTTTATGCGGCAGGCTCTTGGATAGAAATAATCTATCTGGTGAGATCCCTTCCACACTCGGACTGATGCACAATCTGCAGACACTGTGAGCATCTGTGTTATCTCCTCAACTGGCTTTATATCAACATTGGTTCAGGCTTATAGCCTCGATCTGTAGAGTTAGTCCCACTGAATATATCTTGTTCTGGTACAGGCGCCTTGATTGGAATTCACTAAGTGGGCCGGTGCCTTTAAGCCTCAACAATCTTTCAAACATAGCTGTATTGTAAGCTCACATGGAATGCCAAACAACGTTTTGAATATGTTGTTTGAATCCAATTTAGTAAAATAATCTACTGATAATCTGTTTTCAGGTACTTGTCTAACAATCACTTTGTTGGCCCATTACCAGACCTTACCGGCATGAAGACCCTCAATTATGTGTAAGTAACACTACTACTGCAATTTTGATTTCTATCAGTTGTTTAGCATTATACTCTAGAGTCAATATAATAAGATATGCATTTGTTTTCCATGCCCACTTAATTAGAAGAACACTTGTCTTATTTAGTTATGCTTTTCATTGTTATTTATTACTCTCTAAATTCGATGTGCAGGGATATGAGTAATAATACTTTTGATGTTTCAGAACTTCCTGATTGGTTTTCATCCTTGCCGTTCTTGACAACACTGTATGTCTCATTCCTCCATAGACCTCTTGTGTGCATCTGTATGCGTTTTAAGTTAAACATGTAAAATGTAATTGACATATCATCAAACTAAAAGAAATCATAAAAACTTGAGTGCTCGGTGTTAATGTATCCATCCTCAAGCCCTATTTGGCGTTTACAGTTTGCAGTCAGTGTAAGTAACTGATTCCAAGAAGCACAACAGACTCAATGTAATGAACGCTGCACCAATTGTAATGGCTTTAGTTTTAATTTTTAAAATGTGTTCCAAAGATGAAAATGCAAACAAAGTCATCTCACACTGTAGCTATATGTCATGGTAGTGTTGCAGTGATAGATTTAAAGTGATTATCTTACCTACTACAGAGTGCTAAGGAACAACAATCTCAATGGCCTTTTGGATATTGATACCAATTACGGCAACCAGTTGCAGCTAATCGATTTGGAACAGAATTTCATTACTAATCTTAAACAATATGGAGGAACCAACTACAAATTGATGTAAGTAATAGCTTCCGAACTTTGTCTGTAATTTCCTTAGTGTGTTAAATAACTGGATATTTGATTGCTTATTAGATTAATTTTGAAAAGCTTTACATAATTGATTTTTACCTTAACTACATGTCAACACTATTTTTCCATTATCTTCTGCAGACTTGTTGATAATCCAATTTGTAATCAGACAGACATGGAAAAGAATTATTGCATTGTCCCCCCATCAGATTCCTCTCCCTCAACACCACCAAATAACTGTGTGCCCGTTGTCTGTAGTTCGGGCAAAGTTTCCAGCCCAAATTGTAAATGTGCACATCCTTACACAGTAACTCTAGTCTTCTTATATATCAGTTTCTCAGACTTTGGAAACTCAACTTACTTCACAGCTCTAGAGATCTCTCTCATCCAATCTTTTTGGGATCACAACATTCCTGTGGATTCAGTTTCTCTGGATTCTCATTCCTTGGACTTGTTGGATTACCTTCACCTGGTCCTAGAAATTTTCCCATATGATCAAGATCGCTTCAACGAATCAGAAGCTTCAGCGCTTGTTTCTGTGCTTAACAACCAAACTCTTTCACGTCCCAAGTATTTTGGACCCTTCTTTGTTCAGTCTGGTTTACTATATTATGCTCAGCACAGAGGTAAGTCTGGATGTCACATTGAACTCAATGAGAAATACTAGTTGTGCACCCTGCATAAAAGTTTTGCAATTTTAAACTCCTTATCATAATATGTTAACGACACATCTCTATTTCCATTTCTATCATTTTGGGGTTCCTATAGGATCAAGAAAGGCCTTGATAATCGGTGCAGCAGTTGGTGGTTCTGTGCTTCTATTATTACTAGCACTGCCTCTGAGGGTTTATGCTCTCCTACAAAAGAGAAGAGAAAATGGGCAATGGAACAGAGCAATCCCTTTGGTACAATGTTCATCCCTACAAAGATTCTGTTAATTAAATAAACTTTAATATAGATTCTCAGCTTGAGTTTTCTTATATGTTTTTTTTTTTTGGAAATATGTTTTATTTGAGGTGAATGCACAATACTATTGGTTGATTAATTTCCATATGCCATCAAATGCAGCAGGCTTGGATTTCAAGAAGCAGTCTTCCTCAGTTAAAAGGAGCAAGACTGTTCTCTTTTAAAGAGCTTAAGGAGTGCACCAACAGTTTTTCAGAAGCAAATGATATTGGTTCCGGGGGTTATGGAAAGGTTAGCCTACTATTTTTGAATCAGGATTCTGCAATATCTCATGTCCCCACCACTAAGTTATTGCAAGCTTACAAATGTTACAGGTGTATCGGGCAGTACTTCCAACAGGCGAAATGGTTGCTATTAAACGAGCTAAAAAGGAATCTATGCAGGGAGGGATTGAGTTCAAAGCTGAGGTTGAGCTGCTTTCGAGGGCACATCATAACAATCTTGTGAGCCTTCTTGGTTTTTGTTTGGAGCAAGATGAACAAATGTTGATATACCAGTATGTTCCAAATGGTAACTTGACGGATAGTCTTTCAGGTAATCCATATACCGTATTACAGTTCTTCTATTCATATATAAACTTAGGACTGTACGTAATGCTTTTTATGCATACATACATTCTGTTCTTTTTTGGGTTAAAATATCTAGCTTGTACTGAACTGTGAATCTGTGATAGAATAGAATCTCCGTTGATCTAAGAATTAGCAAATATGAAAATATTCAGCAGAGTTCATCAGTGTGATGCCAGGAGGAGCGTGTATAAGACTATAGGAGACACAGCTTAGTTCTCATGTCGCAACCTATGAATCTGGAAATTGAAACTATGCTTTGTTAGCTAGCTATTCTACCAGATGAGAAAAACCTGCAACTGAAGCCAGTTGTTGAGTACCAGGATTACTTAAAGTTTCATACTGTTCTTATGATGTGATATTATAGAAATTTTTCTGTGCAGGGAAGTCTGGAGTTAGGTTGAATTGGATGAGGAGACTGAAAGTGGCTCTTGGCACAGCAAGAGGACTAGCCTATCTACACGAGCATGCAACCCCTCCTATCATACACCGGGACATTAAACCAAACAACATCCTACTAGATAAAGATTTAAATGCAAAAGTTGCGGACTTTGGTCTCTCCAAGTCTATGGCTGGTAGTGACAGGGATCATGTGACTACTCAAGTTAAAGGGACAATGGTCAGTATAGTAATCTTCGGACACCTCTCTATAAAAATAGGAAATTTGGTTTATTACATACATGAAGGGAACAAGATTTTTGGAGTTACAGATTATGGTTCATAGTGTTAACTGAGCATATATAGCCTTTTCGCAGCTCTTTCTTACTTGATGAATTGTAGTTTACCTTGGTCAAAAACAGGTTTGATTAGGTTTGAGTTTGATGTAGTTGACTATATATCTAGCTAGATTGCCAACTATATGCACATTGGATAATCATGCGTATACATCATCTTAGAAATGAAGACCATATTCCTAGAGTTTAGAGAATACGTACTCCAGTATATCATCATAAGGTCACATTGATCACTAACAATATTCTTTATTGTGCAGGGGTACTTGGATCCTGAATATTTCATGACTCAAGAATTGACTGAGAAGAGTGATGTTTATAGCTTTGGCGTGGTAATGTTGGAGCTGATTACTGCAAGAAGGCCGATAGAGCATGGGCATTATATTGTGAGAGTGGTACAGATGAGAATGGATAAGACAAAAGTTTTGTACAACCTGCACGATATTCTTGATCCAGCCATTGTAACAGAGCTGATAGGTCTAGAAATGTTTGTCGATTTGGCAATGCTGTGTGTAAAAGACATACGAGATAGAAGGCCTAGAATGGGGCAAGTAGTGAAAGAGATAGAGAACATTATAAATGTTGCTAGTTTTGATGCTGCTGCAAATTCAGCATCCGCTTCAGCAGGTTACGAGGGTGTGAGTAAGGATGGTAGCGAGGATCCTTGCAGAAATCATGTCCTGGAATATTGTGAGGCTTTCGACCAACAAAGATAGCTAGGGGCACAGGTAGAATGATACGCATTTAGAATGTTGAACTTGGTAGAAGTTGGTTAGCTCTGTTGTATATATTAATTACATTGTGGAAGGTAGAATTTATCTTGAACGTTTTGATGTTTTGTATCATAGTTCATTATCATGTCATGAAGAGAAGGCACGGCTATTGGAGACATGGCCAGCTTGTGATTAATAGCACAGTAGTTCCTTCTCCTACAACAGCTAGGAGTACTCATGACTGTAGGAGTTCTCAATCAGATAACTCTTCTGTAATTAGATAACTCTCACTCTATCTTCTTTATCTCCTGTAACTGCACTCTACAAGATATGTGTTTGTTGTGGAGTGGTTTTAAATATCCCTAATTACTTGATACACATCCTTATCATTTGATAATTCAAATCAGATTTTATTTGTATGTTAAATGACTAAAACAAACATGTGTAATACATTAGGAATAAGTCCCTTAGGAATATGTAAACAATTAAAAACATAGAATTTATATATATTTGGAAACTAATGATGTGATAATATAAAATTTTTTTTATTAAAGACGAAAAAACTTAAATTTGAAAACTTATAAAGTGAAGATATTTATTTTTAGAAATTAATAAAGTGAAAATACAGAACAAAATAAAGTACTAAAATTGGAAACTTATTTTAGAAAAATTGAAGTATAGTTAATACAAATTTTGTCAAGGAAGTTTTGATGATTAATTTCTTTCTTTTTCATCCTAAGAAGTTCATGATTGCCTTCCATTACTATTAATGAAATTATTTTAGTTTATAAAAAAAAAAAGTTCATGATTTTCATGTTTAGAATGTGAAACGATGTAATTCTTATACAAACTTCTATTCATCATATATTCCATCCTCTTCTTCTTTTTCACCCAAACACACATGTTGATGTATATATTCTTCATCTTGTTATCAATTTCATGTTTAAAAATTTGAATGGAACATTGAATCTGTGTAAGGATTTCTCTAGACCATACACAAATAGTATATTTGAACATCTACAAAATGTCAACTTATAGTAATATATACTAATCACACAATAATAGTCATAATATAGTCAATTAATATTTCATGAAATTTTAGATTAAGGGTTTTTTAGGTACTTTGAGTTGTGTATTTAGTAAAATATTAAAATGAGAAATTAGGTAGATGATGTATTAAGTGAGACATGTGTATTAAGAAATTAAGGGTGTGTATATAAATTTTTTTATTTGTTATGTAAACAATCCTTATCTGTACATTGTAATTGTAACAGCCTGACCTAAATTAATTCAAAAAATAATTCTCAAAATTTATAAATTTCATAGAACCAGACATTCAACCAAGAATTCGCCGTCGTTGACCGTGGTTCCGATAGTACTCGAAATCCCCTAAAATTCCACGTACGATTCACTGCGTCGTTGGAAGAGTTAGCACGAACCATCAGAGCAGCCAAAGCTTCTTGGCGTCAAATCTCAGCCCAATTGTATCTGGATTTTTTGGCGGTGATGACAAGATGATAAGAGTGCCTGTGATCCTCCGCCAAAGGATGGCTGGGAAAAATAAGTTTCCTTCCTCAGCCATCACTAGTTCGTCGGGCAGGAGAAAAAAGTCGGGAACCCAAGAACCCCCCCCCCCCCCTTGCCCAGTCGAGATCGGTGTGATATATAGAGTGAAGAAGGTCGGTGTTGTCTCATCCTTCTTCTCCATTTTTCTCGACCCTTCCTCATTCCTATCCTTCTTTCTCGATTCTCTCCTCTCTTTTTTTTTTTATTTCTCGTCCATGCCTTCTAGACCACTCTCTTACTTTCATCAACTTATTATTTTATCTATTTACTTACTATAATTGAGTGTATTTGTGCATATATATACACGTATATCCCGATACATGAAAAGTATCAAAAGTATATTCCCAACATCAAATCGGTATTACCAGGATATTTTGATTTCGACTCTTCTCAACACGAGTCATACATATATTCATTTACTCGTCAAATTATCACAGTATCCACCTACAAGATTTGATGGCTGAGATTTAACATTATGAGAATTTCCAATAGTCAAGATTGCAATACATAAATTTCTAATTTTCCAAATAGTTCCTTAATATTCTCAACTTCAGGATATACACCTATATCAAAATATACATATACTTTTATATTGTCGAGGTATTACAATAATCTAAACTATTGAATCAATATAAATACACAAGCCAAGTACAACATTGGTACGGCTTGAAATCTCAAAACTTCATTCTTCTGTTATTCTTTTATGGTATCAGAGCCTTAAGTCCTACGACCAATATTTTTTTTTTCCGATCTTCAAATGTCCTCCACCAACTCTGCTTCCGCCTAATGTAGCAAGGCACATGTGCTGAGACATGCGTTGCAACTAAACATTACTTCTTTTGTCATAACTGTTTACACCTAGAATTAATATTTTCCTAGACAATAATTGTCTATGTAAATATTAATTAGTTAAATTCATAATCCACGTCACACCGGCGAGTCCGAAATATTGGGTTTACAAGTGATGACTTGCCAACAAGATCATGCAAGCTGGATAGCAGAGTTCGCATGCGAAAAGAACTTCGCACGGAATCAAGAAGTAGACTTCGCGTAGAAGATAGAGTCCTAACATGAAAGCGAGGCGTGCTACAAACAAAGTTTGCATGGGATGCTAGACGTAATGGTTATCAGGTAGCTAACTTATCCATGTACGTTACTCAGTGGATAATTATTCATTGTTGGACGTGGAACAAAAGGTTAAAGTTTCATGCATATCCACAAATGTGTTGGCATCGTCTAGCAGAATCATATCAAAGGTGATGATCCTTCTCGTCCACAACATCTCTACGTTGAAGACTTCTACAAGTCTTTGACATGCTTTAGGCAAATACCTGTGGCCTTAAAATACATTTATATAAGGGAGTTCAAGGATCAACTCTCTACACACTCACTACCAGAAGAAAGGCTTAAGCCGACGAAAATAAAAAAACCAGGCCAACGAATTTTTTTTCGTCGGCTGAATAATTTTTTTCGTCGGCTATAGTCTGTGAACTTTAGCCGACGAAATTTTTAAAAGTTTAGCCGACGAAAGTTTTAGCCGACGAAATTTTTAAAAGTTTAGCCAACGAAATTTGAAAAGTTTAGCCGACGAAAAATATAATTTCGTCGGCTAAAGTGCCTTATATTTGCAGATCTAGACAACAACTCATCTGGAAAAAAAAACTATACGTAGAACCTTCAAACGCAAAAAAGTCGTGAAATAAGATATGACCAGAATGGTGAAATACGTCTACGATTGAAAAATCACGGTATTCCGGTAAAGTCTCGGTGCCGATAGTTGCGGTCAATGTAATTTACCCTTATTATTAACTATGCTGCAGATTTGGTGTTTGGTGTCCGATTGACTATTGTGATACCTTTCCGGAAGCGTAACGACCCTACGAGTCAAACTCATCGCTATTGCCATGACATATGAGCCTTTTCGGCCATCCGAGTCCGTTTAGGGCTTCAAAATGCAGTTTTCTTATTTCCAATTAGAGTTGACCGTTTCAATCGAGCCCTTAACGTTGCCGAATCCAGTTGAATTTTTTACCATAGACATCTTTCGTCATAATGATCATATCTGAGGGCCGAATTTTAGTTTGTAAATTTTAGTCATCGGAATCACAACGTGTCTTACTATTTACCGTTATTATTCTCTATGGGGAGCCCTATCGTTGGAAGGTAAATGTCTCAAATTTTTATATGGGCAGTTGCGTCTCATCTACATGAGAGTTTTTCGTGTGGAAGGTTTGACCAAACTACGTAATATAGAGAGAGATATGAGCGTTTTCGTGTGATAAGTAACGATGGATTAGGGTTGACCGTTTCGATCGAGCCCTTAACGTTGTTGGATTCAGTTGAATTTTTTACCATAGACATCTTTCGTCATAATGATCATATCTGACGGTCGAATTTTGGTTTGTAAGTTTGAGTCATCGGAATTACAACGTGTTTACTAATGTTGTATAACTTGTTTAGTAGGTTATACAACTTTGTGAACCAACTCTATATAAGAAGCAAAATTATCAAAAATATTGTGAAATAAGATGTGTTCATAATGGTGAAATACGGCTATGGTTCAAAAATCATGTAAATCGGGTAATGTCTCGGTGCCGATAGTAGCGGTCAACCCTATTTTCCGTTATTATTCCCCATGGAGAGCCCTATCGTCGGAAAGTAAATGTCTCAAATTTTTATATGGGCAGTTGTGTCTCATCTACATGAGAGTTTTTTGTGTGGAAGGTTTGACCAAACTACGTAATATAGAGGGAGATATGAGCGTTTTCGTGTGATAAGTGACGATGGAATATGGTTGACCATTTCGATCGAGCCCTTAACGTTGTCGGATCCAGTTGAATTTTTTATCATAGAAATATTTCGTCATAATGATCATATCTGACGGTCGAATTTTGGTTTGTGAATTTGAGTCATCGGAATCACAACGTGTTTACTAATGTTGTATAACTTGTTTAGTAGGTTATACAACTTTGTGAACCAACTCTACATAGGAGGCAAAATTATCAAAAATATCGTGAAATAAGATGTGTTCAGAATGGTGAAATACGGCTATGGTTCAAAAATCACGTAAATCGGGTAAAGTCTCGGTGTCGATAGTAGCGGTCAACCCTATTTACAGTTATTATTCCCTATGGGGAGCCCTATCGTCGGAAGGTAAATGTCTCAAATTTTTATATAGGCAGTTGCGTCTCATCTACGTGAGTGTTTTTCGTGTGGAAGGTTTGACCAAACTACGTAATATAGGGGGAGATATGAGTGTTTTCGTGAATTTATAGACTTTAGCCGACGAGATATTAAAAAAGTCGTCGGTTAAGGTCAAAAAATTTCAAATTTTTTTGGGCGGTAAACCAAAGTTGGAGAAAATTTTCAAAGGACTTTAGCTGACGAAAATATATGAAAAGTCGTCGGCTAAAGTCGAAAAATTTTCAAAATTTTGAACCAAAATTTTTTAGTGGTCAACCAAAATTTTCAAAAGAGTTTAGCCGACGAAATTCTTTATTTTCGTCGGCTAAAGTTCTTTATATAGGAGTTGTACCGAAGATGGATGGTAAGAAGTCTATTATCTGCCAGATTTTCTTCTCGGCCTAGCTCCGCCGTCAAGCCACCGGAGACCGCCACACTTGTCCCAAAAGCTTTGCCGTCGTCTCTACTTCATTGCTGGATAGGTGATGCATCGAGTGGCGCCGCCGTGAGGGATAGAGCTCCAAAACTCCGCCGGTTCTGATTCGGTGTCGATCGAATTTCTCCTTCCTTAGGTCACCATTTGGTGAGTTCTATATATGGATAAGTTGAGTTTGATTAGTACTACATTCCCCTAGAATTTGGTAACTCGATTCGGTGTGTGTGAAGAGAATCGAAGATTTGAAGTTTTTAGGGTTTAAAATTGGGGATTTTTATATTTTGATTCAATTAACCTGTTTAGGCTTAGAATTTGGCTTCGACTTCTTCTAGAAAGTTGTTCGAAATGTTGAGAGGAAAATTCTGTCAAATTTTGGTCTTGATTGGAGGTGGCCGAAAGTTTTTGCAGTTTTTTTTTCAAAAACCAGCAACTTTAGCCGACGATATTTAAATACTATATTCGTCGGCTATAGTATTTTTTAATTTTTTATAAGGTTTAGCCGATGAATTATAGCATGTTTCGTCGGCTATAGTTCTTTTTTTAATTTTTTATAAGGTTTAGCCGACGAAATATAGTATAGTTCTTTTTTAATTTTTTATAAGGTTTAGCCGACGAAATATACTATATTTCGTCGGCTATAGTTCTTTTTTTAATTGTTTATTACACACTTTAGGCCGACGAATATCTTAATTGTTTCGTCGGCTAAAGTCTGGAAAAAAAACCGACGACATGTTTTTCGTCGGCTAACTGTGGGACTATAGCCGACGAAAAAAAAAATTTCGTCAGCTAAAGTCATCGCCGACGACCTTTTCCGGACGAAATCTTAGCCGACGAATTAAGCTAACAGGCCGACGAAACTTTTTCGTCGACTAAAGTGCTTGTCCTGGTAGTGACTCAACAACTCAACAAAAATACAATACTACCTTCAACACAGTTGAACCTCCAGACGCTCCCCAGAGCTTTGTCTTTTTTTCCTTCCTTCCCAGTTGAAGCTCTGCTCGATCTTACATCGAGTATCGTTATTGTGATGCTCAGTCGGACTACTGTAAATCCTTGCCCGATACGCAAGGTGAATCTGAAGAACCCTGCGGTGGAGTTGGTGCTCTCTCCATCCTCAGTCGCTTGATTAGAAACAGAAGGTTAAACGCACCTCGCTACTATAACCACTACATTCCGCGTCCGCGTGGTGGCACGCCCGCAACAACTAAAATAGACTTTGCATACTCAGACTTACTGGTGTGGCCAAAACAACAACTAGAATTTCTATTACATTATCCACACCAACCCTTTGTTGGCAAAAAGACAAGGATCTGTAGCATTCCTCTTACAATTCTCTCGATGACATTGCTCTTCGGTTGTTCTTTAAGTTGTTGCGTGTATATTGACCAATATATATCTCCGTAATGATCAATATAAACATAACAAAGTAACTATTTCCTTCTTTCTGCGTTCTTGTTTGTCTTTTCATTATGTATATGCAAGTTCGCACTTTACAAATTTGGACCACAATTCTACTTATTGTTCAACCACTCTATTTGTATTTTGTAAATATTTAGGGTGAGGTGTTTACGAGGAGGAGGCAACCACAACAACTCCTCAGCCAGCTTTACACCGTCATCCAGTAGTCGTCTTAAATTGTCTTTCATTTTATCTATCTGCTTAAGTCTATTTAGCTCTTCAATGGCGGCCCTAGTCACTTTTCCCTTATGTTATATAAGTCCTCTAGCTCACTATTAAGCCGTCTCAGCTGTGTCTCAAGCTTTGAAATATTGCACCCTTTTGCGGCGGAACCACATGATTTAATCCAAAGGAAGGAGGTGTAATTTTTATATTCATCCTTATTGTCTTGTCCGCTATATATATTGCCTTCCATTCTAGAAACTACGAAGATCATATAAAGTCTTGGTCTTGTAAAGTTCCTAGTACAAATCAGAGCTATGTTTCATATAGCTAAGATCCTTATTTGGTCGGGGTTGGGATGTGACCTCTTAAATTGTAATCACTATTTATTTTTAATCATCATTTTCATAAAAAAACAAAAATTAAATCATTAATGACAAAATCCACACCTCTTGTAAAGTTCCTAGTACAAATCAGAGCTATGTTTCATATACTTATTTGGTCGGGGTTGGGATGTGAAATCCACACCTCTTAAATTGTAATCACTATTTATTTTTAGTCATCATTTTCATAAGAAAACAAAAATTAAGTCATTAATGACAAAATTTAAGTTACCACAAATAAAAAATAAGAGTGTGGAACTGTGGATTACAATTTAGGGAGTGTTGATTTCACTTCCCAAGTTTTCTAATTGAAATAGGTTTCAACATTTTCATCGATTCCATTTTCAATTCCTTTTTGTTGCGTTTATTGAAAAAAAAAATCATTTTGTTGCCATTTACCTTTTCATGTCCTCATTTCATTAGGATTGGAATAAATAAATGAATAAAAAATACATGTAACCGTTACGAATACGCGTAGAAAAACAAGAAGACGCCTATAAAGGAATAGAAGCACACCGTCTTTCTCACTTCGCTCTCATAATTCCATCGCTATAATAATCTGGCTCTGATTATTTCGTTCTGATAATTCCATCGTTCCCAATTTCTCAGTCTTCGCAAACCCTAATTCGACACTACTAGAAAAAAGGACATATGCGACGAAGAAAATTTCATCCGTCGCTTAGGTAATAACTTATGCTACGAAAAACACTTCGTCTCTTAGGTCAATACTTAAGTGACGAAACACAAAACCGTCGCATAAGTTATTACCTAAGCGATGAAACTTTGACTTAAGAGACGAAAAATTCTTCGTCTCTTCCTATCTTAGGCGACGAATGTATAAATTTCGTCGCAATACTTAAGCGACGAAACACTAAACCGTCGCATAAGGCATTCCCTAAGCGACAAAAATTTGACTTAAGAGACGAAGGAAGAACTTAAGAGACGTGTTGGTGAGCCGTGGCTTGATTGGTTAAAGTGTTTAACTGACAACTTTGAGGTCATGAGATTAAATCTCATTGACATATGTAGGGTGTGTAAGTTATTAATAAAAAGTTTTTAAAAAACTTAAGAGACGAAATATTTTTCGTCTCTTAAGTTTCATCTTAGGCGACGAATACATTAAGTTCGTCGCAAAATGTTTATCTGAAGCGACGAAAAATTTCTTTTGTCGCATAAGAGCTATCTTATGAGACGAAATTGAATACTAATACGATGAAATTTTTGTTGCATAAGTGTTTTCAACTTTATATCTCCTTCCTCGCTGCCCAGATCTAAAACAGAAGAAAATTTGATGGAGCTGAAATCTGACGACAGAAATCATCAAATCTGGCGACGGAAAGCTTAACTAACTTATACTCATATATGAAGATCATTAGCTAACTATAACTTGGTATAATCTCATTCTCTTCTTTTCACCATTTATAGTTTTGAGGATGATGTACGTTGTCTGTTGATGATAATTTTAGGTTACCCATCTTTGATGATGATGTTGTTGTTGATGATAGCTAAATCTCCTCCTTGTTTAGACCATATATGTTTCCTCCTATTCAAAAAAAATGAAGACCATGTTCCGGTGAAGAATTCTGGTAAAATGAAGACCATGTTTTCCAGTATAAAACAATCTATATATATATATATAACTATATATATATTTTGGTTGGTTATATATATATATTATATATATATATATATATATATGCAAAGAATGATGTTGTGTTTTTTTAGCGCGATGAATGTAAGAATGGTTAAATTCTTTCATTTACGTTTAATCTTAGAAATCCAGTTCGAGAATGATTTTGGTTTGACAACAGACTAAAATGGTTCTTGAATTGTCCCATTTTTGGACAGTTTGGGAGAATAAGACTTTGTTATGTGGTTTGTAGTTCTTTTGTTTTTGGTTTCGATTGTGGGTATATATATTTCGACAGAGTCTCCTGTATTGTTCCTCGAATGCATACTAGGCTTAGATATTCATACACTTGGGGAACTGTAGGGAGATGCTGTCGAAATTTTACCACATCGAAATCGAAACAAAAGAACAACAAATTTCTTAACAAAGTCTTATTCTCCTAAATGGGATTAGGACCATAACCGGAGGCATAAGGTGAAGAAGAAACGAATATTTGTATGATTAATGTTGGTTTGTTGCTATATACTTAGTGCTTATTTGTCGTTTCTCTTATATGACAGCAGATGCTGACACGACTCATCCCGAATTTCACCCTAAACCCGGAGTAAATCGTGCGGGGACCACCTCCAAGGAAAGATTTACAGCTAAATTCGATACAACCTCCCTTGGAAATGGACAACCCTTCCAAACCAAAACCTGCAAACACGTCTAAAGGTTCCCAATCCAACCGTAAAGACTCCTGGAGCCTTCGTGCTCCCCACAAATCACAACATCTCCCAAAAATAGATTTAACAAAGATCCTATAACCAACATATTCAGAGCAACTCTATTTGAAAGGAAATGAACTAGAAATAAATAGAAAAGAGCGGAAGCTATACTATTGACTATGCCTCTTCTCCATGTACGCCAGATCTGCAATCCTGCAGACTGGGCATTTTAAAACAAAGGGCCCAGGGGAAGACATTTAATAACGTTAGAGTGAGTGGACAAAAATAATTTAATAACAAAACATTATGCATTCCCATTTTAATTTCATAGAAAATATACTGCATGCGGCAGCTCAAAAGTGCTCAACTCATAAACTAGCAATTTCACGACTAGCACTGGCTAGTCACAAACTCAAATAAAAATGGAGCCTCTCAGGCTAAACTATATATAAACATATATTCGTATGTATTTACACTCGTCAGACTCCTTGTATGAATCCTAGAAACAATTTAGAAAAATAGAAATTCATACAAGGCTACAACGCTGGCGTCTAACGCTCACGTTGCGCCATAATGGTATTTTTCCTCATTATGACCGAAAAGACGGTGTATATATATATATACGCACATATCCCCTATATAAATTATTATATTTATATAGGGCTACGACGATTGAGTCTAACGCTCACGTCGCACCATAATGGAATTTTACCTCAGTATGATGGAAAAGCACGTATAGTTAGCTAGCATTTATTTATATACTATACTCATAAACATCCAAAATACATATCCACCGAAAATCTCATTTTCGGGATCTCTCCAAAGGAGGAAAAATTGTCAAATATGCGAGAAATCAATAAATCTCATCAGAAGAAATAAATGATTAATAAAATCATTCATCACATGCTTTTTATTTAAAACAAAGGTTCACTCACAACTTTAGGCCTAAGCCTGACGTCGATCCGAGGTCTCTCTAATTGAGTCTCCTCACGTCCTGTTCCAAATATATAATTAATTTCCCAACTAAAAATCCAATATTTATTCAAAATAGGCAAAATAACTAATCAGCTTTCTGTTTTGGTGAATGAGTCGCTTTGCAAATTTAGGATTATTTGGGCTTCCATTTGCTGCCAGCCTTATGCAGATGCAAATCTAGGATTACTTGGGTTTCATGATATCTGTTGGACTGGTGTATATTACTTGTTTGTGTTATAGGTGTTAGCAGTTTTACATCAATTTTGGACTAGTGAAGTGACTTGATGGGCTGGATTATGGTCTGAATGTATGGTTTGTGTGCGAGTTGTGTTTGTTTTTTGGATAGAAGGTTCCATGATTGCTGCAACTTTGATACGTTGAATGTTTTATGATTGTATTGTTGCTGAAAGTGATTAGTCTGATGAGTTGTTGTTTGTGTTATAGCCGTATTTTAAAATTGATTTTGCTGATAAACAGATATGGGCATGGCTTGAAGATAAAGCGGGTACCATATATCGAGATTGGAAGGGGGACTTTTCAAGGCACTATAAGAAGTATGAGAGAGAAACAATTCCGCCAGATTTGATACACAGGCAGGATGAGTGGGACTGGCTTTGCTGGCACTTTGAGTCGCCTGATTTCAAGGTAAATTTATTTTCTTGCCACTTTGATATTTATATGGCTAGGGATTTGGCTCCTCTACAGTATCTTTAGGAAAATAAAGAAAATCTATTTAGGCATATAAATGAATTGGAGTAAAGAATAAATTTCCAAGCTGATCCTCACATTTCAGTTTCAGTTTCATAAGGCTATAGACCATATTAAAATATCATAATGGTGGTGCTCTTAATCTCGTACAGAAATAGGCTTTATTAAAGGCCTAGAAAACATTAGTGCTAGGTCCAAAACTTTAGAACAAAAGGGCTTCCAAAATGTGATCTCATTATTTTTTTTTTTTGTCTTTTTTTTGTCTTCAGTTGGTATTATATATAGCTGCTGTTTTGATAGAGTTTATACTTTATTACCAAATCCTCTACTCTTTCTAGCTAGATGATTTTTGGGGTGTTAGAAATTGACATATATATTTTCCTAGATGATGTTTGAAGTATAGCTAGATTATGCATGTTTTTCGTAATATATATTTTTTAAGAAATAGAACCGTACACCTGTTTTAGACTAAGCTTTTCAATAAACATTAGAGGTTTAGAGGTTATAATTTATATGGCCAAATTTGGTTCTTTTCTACTATATTTAAGCGAGTATAGTGCTAGTTCATGTTTATGTATGCAAGAGGGTACGTACTATTTGAGATTTTAGTTAACATACAAGATCAGTTGCATGTTATTGCGGCAGGGAAGAATTTTATCAATTCTTCTGATACACACCTCATCATGAAATACCACTATATATCTGTTCTCTAATAATTATTGTGCCCAAGTAATAACAAAAGATCTAAAACATATAATTCAGGTTTAAAGTGATATCGATTGAGCTTTGCACTATAAAGTCATGGTTTTCTTAACCTCTTAACCTCTTCATCAATTTTACAATAGGTTCCAAACAGAAGTACATTAATCATAGGATCATGAGGCTAGCTAATAGTAAATGAGTAAACAGTTCGTGTTCAGATGATCTGTGAGAAGCTAGTTTCATGTTAAATAAGCTAGCTAGTAAATGAGTTTCCTATGCATGTTGATCAAACTAGCATAGTAAACTCATGTTAACAATAATAATTTTGTTATTATTAGATGATGTGGTATAAGCTTGATGATCCATTATATTGTTGTTAACTACTATGTGATTGGCAGACACAATTGGCGGCTAACACGACCAACCGTGGTAAGAAGGAGTCGGAGCACCACACGGGGCGGCTACCTATCATCTACAAGGTGGTCCACCACAAAGAGAAGGGTGAGGAATTTCCTGTTATCCCAGCTTACACGGAGACGTATGACACAGTCAATGACCCTAAAGCTGTCAAAAATCTTGTAAGTTAATTAAATCTGGTGCAAATAGCTTACATATATTGTGTAAATAATTTTCAGTTGGTGCAATTAAATAATTTTCAGTTGGTGCAGAGGCATTTGTGTGTTTTGTCTTAGTGAATGTGACTTTGTTATGCTAAGTTTCATATCAGTAGTAAAGTAAACTAGTAAAGAGAAGAATATTATTTTTTGCTACAAAATCAATTCAGTAGTAAAGTAAACTAGTAAAGAGAGGAATATTATTTTTTGGACCAAATGCAATTCAGACAGTTTGCAATAATATAGGTGAGAAAGTCATGAATATTGCATATATATTTATCCTACAGTCCAAATAGTTAGTCCCAAATTTGCAATTCTTTAGCTAGTTATAAGTAACAGAATGTTTCTATATTCGACTATATTCTCATATGGTGGATGATGATGCATCACCACCATTGTTGTTCTAATATCTCTTCACTAAGGAATGTACTTGTAGACTTTGTGATGGAACTTCTTTTTAACTAGAGCTAGGTCCGGTTCCTTCCGTTTTAGATGAAGTTGTATATCTTGCTAAGTTTCATATCTCTTCACTATTGTTATGTTCTGCAAAACATTGCTTGTCTCTAAGTTCAATTCTTCATTTAGTACATTTACATGCCTGCAATATGTAGCAGATTCATAACAGTTTCATCATTCTCTAATTTATTTTTCCTTCACTGCTTATCAAACCCTTAATTTCTTTTCAACTGCAATATGAATTTAAATTCCAAATCTAATTAAAGCTTATCTCTTATCTCTTATATGTAGGAGGAAATGCAGAAAGAGACCACTGAATTGAAAAATGCACAGAAGAATGCAAACCCTGACATCCCGGAGGCTGAGCTCCTACCTTTGGAGTGGGAGATGAATCTTAAGTGCTTGAAGCAGGAGTCGGCATAAGAGCCGGGAAGGAGATTCGTGATCTTGGAAGAGCAGGTGTCCGAGTGTCATCATCTTCCATTCCACGTTCTCTAGTTCATAAGGTGGAGGAGAGATTACATATTGTTGAGGAGAGGGCTGAAAAAACTGAGGCGGTTATGCAGAACCTTAGTGAAGAGATGACATTGGTGAAGCAGCAACTAGCAGCAGTGATGTCTTTTATGGCGCAGCAGACTGGATGTCCTCCACCAGTCCCTTCCCAACAACCTCTACAACAAAATGTTGATCCAGGGAAAAACATGGAAGCTGAGAGGAACTAGCTCAGTACATCACTACATGCTTTACTATTTTGGTTTTGTTTAGATGGAGAAGCCTTTGGTTAGGTTGTTGTGTAGTTGATTTTGTTTAGATGGAGAAGCCTTTAAGGTTAGGTTGTTGTGCAGTTGGTTTTCTTTAGTTGGAGAATGATAGGCTAGCTAGATGGAGAAGCCTTTAAGGTTTGTGCAGTTGGAGAAGGATAGGATAGGCTAGCTAAGCTAGGATGAATGAATGGTTTTGTTTAGTTGCAATTCAAGGTGTTACAAAAGAGTAAAGACTTTGTATGAACAAATTATGCATATATGAAAATTTATTGTTTGCTAAATTTGCACTTTTATAGTTTCTGTTTGTATAGATGATGATGATAGTGAAACAGGGAGGATAAAGAAAAAGCAAATAAAACTAGCCTCAGTCAAAAGCCTTATGCGACGAAAATTTATGTTTCGTCGCATAAGTGAAGGTATCTTTCCCCAATAATTACACCCACGTTTCGTCGCTACAAATTCATTGACGACGAAATTTTTTTTGTCGGAACCTCTATGCGACCAAAATGGTTTATTTGTCGCATAAGTGAACCAACCTTTCGTCGGCAATTGGGCGCAAGTTTAGTCAGAATAGAATTACTGACGACGAAAAACTATTCGTCGCAATAACTATGCGACGGCATACGTCGTATAAGTGGATACAATGTCGTCGCTTCTTTTTTGTGCGACAAAGGTTTCTTCGTCACATTATATCTATTTTAGCGACGAATAGATTTTTTTGTCGCATAGATTCTTATGCGACACCACTTATGCGACAACTCTTATGCGACCGACTGTTCGCCGCATATGTACCTATGCGACGAATAAGGTCTCTTATGCCACGAAATAGTTTCGTCTCTTAAGTCTTTCATCCTAGTAGTCCGATCATAGCAATTTCAATCTTCTGAAACCATATTTCAATCAACGCTCTCACTCTTTCAATATGGAGCAAGCTTCGCCACCTCGAAACGATTTTTTCTACCACATTTCTGTCTCCGGCGAGCCCAGCCGGAAAAGAAAGCTCCGGGAGGATTATCATATGAGCGTCGCGGTGACCTGGACGTGACGCGGACTTGCTACTGCTCCGACGATCGCACACTGCCGATCGTGGATCTGGATTCCCGGACGGCGACATTCGACGATCTGGAATATCGTGTGTTCACAATGATCGACGACGACGATGAAACCGGATTGACATTGGAGGACTACGAAGCCGTGCTTCGGGACAATCAAGAGCCAAAGTAACACCACTCAGGGTTAGGGTCATTTTTACCTGGGTAGAATTGATTTACTTAAATTGTTTAAATTTACCACTTTTCTATAGATTATAGAATACAAGTAGAACAGTGAAATTACATCTATGAATATTTAGTAGCTTTTATATGAATATCTCTTCCTCAATATCTTACTAAAGACTTGGTGTACCAGACATTAGTAGAGACTGATTTGGATTTGAAACTCAGAACAAGATCTACTTTGTGTATCATAAAACTTTTCATTAAGAAAAAGAGAAGTGGAAAAAGGTTGAAAAGAAGATGAAGAAAAAGCATCCTGCATTTGATAGTTCTAAAGATGTTGTTAGGAATCCAATTTATTCATAGGAAGTGATTGCAATCTGATTTAACAAACCTTGCTGCGTGCATCCCAAACTATATGAGCCTACATATCCACAAAAAGAAAAGAAAAAAAAAACTATACATGATCGAGTAACCTAGCTAGTACTGATTAGTGTGAACTTTATTGATACATATCCACACAAAAAAAAATTATAAGTACTGATTTGTTTGCACTTTATTGATGCATATCCACACAAAAAAAAAACGAAAAAAAAATCTGAGTAACATAGCTAGTACTGATTGGTGTGAACTTCATTGATAGGTTATTCTCTTGAATTGCTTTCATGCAATACTTCTCCACCGAAGAAGATTTTTTCTCAGTCATGCTTTGGTGAAAGTTGAGACTATATTTAGTACTGTACATTTTGCTCCATGATTCTTCACTGCATATGAGTACTAAAACTTTTAATGCGTCTCTTTTCTAATGCCAGATTGTGTATCTATATATGCATTTTGATTTAGTCTGCATGTAATAGGATTTGAAACATCCTCAAAGCTAAGAGAAGCCTAAACGCAACCTGGCACAATCACTACCAGGACAAGCACTTTAGCCGATGATGACTTTAGCCGACGAATATCTTAAAATGTTTCGTCGGCCATATTCTGAGACTTTAGCAGACGAAACATTTTCAGATATTCGTCGGCTATAGTATGTAATAAAAAAATAAAAAATAACTAAAGTCGACGAAATATAGTCTGTTTCGTCGGCTGTAGAAGGGTTTAGCCGACGAAACAGACTATATTTCGTCAGCTAAACCTTATTTAAAGAAAATAAAAATACTATAGCTGACGAATTATGGCGTATTTCGTCGGCTATAAGTCCATTCCAGTAAAAAAAAACCCGAAATTTCTAAATTACCATTCCAAGCAAGCTGCAAAATACACCAAAACAATTCCATATAACCAACAACAAGCACATAAAACTATATAATTCATCAACTACACAAAATCTAGATCGTCTAAATTAATATCCTCTTCTGGGGGCTGCTGCAAAGGTTGCGGCGGCTGGGGTAGCGGTATAGCCGGAGGCATGGGCGGAGCCGGAAGTCCCTGAAGCTGGGCAGCTGTAAAGTCCTGCATGTACTAGAACATCTGCCGCTGCTGGGCCTGCTGGATGGCATATATCTCGGCAGAATAGGCTACCTGCGCGACATTATAGGCAACTTGAGCAGCTTGTTGTTCCCGTAGTCTCTGAACTTCCGACTCTAGCTGAGTCGTCCTGGTGGTCGTGGTCCTGCTGCTGGTCGAGGCTGCCTTTCGTTGAAATCCTGGAGTGGTCTTCAGGACCCCCCTCGCCTTCTTTCCTAGACCCCGGGAGTAAAAGTTGTTTGCTCGCGGTGGGAAGGCTGTGCCCATGATCTTCGCACCAACCGTCGGATCCGAAGTGTCGATCCGGGACATGGCTTCGGACATCTCTTCCTCCTGCGTGTCCGGCGATGTCTCCCTCACTATAGCACTCATCACCTCGTCACTAGCCTCCCTCACCTTCGCCTAATTAGATAGGAAAAAAATTATTAATTAACATTTTGACATACATATAAGTAATAACAAATATTTAAAAACGTAAGATGACTTACAATATCCTCCTGGACGTCAGGATATGCCTTCTCGTACGTATAGACGTACCGGTTGACTTCTGGATCTTCCCTGGTCGCCTCGTCCATGAAGACAGCGAACAGTCTAGAACCGGAATGATGGTTCCTTCTGTTGCGTTGCCGGTTCTGAGCGTTCGCTCGGGAAACGATCTTCAAAGAAAAAAATAAACTATTAGTAAAATATTTAAAAACGCACGTACTTAATGACAAATTAACTAATTAATTTTTTTAAATACCTGTTTACGAGGGTTGTTGAATTCTGATGTCAAAAGCCAACGCCACTCATACTCCCTGTACTGGAACTCAGCAGGGGTACCAGAACGTGCGTTCCTGTGCGTACTCCAGTGGGTCCGCAACTCATCTTCTACTCCTTGTACCTAGAGATACAACAAAAATATTAGAAATATTATTAATATCATATACAATTTTGTTTTTTCATTAACTTCCCAACGTACCTTCCCCCATGCACAACGTCCGCCCAATTGTTCTTCTGGTGCTCGGGAACGACAAACCACACCTGCATTTAACCGTTTATTAGTTTAGTTTTTCGAGAAATCAACAATGTAATACATAATATTATTGAGGCATTTTGTAAACTCATCGACATCGCATTGTGGACCATGTCCTTAACCTCCTGCGGACCTCGCCCCAGTCTGACCACAACATAGGGACTCAATCTCTAATGAGCGCTCCCACGCGGCCGGAGTACGTTCTCGACTTTCCGCCCGATACTATGTCGCCATCCCTGTCAGTACCGATGACGATCCTCTCTGAGGTACTGACGGTCTTCTCGAGAGCCTTCCCTGTGACGGGGCCTCTCTTCTTCTTTGTCAGCTTCACTCCGACGGTGCCTATCACATGATAAACCAAATTGATTATTAAAATTAGAGACCCTTTATTATTAATTATAAGAAAACAAATCATTCATCTTTCATTACCTGAGGGCGATGCGGCGGACGCAACGGATTCCGTCTCTGTCGCCGATGATGATACCCTCACAGAAATAAGAGGCGTATCAAAAGGTACGAACCGGTACGCCGTTGATGGAGCCACTGGCGGGGGCAGTGGATAAATCGGCGTCCATGAGTCATCGACTGCAGGTAAGGCCGGTATCATCTGCGGAAGGAATAGATGAGGTGGCGGCATCTGTACCCCAGATGACCCACCATCCGAAGCAGTAGGACTCGGAGTGGGCGCCCGGTGTATCTCAGGCATACGGGGTGCAGACACTTCCGTCTGGGTCTGAGCCCACAGTTGCCTTGAGGAACGAGGGACGCTCGGCTGCCTCGATGAAGGGGACACCTCCGGCTGCCTCTGCGCCGTCTCCACAAGGGTCGCACGTCTGGCTGTCATAGGCCCCGAAACGATGTTTGAGGGTTGCTAGAGGTTCCCTTAGATGATTCGGACCTTTGGCCCTTCGAACCCTTCGTCGATCTAAAATTACCGCTCATCCTGTTTAAAATATTAATTTGAATCAAAGCTGAGACATGGGCGGATACACTCATTCAATGTTGCTCGTTAATTCAAGGCTGAGGCAACATTGAAAAAGTAAAAATTAAATCTTATCCTTTTCAAATCTAAGGCTCTAGATTATTTTGTCTTTATTCTATAAAAATTATTGTTGAAACAATTTTTTTTTCATTATGTTCATGCTTAAATTTAAACACTTAATATAATGTGAAATATATATATTTTTGAAATTATACTTGTTCAAAAATATGAATTCAATTAAATATATATATATATAGATATATATATTCATCCGGATTTGATATAGGTTTTTCTATTTTGTATTTTGTATTTTATGTTTAAAAATTCGATGAACAATATATATATATATTAATATATAAGTAAAAAATAATAATTATGAATATAACAAGTGCACAGTGTAAGCTTCAAGTTCATTATCAACAAAGCATTTGTACTCCAAAATAAGGATAATTAATCTCCTAAACATAAATTAACCACAAAAATGTAACGTCTTTAGCCATCAAAATTGGACCGAAGATTACAGATTTGATTGGGTTACCCATATGAATTCATGATCATAACAGTAAAATGAGAGATTATATGGTAACAAAAAGCAGAGGTGAAAATCAATTCGAAATCAAAACTAAAAAAGAAAAAAACGCTAACCATGGAGAAGTAGAGGAGTTGGAGAATTTGGGAGAGGGAGAGGGCGACCGGGAGACCAGGAGTGGGAGGCGGAGGAGGCTAGGGTTTTTGAAACGCGCTGTAGAGGCTGTCGAGCGCTGAGTCTTCGTCTGTATACTGTGTAACTTTAGCCGACGAACTTTTTACTTCGTCGGCTAAACCTTTAAATTCGTCGTTAAAATTTGGACTTCGTCAGCTAAACTTTAAATTCGTCGGCTAAACCTTTAAATTTGTCGGCTAAACTTTGAAATTCGTCGGCTTACCTTTGAAATTCGTCAGCTAACCTTTGAAATTCGTCGGCTAAACTACTTTTATACATTCGGCACCTTGTGATTGTGATGATCAAACTTGAGAAACGAAAATCCGACCGTCAGATCTGACCATCATGATAAAATACATGTATAGGAAAAAAATTCAACTTGATCCGACAAGGTTAAGGGCTCGATCCGGATGGTCAATTCCTTAAGTCAAATCCCTAAACGCATGAAAAAGGTCATTGGACCATCTAAATTACGTATTTTGGCCGGACCTTCAACTGAAAATAGTTTCAAACCAATGAGACCCAACAAGTCATATAAAAATTTTACGAAAATTAACCACCGAAGATAGGGCTACCCATAAGGATAAAGAATGGAAAATTACATTGACAGTAACTATCGGCACCGAGACTTTACCGGAATACCATGATTTTTCAACCGTAGAAGTATTTCACCATTCTGGTCATATCTTATTTCACGACTTTTTTGCGTTTGAAGGTTCTACGTATAGTTTGTTTTTAAAACGGAACATTTACTTAAAACACTTGGTAAACAAGTTATACAACATTAATAGGCACCTTGTGATTGTGATGATCAACTTGAGAAACGAAAATCCGACCTTCAGATCTGACCATCATGATAAAATACATGTATAGGAAAAATTTCAACTTGATCCGACAAGGTTAAGGGCTCGATTCGGATGGTCAATCCCGTAAGTCAAACCCCTAAACGTATGGAAAATGTCATTGGACCGTCTAAATTACGTATTTTGGCCGGACCTTCAACTGAAAATAGTTTCAAACCGATGAGACGCAACAAGTCATATAAAAATTTTACGGTTTAGGGTTTAGGGTTTAACCGACGAAATATTAGGATATTCGTCGGCTAAGGTTGAGGGTTTAGCCGACGAAATATTAAGGGTATTCGTCGGTTAACCGAATCTTAGCCGACGAATTATGACTTATTTCGTCGACTAAGATTATTTAAGCCGACGAATTATGGTATATTTCGTCGGCTAAAGTATAAAAAATACATTAAAAAAACAGAAGGTTTAAACCATACTAACTTCCTGTTCATATATCACCAAAATTCATATAAAATAACAGAAATATGAATTCAACATATGTAAACTATAAAGGTTATACATTCTTTTTTATTACAAATTAATGTAATCGGAATTAAAACTAAGGCTCATAATCATAATCATCCGATGAGTCTTCTTCGGTGTCAGAATTAATTTCTGGTAATCTATGCCTTTTCTCATCGCTAGAGTCTTCGTCTGTTTCTTGATTTGGATCAAAATCAATAAGGCTTGGCTCTTCATTACGAATTCGCACCGAACGACCCGCTTTAAAATTACTACGGCGAACGGTAGATGAGTTAGGAATACCTATTGCGCTGGGCTCTTGATACGCAACATCTTCTTCGTCGTCTTTGGCCTCTCCAAGTGTAGCCGCCCGGTAAATGTTTCGAGGGTGCACAAGGTTGACTACTTTCCACGCGTCACCCTTAGCAAGGTCATCAAGATAAAACACTTGTTTTACCGATGTGGCAAAAACGAATGGGTTATCTTCGTAAGAACTTGTAGCACTGTTCACCGATAATATTTCGTACTGATCCGTCTTCATGCTCTGCGGGCTAGTATCAAACCATCTACACTTGAAGAGGTGCATTGTCATGCCTTCACCGTAAATGAGTTCCACCACTGAATGGAGAACACCGTAATAGTCAACTCCATTCCGCCCACCATGCGCCATGACCCCAGAATTCTGTGTTCTCTGTCTGCTGTCTCTCTGTTCACATATAAATTGCATGCCATTCACCTTGCACATCGGATAAACTCTTGACATTATCGGCTTCATCGCTAGAAGTCTTAGTTCGTGCGACCAATTTAGGTGACCATCAAATTGAATATGGTTCATCTGCAACCAACCATTCAACTGTAAATATGAATAATTATGCAATAAACATAAACACGTACAAAAATATTGAATTACGTACCCAGCCGCCAAAATAATTTGCGAACTCCCTGTTGTGGTACTCGAGATCACCTTGAATGTCTGGACAATATAGATGGATGTTTTTCCAGTATTCAACTTCTCGACAGTTAATCAATACCCATAAGTGGGCAATGACTAGCTCATGTGGTTGCAACTTGTAGGAGTCTGGAAAAATTCCATAAACTTCAACATCACTGGAGAGTATGGAAAGATTGAACTTCAGTACATCTACCGGCATGGTTTGCGGAGTTTCCTTCAACGCTCCTAAATACAACTTCATGTAGGTGACGCACTCGTGCGCAATATATGCTTCAGCTATACATCCTTCAAGCGCGGATTTATTAGCCACATAATCTTTGTAGCCTCCAAGTTGCAAAGTGTTATGATTATTGAACATGTATATTGAGGAATTCAGGTATAAAAAACGTACATTTTCATGGGATACATCCAAGTGTAGTATACCTTCCCCCGTCCATCTTCTGGGAGGCACACCGTGTTCTACGGTCCCATCAAATGCCTTGTCATCGAACCGCCATTCGTGATTATATGGAAGGAAAGTACGGTGACCCAATCTGCATATCTTGTTGCAATGACTGCTACTCCTCTCATCGCTAAGGCACTCTGGACAAGCCTTGTATCCCCTAACAACGTTGTCCGACAACATCCCACGGACAGAAAAATCACTGATGGTACCAACAACCATGACATGCATCTGGAACATCTCGTGCATGTATTTTTCATAAGTGGTATGACAAACGTCCCACAAAAACTTAAGCTCTTCAATCAAAGGTCTCAAATACACATCGAGACACTTTCTGGAAAACCGGGCCCCGGAATCAACAAACTCAACATATTATATTTCTTTTTCATGCATATCCATGGAGGAAGGTTGTACGGTACCAAAATCACCGGTCATACACTGTATTGAAGACTCATGTTGCCAAAAGGGTTGAACCCGTCGGATGAGAGCCTGAGCCTCACATTTCGGACCTCTGACGCAAAATGAGGAAACTCCCTGTCTATATGCTTCCAAGCCTCCCCGTCAGCAGGGTGTATAAGGGTATCTTCGTCATGCAATTCCCTATCAGCGTGCCATCTCATAGCTTTGGCCGTGTGTGAAGACATGTACAACCGCTCCAGCTTATCCCTCAACGGGAAATATCGAAGTACCTTCACAGGTTTCCTATTGTCTGTAGGAGTCAGCTTATACCTGTCAGTGTGACATACCGGACATGCATCAAGGCCACCAAGGTCATTCCTTCTGGATCTTTACCCCAGAAGAGAACGCAGTCATATCTGCATGCATGGATCTTGATGTAGGAAAGCCCAAGATCTTTCAGGATACATCAGACCTTATGATGAGTGGTAGGAAGACGATGACCGTGAGGCAGCATCGAAGCAGTGTACTGTAGATAATCATCAACAGCCTTCACGGTTGATTTTGTCTCAACTTTAATCTTCATTACGTCCATCACACTTTCAAGAACGGTCTTCTGACAACCGGGGTACACAGGAGTCTGTTGGAAAGCAAGCAGTTTGTTGTACTTGTCAATACCAGCAGTGTTGACAGCTCTAGGGAAGGGCTGCACCGGGTCAGGCATATACTGTCCTTGAGCGCATACACGCTCTCATAAGGAAACATGTCGTTGATGAAGGCCGTTGTTGGATCGTTGGATGTACTGCCCGTCTCAGAAAATTGTCCATGATCATGCGGACCCCCTGATGATGTTTCACCGTGATATAACAAACATGTGTACTTCTCCCAAAACCCGTTACTCTTTAGGTGCTGTCATACTTTTTCAATCGCAAATCGATGCATATCGCTGCGACACTGACATTTCGTGCACGGGTAATAGAAAATTGTATTCCCTTTAGCATTAGCCAGCGCATATTCCAGAAAACTCATAACTCCTTTACCATATCTTTTGTCCCATTTTGGAAGCGAAATCCAACTCTTATCCATATCCTGAAAATATAACAAAATATATATGTATAACGCTAGCTAATTATTAATTAAATCCATGTCATATATAAAATATCAATTCATTTAGTATATATTCTACGTACTACAACTAATTAATAACAAATTAATTAACACACACATATATATATATATACTTAACAATTACATAACAATATTATATATATATATATCTACGTCATCAACAACTTCATACCATCAACACAATATTATAAATTAATTAACATATATATATATATAATCTACTACTTATGAACAACTTCATATATATTATCAAATCATCAACCAAATCGATCAACACATATATATATATATATACATCCAACATACTCAAAATTAATCAACTCATAACAATATTATATATCAACATCATCACAAAATCATCATCAACTCATATCATCAACAACTTCATACCATCAACACAATATTATAAATTAATTAACATATATATATATATATATATATATAATCTACTACTTATTAACAACAAATTCATATATATTATCAAATCATAAACCAAATCGATCAACTCAATCACACTCAAAATCGATCAACTCAAATGAAACTCAAAATCAACATATATACACATATACGTATCTATATATAGCTCTACAAGCTAATTATGGACAGATTTCGACAACACCTAAACTTTTTCTCCAGTTTTTTCTTCTCCCGTTTTTTTTCCCAGATGAGCTGCTGTCCAGATTTGCAAATATAAAACACTTTAGCCGACGACATTTTAATTTTGTCGGCTAAACTTTTAAAAATTTCGTCGGCTAAAGTTCACAGACTAAAGCCGACGAAATAAATTCTTTAGCCGACAAAATTTTAATTTCGTCGGCTAAAATTGACCATCGCCGATGAAAATTTAAATTAGCCGACGAAGGAAAATTTCGTCGGCTTATGTGGATTTTAGCAGACGAAAAAATAGTTCGTCGGCCTGGTTTTTTTATTTTCGTCGGCTAAAGCCTTTCTTCTGGTAGTGAATATTGAAAACACACGTTCAAGCCCCTCGAGCCATATTCAGCTTAAATAATTTCCAGACTGCAGTGTATCATACTAATGTTCTAGAAGTTCCAGACTCCATGTAATCAGACATCTGTCATACATTCGTTTTGGTCTCACAACATTCCTTTGCATTCTGATGTTTTGGACATCTGAATAATTAATATCTTGGACAATCTTATAATCTTGACGTGATCTCTGGATGTTTTCCCATATGGTCAAGATCGCTTCACCAAAAGAGCAGCTTCAGTCGCTTGCGTCTATGCGTAATGACCAGACTTTCCTACTACCGAACTAATTTGGACGCCTGCTATGTTCCAATTTTGCCAACTTTGGAGGTAATAGTCCTGGATATCTCATTGAACTTAGAAATATTAGTTGCACATCCTACTTGTCAAAGATTTGCAAAAGGTCTGTGATAATTGACGCAGCAATGTGGATTATCTGCTTGTGTTGTTATTAGCAGTTGTACGGATTTATGCTCTCCACGAAACAGGAGGTGCAAATGAGCAATGGAGCAGAGCTAAATGCCATTGGTATGACATTCATCCCTATACGATTGATCACCTCTAAGTTGGATGCTTGATTTGATTACCCTCCGTCCCTTTTTATGAATACATACAAATGAGGAAAGATTTACTTTATATCAGGAAGTCTGCATTTAGGTTGAAGTTGATGCGGAACTTAATAGTAGTAGCTCTTGGTCTGGACATTAAACTAAGCATCCAACTCAATATATATTTAGATGTAAAAGTTGCAGCTTTGGCTGGTGCCTGGTAGTGGAACAGATCTGCGACTGCTCAAGTTAAAGGAACAGTGATCAGTACTGTAATTTAAATGCCTCCTCTTGTCAAAATAGTTCATTGTTGCACCAACTAGATGGCTAAAATGATAGTCGGAGTTAAAGTCGTGGTTCAAGTGTTAATGAGGACAGTTCGTTCACAACTTTTTCTTCTGTTAAGCAAAATCCTGTCTGTGCACGTCCTAAAGTTAACTCTAGTTTAGCTTAGTCAGCTCAGGTTTTCGTTATGTTTAAATTTAATGAAGTTGACTGGTGGCTAAGATAGGCATGTCCCTGAACTCTGCATCAACCAACCTTTAGACAAAGTACTTGTTTCATTCAAGCAACGAAGACTAAAGGCTTGAGACCTTGAGTTTAGAAAACGTCTCATTATAATTCAAAGTTATGATTGATTATTGATTTTCCTTTTCTTTATTGATATATAACATGTATATTTTATAATTCAGGGCTACTTGGATCCTGATTCCTGAATATATATTACATGCCAGAACAGTTGACTGAGTAGAGTGATGGGTTTAGCTTCAGCAGGGCAATATGGGAACTGATAACTGCTAGAAGGCCAATAGATCGAGCTTGCAAAGTATATGGTGAGACTGGTAAGAGTTGGAAATGGGACAAAACCAAAGATTGGTTCAACCTTCCTTAGATTCTTGACCTGCCATTTGTTTAGTTACAGTCTTACAGAGCTTAATGCTTTAGAAATGTTTGTCAATTTGGCAGTGTCGTCTATAAAAGAGTTACGGGATAAAAGGCCTAAAAGAGGGTGAAGGAGATACAGAACATCATACCGATGGCTGGTACTTTGAATGCTGGTGCTAATTCAGCATCGACTTAAGCAGTTTATGAGGATATCAGGCTGCTGAACACCAAGGATCCTTAACAGGTAGGATTATTTGTGGCGTTTTTGACCTAGAGGCACAGGGTGAATGTATATTCATTAAGAATGATTACAGTTGGTTGAATTTGGATAGTTACAGTGTATATTATATTATATAGGTGCCTTGGTCGAAAGATAGGGATTGTGTTTGAACACTTTAATGTTTATCACCGTATCAATTATTTGATCAAGAAACAGTCTGTAGTCTTGGAAATCTCATCAATATGCAAGTGAATTTTTTATTTTATTTTTTTGGAAATATATGCAAGTGAATAGGGTATGTTCTAATTAGGCTTTTGCCCAGTCGACACTTCTTTGCACACTAAATAGATATAGCATAACTCGGTAACGCTTTTGACATGTTACTTATGCCCCAAGAAACAGACAGAAATGAGAAATGTGTTTCAAATTACAAGTACAAGAAGTACAAGAAATTCAAGAGTGCTTGTTTTGGACTCGAGCAAAACAAAGTCAGAGTTAACTTGATAGTCTTGGCGCCAAAATTTCTGGCATCAAACAAAATGGTTGCAACATCCGCCCAATACATTGTCAACGACAACTTTGCTTGGCTCAGTTTGTACCGAGTCTTGTCTTATTCACTAGGCTCCATCCCCGGTACTAAACTAATAAGTCTACTTATTCTTGTGAATAATAAATTAATATGTCTCATTGTTGCAGTTGTTGAATTCATATTATATGATTTTGTCCTACATACACTTGGAATAGTATATGCAAGTTTTGGGGTGTTCATTGTGATCATCTGAATGTTTCTGTACGGCGATGAGACTCGATCCATGCTGCTACGTACAGATAATGACCTTCAACCTGTAATACTTATTTGTTTAACACTTTTTGCCTCGATTTTCTGGGGAAGACTTATTCAGTTTATCCTGTTTATCCAAGATCTTCATGTTCTGTTCACAATAATCCTTTCTTTCTTATTTCATCATGAATCATGATCCATTAATATATGAATGTTGACTTCGTTTAATCCAAAATTATCGGACCAATTACTTTTATTACAAGTTTTGGAATCTGACCAACTTTCTAAAAGTAGGTAGCTCAATAGTTTAAGATTTTGGTTTGGTTTCATATGAATCAGTTCTTCATAAGTTCTTGTGCACAACAAGACAAGTGAAGGGTCGACTTACAAGGATTTGGTTCCAGTTTTCTGTAAAGGAATGGGTAGTGCTCGAGCCATTTATGCGTTTCCGGTGCTTGTGTTACTACAGGTCTTTTTTATTGCAGCAGAGGCAAACACTCAGGAATGTAAGTTCTTTTCTACACACTGTAATGTTCTGTCTGAAAGTGAAGCTAGCTAATTAGTTTCCTTGATGGTATGGCAAACAATGGTTTTTCTTCTTTAGCTTCCCTACTTGTAGAAAAGGCTTTATGTAACTGTTTCTTCTCTACAAAGCTTCTGGTGAGCCACTGACTGGACTGAAAAGTTTGAAGAATTTAACATGATTTAGATTTTGGATGCAGATGGTTATATGCAGATTCTAATGGATGAGTGGAATATAAAACCTCCTAGTTGGGTGAGTGCCGATCCTTGTGACGGCTGGGAAGGTATAAAGTGCACCAATTCACGCATTACCGCCTTGTAAGTTCTTGGTCTATCTTCACCTTTTTTGTACTCCTGGAAGTTGCTTGTTTCCTATTTTATGAGCATAATTTGTTCTTTGATTGCAGAGTGTTGGCAAACATGGGTTTGAAAGGCCAGCTACCCACTGATATCGAGTTGTTATCTGAGCTACGAATTCTGTAGGCCTTCTATTTTCATCTGGCATCTTACATAGTTATGGTGCTTAATTTATAATATGTGAGCTAAATTAGCGACAAGGTTCAGTTTTCAATGTTTCGTAGGCGCTCCCTCCTTTCTGAATTTATTATCATTACTAGAATTCTTTTACTACATTTCAACTGATGCATTTAATCAAGGTTAATAGACATGTCAATTAGTCTTATGTAACTCATTTCTGGTGTTGTTTCATATAGGAATTTGTCTTTCAACAAGGGTCTGACTGGACAACTTCGAGCTTCAATTGGAAAATTGAAAAAACTAGTACACTTGTAAATGAAAATTACCATTTTCTGCAGCATATTACCTGTTTGTTTCTTATGCAGTGGTCTATCTTACTAACTTGTTGCTTTATTGTTTGCATATCAGAAACCTGGTTGGTTGCAGTTTCTTCGGTCCTATTCCAGATGCTATAGGATCTCTAACGAAGCTGTCTTATCTGTACGATGTCTGGTCTTTCTATTCCCTAGTGCTTTTTTTCTTTTGTTTTTCCAGGTGCAAAGGTCATTTAAACCTCATTCTTATACTGCATATATATGTATAGACTAATATGTATAGTATGTCTATCTTCATTGGTTTTCTATTGCAGATCTCTGAAAAACAATAGTTTCAGTGGGCCGATTCCACCTTCCATTGGTTTTCTGTCCAATCTGACCTTTATAGACCTTTCTGACAACAAGCTGCAGGGATCCATCCCAGTCTCTAATGGGACTACACCTGGTCTTGATATGTTACTTAAGGCGAGGCACTTGTATGTCAACAGTTATAATTTTGAGTTAATTAATTTTCTTTACCTTGTATCTGTTCTGTCCATTTTTTATCCTGCGATCTCTTAATTACTACAAATACAGTCATTTTGGGAACAATCAGCTCTCTGGCCCAATTCCACCTCGATTTTTCAGCTCAAACATGGCCATGATACATTTGTAAGTTTTGTTAAACTTACTATCTATTGGTTGAGGATCTAGTAAATATCAATGCCATTTGACTACCTATAAATGTGTGTAAGAAACATGTATCTGATTGTCTCTACTTTTTACACATTTCGTAGCTTAAAGGATATTTCCTCTGCTGCATCTTTTTGTACTGGAATATTAGATATGACTCTCTGATTTACCGAGCTTTCATCATTTGAAATGCTTAAAGGACAGTTTACTTTTATATGTACAGAATTTTTGACAGAAACAATCTAAATGGTAGCATCCCTTCCACAGTTGGACTTGTTCAGAAATTGGTGGCAGTGTGAGTATCTCTGTGATATTCTCAAGTGTAGTCATACTGCTATTCTAGATGTGGTTTGCATACAGTTAATTGAACTGAATAGTTTCCTTTTTTGGTGCAGACGCCTGGACGGAAATTCATTAAGTGGGCCTGTGCCTTCGACCCTCAACAACCTTACAAATGTGTCTGAACTGTAAGCATGGGAGGCATACCAAATAAATAATTAGCATCTCTTGCAGGAAATCTTCGAGCATTTTGTTTGGAACTCATTTGGCTTATACAGGCTAATGTTTTCAGGCACTTGTCCAATAATATGCTGACTGGTCCTATGCCCAACCTTACTGGCATGATACGTCTCAACTATGTGTAAGAGGATCATATGCACTCCATCACTGTTTTCCCATGAAGAATAATGTTAAAGAATCATTCTCTGAATATCAGAACCATATGCAATATTATCGACATTATTTCTGGCCCTTGACCAAATTTAATCTGCAGGGATTTGAGCAACAACACGTTCGCTGTGTCGAATGTTCCTGCCTGGTTTTCTACCTTGGAGCTTTTGACAACATTGTATGTTTTCATTCTGCTTCCATACACCATTAGAGAAGCTAATGGCAACATGTTTTCAGGCACACATGCTTGCACTTTGAGTTTGAGTGCCTGCATTTGCATTTGAAATGTCAGCAATATAATTAAGAAAGAGTATGTTCTTGAGATTGACATGCCTAGCAATCCTGTATTGCAGAATGATGGAAAACACGGGGCTTCAGGGAATAATTCCTCCAGCCCTCTTCAGCTTTGGGAATTTGGAGAAAGTGTGAGTATCATACTCATCTTTAGAATAGAACACATCAAAGGAATCAAGCACTGGATATATGAATTATTTCTGACAGTCATGAAAATGATTATTCTAATGTGCGGCAGGGTACTAAGGAACAACCTTCTCACTGGCTTATTGGATATTGCAAACTCTAGCAACCAGTTGCAACTAATTGATCTGGAGAGGAACTTCATTAATGAACTTGCACAAAACAAGGAAGGATCCAACTACACTTTGATGTAAGCAATATATATGAAATGTTACATATTTGTCATTCACATATTTTTAGGATGTCGGAGAAAAATGGATGATAAACAGTAAAAACATCTGTCTTATCATATTCTTAAGCTTAATATTATCCATTATGTTTCCGCAGACTGGTCAACAATCCAATTTGTGAGGAGAGTCAGACTAATAATTACTGCATTGTTTCTCCATCAAATGTACCCAACTCAATGTCACCAACTCCAAGTAACTGTACACATGTTGCTTGTACTTCAGGCCAGGTTTCTTCCCCTAACTGTAGATGTGCATATCCCTACAGAGGAACACTAGTCTTCATATTTGTTTCTTTCTCAAATTTGGGAAACTATAGTTATTATAGATCTCTTGAGGAAGCTATCTTGAAAAGTTGCCAGTCCTTTAACCTCCCGGTGGATTCAGTTTCTCTGGGTCGTCCTTCCTGGGGTTCATCTTTTCATCTTGAGCTAGTCATAGAAATCTTCCCATCTGGTGATCAAGTGAGTTTCAACCAAACAGGAGTTTCAGAAATTTCTTCTGTTTTAAGCAACCAGACTCTCGACGGGCGTCCAAGTTTTTTTGGACCCTACTCGATGTTTTTTCCTTCAGGCAGTTCTGGAGGTACTCTACATTGAACTTGGAAATATTAATTAGTTACAAGCATTTCCACTTCAGAAAGAGGCAATGCTAACTTACTCAACATAATTGGTTGCATCATTTTGAGGAGCTTGCAGGATCAAACAAGGGATTGATAATTGGTGCCTCCATTGGTGGATCTGTGCTTTTGTTATTAATAGTCCTTGTGGGGGGTTATGCTCTATACCAAAAGAGGAGAGGAAACTCGCCATCGCGTAGATCAATCCTCATGGTAAGACCATATGCAACTGAAAAATGCACCACTAGGCACTAGCCCTTTATTTATATGATGTTTTCATTCCGTATACATGCATCAGAAGGGGGTTTCAACTGTCGGTGCTCCAGAGCTGCAAGGAGCAAGGTTGTTCTCTTTCGAAGAGCTCAAGAAATACACAGACAATTTTTCAGAAGCAAATGATATTGGATCTGGCGGTTATGGCCAGGTTAGCCTTGATAGTCCTTCATTGTGATAGGGATTATTTTCTAAATGTATGATTCCACCATGATACTTTGCTTAAGAACACATCGTTGCTGTATTTTGCCAACTCTCTTAATTATGGCCGGAAACCATATGCTCGTATCAAAAGTATAGATAGAAATAATAGACTATGCACAAACCCTGTTCCTATTATTCTGATAATACTCCCTAATGTTCTTGTGCTTGCCATAAATGGTGAAGCCAAAATTGCCACAATACATGGCCGACATGCCTTCCCATTGGTAACTGCTACATATTTAGACCTTGTATAATTTGGTAGCATTTTTCAGGTGTATCGGGCAACTCTTCCTACCGGCCAAATGGTTGCCATTAAAAGAGCTAGACGGGAAGCTATGCAAGGTGCACCTGAGTTCAAAGCCGAGGTTGAGCTTCTATCAAGAGTACACCATAAGAATCTTGTCAGCCTAGTTGGTTTTTGTTTGGAGCAAGGTGAACAAATGTTGGTATATGAGTATGTTTCAAATGGTGATCTGCTGGATAGTCTTTCAGGTATTTCATGCAGTTCTACCTTCAAATATGAACTCTAGGACTTTCATCATTAATTGGTTACACTTCTGAACAATGCATATGGTTACTTCGCCTATGCAGGAAAGTCAGGAATCAAGTTAGACTGGATGAGGAGACTGAAAGTTGCTCTTGGTGCAGCAAAAGGTCTGGCATATCTTCATGAATATGCGAACCCTGTCATTATTCACCGTGACATCAAGTCAAACAACATCCTACTTGATAATGATCTGGAAGCAAAAGTTGCTGACTTTGGTCTCTGCAAGTCTATGGCTGACAGTGGAAAGGATTATATTACTACTCAAGTTAAAGGGACAATGGTCAGTATACAGAACTTCAATTTTATTCCACTTTATTGATAGTGTGATAACTAGTGAAGTCATTAAAAGAAACCAAACACTGTCTCTCATAGAAATAGTATGCTGTATATGAGGACTATACAGTCTTCTTCGGAATTTATGGCTTTATATTCCATTTTTTTATGCTTTCTGACCCTGCATCAAATTCAGACAAATATGATACATCACTTTTATTTAGTAACAAGTTCAGGAGTATCGCAACATCATCTTCATTTTAACAAAATTGTGGATTTTCATGATTATTACAGGGCTACTTGGATCCTGAGTATTACATGACTCAACAGTTGACTGAGAAGAGTGATGTATATAGTTTTGGTGTGGTACTGTTGGAGCTGATAACTGCTAGAAGGCCAATAGAACGAGGGAAGTACATAGTGAGAGTGGTACAGTCGGCAATGGATAAGTCTAAAGATTCGTATAATCTTCGTGAAGTACTTGATCCAAACATTGATTTAGGAAATGATCAGCTGAAAGGTTTAGAAATGTTTGTCGATTTGGCAATGTTGTGTGTAGACGAATTACGCACTAAGAGGCCTAGAATGGGGGCAGTGGTGAAAGAGATAGAGAATATAATACAGATTTCTCATAATTCAGCAGCTACTTCAGCTAGTTATGAGAGTGGAGAAGTTTCCAAGGATCTTTACAGTGTAGTCTTTGATTATAGTATGGTTCTAGAAGGACGAAGATAGCGCCTCAGTTAGTATGATATACACTTACAGTACTTGGAAAGTCAGACTATTAAAAAATTTATAGAACTTGGATTGCTCTGTGAATATCAGTTTGTTTGGTTTGAACAAGGGAATAGTGCTCTGTGAATATTAGTATACTCTAGTTTGAACAAGGGATTTGAACATGCTGATATCTGTATCAGTATCTCACATTCATAATTTCATATTGCCTGAACCATAATGTTTCCATTATCTGCATTTGTTTGAGACCATTCATATTAATTGTTCCCCCAGCAATAGAGCAAATGGTCTCTTTCAAAAAATGCACAAGTTCCAAGTTTGAGGCAGGCTCTGCTGATTGAGCACTAGAACTCTGCTATAGAACTTCGTGTTGTAAATGACTGGATATATCAGTTACTGCCTAGTAGGTTTCAATGGTTTCAGTTCCAGTTGTTATTTGTACTATCTAACTCTTTTAATTGAAATGTTCTAGTTCTGTGTCACTAAGTCATTATCTTAAGGGGTTTTGTTTAATTCTACTACTGTTATTACCTATGGATATTCTTCCAAATCAAGAATGTATAAAACTACATACTGAACAGTTATATCACATTAACTAATCCAAAAAAAAAAAAAATCAGTTATATCACATTGTGAAACTGAGGTACTATTCTAAGCTTGCATTAAACTTTTGTCATTGGCTGGTGGTTATACATTATGAAAATAATCGTAATGTATATGCATGCATGTAAACAGATCGCTAAAGCATAAAGGGTGGCAAAAATGATGCCAGTCTGGAAAACTGATTTTCTCGCGAGTACTAATATTCACCTTCATAACTTGCTTCTCTGTAATTTTCAAGTCTGATATAAGAAAATTCTCTTTTGGCTTCTATTACCTATGGACTCTGCTAAATCAAGAGTGTCTAGAATAAAAAATAATACTGAAAGCGAACGGGTTGCATACAACCATAATTAGAACCTTCTCGCCACCTATGACCTATCTTTAAATATTGAATCATACTTCGTCAATGGCTGGTGATTCAGCAATATGGGAAGAATCTACAAATTGATCCATCTTTTCTGATGAAATAATTCTTCATGAAGAAAAAGCCTCAATTACTATTGAATGGAAACTACAAGTATGTACACTTGCCTGTCAAGTACAATGGACAAAATTGAGGCTTGCCATTCTACCATAAAGGAAATGGACTTGCCATTCACTTTGAAATTTGAATCAAACCTTCAGGTTTAAGGAAGCAAACGCAAGAGAGTGGCAAGTATGAATTCAGATACAGTATTTCTCAGTAAATATTTAGCTAGCTTAACGGCAAGAAAAAGAAAAAAAAAGAGACAGGAAGAATGAAGTTAAAATGTGTTCATCTACTTGATAGTGCTCCAAAGGAGGAATTCCATATTGTCATATTATTAACATTGAAACAAAGTTAGAAGGCAAGTATCTAAATACTTCACTATTCTGACTTGCCTAGCTAACTCCTACCATAAGCATCAAAACGCAACACAGATACAAATGAGCATTTAACATGCCTATTTCCTCCCATAACCAAGCTCACAGTTCAAATCTAACTCATACGGCTCTGCCAAGACGCTTCTTGTTATCCCAAACTCCACCTCAGCAGCAATTAGTACAGTCCTCTGTCTCTTTAATTCAACCTCCAACTCATCCACATACTCTCTCAATCTTGTAACTTTGCCTGACATGTTGATCAAATTCTTCTTAACCGGGACGGATTGAACATAACGCTTCAACCAAGACAAGTCAAATCCGAAACTCTTCCCACGACTGTTGAAGATCTGCAAATATTCCCTCAGTCAAATCCTTGAGCATTGTAGTCTTTAGAATATGCAGAAGCTTACCCAAAGATTTGACTACACATTCACGAAATGTAGGAGTTCGGTTCTTCTGGCATTCAATCAATGAAGGGTGCCATTTACAGACTTCCTCAAGCAGTGGAACAAAATGTTCATCTAAACCTTTGAACTCTATAAGCGATGGGGTAGTGACTCCACCAAGTTTCCCAACTACAGAAGGGTTAACCACGTCATCATTAGAAGCCTTGATGCAAAATGGTTCAGGAGCTGGTGCATCTTGTGAGGCAGCCACCTTTTCAGAAGAGATTGTCTTATGTGCTGCTGAAAAGACTTGAGCTTGAGCAGAATTCACATTTGAAGGCACCTTCTTGTTGGGTTCTTCCTTTGAGGATGTCTCAGTTCCAAGGTTTTCAATTTTAACAATTGGGGTCGCAACCTTGGCTGTAATAATAAACATGTTGTTCACAAGATACCCAGCAGTCTGGTCATAAAGCTTATTCACATGCACGAACGACTTGAAACCCAACATCCACTGCTTTTCATTGAACAGTACAGTGCCTAGGAACAAAAGCAAAAACAATCAAGACCACAACATGGATCAGCAGGTACAAAGAAACAATAATGAAACAAATAAACTCATTTTAAAAGTTAATACAAAAATATTGCCAATGAAATATGAATTCAATCAAGGTCAAGAAACAAGAACTAATGCTTATAATACATACAAGAAATGCACACACACACACATGAATGTATGTATGTAATACATATATAATATCCAATACAGTGTGTTCTTTCTACAGATCAATACTAAAGAACATACCCTTTGTAGATTTGGTAATCGAATTCTTGCTGTCAAGTTGATTAACCAAAGTTAAGCTAAAGTAGGCATGTCTACTCCACCCAACTGGCAATCCTGAAGAATCTGCAACAGACAAGTACATTGATAGCTGCTCCACAGGATTTTGACCACATAACTTTGGATATACAAAAATCAGCCTGAAAAAGGGGAGAAACCAAAAGCAAGTGAAAAGCTAATAACATTATATGTTAATCATGTTGCAGTTAGGGACCATCTTTGGCCTTATGAGCTATTACTGGACAATCAGTAGCTAGTGTTCACCATATTGAGGAACCAAGATGCGTTGAAATTATATGGTGGAGGGAGGGCTAGAAGCATCTAAATGGTGGCTACTTTTAGAAGATCAAAAATAAGAGCAGAACTGTCTAAGGACTTCGCACCATCTTAATTTGCTGGTTGCTGCTTGTACAACCCACACAAATGTAAGAAAACCCATGGTTGAATTAATCATAGACGTCCTCTTATTATCTAGTCTATATGGGGTTAATGGGAAAATTCTGCTGTACCCTCCGGCATGCTATGCCTGCTGCAAACCAGCCCCCTGCTGGACCCCCTGCTGCACCTCCCTCTCCCCAGTGTAAGGCATGAGGGAGGTGCATGCAGCAGGGGTCCAGCAGGAAGTGCAGCAGGGGGGTCCAGCAGGGGGTCCAACAGGGGCTGGTTTTGCCTTTGTTTTGCAACAGGCATAGCATGCCGGAGGGTACAGCAGAATTTTCCCATTAGGGTTACCCTAGTTAAAGAACCAATAAACTCAGCAAAGCTAACCATTCTACTATACATTTGGACAGAAAAAGGAGAACAGGGAAACCATGGACACAGGAAAGCTATCCATCTATTTGGAGTTAATGAACCAATAGACTCAACAAATCCGGATTACAGAACCATTTCCTCAAATTTTTGAAGCATCTAAAAACCATGAACAGAGAAACTCGAAAAAGAACATGGCTCCTCTTTTGAAACTGATACATCATCCTCATATGATAAGAGTGATTTTGAACCAACAAACAAATCTGAGAATTCTTTCGAACACATCCAAAACTAATTGGCAATGGGTGGAGTGTCCCAAACCCTTATAAACTCACATGCAAGGCTCTATATTTCCGATGTGGGATTGATATCTCAACACACCTCTGATTTTGAACTAACAAACAAATAAACTAGATTGAAAAACCAGATTGAACCCTGATAAAATAGTTTGGGGTTCACATCTAAAACCAATTGACAATGGATGGAGTGACTCAAACCTTTATAAACCCACAGGCAAGGTTTCATATTCCCAATGTGAAATTAATATCTCAACAAGCCCTCGCACGTGTGGCGAATTTTCAAGCTAAAACGTGGACGACATTTAGGTGACGTGGAGTTCGTGTGGTCATTGGGTTTCACATGGACGTGTGTAACCCGCTCTGATATCATGATAAAATAGTTTGGGATTCATATCCAAAACCAATTGGCAATAGGTGGAGTGACCATAACCCTTATAAACTCACATGCAATGTTCCATATTCCCGACATGGGATTGATATCTCAACAAATCCTTCCAATAAATCGAGCACATTACAGTACCGCATTCTCTTAGAACCTAAGCTAGGGTCCATCACTCAAGCCTTAAGAACCCGCAAGGCCTTTTAATTAAACTGACTAAAACTTTTATAAGTTGAAAATCAAAGTTAAAGTCGGAAACGTTAAATAAATTGAGGTGTAAAACCAATAAGAAGTCAATTTAACCTTCTTTGAAATCAAGCTATAGAGCACAAACATTACTAATATGAAATAACAACTTCAATAAAACATCTCCAAGATTAACAAAAAACATAGTTCCTTGGGTGTACAGATACAATGACATGAAAATAAAATAAAGTAGCTGACAGACTAATAACTTCAAACAAGGTTTCCAAATAAAAGACAGGGAAATGTATCAAGTAATCATGATACAAAATGGAAGCCTTACATAACAAATTCAAAAAAAGACATTTAACTTTAATCAAATATGCACACCCAGCTCAATCCAGTTCAATCTCGTTCTTGTGCACAAAACCTGCATCCAAAACTGTTGTAGGAGTGAGCTTTCATCCTCGCTGCTCAATAAGACTCAACCAACTAGGTTTGAAAACTATTTAATTTATTGGCCAGTATGTGAAAACAAATATAAATATAGATGATGAGCAAATCATAAAATATAAATTTCAATAAGTTTCATTTCGAAAAATATCCATAGGCCCAGATACACAATCCTGATGACCGATCACTATGCCAACTACACCCTTACCAAAACTAATGTCATAACCGGCAAGGAGTAGCGAGAGTGTCCATTTACACTATACCGCCTAGGAGCGACGCCACACCACAAAGGATGTTAGACGCTCTCCAGTCCGTACAGCACCTTCGGAGATTTAGGGAATCGAAACCCAAGGAAGTCGCTATGCCCCGCTCACTCTCAGGTCATCACACAATATCGAAAACAATTGAAAACAAGCATGGCAATAAAATATCAAATCTTCATAATAAATCAATCACAGCCATGCAATCACTTTTCATATATAATATACGAAAACCACTAGCCAAGAAGAATCTAGAATCCCTTACCTGGTATTCCTAGAGTGTGAACCTTTACTCCACAACACTCGGCAAACACCACCATACTCGAAAACTCGAGAACCAGAGCTATGTCCGACATTTCAAATATTAGTTCCTTAAACATCAATTAGGAACTCTTTTCAAAAACTTAACAAGATCACATGTTATGTATCTCATAATGATCATATAAGATGATAGCCAACAATAGCTAGTTATGAAGATCGAGCTTAGCTCAACACACTAAGCCAATTAATAATGGCATACTTAAATCATTCTAAAGGTCCTAGAGGGGGTGAATAGGCCCTTAACAATTTTTTTTCGTATAAATTTGTTCTCAGGGATAGCAAGGGTTATAGCTATCTTGAATAACAAATACACAGTAACAGTAAATAAAAATTGCAGTAAAATAACAATGAACACCAAGATGTTTTTTACTCGCAGAAACTCTGCAACCAGAGAGAAAAACTGTGTGCCTCTAACTCTTGAGGGGCAAACATTTCCACTATGTAAAACTCACTTCTTACAATATTATAGTCTAGGAATACATCAACGACTTGCTCTCCTGCCTAAACTACCCACTAGTCTAGACCTATACTTTCTCTTTTGTTTCTGAGTACCTCACTCCTTACAAGATTACAGTATAGGAAACAACGACTTGCTATCCTACCTAGTCTCAAACTAGTCTAGATCTACCTCTCTTATCTCTAAGTGGCTACACATGAAGGTATAAGAAGTTCAAACTCAAAACTCAGCTATCACTTAACTGATTCTTCTTGAACACTTCTCAGAAGTTTCACTCTCAGAAACTCAGCTATCATAAACCAATTCTTTCATAAACCCAGCTACCTCAGCGGGATACATCAGAACTCAACTATCCTCAGCCGCTTCTTTCATGAATACTTCTAGGGTTGCTGCACTACCAACTGATCTCATGGTATGCAGAATGCAATGGGTTTATGAGAAAATGTTTTGTTCAGCTCTAAGGTTTATAATCACAAGAGGAAGACTTAGAGACTAATGAACAATGCAAAGGAAAACCAAAACTCAACCAAGCAAATGTAAAAACTACATTTTGACAACCATTGAGCAAAGGCAGCCTTGCTCAATATATATAGGTTGATGGAGTGCTCTAACAGAGAGACACACAAGCCAAGGAGGTGCCACAAGAGGGCGCGCAGGCACGAGGGCCAAAGCAAGGAAGGAGTTTTGGACTTAAGTGACTTGCTGCAGATTTAAAAGAGAGTTGTCACGAGCCAACTCAAGGACACAAAGATACATTTCCTAAAACAGGTTTGATTTAAACAGGGAGCAATAAGGTTATATAACCTCTTACTCAGTCCATCAGTGGACCACGACTCAGCCAATAAGAACTGGTCTAGACTCAGACAATTTCAGCTTTACATCTGATCTGGGCATCATTACAGCAAACCATTTGGTCACAGGTTGACACAACAAAAGATCTCAACCCTAGACTAAATTGAGCACAAAGGCAAGACCTTTAAATATTCTAGCTGTCAATTTGGAATTCAAATTAGGATTTTTCCCAGACATGGGTAAAGAAACTTCAACATAAGACAACAGAACAAAAGATCAAAAATCTGGAAACCCAGATTTTTAGGATGGCAAGTGATACTGCTATCCTATGTGAAAAACCATGAAATGCACATGCATGATTTTACCTGAGTTTCATGAGATCATGTTGGTTCTTCTACTTCTTCAACTTGTTCTTCAGATGTGCAAGACCAAACTCCCAATTGCTTTAGGCTTCATAGGTTGTGTTTTGTTCTATATAAGGAGTGCCAACAACCTTATACCTTCACATTCTTTATCTCTAGCTCAAATGAGCATTTGAACCCCATTCATTTCTCATTCAAATGCTTTAACCATTCCAACTTATCATGAACTATTGCCAAGTAATTTGATTCACCACTTCCATGTATATTATCTCAATGAAACACGCTGGAACTTTATTATAAGTGTTCCATTCAAAGAAACTCATATTTATCAATATTTCAAACATGTCCAGTATCCTTATGTTTCATTAGCTTTGAATTCATATCATGATGTAAACCATTATACCAATATGCCTTTAAACACACCGAATAGCAACAATTTCTAGATTCCAATGATATATTAATTACACCTTTCAATTGAACCAATCCATAACTTATGCAGCATACTTATATGTAGCAGCTCATCAATGCTTTGACCTATATATAATTCTACATGTATAATTAAACCCATCAAATATAATAGCCAAAGTAATATGCCACCGTACCTTGTAGATTCTTAAATTGCAAATTCCTTTCTTCTTGCTGCAATATTGACCACAAGCAACAGTCCCTCTTCTGTTTCCACCAAAATGAACACCGATATTCACTACCAAAATTTAAAGTACAAAAACAAACTCAAGGGGAAGAATCTTACCCAATATTGGTTTCTTCTCTGTTCCTACTTCCTCCAAAACTCTCCATCTTCCCATTTCAAGCTTTTCTGAAAAATCCATATATTGCTCCTCTATCCAATGAATTTGTCATCCAATTAAGTTCCAGTTATTAGCATCCAGACCAAATTTCAAAACCCAAGTCAGACTCATTCCTTTAAATGAGAAAACACCATATATATATACATGGCTGGTCTAAACATCTACATCTCACTTATATCCAAAAGAAAATTGTACAACATCAACCATGCCTTTAGCTCGTGGCCAAGATCATGCCACTATAATCCATGAGTTTATTATAGAGTAATTCTGCACTCAACAACACGATCAGTAAAAATTGGGTTTCTTTCTTACCTTATCAAACCACCGATTACAGGTTTCTTCATCCTTGCAATTGTAATTATGCAGGGCATCTTCCCTTCTGTTTCAGTCAACAAAATCGCCGATTAACACCGCTACCATAACTTCTTGTAAAAAACCCAATTCGAATTTGGTGATATAACCTTACCTCTGTTTTCAGTTCCCTCGCTTCTTCCCAAATCCAACTCTAGTTACCGTCGTTGCCATAGCCTCGAGCTGATTAGGAGTGGCAGCCTTGACGTTTTGATGATGGTCAGTTAGGGATGTCGTTATCCATCAAGGAGAGACAAAGTTCTGTAGGAGGAGAGCAGACGAGAAGATTCGGTCAGAGTTCTAGACCAAGTTCCACATTTAACCATTATTAAATTTATAGAAAATTTCACCCCATCTTTTTTAGCTGGATAGATTCATTTTGTTTGCTCTAATTATTTGATCCTGACCATTTTACCCTTGTACTTCAAGATTGAGATTTGTGGCTCTCAAAACGTCTGCTCTCATCCAAAACCACTCTCTCTCTCCTCTCTCCTTCGATGATGACGTCGGCTCGACCTGGATTGTGCTCACCTCCAACAACGATGTCAGCTCGACCTTAACTGTGTCTCCAATTCCATCGACGACGACCTCGCTGGATATCTGATTCATCAACAACAACCTTGACTGGATCTCCGATACCACGACCTCAACTAAATCTCTGATTCCATTGACGACAACCTCGACTAAATCTCCAATTCGGTCGACACCGACCTCAACCGAATCTCCTATTCCATCGACGACCTCGACTAGATCTTTGATTTCGACGACGGCCTCTTGCTCGACCTCGGCTGCATCTCTGATAGATGAAAGTTCTCGTCGGGCTTTGGTTTGCATGAATTTGTGTTTGACTAGAGAGAATTTTGCTTCGGATTTGTTCAAATGTGTGGTTTAAGAGTTGTGATTACAAGAGAGGGAAAGTGATGCGATCTGTATGTGAGTAGTGATCGAGGTGATGGTTTTAAGTTAATAAGGATGAAAGGTGGAGCTATGTACTTCGTGCTTTGCTTCTCCATTAATAGATGATCTAGGCAGCGGTACTGTTTGTGTTGAAATATGAATAACAAGCTAGTGTGTTCATGATCAAAAACTCTGTGCTTTGCTGATAGTCATAGAAATTCTTTTATGTTTGTGTTAGTGATAGTAATTGTTTTATATGTTTAGTTAGTATCTTTTGAATATCGTAATAGTATATGTTCGTGTCTATGTTAGTATCTTTACAACACAGTTATAGTACTCTTTGTCTCTATGTTTGTATATTTTCAAGATTATGTCAGTAATTTTCTCATTGTGTAGTAGTATCTTTTCAACACAATGATAGTAGCTTTCTAACTCTATAATAGTATTTTTTTTTCAACATGATGTCAATAACTTCTATTTTCATTTCAAATATTAATATTGTGTTGTGTTTTGTTCTTGCAGAAACTTTGGAATTGTGGAAGTAGATTTCGAAAATCATGTGAAATCGGATATTGAAGCTTTTGTTTACCAAGAAATTATCACTCTTGGAAACTGGCAGTAGCTTGCTGCTATTATTGTAGTATAATTCTGGAACTATGGTAGTACATTTTTACAACTATGGAAGTAGCTTTGTAAATAATTATATTATGGTAGAAAACAACTTCCTTTTGTATCGTTGAATGTGTTTTATTCACTCGATTGCATTACCATTTTTATTTTAGTCGTAAGTCTCTGAACATTGTTTTTTTAATCTTAGGTAGTAGCTTTTGTTCTACTTGGTAGTAGCTTTTGTTACTTACGGTAGTATCTTTTGTTGCTTGCGGTAGTAGTTTTTGTTGCACGTGGTAGTAGTTTTTGTTGCCGGTAATAGTAGCTTTTGTTTTGTTTGGTAGTAGTTTTTGTTTGTTGCAATAGTAGCTTTTGTTGTTGGTTATAATAGCTTTTCTAGCTAGGGATAGTAGCTTTTGTTGCTGGCGGTAATAGCTTTTGGTGGCAGTAGTAGCTTTTATTGGTGACAGTAGTAGCTTTTATTGGTGACAGTAGTAGTTTTTGTTGCCGGCGGTAGTAGCTTTTGTTGTTAGTAGCAGGTTTTGTTGGTGGCAGTAGTAGCTTTTGTTGCTGGCAGTAGTAGCTTTTGTAGCTAGGGATAGTAGCTTTTGTTGCTAGCGGTAGTAACTTTTGTAGTCAGTGGTAGTAGCTTTTCTAGCTAGGGAAAGTAGTTTTTGTTGCTGGTTGTAATAGTTTTTCTTGCTGGCAGTCGTAGTTTTTGTTGCTAGTAGTAGCTTTTGTTGGTGGCGGTAGTAGTTTTCATAACTGTCGGAAACCTCGCCGGAAGTCGGCCGGAGACATCGCCGGAGGTCTGCCGGAGACTTTTCCTGGGAAGAGAGTGATTGTTGATTTTTTATATTAGTGACATTTTTGTAAATTTAAGAGAGAAAATCTAATTTTTTGGTTAGATGACAGTCTGTAATTTAGTTGAGCATCAATACCCTTATTTAGGCTTGAGTGGACTTATGTGGGTAAAAATGTTTGGATGGACCTCTATATGATAAAATGTCATAAAATGGACTTATATGTAATTGACCCTTAAATTTATGACCTAAACTAGGTTGGGTTGTTCCAAGCATTCTCCATAAGGCCCAATATCAAAAAAGGTTTTCTGAGTACAATACAATACTCCAGCAACATTAGTACGTCCGAAATAAAAACCGTCTACTAAAGTATATCAGGACTTCATTTCACATAGCCACGACTTTACAGGGTCTCACACTTCAGGAACAAAGTCAATTACTTTGAACACTTAGAGTTAAAAAGCTTATTTACTTTAAACTGAAACATTTATGGGTAAAACACAAAGCTTGACCAGAACACATCAGGCATGTTTGTCGACTTGATGACATAATGTACAACAGAGTATAATCTTGAATGAAAACTGAAGCAAAATGTGAACAAGAAAGAGAAGAGATGCCCACCATTTGAGACCACCGATGGTGAAAGTGTCAGAGTAATTTCATGTCAAGACCCACCCTAAATTTTACCCTAAAACCTAGAGTAAGTAATGCGGGGACCAACTCCAAAAAAGATATTACCGAAAAATACAGCATAACCTCATTTGAAAATGGACAACCCTTCCTAAATAAAAAACCTGCAAACACTTCTAAATTCTCAAATCCAACCTTAACTTCTGGAGCCTTCGTGCTCCCCAATTTCAATCACCACCGATAAGATAATATACATCAACTTCCAATCCAACGCATTTATATCCAACCAAGATAACATACATCATCCTTTGAATATTCAAAAATGAAAACAAGCCTTCGCACACAACCGAAATATAAACAATAATCCCAAGGTAATCAGAGCTACTAAACACTAGCGGAAGCAAGAAAACATGGTAGTAGGTTAACAAGTAACCTACTGATGAAAGGTGGAAGAGATGTGGGTAATTATGCCTCGCCTCGGTCTAGTGCTAACCCGAACTCTGCAGACTGGGCATTTTAAAACGAAAGGCCCAGGGAAAAACATTTGAAACCGTTAGAGTGAGTGGACAAAAATAAATTAATAAAACATTTATGCATTCCCATTTTAATTTTCAAAGAAATTATGCTGCATGCGACAGCTCAAAAACGCTCAACTCATAAACTGACAATTTCATGACTAGCTCCGGCTAGTCTCCATAACTCAATAAAATGGAGCCTCTCGGGCTCAACTATATATTTAAACATATATGCGTATGTATTTACACTCGTCAGACTCCTTGTATGAATCCTATGAACAAATTAGAAAAATAGAAATTCATACAAGGCTACGACGCTTGCGTCTAACACTCACGTCGCGCCATAATAGAATTTTTCTGTATTATGACCGAAGAGGACGTGTGTATATATACGTGTGGACTCCCTATATGAAAACCTATATGAACCAGATTAGAAAGTAGTTTTCATATAGGGCTATGACGCTTGTGTCTAACACTCACGTCACGCCATAATGAAATTTTACCTCATTATGCCGGACCAAGCACATATGGTTAGCTAGCATTTATATACATACTATACTCACGATAACCACATACATATTCACCGAAAATCTCATTTTCGGTAAGTCCCAAAAATAATGAGAATTTGCCAAATTTCAGAAAAATCATAAATCTCAGCTGAAGAATATAAGATCAACACATAATGCATCGCATGCTATTAAATTAAAAACAAAGTCCACTCACAAATTAGGCCTAAGCCTGATGTCGCTCCGAGGCTTCTACTGCACGGGCCTCCTCTCGTCCTGTTTCAAATGTAATATTAATTTCCCAACTAAAAATCTAATATTTATACAAAATAGGCAAAATTAAACATGAGCCTCCTACACCCTCATCATTGCCCAATTTCGCCATTCTTAACTCAATATGGCCCAAACATCACCGAACATACCGGCAGCCTTAGCTCAACTTTCTACAGATTATACAAGTTTAATCCAACGGCCGGATTCTACCTTATTAATCCACCAAAATTACCAAACTTTGAAAATTCCAATTCTATCCAAAACTCCTCCAAAAATTCTAAAATTTACAACAATAACTCCCTTAACATAACCAATACAAAACCATGAAAAACCCCTAAACAACGGCGGCCGGAGGCTGACTCCGGCGACCTCCAATGCCCACTAAATTTTAACAGCAACTTCCTCTCAACTCCTTCCACAACTTTCCTAACTAGCACAAACACCAATTCCAAGCCTAACTAGGTCAATTGAACAAAAACATCACAAAAGCCCTAGAACTTCCACTCACCGGTTCTCCTTACCTAGCTCAAGAGAGGGTGAGACCTTTGGAGGGATAAACGTACGGGAGGAGGGCTTCCTTTTGAGCCTAGCAGCTCCGGCTATGGCGGCCGGGGGAGAAAGTTCCGGCGACGAGAAGCTTGGGACAGCCGGAGGTTCTGGGTGTCGTTTCTCTTTCACGGTGGCGCTAGGGGGGGCTGCCACCGGTCCAGGAAGGAAGAGGGGACAATGGCCGACCGTTTGGAACCGGAACGGCGGCGAATGGTGGCCGGACAGCCGGAAGTCCAGCGGGGAGAAGGCTCGGGGAAGGGGAGAGAAGAGAAAGGAGTGGGCTTTTTCCACTAAAGTGTGACCCGGTCCACTCCTTAATACCCACCATTCATAACATAAAACACCCCAATAAAAATACCCTAATAAAAATTATCTTTTACTAGCTAAAATTACTATTTTACCATCGTCACATTTTCTCCTATGAATAATCCCTTCAAAATAATCGTCCCTCAAAACCCCTCTAGGGACCAAATAAACTATAATCTCATTGCCGAAGGCGGTAAACTATAATCTCATTGCGGTAAAACTCTTATTAACACCAAGTTAGTAAATAAGGTAAAAAATCAAGAGTCGGGATGTGACATTTCAACCCTTCTTGAGCTCCGATGAATCACCTTTCCACATGAATGTCTTAGATGCATCGTCCTTGTTGATCATTGTCGTTCAGTTTTCTACAAAATGAGAAACAATAAACATAAATAGACAGAGGATTTGACAGTCACCCAAACCATATAATTCCAAACGAAGTTGAGATTTATATACGCACTAGCACTAACCTTGAAGATGAGAAGGAGCAGCATAGCTTGTTAGATAGAACCATTATGGCTGCGTTTGGGGGGGGGGGGGGGGGGGCTTATAAGCTCCTGTGCTTATAAGTACATAAGTTTTTGGTGTTTGGTAACCCGTACAAAAACCAATTTTTAAAAAAGTAGAAGGTGTTTTCAAGGGGAAAAGGAGAAGCTGCTCCTACCCTCCTTTTCCTTATAAGTCAGCGTGTTTTTTCGCGGGTGTTTAATGAAACTTTTAAAATGACGTTGGGTACCCCTATCGATGCCAACAAATTACATGACTGAACAGCCTGCGAATCCATTCTCTCTTTCTACATGACTAACGCCTGCGTATCCATTCTCTCTCTTTCTGTTCGTCGCTAAGCTTGAGATCTGCAACTACTCATCAAACTTCTGATCAGCAACAACTCTCTTTTTCTCTCTCTAATCTCTGAAAACCCAAACACACCACCACCATGGAAACACAAAACGACAACGTCTCTTCATGGAGCTCCGATATGAATTGGTCTATCGCCGGTGGCACTCTCGTAGATCGCGTCACCTTCGAGTCCTCCTTATCTCCAATCGACGGCGATGCTCCAAATTCCACTGCCGGATCCTCCCTTATTCTTCACCCTCCGTCACCAGATTCTGGACCTTGCGAGATCACCATTAATTTTACACAAAACTACTCATCAAACTTGAGAAACCAGAGCTCACAAGTAATCAATTTCATTTCTCCCTCTTGTTCGTCTCTAAGTTTGAAACTTAGCAATATCTTTATGCCTTTTTGTATAGTTTTATTGGGTTTGGATGAGTTATCTCTCTCCCGGCCCTCTTCTTTGTCTCTAAATCTCAATTTTTAAATCCAAGAGTGATACTTTCTTAGCTGCCCCTTGATTATTGTTACCCGTAGTAGAGGTCCTTATTTCATCCATCTGGGTCTATTTATCGTAATTTGTAGAGCTTCGATGTTGAATGAGGTTTTCAACAAGCCAAATAGTAAAATAAGATTCAAGATTATCAAATAGCTGCCATGTCCATTGAGTTAGCAATAATCTAATTATGCAGATGCGTATTAAACTTTAGTTTATGATACAATTTTTGTGGTCTTCTAAGTTTAGGTACATATACATGTCATGTCCTGCCAATTTAGACACTTCTACTTCTTACAATGAACTAATAAATGTGTATATGCGACTAGCTATATTTATATATCTGGTATCTGATATCTAGTCCATTAGCTTGATGTGCAATCTTCATATGAAGAATTGTATCATAGTTTAGATTCTTTTAGGCTCTGCCTCATCATTGGTAATGTGTATGTGGATATGTAACCTTGTGTACTCTGTATTTTTACTCATGAAGTAGCAATACTTTTTAGCGTATATAAAAACAGTGGAAATTTGGTTTGGTATGAAACTATGAATGCAATTGAACATAACAGAGTCCAAGAGGATCTAATTTTGCAATGTTTGATAGAAGACTTGGCACCTTCCTGATGGTAATACTCAAATATTATGCATGTCTTGTGTTGATTTGTGTCATTGCTCCTTGTCTACCTAGATGGGAAAATACTCGACTGTTTGGAATGAGGCATGAGTAGATGTACATTTCAGTTTTGAACTGAGGCCTCTCTTGTCAACTGCAGGGTTTCTAATGTTTGATAGAAGACTTGGCACCTTCCTAGTGCTATGGTGAACCAAACTTCAAGCCTCAGAAACAAATGTTAGTTTAATTGTGTAACACCCTGACCTTAAACTTATTTGAATAAGTAAATAAGCTAATTCCCAAATACCATCACAGTTGCAAAACAGATCAGCAACCTAAATCAAAAATCAATGATAAGTCATTCAACTCAATCTCAAAATCGATTACAACTATTGGACAATTCTCATAATCTAGTATCCCAATTGTTACTCAAGATCTTACCGTAGGTAGTGTCAATTTTACCTTTCACAACTCTAGCCACAGCCATAATCAAAGCCGATTTGGGCTTGTCGGCACCGCTGGGATGAAGTGAATGGACGACGAACCGTTGTAGGACGATGGTCTTGGGAAAGAATCTTGGCTGGGGTCTTCCCTCCAACTAGGTTGTCCCCCTAGAGGTCCTTCTCCCCTCCTTCTCCAAGACCAAAAAACCAAAATCGGAGAAATGCCCGAGAGATAGAGAGAGACCATGAGAGTTCTAGAGAGGAAGAGAGCCCCCTAGAAGCTTCCCCTCCTCTTTCTTTCATTTTTTTTTCTTATGTCGGTCGCTTTCCCACCGACCTTCAACTCCAAATATACAAATATACATATATTTTCCAGTTAGCACTAGTGGATTATGGATCTTAGCCGACGGAAAAATTAAATTCCGTCGGCTAAGATTTTCATAGCCAACGAACCTACTTTCGTAGGAAGGGTGAACCGACCCGTCGGCTATGATTTTCTTATCCGACGGAAAAATTTGGACGGGAATTTCTGTCGGTTAAGTGGATCTTAGTCGACGGATAATTCATGTCGGTAAGTATTCGTCGGCTAAGATGTTTTCAGTCGACTAGAAAAAATTTTCGTCGACTAAGTAAGACTAAGTCAATGGAAAAATCCGTCGGTTAAGAAGATAAAGCTGAATTATTCTCTGACAACGCGCAGAAGGAATCTTCCGCTCAATTTTCAACCCCGCTCGGCACATAATGTATCATTCCTGCAAAAACCTCCTCCTCTATCACCTGCTCTAAATAAAACACCTCCCCGACGTCGCCGAAACACCTCTTGCCATGAATTGAAGTTCAAGCAACTAATCTAGCTAGCATTTTGATTGTTGGTACATATTCTTCAACCTTTGTTATACATTTTCGACAGAATTCGGTTCACCGATCATATTTACCGGCAACTCTCCGGCTATATTCGGTTAATTTGTATTTTTATTGTGTGTTTGTGTGTGTGTATATATATACATATATACGATTAATTATATATGGTTTGATTAATATATTCTATATATATTAATTGTGTGTGGATTATTGATTATATATATATATATATATATGCATGTATACGTATATTGTGTGTATATATATATATATGGATGTATATATATGTGTGAATTTTTAATTTGTTGATTGTATATATTAATTTTGTTTATGCATATATATAGATTATATTATGTATATATAGATTATATTATATATGTTGTAGAAAATGATGATGTTTATTAAATCAATGTATGTATATAGGTATATATATATATATATATATATATATATATATATATATTATGTATGTGATTAATGTATTCATTATCTTTTTTTATGTAAATAATGATGTGTATTAAATGATCGATATTTTGATGATGATATTTTCGTGGTGATATATTAAAACAATATTTATTTTCGTGATAATATTTTCGTTTATGATCGATTATATTAAATTTGTGTTTGAGATCATATATATATTTCATTTTGTTTATGCTTACATTAAATTTTTATTTTCAGTTAGTGCTTAGATATATTTAATCATTTATTTTCGTGATGATATCGATATTTTCATGCATATATATATATGGTCTTAAATCAAGAATTTGATTTGATGATGTTTTTGTTTAAATCAGTTATTTTCGTCACATTATGTTTTCGTGGTGAATACGTACCATTGTTTACGTGAGTAGTACTTTTATAGTTAGATTTTTCGTTTCCCCTTTTATTACAGGTTACAACATGGCCGACAGGAGCTAGATGCAGTTACATAGAGGGCATCCGCGATACATGAGAGGAATTTTTGAATTTATCGAGTTTGTCCGTGGCAAGACTTCTCCTGGACAACTTTTCCACATTTGTCCATGCGGAAAATGTCGCAACAGATCTGCCAATTCTGTAACTTTTGAGGACATGTATGTTCACCTGTCACAATACGGTATTTGTCCCAGTTATACCACTTGGACATGGCATGGCGAAGCAAGTGAACATATGCCCACACTTGTAGATATTCAAGCACAACGTAACTAGGGTGAGTCTTCCTCTAGTGCCAATTTCAGGGACCCTGGTGTGATGACTTTCTTAAACGATGCATTTCCATCCGCCTCAGCATACGATGGAAGTGTTCCACAGGACAACAACAATACAACCTTCCCTAATGTCTCCCAGGTCGGCAGTAGTGACTATGATAGTTATAACAGGCTTATGCGGCAAGCACAGACACCACTGTACCCCGGAAGTGAGCATTCTGTGTTGAAAACTGTCATGAAGCAGATGAGTATCAAAAAGAAGAGGAACAAGACCGTTGCTTGTTTTAACGATGACATTGCACTTCTGAAGGAGTTGCTTCCTGCTGACAACAACTGTCCGGAAAATTATGACAAGGTCAAAAGCATCTTGAGTGAGTTCAGTCTTGAGTACATCAAGATAGATGCATGCGTCAATAACTGCATCATGTACTATAAAGGTTATAAGGACGCATTCGAGTGCCCACACTGCTATGAGCCGAGGTATGAACCACACGCTCGTTCTAGACAGACAGACCCCATTCCTAGGAAGGTTCTTCGCTATTTCCCATTGGGTCCTCGTCTACAACGTCTCTACATGTCTTCACATACGTCCAAGCATATGAGATGGCACCACGAAAGGCACCAGCAAGAGCCGGATAGGCCTAGGGTAGATCCGAATAATCTCACACACCCCGCAGACGGGGAGGCTTGGAATCACTTTGACCGTTCATTTCCTGATTTTGCCTCTAAATGTCGAAATGTCAGACTTGGACTAGCAACAGACGGATTCAATCCTACTGGAGACATGAATAACTCTTACAGTATATGGCCTGTGATAGGATTTCCGCTCAACTTGCCTCCAAACATGTGCATGAGGACGGAGTATAATTTTCTTACTATTTTAGTTCCGGGCAAGTATTCTCCAGGAAAGTGCTTGGACGTGTACATGAGGCCATTAATCGACGAGCTCCTACAGTTATATGAAAATGGAATCCATACTTTTGACAGGTATAGTAAGACTTACTTCTTCATAAGAGCAGTGGTTCTTTTTACCGTCAATGATTTTCCTGCTTACGGGATGATGTCTGGTCTGTCTGGTCAAACTACCCATGGATACAAGGCGTGCCCTGTATGTATAGACGAGGTCGATTCCAGTCATCATGCCCACAGAGTTGTTTACTTAGGATCCCGTAGATGGCTTCCATCGGATCACCCGTGGCAGTACGATGCACAAGCATTTGATGGGACTGTTGAGCATGGCCCGAAACCCGAAGGGAGGTCTGGTCAATGGATTCTGGATATGTTGAACCAGCACTGGTTTGGAATTTTAAACAGCGCTAGGTATGTAAACGACCAGAATCCTCCCACCCCTGAAGAGTTTAAGTATTGGACGCATAGGAGTTCATTCTTTGAGTTGCCTTACTAGTCGACGTTGAAGATCAGACACAACTTAGACGTCATGCACATAGAGAAGAATGTTTGTGACAGCATCCTTGGAACAATTCTAGACATCAAAGACAAGACCAAAGACACCGCCAAAGCTCGTGCTGACCTTCAAAAGATGGGTATACGTCGAAAGCTATGGATAAAGCTGAACAAAAAGACCGGTAAACATGTAATGCCTCAAGCAGGCTACACGGTGGTTCCTAATAAGAGGTCGGAGATATTTAAGTGGCTTCGTGAGGTTAAGTATCCTAGTGGGTATGCTGGAAATATAGCTCGATGTATTAAGATGGGGGAAAATAAGATTATCGGGTTGAAGACCCATGACTGTCATGTTCTGCTGCAACATCTTCTTCCTGTGGTCACTCGCCCGTATTTGCAGAGTAATGTGGTTGACACGTTGGTGGCTTTGTCCAACTTCTTTCAGAGGTTATGTGCTAAAGAGCTAAAAAAGTCAGACGTCCGGTCATTGCAAGACGATATTGCGTACATCATGTGCAAGCTGGAGAGGATCTTCCCCCCCCCCCCACTTTCTTTAGCATCATGGTTCACCTCATGCTCCACCTTCCTGAACAAGTGTTGCTTACGGGTCCAGTACAATATACCTGGTGTTATCCAAACGAGAGGTATGTATGCAGTCTATCCTTTTGTCAATAAAGTCTCACATAACATGAATTTTTGCAATAACTCTTTATTTTGCAGGCAACTTGAAGATTACAAGAAGACAAACAGGAACAAACGTTTTTCTGAAGGTTCGATCACAGCGGCTTACATTTCTAGTGAGTGTGTAATCTTCTACAACACATATCTTAATGATGAACACACGGGAGGGGAATCTTCAAGAGGGGGAAATCAATTCCATTTATCAGTTGTTTCCGACGAAGTACAACCGTATGACAAGCTAGGTAGGGAATATAGATTGAGTCGCGAAGAATTGAAGGAGGCTCATTGGTGCGTCCTTCAACATTGCGATGAATTGGAGGATTATCTGGAGAAACATTTGAGCAGGCAAAATGGGAATGAAACCATTCACAAGAGAGATTTTCCTGACTACTTCCCGATTTGGGTACATTCTTCTCAAGTTACTTATAAATTTAATTTATTTCTCATCATTTTGTTTGACTAAATTGCGTTATTTTGCAGATGATGCATATTCAACGAACCAATGTGAATTTTACGACCCCGAGCTGCACTATTTGGCTGGCGGACCGCTGAAGCACAGAGCACATGCGGGATGTTTTGTTAACGGGGTTAAGTTTGTGACATCAGAACGAGATGATGGTCGCATCACCTAAAACAATGGAGTTATGGTTGAGGGCAAGTCTCACAACTACTACGGGGTGCTTATCAGCGTTATCGAACTAATCTACAGGAACCGTATGCCGGTCGTGTTGTTCAAGTGCAAATAGTTCAATACTGACCCAAATATTTGCAGGAGTACGGTTACAGACCATGGTTTGTTATCAGTGAACACAAACACTTCATAGTATGAGAATGAGCCGTTTGTTATTGCCGCCATGGCACAACAAGTCTTTTATCTTGATGATCCGGCTATGGGTGAGGGTTGGAAAGTGGTGCAGGTAATGTCACATAAGAATATATGGAGTGCAGCTACATTGAGAGTGGATGAGGGTACGGAACCGAGCCCTGTACCGAACGACCCATATCAAGAGGAAACTCCACCTGTAATTCCCAATGACGTGGACATTCGCGTCAACGACCAACACGTTCCGGCCATTACAGGTTACATTAAAGTTACTATGCCCGAACCCGAAGAAGATGACGAATACGAGGACGAAGAAGATGAGGATTCAGAGGAATTCAAGGAGGATGATGATCCCGAAGACCAAGATTATGAAGACGAGTATGATTAAATCTTAATTTGGGGATGTATTATATTCTTTCATCGGTTTATTATGAATTTGCATAACTTCGGAGATCGATGTATTAACAATTCTATTTTCATATATATATATATATATATATATATATATATATCGATCGATCGAAACACTTTGCGTCAAATGTTCACGGCCTTTATTATTATTACTATTCTTGTTGCAGATTTGGTCATGAATTTTAATTAGGAATTATAGATCGGGAAGTCATAGCAAATAAGAAAGAATTTGACAAGAATTTATTTTCCTAGCTGACGGAAACTTAACTTTCCGTCGACTAGGAACATCTTAGCCGACGAATTACATATTCCGTCGACTAAGATTTTTTGGCGGTTTTAGAATTCGACTGTTTTTTATTTCGCAATTTTTTCCCTAGCCGACGGAATATTAGTTTTCTGTCGACTAGGACTTTCTTAATCGACGAATTATTTATTTTCCGTCGACTGAGATGACGAAAATTTTGGCGGTTTATTATTGCGCTTTTTTTTTTCCGCGAAAATTGAAATTTTCTTAGCCGACGAATCCTTTCCGTCGCCTAAGTTATTATTGACTAACTATAAAACCCTATCTCGTCGACGTTTTTTCTCTTTACTCTGTTTGATCTCGCCTCCACTCCGCTGCCGACGAGCTCCGATCCTCCACCCGACCACCACCGTCAACGCCATCTCGTCCGACCCCCCACCTCCACCCCAACCGACTAGGACACTCACCTCCACCTCAAGCATCCCTCTTCGACACCCATCACCTCGTTTAACTCCACCACCCAATCCGAGCCTCCTCCACCGCCTCTTACACCCATCACCGCCTCCTAGACACCACCACCCCAACTGACCTAAACCCTAAGCGAACTCGTCCGACCGCCTCTCTCTCTCTCTCTCTCTCTCTCGCCCTCACCCTCACCCTCACCCTCACCAGTTCCTCCACCCAAACCGACAGCCCAAAACGTCGTCCTCCGTGTGTTTGGCAGGTTCGTCTCTTAAACTCTCCGATTTTCTTACTCTGTGAATTGATGAATTCATCTCTGTGAGCCTCCTCTTCTGTTCATTTGTTCTTCAGTTCAATTGATGAATTGATGAATTCATATCTCTGTTTGTTTAGTAATATATGTGTTTGATTTGTGGAGAAATGTTGTGAATTGTTTAGAAAGTGTGCATGAATGCCCTTAATTGATAGTTTTTCGGAGATCATATCTGAACTTGGTTTTCGATTTGGTAAATTCCAAGAGATTAGAAGTTAGTGGAAGTATTAGTGTGGAAGGATATCAGGTTGAAGCCTATGCAGGCAGGGGCGGAGCCAGCCCAGTCAAGCCTAGGTGAGAATCAAAACTAGAAAAAAAATACCACATCCCATGTGTAGCTACTGTGTGTTTAGTTCTTTGATTTAATTAAGGTTGATCTAGCTGTGTTTAGTACTTCGATTTTCTCATGGGCTACTGTGTGTTTGTGATTTGTGTTTAATTAGTACAAAATAACTATTGTGTGTTTCCTCATAGAAATATATATATTGCAAGTGTGATGCTATAGCAGCTGTCGAGTTTCATTGAATTTTTTTCGAGTGTGAAACTGAATTTGCTTTTAGTTACAAAGTAGTGTCTTTTGTGTTGGTGACCTTATGATCAATGTGCATTTAGCTGGTTATGTTTGTGTTATTGTGCTGCCGGTTGATTTTGTTTTGTGGCTCTGATTTTAGAAAATGTAGAGAATGGAATTATTGACTGGCAGAAAGTGTATAGATAGGTAAAGACATAGGAATGAGATATATCATGTAGGTACAACTTGTTAATCATAGAAGCCTTGATTCAGTTGGTAATCTGTCCAGCTTAGTAAAGTACGGATGATCTATCTAGTATATGTTAAATGTGATTGCAAGAAAGATGCTCAACAAACTCCCATTTCAAGAGACCAACTGATCTATCTTTTGTGTATATATATATGCTGGTAGAGCACACCTAGCAAGCTATATATATATAAATCTTCTGCATGCATGAAGTTCTTAGAGGCCTAGTTAGGACGGCCTTGAGATATATATGATAGATTTTTACATGAATTGAGGTATGTAAGAATCTATACCTTGTTATGTTTAATTAACTTGTTATGTTTAAAGATGCCGATCATTGGGAAGAGGAAGCAATTCTCAAAGAGGGCTCAACAGATGATGGAGGCCTTACGTAACCAGGCTACTGCCAGCCAGCCCACACCTTTGCCGGCCGGAAGAGTACTACCAGGGGCTCCTCCTTTGCTCATCAGGCCGCCCTTTATACCATCCAATACGACTTCCACTGTTGGGGCGACAACCAGAACCACTGAAGCGTCGTCCACATCGGCTTCCGAAACCAGCAGGCCCATCCCTAGTGCCCGCTGTAAAGCAAAGGCCCCCACCACAGGTAATGATGTTTCTTCTTCTTGGCATATATCGGGGTTAAGTTTCCGCAAAAATAAAATTTTAAAAAATCTTTTAATTTTTTAAATAAAAAAAATTATATTTTTAAATAAAAGAATAAAAAAATAAAAAAATCGTTTATTTTTTAATTTTCTTGGCATGATTAAAAGGCTTATTTTTTGTAGTTTTATTTATTTATTTAAAATAATAAATGTTTTAAAATTAAAAAATTAAAACAATTATTATTCTTTTACTTTTATTAACTTGAATCTTTTTTGCAAATGATACCTAATATTTTGTTTTATTTATTGTAGATCCCCCACCGAAAAAGAAACAGGGTTTTGTGTGTGGAAAGGCAACGGAGGCGTTATGCAAGAAGCTAGGGGGGAGATACCGATAGAGTATTGCCCTCGTATGAAAGGGCCCAAGGTTCAAGCGGTCAACAGTCTTTTGGTCAAGGACATTGGGTCGGCCATACGTAGCCTGGTTAGAATGAGGGCTAGGACGTTCCACGACCTTGAGGAATCGGAACAGTGGAAGGTGTGGAACGCATTGTCGGTAAGTACATAAAAATTAATTTACTTAGTTTGGTTTATTTGAATAGTTTTCAATTAATACTTTTGTTGATGTATTAATTTATTTTTATTTCTTAGCCATGATACATGTGGGACAACAATGACATTGTGACGGTGAGGTGGATCATGGACACGGCACAGGCTAGGTACAAGGAGTGGAAGTGCCAGTGTCACTATGTCTACCAGGAGCATGGACCAGAAGGGATGCCGATGGAGTTCTATGGGAGGGAGGATGAGTGGGCCTTTCTCTGCACGCATTTTGAGAGCGACGCGTTCAAGGTTTGTGTATATTGCTTTTTTTTTGTGATAATGTTGACCACTATATTTTAGAGTAATATATTATTAATTTTGTTACAATAATATATTTTTTCAAGCATTTTTAGAATAATATATTATTAAATTTGTTCTTATTAAAAAAAATAAAATTGTAAAACTTAACATTGCCGACGATTATGCATGATGATTTTGTGGCTTCGGTTATGCTATTTATTGCCATGTTTTAGGTTTATAGAATAAAATATTATTATTTTTTTTTTTAATTAATAAAAAAATATAATTAATGATATTTTATTTATATCGCGTATTAGAAACTCTCGAACGCGAACAAGAAGAACCGTGGTAAGAAGACGATGCACCACCACAGCGGGTCTTCTCCTATTGTCTACATCATGGAGGATCTGAGGAACAAAGGTGAGCCCTTGCCGATCATCAAGGGATTCGAGCAGAGCTATGTGAGACCCGGTGACGAAGTGGCCACCAAGAAATACGTAAGTATATTTTCTTTAATTATTTAATTAATTATGTCTCTTTGATTTAGATACTTAGTATTAATTAAGAATTATGTTGGTGTTGGTGTAATTGTTGTTGAATTATGTGGTTGGTGTATTCCTTGGTGTTTTGTTTATGCAGGAGAAGATGCTTGCGGAGGTCGAAAGCCGAAAGACAGACTTGAAGAAGATAAATCCGGAAGCTACAGTGGAGGAAATGATGGAGATCATTCAAACACAACAAATTGATGTGTTGGATGCTGTGTTGGACAAGCGCAAAGGGAAGGAGATACGAGGGATGAGACTAGTAGGTGAGCGAGACTTGAGCCAGTCCTCGTCCGGTTCGACCTTGCGGAGTCGTGCTCCTCCAAATCAAGACAGGGAAAGGATTGAACGCCTTGAACGAGAGGTCCGTGAGTATAAGGAGCGGATTGAGATGGCTGAGGCCGAGTCTGTGTGGTACCGTAATTAGTACACTAGTGTTAACTCACGGATGGACCAGATCTTCTCTCGCTTAGGTCTAGAACCTGAAGGTCCGACTCTTCCTCCTCTGCCTTTTACGGCTCCTCCTCATTCTTCTCCGGGTCCTCCTCCTCCTCCTCAGTCATCTCCGATTCCTCCTCCTACTCAGTCGTCTCCACCTCCTCTTCCTACTCAGTCGTCTTCGGCATTTGTTGATGACGATCAGTTTTTGAACCTCTATTAGTCGAATTTTAGTTTGTATGAACACAATTTTAATTATTAATGCATAATTTTTATATTATTAATGATTCGATCTATATATTTAGTTTTAATATAATTATTTCTAGAACAACCGAAACATATATCTATTTTATCGGTAAAAAAATTAAAAACCAAAACAAATAATAATTTGTGAAAAAAAAAATTCTAAAAAAAAAAATTCTGATCACCTTGGTTGACGGAAAATTGAAAATCCGTCGGTAAGGGTATAAACCTTACCAACGGAAAATTATATTTTCCGTCGGCTAAGAAGCAACAGATTCATGACCATATCCTCGGCTAGATCTTAATCGACGCGAATTTTCCGTCGTCTAAAAAACTGACATCCTAGCCGACGGAATATTTCGTCTGTAAAGAAGCCACCTTTTGTCGTTTAGGTAAATGTTAGTTGACGGAAATATAGCCGACAGATTTTTTCCATCGTTTAGGAAACAATAACTTAGTCGACGGAATAGTCGTCGACTAAGATCCGTCGATTAAGATATAACTTAGTCGACGGAAATATATGTTTCCGTCGGCTATTGTCTTAGCAGACGACTGTTAACCGACGGATGTTAGTCGACGACTATTCCGTCGGCTAGGATCTTAGTAGACGGAATATGTTTCTTAACCGACAGATTTTTTCTGTCGGCTAAGAGCCTTAATCCACTAGTGTAGTTAGCGGCCCAGATAAAATATTGTCCAATTTGAATGGTCCATATCACACCATAATTATTGTCTTTATCTAAAATGAATTTTCTTAAATTCCAAACTTCAAAATCAAAAGTAAAATACATCAGAACCTTAAAAATATCCTCGAAAATTTATTTATCAATCGAGATTATAAAGTAATCCTCAAACAATCTCAACATAATTAACTCGATAAATTTCCAGGGCTCACAATTATCTAGCATCTTATTTTCCATCGAGGTTCAAAAAAAAAAAATCTTCTGACAAACCTCACTTTAACTTACCAGATAAATTATGGTCACTTGAAATGTAACACAGACTCAGTCACAATCACCATATCGATCGACAGATAATTCATCAAAATAGCAACAATGAACTCAGCAATAAAATATCTGAGGCTTACACATAAAAATATTTAACAAAAATTAACCGAATATTACAAATTGTGATGGGTATGATTTTTTTAGTTATCATAGAAGATATAGAATATGTGTTAAGGAGAGAGCATGAATATTTTAAAGTTATGATCTCTTGTTTGGATTATTCTTCGGGTTCTTTGTTTCTCCTAGTTATTTAGATGAATGTTTTTCTCTCAAACTTACGTCATTTTTTGAATGCGTGAGCTGTATCAAATAAAATGATAGATTTTGGAGTAAGGCTAGCTTTTGCTCGACTCCTTCTGAAGTTGGTGTATAGCAGATTAGCAGGTTGCAGCAATTGTGAGCAATACTATAGATAGTGTAGCAGGCGCGTAGTTTATCCTGGTCACTATTGTTGCCCAGTAGCCAAGACAAATCTGAATGTGCAAGTTATGGTTCTTCTAATAGAGTTTAAATTGATAAACATTTAATTGTCTCATTGTCTATGTTTAATAATATAATTTGAACAATTTGAACGGGTAGGATGAACAATTTATCATTCTGCATTAGTGTGTGTTTTTTGTAGGAAATGTGCTCTTTTAGCAGTGCGACTCAATACTTGTATAAATTATTTTAATATTTATCATATGAACATCATGATTTATAAAAATAAATAGTAAATAATTTATATGGACATGAAGTTATTTTTATGGTTTGTAAAAATAACCAAAAGATAAATTATAGTATAAGAAGTTAGTTTTAGTTTCATGTCCAAATTGGTCATTCTGCAAGCTGGAAGCACTTTTAATTTTCAATTTATCAAACATCTTCCACTGCTTTTAACACTCACAGCACCTATTAAAAGTCAGTTTATCAAACACTCAGTTATACTTTACTTATCAGTCACTTGTTCTCAGGAATAAGTAAAAGTCAACTTTTTTTATAAGCTCAGCTGCACCAAACTCAGCCTATTAAACCCACATATCACTTCACTGTCTCCAACAAATGTACCACACTACTTGCGCGCACTACTTGTGATACCAAACTCTACTTGTCTTAATTATCATTCACCAAACTCTATTGGTCTTTATTGTCATCCACCAAACTCTTTAGGTTATTTTGGATCACATAATGTTGGATAAGGTTTAAAGATATAAAATATTTATTTAGACTCGTTTGGGACTTCCAAATCTCCTCACATCTCCTTTTGCACCCTTTACACCTCTTTCTTGCTTTCAAAAACCAAAATTTTGCGCTAGGCTATTAAGCCAAAAATCCGAAACTAGGCCTGAAATCAGTTTAAAGGATCCGAGTTTCTTTTATGAAGTTTGACAGCGTTTGAAAGCCCAGTCCAAAAACAATATAAACAGGTTCAGGCCCAAGTTTAATGGGCCTGATATTTTCGGGTGGTGAAAATCCACCTTCTACCCAAAACCTTGTTTCTATTTCTAAACTTGACTGTGCAAACACTAATTGGATGATGATGCAGGATAATAATGAAACTATGACACGCACGAATACAGAATCTTACAGAGGTTAGACAAAACTTTGCATATGTCATATGCAGTGATCTCTCTTGGGAATCACTAGATGTCTTCGCGCATATCTTTGAGGAGCCGGTACATACCTTCATGTACCTGCACAGAGAGAAACGTCAGGAGTCAAGACCGTTGTTGCTGACATATGACTCTTCGATGCTTAATTTAACGGGTGTCGCTTCGTGTGATAAGTGCAACATAGTTTAATGTTGGAGCTTACCTATTTTAGAAGGTTATGCATGTTATGTAGGTTAGACTTGGGAATCACGTCAGCCCCCATCAATGTGGGGCTGGTCCCTAGCTATGGCAGGCTTGATGTCGGTGGAGATCGACCTCCATTCTCGTCGAACCTAGCCTTGGCCATTCTTAATTATGGCTACAAATCATATGCAACTCTTTATTTTCATGTTTTACAACAAATTTGCTGTAATTCGTATTAAAAAAGTATCGATGGAAATAATTCACTATGCATAAACCTAGTCAACAAAGGGTTGCCATATTGTTAATTTGATACAAAAAAGAAAAGTCTCCCCAGGGTTTAATTTTCTCGTGGGTTTCACATGTTCTTTTGGCAATTCTCTCTTTTTGCAAGATGGTATCCAGGTTAGCAACATGGCTTGCAATCTTGGAGAAATGGTCGACCTTCCTTTCGTGCTGCCGATGCACCGTGCACTGGCGTTCTCTTGGCACTCGTAAGAAGTGGGAAGACCTTTGTCTTCCAAGAAGGAGGTGCTGAAAGCTTCATGGCAATTATGGCTTATCTAAGATATTTGAAGAATTTCCTCCAAATTCGGGTGCAAGGTGACCGGTATGTATTCTGATTTAACATGGTGAAAGAGTGCAACCAGATCGTCACCAGCGGCCCTGGTTTTATGGCAAGTCCATGTTTGCCCTAGCAAACTACAATGGACGGACGACAACAGAGGCGGTTCCGATCAACACAATCCCGGTCTAGGTTGAGATCTTTGGTCTCCCACCGGATATTATGACGAAGTAGGCTCTCTACATGGCGGGTGCAACCCTAGGGAAGATCATTCACCATGATACCCCTAATCTGATTTCCGGCCCCTGAGCTCAAGTCCGAATTGAGCACCGCATCGACTCCCCCGTGAAGCAAGCCTATTCTCCAATGGTGTTCGATTTTGATGAAGCTAACGATTTCGATGAGAGGATGTGAGGGTATTGCAGGATTTATGGGTTGCTTGAGCAACCGGTGGGTGCCTGTCGTGGTCCGCTAGATATACCGACGACCATAAGGAACAGGTTACCTTCTGAAAACCCTAATCCTAGTGTGGCAGGTCCCTCTGGTTCAGTGTGTGTTCCTAACCAGTTCCCAAACTCTAGTCTTCGGCTTGCTCAGCCGTGTTTGGCTCTTGTGAGGCCTTTGGTTTTTCATCAGCCAGCAATGCCTTTGCCGGTGCTGATTTCGAGGGCCATCACCATCTCAAATCCCTCGCTAGCAGGGATGAAGTGGGCTGATGGAAATTGATATGGGGAAAAGTCACATAGGACCTACAACGATAATGCAGGCTGTGAGTGCAGACCTGGGTCCTATTGAGCTTTCTCTGCCTAACTTTGCAGGTTCGCTAATAGTCTCTCCTCCGAAGAAGCACAAGCTTGGTCTGCCAGTGGGTTCCAAAAACAGGTCGAAGGAGGATGATGTTCATCCCTGGAAGCTCAAGATCAATACTAATGCAAAGTGATGAAACAGAAAAAGCACACGCGAGGTGTCAAACGAATGCTAGCTTTAGAAGGGTTTCCGGAGGTGTAGACTGTTCTAGAGATGGTGGCAATGGAGGATCCCGGGGCGACCTCTGCGTAGGATGGTTCCGGGACTGTCCAATAAATCAGGATTAGGGCATATGCCCAATCATGTTGGTCATTTTTACCGAACTTTGGTTTTGCTTTTATTTGTGTTTTGTTTTTTCTGCTTGGTTGAACTACATGCTAGTTTCATTTAGTTCGTTCTCGAGCTATCTAGCATGGCTTATATTATCATGTTCTTACGTGCTATTTTTGTTTGGTTATGAATATCAAAGGCTTCATGTCTATGTTTCAAAAAAAATAAAAAATACACTAGCCACAAACCTGTTTCCTATTATTCTGAATATATTCCCTAATATCTTGTGCTTGCTATAAATGGTGAAGCAAATTTTTCACAATACATGACAAACATGTCATCCCATCAGTAACTGCTACATAGTTAGACCTTGTATAATTTGGTAACATTTCTCAGGTGTATCGGACTATCGAGCAACTCTTCCTACCGGCCAAATGGTTGCCATTGAAAGAGCTATACGGGAAGCTTTGCAAGGTGCGCCTGAGTTCATAGCCTGAGTACACCATAAGAGTCTTGTCAGCCTAGTTGGGTTTTGTTTGGAGCAAGATGAACAAATGTTGGTATATGAGTATGTTCCAAATGGTGATATGCTGGATAGTCTTTCAAGTATTTCATGCAGTTCTACCTTCAAATGTGAACTCTAGGACTTTCAGGCCTATTTTTCTCTTGGGTAGTGTGGATTAGATTTTGGAAGGGCATCATATTCTCTAAAAGGTTCAACTATCTCATGTACTTGACTTCTTTGCCCCACAGCGGCAGATTGTTATAAAGGGTTAACACCCAGCTTAAAAAAATAAAAACTATATGTTTAATTCCTTATATAATAAAATAAAATACTTAAAAATCTTAGACACACTACCAGGAGAAGTACTTTAGCCGACGAATTATTTTCGTCGGCCTGTTACACTAACTCGTCGGCTAAACTCTTAGCCGACGAGGCTTCGTCGGCTATAGTGTCGTCGGGAAAGGGTCCTCGGCGCTGACTTTAACCGACGAACCCATAGACCGTCGTCGGCTATTGTCCATACTTTAGCCGACGACGAATTTGGTCGTCGGCTTTTGTTCATGAATTTAAGCCGACGAAACAGACTCTATCTTTCGTCGGCTATACTCCCAGACTTTAGCCGACGACTTAAACCGTCGTCGGCTATACTCCCAGACTTAAACCGACGACACAACACGTCGTCGGCTATACTCCAAGACTTTAGCCGACGAATATCTCAGTTTCGTCGGCTAAAGTATATAATTAAAAAATTAAAAAATAGAGCCTCTTTCGTCGGCTATAGTGAGTTTAGCCGACGAAACATGCCATAATTCGTCGGCTAAACTATATAAAAATAAAAATAAAAATACTATAGCCGACGAATTGTGGCGTATTTCGTCGGCTATAACTCCATTCCAGTATAAAAAAAATACACAAAATTTTTAAATTACCATTCCAAGCAAGCTGCAAAATACACCAAAAGAATTCCATATATATAACCAACAATAAACACATAAAACTATATAAGGTATCAACTACACAAAATCTAAATGATCTAAATCAATATCCGGATCTGGGGCCTGCTGGTGAGAAGATTCCGGCAGCTCAGGTATGTCTATAGGCGCAGGCATGGGCGGAGGTGGAAGTCCCTGAAGCTGGGCAGCTGCTAAATCCTGGAAGTACTGGTACATCTGCTTCTGCTGGGCATGTAGGGCTCTAGTATAGGATCTATATTCGGCGAACTGGGCGGCATGAGCGGCAGCCTGAGCGTCAGCATGAGCAGCCTGAGCGGCTTGCTCTCTCCGTAGTCTCTCAACTTCTGACTCTAGCTGAGTCGTCCTGCTGCTGGTCGAGGCTGCCTTTCGTTGAAATCCTGGAGTGGTCTTCAAGATCCCCTGGCCCTTCTTTCCTAGACCCCGGCAGTAGAAGTTGTTTTCTCGCGGTGGGAAGGCTGTGCCCATGATCCTCGCCCCAACCCTCAGATCTGAAGTGTCGATCCGGGAAATGGCTTCGGACATCTCTTCCTCCTGCGTGTCCGGCCATGTCTCCCTCACTATAGCACTCATCACCTCGTCACTAGCCTCCCTCACCCTTGCCTAATTGGATAGAAAAAAAATTATTAATTAACATTTTAACATATATATTAGTAAAATTAAAAATTCCGTAAAAATGAAAGATTACTTACTATATCCTCCTGGGAGTCAGGATATGCCTTCTCGTACGTATAGACGTACTGGTTGACCTCTGGATGTTCCCTGGCCGCCTCGTCCATGAAGACAGCGAACGGTCTAGAACCGGCATGATGGTTCCTTGTGTTGCGTTGCCGGTTCTGAGCGTTCGCCCGGGAAACCGCCTTCAAAGAAAAAAGTAAACTATTAGTAAAATATTTTAAAACGCACGTACTTAATGATAAATTAACTAATTAATTTATTTAAATACCTGTTTACGAGGGTTGTTGAATTCTGATGTCAGAAGCCAACGCCACTCGTACTCTCTGTACTGAAACTCAGCAGGGGTAGCAGAACGTGCGTTCCCGTGCGTAGTCCAATAGGTCCGCAACTCGTTCTTCCACTCCTTGTACCTACAGATACAACAAAAATATTAGAAATATAATTAATATGACAGACAGTTTTGTTTTTTCATTAATTTCCCAACGTACCTTCCCCCATGCACAAAGTCCGCCCAGCTGCTCTTCAAGGGTTCGGGAACCTCAAACCACACCTGCATTTAACCGTTTATTAGTTTAGTTTTTCCAGAAATCTACAATGTAATACATAATATTATTCAGGCATTTTGTAAACTCACCGACATCGCGTTATGGACCATGTCCTAACAACACCACAACATTGAAATTGACGGAAAATCAAAACAAACACAAAATACAAAACAAATATATACATTTCCTAAATACTAATATACACAACAATATACACTTATTAAATAACAATATACACTTCCTAAATACAAATATACACAACAACACCACAACATTATATACACAACAACATTATATACACAACAACACCACAACATTAAAAATAACCGAAACTCAAAAAAACGTACTCGAGGAGGAGGAGGGAGGACCGGAGCAGCAGGAGGAGGAGGCCGGAGCAGCAGGAGGAGGAGGCCGGAGCAGGAGGAGGCCGGCCGGCCGGAGGAGGAGGAGGAGGAGGAGGAGGAGGAGGAGGAGGAGGAGGAGGAGGAGGAGCCGGAGGAGGAGGAGGAGGAGGAGGCGGAGGAAGAGCCGGAGGAGGAGGAGGAGGCCGGAGGAGGAGGAGGAGGCCGGAGCAGGAGGAGGCCGGCCGGAGAGGGAGAGGGAGGGAGAGGGAGGAGAGGGAGCGGAGGCCGGCCGGAGATGGAGAGGGACCGGGAGAGGTCGAGGGCGAGGGAGAGGGAGAGGGAGAGGGAGAGGAGCGGAGGGAGAGGGAGAGGGAGAGCGAGCGGAGGCCGGCCGGAGAGGGAGAGGGAGAGGGAGCCGGAGAGGTCGAGGGCGAGGGCGAGAGAGAGGGCCAAGATCGAGAGGGAGAGGGCGGCGACCGGGAGAGGGAGCGGAGGCAGAGGAGGCGAATTTCGGAGAGGGAGAGGAAAACGATGGAGGCTAGGGCATACAACCAGTCGAGCTGGGTTATACCCGAAGACTTTAGCCGACGAAATAATAATTTCGTCGGCTAACATTAAACTTTAGCCGACGAAATAATAAATTCGTCGGCTAAACATTTTAAATTCGTCGGCTAAACACAAACTGTTTATACATTCATCAAACTGTGACTGCTGCTCGTGATGATCAAACTTGAGAACGGAAATCCTTCCGTCAGATCTGACCATCATGATAAAATACATGTATGGGAAAAAATTCAACTTGATCTGACCAGGTTAAGTGCTCGATCCGGACGGTCAATCCCGTAAGTCAAACCCCTAAATGCACGGAAAAGGTCGTTGGACCGTCTAAATTTCGTATTTTGGCCGGACCTTCAACTGAAAATATTTTCAAATTGATGAGACACAACAAGTGGTATAAAAATTTACGCAAAATAACCACCGAAGATAGGGCTACCCATAGGGAGAAATAATTGAAAATTGGATTGACCGCAACTATCGGCACCGAGACATGACCGGAATACCTTGATTTTTCAACCGTAGATGTATTTCACCATTCTGGTCATGTCTTATTTCCCGACTTTTTCACGTTTGAAGGTTCTACGTATAGTTTGTTTTTGAAACGGAACATTTACCTAACACTTAGTAAACAAGTTATACAACATTAGTAGGCATGTTCTGACTGTGATGATCAAACTTGAGAAAATAAAATCCGACGGTCAGATCTGACCATCATGATAAAATACATGTATGGGAAAAAATTCAACTTGATCTGACCAGGTTAAGTGCTCGATCCGGACGGTCAATCCCGTAAGTCAAACCCCTAAATGCACGGAAAAGGTCATTGGACCGTCTAAATTTCGTATTTTGGCCGGACCTTCAACTGAAAATATTTTCAAATTAATGAGACACAACAAGTGGTATAAAAATTTTACGTAAAATAACCACCGAAGATCCGGCTATAGTATGTAACAGAAAAAGTTTAGGGTTTAGCCGACGAATACCCTAAATCATCGTCGGCTATACTATGTAATAAAAAAATATAAAAATTAATAAAGCCGACGAAATATTAGGGTATTCGTCGGCTAAGATGTTTTGGCCGACGACTTCTACTATACTTCGTCGGCTAAGATAGTTTTAGCCGACGACTTTCATTTGAATTCGTCGGCTTTAAGATCTTTAAGCCGACGAATTCCTTTTCAATTCATCGGCTTTAAGTTCTTTTAGCCGACGACTTCCTTTTCAATTCGTCGGCTATAAGTCCTTTTAGCCGACGACTTCTAGTATTCTTCGTCGGCTAAGACGGTTTTAGCCGACGACTTTTAATTTATTTCGTCGGCTAAGAGAGTTTAGGCCGACGACTTATGTTGTATTTCGTCGGCTTAAGTAAAAAAATACAGACCCTAAAACAGAAGGTTTAAACCATAAAAATTTCCTGTTCATATATCACCAAAATTCATATAAAATAACAGAAATATGAATTCAACATATGTAAACTAGAAATGAAGGTAATACAATCTTTTTATTACAAATTAATGTATTACATCCGAAGAAATTAAAACTAAGGCTCGTAATCGGAATCATCCGATGAGTATTCTTCGGTGTCAGAATTAATTTCTGGTAATCTATGTCTTTCCTCATCGCCAGAGACTTCGTCTATTTCTTGATTTGGATCAACATCAATAAGCCTTGGCTCTTCATCACGAATTCGCACCGAACGACCCGTTTTAAAATTATTAAGGCGAATGGTAGAGGAGTTAGGAATACCTATTGCGTTAGGCTCTTGATACGCAACATCTTCTTCCTGGTCTTCGGCCTCTCCAAGTGTAGCCGCCCGGTAAATGTTTCGAGGGTGCACAAGGTTGACTACTTTCCACGCGTCACCCTTAGCAAGGTCATCAAGATAAAACACTTGTTTTACCGATGTGGCAAAAACGAACGGGTCATCTTCGTAAGAACTTGTAGCAGTGTTCACCGATAATATTCCGTACTGATCGGTCTTCATGCTCTGCGGGCTAGTATCAAACCATCTACACTTGAAGAGGTGCACTGTCATGCCTTCACCGTAAACGAGTTCCACCACTGAATCAAGAACACCGTAATAGTCAACTCCATTCCGCCCACCATGCGCCATCACCCCAGAATTCTGTGTTCTCCGTCTGCTGTCTCTCTGTTCACATATAAATTGCACGCCATTCACCTTGCACATCGGATAAACTCTTGACATTATCGGCTTCATCGCTAGAAGTCTTAGTTCGTGTGACCAATTTGGGTGACCATCAAATTGAATATGGTTCATCTGCAATTTACAATTTAACATTGTAAATATAGATAATTATGCACTAAACATAAATACGTACATAAATATTGAATTACGTACCTAGCCGCCAAAATAATTTGCGAACTCCCTGTTGTGGTACTCGAGATCACCTTGAATGTCTGGACAATATAGATGGATGTCTTTCCAGTATTCAACTTCTGGACAGTTAATCAATACCCACCAGTGGGCAATGACTAGCTCATGTGGTTGCAACTTGTAGGAGTCTGGCAAAATTCCATAAACTTCAACATCACTGGAGAGTATGGAAAGAGTGAACTTCGGTACATCTACCGGCATGGCTTCATCTGTTTCCTTCAACGCTCCTAAATACAACTTCATGTAGGTGACGCACTCGTGCGCAATATATGCTTCAGTTATACATCCTTCAGGCGCGGATTTATTAGCCACATAATCTTTGTAGTCTCCAAGTTGCCTATAAATCAAGTTGCAAAGTGTTATGATTATTGAACATGTATATAGAAAAATTGGATTGAGGAATTCAGATGTAAAAAACGTACCTTTCCATGGGATACATCCAAGTGTAGTGTACTGGACCGGTAAGCAACAATTGCTCGGGAAGATGGATCATCAGGTGAGGCATGATGTCAAAAAAATTTGGAGGAAATATCCTCTCAAATTTACACATGATATAAATGATGTCCTCTTGCATTTCCCGGAGGTTAGATTTTGTCACTTCCCGTGTGCATAACTTCTGGAAGAATCTTGCCAACGCTACTAACGGCTCCACCACCTGACGGGGAAGGAACGGTCGAATGAAAACAGGGAAGAGACGTTGTAGCAGGATATGACAGTCATGACTCTTCAACCCGTACATCTTATTGTCCCGGAAGTTCACACACCGGGCTATATTTCCTGCATAGCCTGAAGGATACTTCACACAACTCATCCACCTGAAAATTGCGTTCTTCTGGTCAGGTTTCACGGTGTAAGGAGCTTGAGGCATTTTTTTCTTCCCTTCTTTCAACCACAAATGTCTTCTTAACTGCATTTTTTTTAGATCAATGCGTGCCTTAGGACCGTCTTTCGTCTTCCCCTCCAAGTTCAGCACTGTGCCCACCACACTGTCGCAAACATTCTTTTCTATGTGCATCACATCTAGGTAGTGCCTGATCAACAACTTACTCCAGTATGGGAGTTCCCAGAATATGCTCTTATGTGTCCAGAATTTGTACCTGTCGGGTCTTTCAGGTATTGCTGCAACAATATTTGGATGATTGCTGAGCTGCCTAAAATCGTACTCATTAAGCACTGCTAAAATTTCTTCTCCCGTCCATCTTCTGGGAGGCACACCGTGTTCTACGGTCCCATCAAATGCCTTGTCATCGAACCGCCAATCGTGATTATATGGAAGGAAAGCACGGTGACCCAATCTGCATATCTTGTTGCAATGACTGCTGCTCCCCTCATCGCTAAGGCACTCTGGACAAGCCTTGTATCCCCTAACAACGTTGCCCGACAACATCCCACGGGCAGGAAAATCACTGATGGTACCAACAACCATGACATGCATCTGGAACATCTCGTGCATGTACTTGTCATAAGTGGGATGACCAACTTCCCACAAAAACTGAAGCTCTTCAATCAAAGGTCTCAAATACACATCGAGACACTTCCCTGGATAACCGGGCCCCGGAATCAACAAACTCAACATATTGTATTCCTTCTTCATGCACATCCATGGAGGAAGGTTGTACGGTACCAAAATCACCGGCCATACACTGTATTGAAGACTCATGTTGCCAAAAGGGTTGAACCCGTCGGATAAGAGCCCGAGCCTCACATTTCGGACCTCTGACACAAAATGAGGAAACTCCCTGTCTATATGCTTCCAAGCCTCCCCGTCAGCAGGGTGTATAAGGGTATCTTCGTCATGCATTTCCCTATCAACGTGCCATCTCATAGCTTTGGCCGTGTGTGAAGACATGTACAACCGCTCAAGCCTATCCCTCAACGGGAAATACCGAAGTACCTTCACAGGTTTCCTATTGCCTGCAGGAGTCAGCTTATACCTGTCAGTGTGACATACCGGACATGCGTCAAGCCCACCAAGGTCATTCCCTTCTGGATCTTTACCCCAGAAGAGAACGCAGTCATATCTGCATGCATGGATCTTGATGTAGGAAAGCCCAAGATCTTTCAGGATACATCGGACCTTACGATGAGTGGTAGGAAGACGATGACCGTGGGGCAGCATCGAAGCAGTGTACTGTAGATAATCATCAACAGCCTTCACGGTCGATTTTGTCTCAACTTTAATCTTCATTACGTCCATCACACTTTCAAGAACGGTCTTCTGACAACCGGGGTACACAGGGGTCTGTTGGAAAGCAAGCAGTTTGTTGTACTTTTCAATACCAGCAGTGTTGACAGCTCTAGGGAAGGGCTGCACCGGGTCAGGCATATACTGTCCTTGAGCGCATACACCGCTCTCATAAGGAAACATGTCGTTGATGAATGCCGTTGTTGGATCGTTGGATGTACTGCCCGTCTCAGAAAATTGGCCATGATCATGCGGACCCCCTGATGATGTTTCACCGTGATATAACCAACATGTGTACTTCTCCCAAAACCCGTTACTCCTCAGATGCTGCCATACTTTGTCAATGGGAAATCGATGCATATCGCTGCGACACTGACATTTCGTGCACGGGCAATAGAAAATTGTATTCCCGTTAGCATTAGCCAACGCATATTTTATAAAACTCATAACTCCTGCACCGTATCTTTTGTCCCATTTAGGAAGCGAAATCCAACTCTTATCCATATCCTGAAATATAAACAAAATATATATTTATAACGCTGCTAGTAATTATTAATGATGAAATTTCATGCCATATATAAAATCTCAATTCATTTAGTATATATTCTACGTACTACGTAAACTAATTAATAACTAATTAATTAACACACACACATATCATATTAACACAATAATATATATATTAACACAAATTAATTAACAACAATATATACACAATTAATACAATTAATATATATTAACACAAATTAATTAACAACAACTTCATACCGTACCATATCACACACAATAATATATATATTATAAATTAATTAATAATATATTATATCTACAATATTTATTAACAACAAATTAATTCATATATATTATCAATTCAAATCATCAACCAAATCGATCAACACATATTATATATATACATCTAACGTACTCTAAATTAATCAATTCAATCATAATCAAAATCAATAAACTCAATCATAATCAAAATCGATAAACTCAAATAAAACTCAATTAATCAACATATATATACATATACGTACCTATATATGGCTCCACAAACTAATTATGGACAGATTTCGACAACACCCAAACGTTTTCTCCCTCTTTTTTTTCTTCTCCCTTTTTTTTCCCAGATGAGCTGCTGCTGTCCAGATCGCAGATATAAAGCACTTTAGCCGACGACATATTAATTTCGTCGGCTAAACTTTTAAATATTTCGTCGGCTAAAGTTCACAACTATGGCCGACGAAATAAATTCTTTAGCCGACGACGTTTTTTTTTCGTCGGCTAAAGTTTACCATAGCCGACGAAAATTTCAGTTAGCCGACGAAGGGAAATGTCGTCGGCTAAAGTGGACTTTAGCCGACGAAAAAATGCTTCGTCGGCCTGGTTTTTTTTTTTCGTCGGCTAAAGCCTTTCTTCTGGTAGTGACAGTATCGTTTGGTCTACTGGCATAAGTCTCTATTATAAGTGAGAGGTCGTGAGTTCGACTCATAGTACAACACATTAATTGTGTATCTGATAAATAAATAAATAAATAAAAAGCCTTAAAAATCTAGTATGCTAATAATATGGATGTCATATATATCTTTCTTAATTCATATATAAACCTTCGCAACGACAATCTAACCTTTGCAAAACGGTAGTAGCGGTCGGTGGCGTCGCATTGATACTTGCAACGACATTTTTAAGTCGAAATTTTTTGAGAGGGCAAGAGGTTGCAGTCACTAGTAATTTTTCAATAGCCAATTGTCGTTGCCTAGCCATCACCATTGGTCTTTAGCGACGACAACTTCACCTTTCACGACGACACACTACCAGGACAAGCACTTTAGCCGACGAAAAAGTTTCGTCGGCCTGTTAGCTTAATTCGTCGGCTAAGATCTTAGCCGACGAGCCTTCGTCGGCTATGGTTTCGTCGGGAAAGAGTCATCGGCGATTATTTTAGCCGACGAAACTAGAAGACGTCGTCGGCTATTGTCCCAGAATTTAGCAGACGAATATCTTAAATGTTTCATCGACCATAGTCTGAGACTTTAGCCGACAAAACATTTAAGATATTCGTCGGCTAAAGTATGTAATAAAAAATTAAAAAATAACTATAGCTGACGAAATATAGTCTGTTTCGTCGGCTTTAGAAGGGTTTAGCTGACGAAACATGCCATAATTCGTCGGCTAAACCTTATAAAAAAAATTAAAAATACTATAGCCGATGAATATCTTACATGTTTCGTCGGCTATAAGTCCATTCTAGTAAAAAAAAAAAACCCGAAATTTCTAAATTACCATTCCAAGAAACCTGCAAAATCCACCAAAATAATTTCATATAACCAACAACAACATAAAACTATATAATTGATCAACTACACAAAATCTAGATTGTCTAAATCAATATCCGATTCTGGGCGCCGCTGCGGAGGAGGTTGCGGCGGCTGAGGTAGCGGTATAGGCGTAGGCATGGGCGGAGCCGGAAGTCCCTGAAGCTGGGTAGCTGTAAACTCCTGCAAGTACTGGAACATCTGCTACTGCTGGTTGGCATATACCGCGGCAGTATAGGCTGTCTGGGCGGCGATCTGGGCGGCATGAGTGGCAGCCTGAGTAGCTTGCTGTTCCCGTAGTCTCTCAACTTCTCACTCTAGCTGAGTTGTCTTACTGCTGGTCGAGACTGCTTTTCGTTGAAATCCTAGAGTGGTCTTCAGGACCCCCTCGCCCTTCTTTCCTAGACCCCGGCAGTAGAAATTGTTTCCTCGCGGTGGGAAGGCTGTGCCCATGATCCTCGCCCCAACTCTCGGATCAGAAGTGTCGATCCGGGACATGGCTTCGGACATCTCTTCCTCCTGCGTGTCCGGCCATGCCTCCCTCACTATAGCACTCATCACCTCGTCACTAGCATCCCTCACCTTCGCCTAATTGGATAGGAAAAAAATGATTAATTAACATTTTGACATATATATAAGTAAAATTAAAAATTTAAAAACGTAAGATGGCTTACAATATCCTCCTAGGCGTCAGGATATGTCTTCTCGTACGTATAGACGTACCGGTTGACTTCTAGATGTTCCCTGACCGCCTCGTCCATGAAGACAGCGAACGGTCTAGAAACGGCATGATTCTTCCTTGTGTTACGTTGCCGATTCTGAGCGTTCGCCCGGAAAACGGCCTTCAAAGAAAAAAATAAACTATTAGTAAAATATTTAAAAACGCACGTACTTAATGACAAATTAACTAATTAATTTTTTTAAATACATGTTTATGAGGGTTGTTGAATTCTGATGTCAGAAGCCAACACCACTCGTACTCCCTGTACTGGAACTCAGCAGGGGTACCAGAACGTGAGTAGTCTAGTAGGTCCGCAACTCGTTCTTCCACTCCTTGTACCTACAGATACAACAAAAAAATTAGAAATATTATTAATATCACATACAATTTTTTTTTTCATTAACTTCCCAACGTACCTTTCCCCATGCACAACGTATGTCCAGCTGTTCTTCAGGTGCTCGGGAACGTCAAACCACACCTGTATTTAACCGTTTATTAGTTTAGTTTTTCGAGAAATCAAGAATGTAATACATAATATTATTGAGGCATTTTGTAAACTCACTGACATCGCGTTATGGACCATGTCCTTAACCTCCTGCGGGACCTCGCCCCAGTCTGACCACAACATAGGGACTCTATCCCTAATGAGCGCTCCCACGTGGCCGGAGTACGTTCTCGACTTCCCGCCCGATACTATGTGGCCATCCCCGTCAGTATCGATGACGATCCTCCCTAAGGTATTGACGATCTTCTCGAGAGCCTTCCCTGTGATGGGGCCTCTCTTTTTCTTTGTCGGCTTCGCTCCGACGGTGCCTATCACATGATAAACCAAATTTATTATTAAAATCGGAGCCCTTTATTATTAATTATAAGAAAACAAATCATTCATCTTTCATTACTTGAGGGCGATGCGGCGGACCCGACAGATTCCGTCTATGTCGCCGATGATGATACCCTCGCGAAAATAAGAGGCATACAAAAGGCACGAACCGGTACGCCGCTGATGGAGCCACTGGCGGGGGCAGTGGATAAATCGGCGTCCTTGAGCCATCGACTGCAGGTAAGGCCGGTATCATCCGCGGAAGAAATAGATGTGGCGGCGGCATCTGTACCCCAGATGACCCACCATCTGAAGCAGTAGGACCCGGAGTGGGCGCCCGGTGTATCTCAGGCATACAGGGTGCAGACACCTCCGTCTGGATCTGAGGCCACAGCTGCCTCGATGAAGGGGGCACCTCCGGCTGCCTCGAGGAATGGGAAACGCTCGGTTGCCTCTGCGCCGTCTCCAGAAGGGTCGCACGTCTGGCTGTCATGGATCCCCGAAACAACGTTTGAAGGTTGCTAGAGGTTCCCTAAGACGATTCGGACCTTTGGCCCTTCGAACCTTTCGTCGATCTAAAATTACTGCTCATCCTATTTAAAATAGTTTCATGCTCAGATTCATATGGATAAACAAATTGCAAATTCTTGAATGACAACAATATAATTCTTGGGACATGGCAACATATCTGGAAATAGGGACATCCATACACAATCAATTAATCCAATTCTCAGGCAACAATTACGAATCAAGGCAAAAGAAAGAAGAGAGAGACCCAAAAATTTGATGCTGAGATTCAAGCAAACATTCTTACATGGAATTGAGCGACAACAAACGATCCCAGCGACCATCGAATTACCGATCCAAGAAACGGTACAGTTTTACCGGAATTGGAATTGGGACGTCTCTTGTCTCTCTCCCTTCTCTCTCTTCTCTCTCTGGAGGAAACTTTGGTTTTGAAATTTGAAATAAAGCCAACCCGTTTGGCCATTTAGGTCGGCAGAAGTTATTAAATACTTGTTTTGTTTTGTTTTAATTAATTTGAATCAAGGCTGAGGAAGAAAAGAGTTACCTTTTGATGGGTGGAAGTGAAAACGAAGAAGGGAAAGATAGTGAGGACGGTGAAGAGGAGGAGGGATTGGGGCTGGAGCAGAACGGAGATGGCTCGAGGAGGAGGCTTGAGGACGGCTCAAGGAGGTTGTGGAGGGCTCGAGGAGGCGGTGGAGGCTGTGGAGCGTGGTGAGGGCTCGAGGAGGCGGTGGAGGGCTTTTTAGGGTTTTTTTGAGCGTTGTGGAGGCTGTTGAGCGCTGGGTTTAATTATATACCCTATACGTTTAGCTGACGAAATCAAAATTTCGTCGGCTAAACCTAGAAATTCGTTGGCTAAACCTGTGAATCTCGTCGGCTAAAGTAATGAAATTCGTCGGCCGTAGTACTTTTTATTTAATATTTTCAATTTATTTGTTTTATTTTATTTTATTAACTATAGCCGACGAATTTTCAATAATGTCGTCGGCTATAGTACTTTTTATAAATTCGGCACATTGTGATTGTGATGATCAAACTTGAGAAACGAAATCCAACCGTCAAATCTGACCATCATGATAAAATACATGTATGGGAAAAAATTCAACTTAATCCGACAAGGTTAAGGGCTCGATCCGGACGGTCAATCTCATAAGTCAAACCCCTAAACGCACGGAAAAGATCATTAGACCGTCTAAATTAAGTATTTTGGCCGGACCTTCAACTGAAAATAGTTTTAAATCGATGAGACGCAACAAGTCGTATAAAAAATTTACTGAAAATAACCACCAAAGATAGGGCTACCCATAGGGATAAAGAAAGGAAAATTGCATTGACCGTAACTATCGGTACCGAGACTTTACCGGAATACCGTGATTTTTCAACCGTAGACGTATTTCACCATTCTGGTCATATCTTATTTCACAATTTTTTTGCGTTTGAAGGTTCTATGTATAGTTTGTTTTTAAAACGGAACATTTACTTAACACTTGGTAAACAAGTTATACAATATTAGTAGGCATGTTGTGATTGTGATGATCAAACTTGAGAAACGAAAATCCGACCGTCACATCTGACCTCATGATAAAATACATGTATGGGAAAAAATTCAACTTGATCCGACAAGGTTAAGGACTCAATCCGGACGGTTAATCTCGTAAGTCAAACCCCAAAACGCACGGAAAAGGTCATTGGACCGTCTAAATTACGTATTTTGGCCGGACCTTCAACTGAAAATAGTTTCAAATCGATGAGACGCAACAAGTCGTATATTAGGGTATTCGTCGGCTAAGGTTTAGGGTTTAGCGTTTAGCCGACAAAATATTAGGGTATTCGTCGGCTAACCGCATCTTAGCCGACGAATTATGACTTACCGGAATTTAGTATTCTACGTACTACAACTAATTAATAACAAATTAATTAACACATACGGAGTATATATATATATATACTTAATAATTACATAACAATATTATATATCAACATCATCACAAAATCATCATCATCAACTCATATCATCAACAACTTCATACAATCAACACAATATTATAAATTAATTAACATATATATATATATATATATATATATATACTACTTATTAACAACAACTTCATATATATTATTAAATCATCAACCAAATCGATCGACACATATATATATACATCCAACGTACTCAAAATCGATCAACTCAAATAAAACTCAAAATCAACATATATACACATATACGTACCTATATATAGCTCCACAAACTAATAATGGACAGATTTCGACAACACCCAAACTTTTTCTCCCGTTTTTTTTTCCCAGATGAGCTGCTGTCCAGATCTGCAAATATAAGACACTTTAGCCGATGAAATTATATATTTCGTCAGCTAAACTTTTATATAGATGTCGGTTAAAGTTCACAGACTAAAGCCGACGAAAAAATTTCTTTAGCCAACGAATAGTCGACGAAAATTTAAATTAGCCGACGAAGGAAAATTCCTTAGCCGACGAAAAAATAATTCGTCGGCCTAGTTTTTTTATTTTCGTCAGCTAAAGCCTTTCTTCTGGTAGTGACACTACGTGGAAAAAATAATTCGTCGGCCTAGTTTTTTTATTTTCGTCGGCTAAAGTCTTTCTTCTGGTAGTGACACTACGTTATGGCCGATTCATATATATAATTTTTTTTTGGCATAGCTGACTAGCCAACGGTAGCTGAAAGACCCTCATTGTATGCATAGGAATCGACCGAGTCACAACTTTAATAAGTGTCTCTCTACCACCCTTCAATAACAAATTAACAACTTAACTGGAATTTTAATTTCAATTGTGACTTTCGTTTATAAGGAGAATTGGCTTTCATTCAAAAAATAATAATTGTCATTATATGGAGAATTTGCTTTCATTAAAAAAAAGATAATCGACTTCATATAATGGATGAATTTTATTGTTATTATTTTGTTCGAATAAAGATAACATGGTTGTTCATTTTTTCCAGTTTTGACATTTCAAACTAAGGGCATCTAATTTACCCATGTATAACAAAGCAAGCTATGAGCATCAAAGTTGTGCATGCGTGGTCCACTGGGTTTAATAATCCACGAACAATTTCTGCACTTATCTCGGCCTTGGTTGTATATGTCTCCCCAGTGTTGAATAACTTGGCGTTGATCATTTACCCAATCAAATTGACACTTGAAATATGTCGGGAAGAGAATACTAGTTCGAAAAGAAAAATTGAAGGACGCATGAAGGGCGAGGCGATGGGTACCCAAATCATCATTCAAGGACCAACAATGAGCTAAGAGAACCATGTCTCCGCCCAACTCATTAGCAATTGTAACATGAACTTTTCTAAATGGCAAACTAGCTGTACATATAGTTAGGAACAAGAAAAACAACGATACAAGTAAATTAATGTGAATATAAGACGCCATGACTATGTGATCGAGAGAAATACTTTTCTTCATCTAGAGGTTCGTGTTTTAGGATATTCTGTATCTTTCTAGATATTCTTTATGTGTGTCTTGGCCTTATACTAATAGGATATGTAGTTAGACTAGATCTATGTATTCATATCCTTACCATATTGGTATTGTGTAATTCCCTATATAAATGGCTCTTATCAATGAATAAGATGATGATTCTCTTGCTATCTCTTTGTCTGTACACTTTATCATTTATCACATTATCATGCGCTTTGTTCTAACCCTAGAGCCAATAGCCCACCATTTGTTTTCCAAAACCCTAAAATTGGGCATCCTTGTTTTTCCCGATTTCCGACCAAAATTCTGACTGTCCTCCGCCGAAATTTTATATCCCCAGAAAGCTCTCTCCTTCTCGGATCCAACGCCGCCAGCCTCACCCTGAGAACCGGCCGAAAAGTCTCTGAACCGGTCGCCGGAATATTCCAGACCCCGGTCGCTACTGACCACCGGTTCACCACCTTCCCTTCCTTCGATCAACCTGAAGTTTTGACAGCAGCTTCACCATCCAGAGCTGCTCCGCCTGTCAAATTTGTAGCCCCAAATTTGAAGTAAAAGTAGAGGAAACGTTGTTTCTCCTCTCGACAGCCTCTAGAAACTAAAGATTTCAAAATTGCTCATCTTCCAAGGAAAGCCAGAAAGGTTCCCAACCCTCGGTCGAAGCCTGCAATCGACTCAAACTCATCAGAGCTTCTATAAACGCAATTTATTTGATAAACTAGCAAGTAAGCTTTACTATTACAGTTATTTACTTTGGAATAACTCAGGGGGATAAAATCCTTTCTCCCTTCTCCATCTCCATTCTATGCTTGGGATTTTGTGTGTACAGGTACCAAAAATCCCGAAATTTTATTCGCGGGTCAAGAGTGTATTTGATCACTCTTGTTTCCTTGTCCGGGTTGTGTATGATCAACCCCGACCTATCACCGGATTGTGTTTGATCAATCCGAGGCCTTTTTCCGAATTATGTTTTATCAATTCGCGGCTTTTCCGGATTGTGTTTGATCAATCCGAAGGACAAACCATTAAAAGTATTATTTGAGACCTCGATGTACTCACATTAGCAATAATGAATGCCTTGAGAATTTTTTGAAGTTATGAAACTATTCTCCTCTTATGGTTCGTATTGATTTACAACAAGATGTACATTTTTACATCGTCCTTAGAAGCATGGCATATTTACAATCTACATGGTTAGATTGTTCCGTTTTGGTCTCTTTCAAGTGAAGATGACACACGGCCTTGCATCCTCAAGAAGGATCGCCAACGTGTTTCCGGTTAAGTCTTCTACCCTATAGCAGATTTTTCATCATCAATTGTTCAACTAGGCTCATCCAAGCTCAGTGTGATGTCTTAGAATTGTCCGAAATTAAGGAGATAGTGGTTTCAAGAGTGTCTCGCACTACCGACCATCCACGGACATGCCTGGTCATACTGACTTGAAGTTACCGAAAGCTTTTGATTTTGGATCCCCCTATGCTATTAAACTTATTGTAGTCTTGCAAAAGACGTTGAAGACTTATCAAAACCGGAAAAATTATCATCATGATCGGATCCTCTAGGTCCTCTGAGTTAGTTTATGTTCATGTCAGGGAGCTTTTGCTAACTAGTCATGAAGTTTACGACCTTAGAATAACCGAAAGGACTTGGTTTTGATCATACACACGTCATTTTTGGCTAAGGCAAAAGCCTACACGCCACCTGCAAGCTTCATAACTTCGTACATGCCAATTCTGCGAAAAACAGTAATTTGTCCCTTCTAGACAGTCAACTTCGTTTAAGCTTTGTGAACAGCTCCAAATGAACCAGATAGTGAGCTTTATATCATTGGAAAGCTCTACGAGTCTAGTTTTCAGAACTTTTTGCGGTTTGTCCATATCTATTTTAACAAAGAAGTTATGGTTGTTTTAGTGCACAACGGTCATTCTGCACGGAAATTTTTATGCACTCTCGGGATTGCAGCTTTTCGTAGCTTCTTTCAATCCTTCTAAATGGTTCAAGTGGAACTATTTACTCGTCTATCTACTCCTTGTAGATATGTCTCATAGAGACATTGAGTGCTTCACAGATAATAGAACTATCCACAACATTCTAAGGAACCGGCAACTATCTCTGGATTTTGTGCCTTGTAAATCTTCTATGACTACAATGATTGAATCATACCGGTCATTCAGGGACACAGTTTAGCTTGAATCTTGATGTCTCATGGCACCATGATCAACGTCACAGATGCCCTCTATGCATTAAGAGGTAACCGAACCATGTTGAGCTTTAAAGACATTCATGCTAATGGTTTTCATTTGAAAACACATTGTGAGAATGAATAAGAATTCTTTTGTGTATATCTCCTCATGAATGCGAACTGAAGCGCATCTTGGAGAAATTCATGAGTCAATTTAGTGGACTGTATGTCACTATGATTCGAATATCGAATCACATGTTGTCGCCAAACATGATATTTGGGACGCCGACTCATATAGGCTTTGGTTTGACCAAATCGGTCATCCTGAAAGAGATATAATGGTCCAAATTTTGAGAAATTCTCATGGACATCCATTCTTCCACTCAAAACGAAGACATTTGGGATCTATCATCACCATGAAGCATGGTGGTGACCCGGGGGACATTGACGTCACCCGAACATGACTCCAACTTCCTAGAGGTCGTCCGGTCAATTCCTCAAGAAATTGAGGTGCACCGGCCTTCCCTCGATATCGCATTGGCCCCCTGCAATGCTTATTGCTCGTTTTGAAAGCCTATTCTTTAGCTAAATTAGGAGTGAGACCCTCCTACGCTAAATGACACAAAAGTGAACATTCTATTCTTACATCAAACTATGTAGATAGATACAACCAACTTGCGGACACCTTTTTATGTTTTATGGTGTTGTTTGAAGTGTTAACACACTAGTCACGTGTTACACTATTATCTACTGTTTATGCTGCTTATACTTTTACGGGCTCACTACTCATTCTTTAAAGAAGTTTATCGGGATATAAGTTGAAGTGCATGTCCTGTACCCCATGTTCACACACAATACGGTCTCACCGAGGCTACGACCAAGCAACTTTAACTTGTCTCTCGAATATTATTGATGCGCACCAATCATTCTATTGCGGCTTGGGGCTATGTAATATTTACATGCAGCTTTACTATTCATCTACGACCCACCATTATTGAATTTTGTTGTACTACAGCTTGTGACTGTGTACCAAGATTGACACGAAATTGCAATCCTTGAGCTCGGCTAGATGTTATTTCTAGGTGCTAAATAGCATTGCCACTGCATACAATGATGGGTCATTTGAGATGAAGAAGTATTTAGGTTGGATATGAACCTCCACCTATAATCCGCATATGTAGAAACTTTGTCAGGCAATCTCATTCACCGTTAAATTGCGGATTGTCACTTTGATGAGACAATATTCCCGCCGTTAGGGGGAGATAAGAACACAAGTTTTAAAGTGGGACGACGTGAATTGTCGTGGTTTGTCCCCACTAAGTCTCATCTTGATCCCAAATGCTTAAAGTGTTAAAGTGACGAGATCACATACTGCAAATATGTCTGCAAGGATTGATGTCCTACAAAAAGACATGGCGCGACCAAAAGAAGTTGGTCTTGACGCCATCACCATGGATGGTGATATGGTGACGCCATATAGTGGCAAAATTAGTGTCACAAGGCTGTGTGGCTCCCCAAAAGGAGGGAGGCCTTAGGTTCAATATTTTCTCGCACTAGGAAGAAAGCGAGCTTGGCACAACCTGATCCATTGATCAGTGATACTCAAATCCATCTCATGAAGTCTGAATTATGATTATCGTTGGGGGACGCCTCAATGTCAAATCCAATCCATATAGAGATCTCTACAAGTATTACACTAGTGTACATGAGGACGTGGGATAATGAGTCTACTATCGAACCACCCTTCGTTGATGGATATCAACTTAGTTGATTGGCCTAATGGAAAGATATGATCCAGCATTAACAAAAAGATAGGTCCTTGGGTAGGTGATGCCGACACCGCAAGCTAAACCCTATCAACTATACCTTTGTTAGATAGCGTAGTGAGAACAAGAGCTTAGACTCACCTTATGGCGCAAGGTCTCTCACTAACACGCACTAGGATCGACTACGATGAGATATGCTCTCGTAATGGATGTCATTGCATTCCACTACTTTATCAGTTTGATAGTTTTCGAATAACTGAACATGCAGCCTATGAATGTGGTCATAATAACATCTCTATGGGATCAGAGATATACATAAAGGTCTTAAACGGACTTCATTCATCCGAATCAAGTGGCTCCAGACCATAGGAGCACGCTTTTGCTAAAGGTATTGAAACGCACATGGATTCTACTTGATTTGGAAGGGATATGGTGAATTATGCCTTTGCATGTTCATTCCGATTTACATAGACTCTTGATAGATCAAGAGATGCCAATATGTATCAACATCCGAAGAAAAAGATCTTGGAAAGATATGGTCTCGATAAGGCACTTGATGACTGTATTGATGATGATTTTCCATCAATCGGCTTAGGCGCTCTATAACTAGCGAGGCCTACATATACTTTCATGATTAGTCAAGATCTTTGCTCTAAAGAGAGATCTGTTGTTTTGTCTAAAGCAAGATGACAAATACGTGTTAAGAGATGGAGTTCCCATCTAAGTACAATAAGATGCATCAATGTACTCAACACAATATGAAAGACTTGACATCTCATTCACTATGAAAAGTTGTAAAGCTAAGTGTAGCTATACATCCACGCAACGCCAATGTAATGGCAGTAACTCCTTTTTCAATACTTAATGGTATGAAAGGTTGAGATTTATTCTATCCCTACATAAGAAAGACACATCAAAAGCGAAATCAGAATCTACCAAGTTTTGTAGGTTAAATTCCATGGGACCTATAGGAAATCTCACTCACTGAAAAATGGTAAAATTTGTACCATTGGAAAGTTCTATGTGTCTACTTTCCAGACACACCAACCATTTGATCATACCTATCATATTGAGTGAGTTATGGCTATTTTCGTAAAGTAGGACAAATCTGTCCGAGAATCTGATTTTGGCAAAACAGTCAACGTCTACAGGATTTTGTGAACAGCTCCTGATGAACTAAAATGTGTGTAATATACGATTGGAAAGATAAATGAGTCTAGTTTCCAAAACCGTTTACGGTTCGCTCATATGTATTTTCTAGAGGAAGTTACGGCTGTTCTAGTAACTGAAGGTCATGCTACGCGGAAATCTAATTTCCTGCATGAACTTATGTTTTGAGTTCACAAGCAGCTTTCTCCTCAAGATCTAAGTGTAAAAGATCATTTGAGGACAATACGGCATGATTTAGTTAATCATTGTCCAATGTCATATTTGAAGACATGTTAAAGAGCATTGACATGCTAAGTTATTGAAATTTCCGTGATTAGTAAGAATCCAGAAAAACCCTATGATTGATGTAAAGATCAAGGGGAGGTGCAAACTTTAGGGGGAGTCTAGCACATGCATACATGTCACTATCTGTGAAGGGTGTGTTGTACTATTTTTCTCCTACGATCAAGGTTCAGTTTTTCTCCCACAGGGTTTTTGTGACTTGACGAGGTTTTTGACGAGGCAACAGATCAGCATCATTGGCATATCAGCGCGCAGCACAAGGGGGAGTGTTCTAGGATATTCTGTATCTTTCTAGATATTCTTGTGTGCTTTGGTCTTATGTCAATAAGATATGTAGTTAGACTAGATCTATGTATTCATATCCTTACCATATTGGTATTGTGTAATTCCCTATATAAAGGGCTTCTATCAATGAATAAGATGATGATTCTCTTGCTATCTCTTTGTCTCTACACTTTATCTTTCATCAGTTTGTTATTTATAGTGCTTCACATTTAATGTATTTGCAAAAGTGGAATTATAGATAGGATTCTCTGAATCATATGATGTGTGAATTTTGCAAGAAAATTTATTTTGTTCCAAAGTTCATTTTTTGATAACTTTAATAAGTATTATATTCAATTACTAAAAAAGGGGTGGTTGTTTTGTGTGGAGAATTTAATTAATATATATTCATGTCCCTTTATACTTTATCGCCAATTGATTTGTCAATATAGATTACATTTTTATCATGTATTTGTTTAAGGAAATTACTTTCTTGTCCTTCTATTATGTGTCTTGACCTAATCGTTTCCTTATTAGAATAGATTTCAGTATTGATAGATATTCTAGATCCTTCGGGAGACTCCATGTAATGCCTATAAATAGGCTTTTCTATCAATAAATGAGTAAACCGTTATTCTCGTTATACGTTCTCCTTCAACACGTTATCAGCACAATATTCTAAAACTGAGTTCATAGCCAAAAGAAAACCCTAACTCTAGAAAACCAATATCGGTCGACGACACTTTCAGTACTTGGCCGAACCCGAAACCATCATATATCCCTTGTTCCCAGGATTCCAAAGCCGCCGGCCTCACCCCAAGAACCGGCCAGAACAGTACCGAACCGGTCACCGGAATACCCAAAGTTGGCATTAATAAAATTTCTCTTAGTTTTCTGGTTTAAAGAATGGTTGAGAATTTTATTTCCCTTAATAATGCATGAATGGTTCGAATTGCAAAAGCTACTTTGCACAAACAGCAATCTGTCTGCCAACTTCGTACGAGCTTTGTGAACAGCTCAAAACGAACTAGAATGTGAGTGATATATGTTTGGAAAGCTTTATGAGTCTAGTTTCCAGATCTTCTCACAATTCGTCCATATCTATTTCTACCATTTTAGTGAGCAAAGGTCATTCTGCGCGGACATTCTTATGCACTCAATAAGGGATCACAACTTGATCACAATTCCCTGAAATTCCTCTATGTTATTTAGAGTGTTCGCCATGTCTTGAGTTCAAGACTAATTGATTTACATTCTTTTGTAGATGTCTCGCGGCGAAATTGAGTATTGGCTGACAGTGGGACTACCCACACTATTCTGCGGAATAGGCAATTGTTTACGGATTTTGTGCCTTACAAATCCTCAGTGACAACCATGATTGGTTCATCGCCGGTTATATAAGGGTGAGTTATTGCACAATTCTTGTTGCCAAATGGCACAAAGATTCATGTCATTGATGCCTTATACGCACCAAAAGCCAATCGAACCTTGCTAAGTTTTAAGGACATTCGCGCCAACAGTTTCCATTTGGAAACTCATCGTGAGAATGATAAAGAGTTTTTGTGTATTACCTCTAATGAATATGGTCGTAAGCACATCTTAGAGAAACTTCTGAGTCAAAGTAGTGGTTTATATCTTACTACAGTTCGGATTATTGAATCCTATACAGTTGCTCGCAACTTCTGCGAATCTGACTCATATAAGCTTTGGCATGATCGTCTGGGACATCCTGGACGTGATATGATGATCCTTATTCTTAATAATTCACACGATCATCCGTTTTTCAGAGCACAGAGGCGTATGGGAACACACATAGCCACCGAAAATGGTGGCAGTGCCGTGAGCACTGCTCATGATCAGGGCTCGGCCTTAATGCCGCCTCAAATGCAGTCATAGACTTCACAGGCTTCTGTGCCGCATGGTTCCACTCCTGATGCCTCTATGGCAATCTCTAACACTCACCGCTCATTTTGTAAAGCTTGTTCATTAGCAAAGTTGCAGGCACGACCCTCTTTTGTTGTAGACACAAAACAAAACATTTCATTCTTACAGAGGATCCAAGGTGATATTTGTGGACCTATCAAACCAGAATACGAACCATTTCGATACTTTATGGTTCTGGTTGATGCATCAACGCGTTGGTCACACGTCATTTTGCTATCCACAAGGAATGCTACATTTGCTAAACTCCTGGCTCAAATTATAAAACTCAGGGCTCACCACCCTAATCATCCGATCAAGTTTATTCGATTGGATAATGCAGGAGAGTTTACATCAAAATATTTTGATGATTATTGCATGTCTATTGGGATTGATGTTGAATAGCCTGTTCCCCATGTTCATTCACAGAACGGTCTTGCAGAAGCAACAATCAAGCGGTTACAGCTTGTGGCTCGGGCTTTGGTGATGCGCACCAATCTACCCGTATCTGCATGGGGTTATGCAATTTACATGCAGCTGTACTTATTCATTTCAGACTCACCGCCAACCAACCATTTAGTGCGTACCAGTTGGTAATTGGATATGAGCCTGACATTTCATATTTACGCATATTTGGTTACGCGGTCTATGTGCCTATTACGCCTCCACTGCGTACTAAAATGGGTCCTCAGAGACGATTGGGTATATATGTTGGCTTTGAAGCACCAACGATTGTCCGCTATTTAGAACCTTTGACAGAAGATCTCTTTACTGCAAGATTTGTAGATTGTCACTTTGATGAGACATACTTCCCGTCGTTAGGGGGAGAAAGGAACGGTAATGTTCCGGTTGAACGACAGAAATTGTCGTGATCTGTCCCCACTATGTCTCATTATGATCCCCGCACATCTCAGAGCGAGATTGAAGTGCAAAGAATTCTCGATCTTCAGAAAGTTGCTGATTTGATGCCTGACTCCTTTACTGATATCGCGACAGTGACGAGATCAACTATCTCTGCTGCAAACGTTCCTGCAAGGTTGGAAGTCCCGAAAACGGGGCAAGTTAATGCCACACCCGGGCTAGGCACCACCGGCGTACCTGATACCCATGGTGGAGGGGTGGCTACGGCCTCGACTCCCACTCGGAAGAGGGGGAGACCAAAGAAAGGTTCAATCGATGTCTTGCCGCGGAAAAAGCAAGACATCAAGGCACAAAATGATCCGCTCATCATCAATACTGTGAATCCATCACATGAGATTGTCTCTGGCTATAGCTATGTCCATGAATCGATATTGAAACCTTTGGGGGACGCCTCAGAATCAATGTTGATGTCAGAGAACAAAGAAATCTCGTTAAATTACACAAGTGCGCGCATTCTTATGGATGTGGTTACCACATATCTCTATAGGGATCTTGATACAGAGATATATATGAAAGTGTCTGACGGCCTTTCGTTGCCCAACTCAAGTGACTCTAAACCACGGAGTGCTTATGCCATTAGATTGAGACGTTCACTATATGGATTGAAAAAATCCGGACGAATGTGGTATACTCGTCTAAGTGATTACTTGATTGGGAAGAGATACAAGAACAATGATTTGTGTCCATGCGTGTTCATAAAAAGAACAAGTTCCGGATTTGCAATTGTAGCAGTCTATGTTGATGATATGAATATCATCGGAAATCTCAATGAGATCATAAGATGCTCAGGCAATTCAATATGGACAAAGCACATCCTCTTGGCACTCCCATGATTACCCGAAGTCTGGATATTAAAAAGGATCCGTTCCGTCCGAAAGATGACGATGAAGAAATCTTGGGAGCCGAAACTCCATATCTTAGTGCGATTGAAGCTCTGTTATATTTGGCTTAGTGCACTCGACCAGACATTGCATTCTCTGTGAACTTGTTAGCTATATTTAGCTTTGCGCCAACACATCGTCATTGGAATGGTGTTAAGCACATCTTCAGATATTTGAAGGGCTCCATTGACTTAGGCCTATTCTTTCCCTACAGTGAAACAAGAGAGCAAAAGATCATGTCTGGGATTGGGATCATAGCCCTCGGCCTCCCACCAAGAGACTATGTCCGACGCTGCCATAGTCGCGGTTCATGCGCATGGTAGACTAGTCCCATATCCTGAAACACCGAATAATGTGTTAGTTGGATTTGTTGATGCTGGGTATCTCTCTGACCCCATAAAGGACGTTCCCAAACTGGATATGTGTTCACAATTGAGAATACGGCGATATCTTGGAGATCAACCAAGCAAACCCTTGTTGCTACTTCCTCGAATCATGCTGAGATTATTGCACTACATGAAGCAGTTAAAGAATGTGTTTGGCTTCGGTCTGTAGTGTCTCATATTCGAGAGTCTAGTGGATTACCATCTACTACGGCAGAACCAACTTGCATCTATGAGGATAATGCGGCTTGCATTGAACAGATGAAGTTAAGTTATATTAAGGGTGATAATACCAAACATATCTAGCCGAAGTTCTTTTACAATCAGCAACAGCAACAGTTTTTGCATATCCATGTGAACCAGGTGAGTTCTGAGGATAATGTAACAGATTTTTTCACCAAGTCTCTACCCAAATCTACATTTGAGAAACATGTGAAAAGCATTGGCATGCGTCATCTATCTGAACTCCAAGATTGAGTTACCAATTAGGGGGAGTCGTTATGTAGACATCAGGGGGAGTCTACATCACATGTTATCTCAATTGTAGTTGGTGCATTATGCTCTTTTTCTCCTTTCGTCCAAGTCTTTTGTTTTGCCCACGAGGTTTTTGTTTTACTTGGCAAGGTTTTTAATGAGGCAACATCTCATGCACTATCTCGTATTAGGCACGCGACACAAGGGGGAGTGTTTAAGGAAATTATTTTCATGTCCTTCTGTTATATGTCTTGACCTAATTGTTTTCTTATTAGAATAGATTTCAGTATTGATAAATGTTCTAGATCATTCGGGAGACTTCATGTAATGCCTATAAATAGGTCTTTCTATCAATAAATGAGTAAACCGTTATTCTCGTTATACGTTCTCCTTCAACAGTATTTAATTTTATTTCCATATAAGAACTTTTTTGTTGTTGTATATATCATATATGCGAACCAGGATTTGAATCTTGGAGGGTTGACAATCAAAACAAAGAGAGTATGGAAGATAATAATATTATAATTAAAAAGTTTTACCCTCCTTATTAAGTCTATAAAATAAAGTAATCGAATAAATTAGACATTAATGATAATTAATTGCAAAAGATCCTAATTCTAAGCAACATTTACACAATTCTTTCTATAAATTAGGTGTAATTAGTACATATTGAGTATTATTAATTCTAAATTTTTCCTCTTTAATTGCTCTTCCTTGTTTTGGTCGTTGATTAAGGGGGTTGATTGATGGAATTAACACTAAACTTCTTCATTTGAATGAGATTATGTAGTGTTTATGGGAAGTTTGAAAAATGTTGGCAGGGGTCCGGACCCCTTCAAGCCTGAAGATAGCTCCGCCCCTGCATATATGTGTGAACTTGAAAGGCTTTTGCTGGAAATATTTATTAATTCATATATTTTCTTTTAAACATTTTTTAGGAGATTCTTCATATTTGGTTTTGTTTACCAAACAAGGTACGTAAGGGATGGTTACCCGCTACTCTATGCATTTACATGTATGGAGGTATATCACATTGTTGGTATCTTTACCAAACAAGGTGTCATTGAACATATATATTTCTCTTCAAAGTTGTGTGCATGATGACATTACCAATGATCTTTTAAAGATTCCGAGTTCTTATGCTACCCCTAGCTTTCCACCAAGCCATCTCTATGACTCACCTTTAAGCTTTTTATGTTTGATTTATTTCTCAGAATGTTGTTAGAACTTCTGTATCATATTGTTTTGTTTTGTTTGAGTTACACTCGGAAAGGAGTTCTCTTCTATATATAAAGGTTGTCAGCAAGTATAAAAAAAAAATGAAATGTCCATTGAAACATTATGGCACCAAATTTGACTTCCAATTGATTTGTGAATATATATTAAAATTTTATCATGTATGCTGAAGGGTAGGTTAAAGGGCTTCCAGCGGTTATGGCGTCGTCGGGGGTAGGGGGGCTGCGGAAAAACTTTCATCAGTGGTCAAGTCGGAGGTGGCAGGGGTTTGCCGTCGAGTGGAGACTTGAGCTTGGGCAAGGGACGTCACTGGCTGGGGTGCTGTGTTCGAGGCCAGAGGCGGCATCGACAAGGATGGAGGGCAGAAACATTATGCCTTAGGTGCTCACTTTTGTGGGTGCCCTGAGCAGATTTGATGCATTTGATGATTAGGCCTAGGCCTTGGATTCGAGTCGGGTTTAGATCCGGATATGTGACTCGTACGGGTCGAGCCCTCATCTGGATCTAGAGCTTGGTTTTGGGCTGGCAACTGGGATGAACAACTCTTGTGCCTGGCCAGGGTCTCTTTAATTTTCAGTTTCAATTTAATTTCAGTTTATTTTCGTATTTTACATTTCGGCACTTTTCCACAATAATGCGTCATTCCACATACTCTTCAAGACATTATTAGTGATCTTTTACAGATTACTAGTTCTCATGCCCCAGCTTTTCATCAAGCCTCCTATTCGGTGGCTCTCTGTTTAGAACTGTTTACTTCTTTTGATTCCGTAAGGTTTAAATTTACATAGGATGTAGAGGTGGCAAACGAGCCGCTAAGCACAAGCACGACACAAGCCCGACATTTTTAAAAGCAACCTGGCACAACCAAAACCCGTTAATGCCCCAACCCGCCCAAGCACGTTATTTTATGGGCCGGGCTGGGCTTAGAAAAATGAGTCCAACGGCCCGACCTGACCCAAGCATGATAAATTGAGGCCCACGGCCCGACCCGCTCTAAAATATATATTTTTTTCATTTTTAATATGAAGATAACATATTCATAAATAAAAAACTTAGTTTTGAGTGTGAACAATAAACTTATAAACTAAAAATTATTTATTTGAGTATGAATTTGGATTCCCCTAGACCCAAAAGAAGTTTTTCTTAATAATTTATTAATTGTGAACAATGAACATTTATCACTTATTTCTTTAATTTGTTGATAAAGAAAAAAATGATCAATAGATTGTGTAAATTAGTTTTGGTTTGTAATCATATCATTTTTAATTAAAAGTTGAGATAATTATGAGAATAGAAGCGGTGGTATATGACATTTACCTCGATTATTTTCAATTTTCGACACGAAACGAGCCCGGTATGACTCGTTTATGGGCCCGGCCCAAGCACGGCCCGTCAAGTTATGGGCTTGAACCGTGGGCCGGGTCGGGTCTTACATTTGAGTAGATGGGCCGGCCTAATCACAAACCCGTTAAGAAGTAATCTGTCATAGACCGGTCTAAGAACGGCTCAAAGCCTGATTAAACAAGCAGGACCGGATCAGGCCGGCCCGTTTGCCACCCTCTTATGATGTAATTGCCAAGGAGTTTATTAAAAAAAAAATTGGATGTATGCAAACGTTGAGACATAAGTCCACGCTAACGCTATATTTAGTTTGTTGAATTTGTCCATAAGTCTATGTCTTTTTAATCCTGGAAATCATTCTCTTCCAAACCAGGTCAAAACATTTTGAGTATATCTCTTTCTAAAAGAGCAGCAGCCTTGCCTACAGAATCCTCATCATGCGGCGCGGTGACGTCTGGCTTCGCTGCCAATTGGGGAATCAAATATAAATCACTTGCGTTTTTAATTTGCTTTCAAGAGTTGTGAAAGTAAATCTATTAGAATCCTGGAGGATATGTTAATTAACAGACTAATATATATTATAATGTCATCAATCTAAACAGTGGTTATTGGGGTGGTCAAGTAGTAGAACGTGGTCGGCAAATTTGAATCCTGTTAAAATAAAGTGTTCAGTAGTGTGAGTCTTGACTCTTGGTGTTCGTGCCATGAAACTTGCGAAATGTAGTGTATTTTGCTACTGCATGTGGTACAAAGTATCACATTTTCATCTCTGCATTTCAGTTATCCATTCTTTTCCAAGTGGAATTTACATGGTTTCCTACATGATTATTCTTATGTTTGGTAAAGAATGTTTAGTTATTGAACTGCCCACCCTCCACTCTCCCTTAGATGAATTAGAGTGATTCATGTATTGATTAATATCCTTGACAGAGCTGGATTTCAATGACGAGGGAATGAGAGAGTATACAGTGCATGATCAAATTCCGCCAACTGATATTTATTGGCCCAACATTCAATCAACGTCTGATTAACATGTCTGGAGACAAAGTGAAGTTCAGGAACACTGGGCCAGTTCACCCTCTCATCCGGCAACCAGTGGCAGACAGGAAGAGATTTGGTGGAGTATAGTTTGGTGAGATGAAGCACGACTGCCTTATAGCCCGTGGGGCATCATCAGCAACCTTACATGCATCAACGTCTTTTCACTCTTAGTGACTCTTCCCAAATGCATGTTTGCCAGAAATGCAGAAATGCGTTTAATCTGATCGATATAACAGTCGATGGTCGTAGAATCAAGGGTCCCTATTGCCGGGTCTGTAAGTATTGAAGATAATAGATCAGTACTTAGGACCATACTTGGTTGTTAAGACATTGTATCTTCAGCATGGTACTTACTGTTTAGGCTGCTGTAGGTTAAGCATGGTGTAAGAGTCTAACACCCATACTTTTTACACTTCTTGTAATCAGCTTAGTCATGGTCATTCTAGCCTTACCTAGTAGGTAGAAGCCTTACCTAGTAGGTAGAAGCCTTACCTCTCTTCTAGTTATATGTTGTATAAGTATAGTTAGTTGTGTGTGTACATACAACACAATTCTATCAATAGAGAAAATCGCTCTACTGCTTATTGGTTTCTACATGGTATAGAGTAGGAACTTTAGTGTCCTATTTCTGTTTATCTTTGTATTGTTCATCTTTTGAACCTTGTTTTCCTTCTCTAATTTTAAATGTCTGGAGAAGATTCTTCCGCTACCAGTATGAATCCTTTTGGATCTGAAACTACCAACATGCTTGGTAGTTCTGAGGTTGAGGGAAATCCCAACCAACGATTGTGTTCAGTATTATTGACTGAATACAATTACATACCTTGGTCTAGAGCAGTCACCTTAGCTCTTGGTGGCAAATCCAAGCTTGGCTATGTCAATGGTGTAATACCAATGCCAGCAGCAAACTCAGCCACATATGATGCTTGGCTATGCAAAGATCAACTGGTTATGTCTTGGTTACTCAACTCTATGGAGCCCAAGATTGCTGAAATTTTCAACTACTCGGAGTCATCCATGCACCTCTCGAATCATGTCAAAGAGATGTATGGTAATCAAAACAATTTTGCTCGTGTCTTCCAACTGAAAAGAGATATTGCTGGTCTCCAAAAAGGAGAAAATTCTTTTGTCCAATATCTTGGAAGCTTAACAAGCATGTGGAATGAGTTAGATGTATATCAACCTCATACCACTGATCATGCTATTCTGATGAAGAGAGCAGAAGAAGACAAGATTTTTCAACTCTTGACCAACCTGGGATCAAACTATGAGGACTTGAGAAGTCACATACTCATGAGCTCAGAACTTCCCTCGTTTAAAGGTGTATGTGGCACTGTGCAAAGAGAAGAACTAAGGAGAAAAGTGATGAGCATGGATGTCAAGGTCAATACTACAAAAGCTACAGCTTGTGTCTCAAAATATAACCAAGCTGAAGAGAAAGTCTATAAGGGAAGAAGACGAGAGTTGAAGTGTAGCTATTGCGAAGGCATTGGCCACACAAGAGAGAGATGCTGGATCTTACATCCAGAATTGAAGCCAAAACATTTCAAGGAACACAAGAGTACTTTCAAGGGTTGGAGTAACAACACTCACAAAACCAACCTTGCTTCTACTGCTTCTTCTTCAAACTCTGATGGCATGTTGGATTTTACTTCTAATCCAGTCACACTCATCAACGAATTTGCTGTGTACCTTCAACAGAAGAAGAGTGAGAACTGCAGTGGTACTGGAGCTGCAAATCATACTGCATTACTTGGAAAATTTGTAGGCTTTCTGGCAGAATCTGACAATATAAACCAAAGTGACGTGTCAGGTATTCTCACAGCTTTCAATACTGCTCTCAATATGGATATTGAACATGACTGTTGGGTTATAGATTCTAGAGCCACAGATCACATGACCAACCAGATTTCAAACTTGCATGATTTTAAAAAAAAATGTGTACACAAGTTTCTGTTGCAAATGGGAAGGGTGCATCTGTGTTAGGAAAAGGAAAAATAAAATTGTTTTCAAATCATATCATATCTGAAGCCTTGTATTCCTTCCTTTCCTTTTCAACTGCTATCTGTTGGAAAAATCACTCGGACCTTAAATTGCTTAGCCATCTTTTCTCCTCATAATGTGATTTTTCAGGATATCATCACCAAGAAGACGATTGGTGAAGGTTTCTTTCTAAATGGACTTTATTACTTGTCTAAAAAGTCCAAAGTTTTTCAAGTTAGTTCTAGTCTCACTCAAGATCATCACTTTTGGCATCAACGCTTGGCTCATCCTTTTGAGAAAGTGTTATCTATTTTGTTTCCAAATTTGAGTCATGACAACAATCATTGTGATGTTTGTCATTTATCCAAGTTTGTTAGACTACCTTTCAGTTTCTCTATGTTAAGAGCTAGTAATCCATTTGAAATCATACACTCAGATATTTGGGGCCCTGTCCTAGAATCCTTTGATGGATTTAGATATTTTGTAACATTTGTGGATGATTTTACAAGGATTACATGGTTGTACCTTTTGAAATTCAAGAGTGAAGTTTTTTATGTATTTAAAAATTTTCATAGCCTTGTTAGTACTCAATTCTTATCAAAAATTCAAATCTTAAGGTCTGATCATGGCTCAGAATATATGTCTAATAACATGTCTCAATTTTTGAACTCAAATGGAATTGTACATCAAACAAGCTATGTTGGTACTCCTCAGCAAAATGGAATTGCAGAAAGAAAAAACAGAGATATGCTTGAGAAAACTAGAGCTATCATGTTCCATGCCAATGTTCCAAAGAGATTTTGGTCACAAGCTGTTCTCACTGCCACATACCTTATAAATAGGCTGCCAAGTAGAGTTTTGAACTCTAAATCCCCTTATGAAGTGTTGAAGGGGAGACAGATTGATTTATCTCACTTAAGAGTCTTTGGTTGTGTTTGTTATGTTCACATACAATCCACTCATAGGGATAAGCTTGATCCAAAGGCTGTGAAGTTCGTTTTTTGGGGCATTCAGCAACACAGAAGGGATACAAATGTTACAATCCTGTCAGTAAGAAATTCAGTGTTTCAAGGGATGTCAAGTTTGATGAGTGTATTCCTTATTTCACCAAGAAATTGGATGATGGTGGTCAGGGGGAGTTGTTTTGTGATTTATTCCCTTTTCCAATTGTTATCTCTAGTGTTGAAAGCCCTCCAATTACCACTCTACCAAATCTTGTTCCTGCACAAGGAGAAGCTAAGTATAATGCAGTCGAACATGATGATGTTGTTACTGATTCTCTCATTCAAAATGAACGTCATGTGCTTAATCCTAATCTTCCAGTTGTCCTTAGAAGAAATCCAACTAGACAAAGAAATCCCCATGCTAAGCTTCTTGATTATGTCACCTACACTTCAAAGTATCATATGACTGCTTTTGTCAACTATAAGCAGCTGTCCTCAAATCACTGCTCATTCCTCAGTACAATCGATCAAGTGTGTGAGCCTCAAAGTTTTGAAGAAGCAAGTCAACATGAAGTCTGGAAAAATGCAATGAAGAATGAACTGCATGCTCTGAGTGAAAATAACACTTGGAGTGTTGTTACTCTTCCAGAAGGCAAGAAAGTTGTGGGGAGCAAATGGATTTACAAAGTGAAGTTGCATTCTGATGGATCCATAGAGAGACACAAGGCTCGTTTAGTTGCTCGGGGATTCACTCAAACGTATGGAGTGGATTACAAGGAGACATTTGCTCATGTTGCAAAAATGAACACTGTGAGGGTTTTATTGTCTGTTGCAGTTAATCAAGCTTGGTCTTTACATCAGATGGATGTTAAAAATGCATTCATACATGGAGAATTGGAAGAGGAAGTGTACATGAAGCTGCCACCTGGTCACCCCAAGGCTAAGGATCCTGAATTGGTATGCAAGCTTCACAAAGCTATTTATGGCTTAAAACAGTCTCCACGAGCCTGGTATGCAAAATTAAGTTTTGTTCTTGAAGATGTGGGATTTCATAGGAGTAATGTTGATTCTTCTTTGTTTGTTCATAATGGTACTCATGGAAAACTTGTGGTTCTTATATATGTTGATGATTTAATCATCATTGGTGACAATATTGATGAGATCAAGTCACTTAAAGAAGCTCTCAACAACAAGTTTGCTATCAAGGATCTTGGCACTCTCAAGTACTTTCTTGGTATTGAGATGGCATCTGCTGCTAAAGCAATTTTTCTGAATCAGCGAAAATATACTCTTAGTTTGTTGAAAGAAGCAAGCCTGTTAGACTGCAAACCTGCACATACTCCACTTGACAGCAAACTCAAATTGAGTGTTGATAGTGAAGGTCTTCAGAACTTGAGTTGTTATCAAAGATTAGTTGGGAAGCTCATATATCTTATTATTACTCGACCTGATATCTCATTTGTTGTGAGCATTGTTAGTCAATTTATGCATGCTCCAACAATTGCTCACTTAAACATTGTGAAGCGCATTCTTCGATATCTTAAGGGGTCAGTTGGCAGAGGTATTATGCTTAAGAATAATGAGCATATCACAATCATGGGATATGTTGATGCTGATTGGGCAGGGAATAATCTTGACAGAAAAGGCACCACAGGATTTTGCACATTTGTTGGTGGAAACTTAGTCACTTGGAGGAGTAAGAAGCATTGCTAGGTCAAGTGCAGAAGCTGAGTATCGTGCAATAGCCTCAGCTGCTTGTGAATTAATCTGGCTCAAGGGTCTTCTCTTAGACTTAGATTTTTCAAGCACTGAACCTATCTCCTTATTTTGTGATAATCAGGCGGCCATGCATATAGCATCCAATCATGTGTTTCATGAGCGCACCAAACATATTGAAGTGGACTGCCACTACATTTGAGCTCAAGTTCAATCAAAAGTGATTAACACTTGCTACACAAGAAGTGAAGATCAACTTGCTGATATCTTCACTAAGTCCTTGGCTTCTGCACACTTTATGAAGCTTCTTGGCAAGCTTGGTTCAATCAATCCTCTTGAACCAGCTTGAGGGGGAGTATTGAAGATAATAGATCAGTACTTAGGACCATACTTGGTTGTTAAGACATTGTATCTTCAGTACTTACTGTTTAGGCTGCTGTAGCTTAAGCATGGTGTAACAGTCTAACACCCATACTTCTTACACTTCTTGTAATCAGCTTAGTCATGGCCATTCTAGCCTTACCTATTAGGTAGAAGCCTTACCTCTCTTCTAGTTCTATGTTGTATAAGTATAGTTAGCTGTGTGTACATACAACACAATTCTATCAATAGAGAAAATTGCTCTACTGCTTATTGTTTTCTACAGTAAGCCAGTAGATGATATTGTCAGGTTGAATGTTCCATATGGGGCCAAGTTGCTGTGCCAGGAACTTTTCAGCATGGGAATAAGTCTCAATTTTGAGACCAGGCTCTGCTGATTGAGCACTAGAACTCTGTTTTGCAAGCGCTATAGAACTTCATTCTGTAAATGACCAGGCTCTGCTGATTCTTGCTGATTCTCCTCTTCTAATTGAGATGTTCTAGTTCTTTGTGACTAAGCTAGTCTTCAGCTTGATTAATTAGGCTTTCTTAATTAGCTGGGGCCCAAAATGTTTTACTAATGGTTACAACATCAATCAAACTGATTTGCTGGATTAATATGGTTAGTCATGTTGTATTCACGTCAATATTTACGTTTATTAATTACTGTTGTTGATGTTGAGTTGTTCATTTGATTGTTTCTGAGATGATGACTGGTAAAATAATGATGACTTAGTATAGACCTTTCTGGGGATGACTTATTCAAGATCATCCTTCTCATGCTGTTTCCTGTGTTCTTTGTGCAATGTTTATTTCTGTCGTATTCAGTAAAACATTGGTTCTAAATTATTACATAATTGTTGTTGGACCAAATTATACCAATTGTACCAAACATAATAATGAACATTGTACCAAACATAATAATTAAACATTATTTTATTTCTAAATTATTATATAATTGTTGGACCAATTGGTTCAATTATTATATGGAAGATGGTTACGTTTGTTACAAGTTTTGGAATCTGACCCTGGAGTATCTGAGGGTTGATTTTTCGACAGGATGGGTTTAAATAGGGAGGCTCCATCTGAGTTACTTCTTCTCAGATTGTTCATTGTTCTACACAGAAAAAGCTGGCTGGTAAGGTGACTAATAAGAAGGTTTTGCCTCCTATTTGCTATTAAGTAATGGATCGTGCCACTCGTGTCTTTCGGCTACTCCTGTTATTCCTATTGTTTGTTATTGCGGCAGAGGGAACTGTCGAGGAGTGTGAGTTTCATCGAACTTCAGGCTAGATATATGTCATCTTTCATCTTGTAATTATTTAGTTTTTGTTGATAGGTTAATTTGATCTTTAGCTTGCTTGATAGCACATTTCGGCATTTCCATAACTTATTGTCTCAGCTCATTGCTGAAGATTTGAAGAACCAAACTGATCGAAAGAATCTGATGCAGATACTACTATTATGATCCTCCAAGACGAGTGGAAAATAAAACCTCCAAGTTGGGTTGGTTCAGATCCTTGTGGCAACTGGGAAGGCATCACTTGCACCAATTCACGCATCACTGCTCTGTAAGTTCCTGGTCTGTTTCCACCTTTTTAATGCTAGTACATCTGCTTGCTTTCATTTCCTTTTTATTGATTTTTCTTCTTTTATTTTAGAACATTGGCAGACATGGGTTTGAAAGGCGGGCTACCTAGTGATATTGAGACGTTATCTGAGCTACAGATTCTGTATGTTCTGTTCAACAATTTTCAAGAAGTTGTTCATCATTTACCAAAACAAAGAATAAAAAATAAATGAAGAAGTTGTTACCACAACCCAGGAGTATCTAGTGTTAAAGCTCTTCAGTCACGGCCTCAATCAAGCATATTCTCTTCCCCAAATCAAGTTCCTTGATTACTGATATATTCTAGATATGACAGTTACTGTTAGCATTGATATTAGGCTAATTATATGGATCTTGTAATTACTTACTTGTAGCAATTGCCAGGATAGCAGCACTGCTATATATGTGAAGTCTGTAAATCTTTTGAATCAATGAAAACCATTTCTAGTTTTCTACATCTAGGCACTGACTAGTTTGAATAATTTATCATCATTACTACTTTACTAGAATTATGGTAACAGTTGCTTCATATAGTTATGGGTAATGGATTTGTCCATTCCTTGTTTCCTTGAACTCATTGATCATCAATTTTCGTATAGGAATCTGGCTTTCAACGAGTACCTGAAGGGACAACTTCGAGCATCAATTGGAAACTTGACCAAACTAAAAACCTTGTAAAATTCTATGGTTTTTCCGGTACAGTAAATAATGGTTTCTATGTCATTGTTTATCTTCCTAACATATTTTGTTGCGTGCCAGAATTCTTGATGGTTGCAGGTTCTCTGGTCCTATTCCAGCTACAATAGGATCTCTAAAGAACCTTACTTATCTGTAAATTTTCCAAACTTTTGATCCCCTGCTCTCCTTTTTCTTGTAGTGATATGTTAGGCTGATATTCAGTAATCCCGGAACTCTTGATTTGTATGCTACTGCAGATCTCTGAAAAACAATAGATTTAGTGGTCCAATTCCACCTTCCATGGGCAATCTAGCCAATCTTGTCTTTCTGGACCTATCGGACAACATGCTTGGGGATTCCATTCCAGTCTCTAATGGGACTGCACCTGGTCTTGATATGTTAAATAAAACAAAGCACTTGTAAGCCTGCTTCTGTTAGTATGTTTAACTTCACATTTACATGGTACCGTGGCATTGTTCTTTCCAATTTATGTTCTTCTGATTCTCTTTTATTTTCCTAAATACAGTCATTTTTCAAATAACCAGCTCTCGGGCAGCATTCCACCTCAACTGTTCAGCTCAGATATGTCTCTGGTACATTTGTAAGTGTTGTTGCGTTGGAGTGTTCATTTTCTACAAGAGAAACTTGAAATATGGGAAAGATGAATGCAATCTGCAGAATAGAGCACGAAATGTATGAGTTTATATGCAATGCATTTCTAAGGCCTAGTTTGGTACAGTTTTGCTTTTAAAAAATCAGTTTTTATCCGAACTTTTAAATTTTATAGGGTTTGGCAAATGAAAGAAAAACAGTTTTTTTAAAAAAATTACAGGTCACTGATAGCAGCTTTTAGAAGCAACCTGAAGGTTACTTTTAAAAACAACTGTCACTAAAAACACTAGAAAATAAGAAATTTTATTTTAAAACTAATATTTATCAAACACAAAACTGTTTTAATTCACAACTGATTATTTTCGCAGTACAGCAGCAGCAGTTTTTTTTTAAGTCACAGCAATACCAAACTAGCCCTAACTTAGTCCTTAGTGCACATTTTTCGTTTCAAGCCGCATTTCTAATTAAAAAGTCATTGACATAAAGACTGTTCTTTCTGTTTCATTTTCTTTTGGAAAATTCCATTTCTGAACTGCCAAAGGAAACAGATCAGTTTCATCTTATCGAGTTCTTTTATCTGTGCAGGATTTTTGACAGAAATAATTTTACTGGCAGCATCCCTTCCACACTCGGACTTGTGAAAACTCTGGAGGCAGTGTGAGTAAATATTTCATATCCTCAAGTGAATTTATACCAAGGCTATTAGAAATGTGGTCTACATATTTATTTGTACTGAAAACTTTTCTCTTCTTTTGGTGCAGACTCCTTTATAGAAATTCATTAAGTGGGCCAGTGACTCCGAGCCTCAGAAATCTTACTAATGTGTCTGAACTGTAAGTAACATCTCTTTCAGTAAAATTTTGAACTTCTTGTTTGGAAACTTTACTAAGAGAGGTTGGCTATTTGTTATACGTTTTCAGACAATTGTCCAACAATAAGCTGACTGGTCCTTTGCCCAACCTTACTCTCATGGATTCCCTCAACTATGTGTAAGTACCTACCAGCAGCAACCACATTACTTTCTTTTTACAGAGTCATCTATATATTAGTTTTCTCTATTCAAGTCATGGCTTATGAAAATTAATTTAATTTGCAGGGATATGAGTAATAATACTTTTGATGCGTCAGATGTTCCCAATTGGTTTTCAACCTTGAAGAATTTGACAACATTGTATACTTCATTCCTCCTCTGTATATGCATACCTTTGTGTTTGTGTGTTTGAAATATCATCAATCCAAACACAGTAATCAAGTGCTCATAATTAACATAGCTATCAACCCTGTTTGACAGAATGATGGAAAACACAGGACTTCAGGGACAAGTCCCTCAATCCCTTTTCAGCCTTCAAGATTTGGAGACAGTGTGAGTATATCAGAATGATATTTAGTAGCACCGCACTTTATTTAATGGATAAAATGACTTAGTTATGGATAATATTTCATTTATGCAACTTCTATACTGTTGTATACTTATAATGATGATTATATGACCTGCTATATAGGATACTAAAGAACAACGGTCTCAATGGTACATTGGATATTGGAACCAATTACAGCAGCCAATTGAACCTAATTGATCTGCAGATGAACAACATTTCTGATGTTGCACCGATTGACGAGGGGCACAACTACGCATTGATGTAAGAAATAGCATGCATATTTGATGTTTTCTTTTGGATGATGCATATTCAAAAATCAACTTTCTAAAGACTAACCAGTTATGTGCTTTTCGTATTATTATAAGTAATCATTCATCTTTTGCAGTCTAGTTGACAATCCAATTTGCAAGGGGAGTCAGAATAACTACTGCAATGTTTCTCCTCCTAATTCCTCAATTTCAACTACACCAAGTAAATGTTCTGCCTGTAGATCTGGCCAGGTTGCTTCCCCCAACTGTAAATGTGCATCTCCCTATACGCGGACTCTAGTCTTCTTATTTGTTTCTTTCTCAAACCTGGATAACGTCAATTATTACAAAGCTCTCTCGGACAATCTCACAAGATATTTTCAGTCCAGAAACCTTCCTGTGGATTCAGTTTCACTGAGTCATCCGAGCTGGAGCCCATCTAATCAACTTGAAATTATCATGGAAATGTTCCCATCCGGTGATCAAGTTAGCTTCAACCAAACAGAAACTTCAGCGATTACTTCTGTTCTAAGCAACCAGACTCTAGAGGGGCGTCCTATTTATTTTGGACCGTACTCTTTTCTTGTTCTTTACACCAACTCTGGAGGTAACTATAAGAACCACATTTATATCCATATCCTTCTTTCTGTCTCTCATCATCTTAAGGTGCCTACAGGATCAAACAAGGCCGTGATTATCGGAACGGCAATTGGTGGTTCTGTGCTCCTTTCATTATTAGTCCTTGTAGGGCTTTATGCTCTCCACCAGAAGAGGAAAGCAGACAAGTCATTGAGTGGATCGATCCTTTTGGTAAGCCATCAATAACTTAAAAAGATTTTAGAGTACTTGACACAGTTCGTTGTGTGACTTTTAGAGTTTTTGTACCAATGTGGCAGACAGGGTTTTCAAATAGCACTGCTAGTGGTCCTCAACTAAAAGGAGCAAGATTGTTCTCATTTGAAGAGCTCAAGAAATGCACAGATGGTTTTTCAGAAGCAAATGATATTGGATCTGGAGGTTATGGACAGGTAAACTTGATCATTTTACATTATAGTAGAGACTTTATCAAACATCACTGACTATATGACTTCTGGAAACATTTTACAGGTGTATAAGGCAATTCTTCCAACAGGCCAAATGGTTGCCATTAAAAGAGCTAAACGGGAATCTATGCAGGGAGGAGTTGAGTTCACAGCCGAGGTTGAGCTCCTATCGCGAGTACATCATAAGAATCTTGTTGGCCTTGTAGGTTTTTGTTTTGAGCAAGGAGAGCAAATATTGGTATATGAGTATGTTCCAAATGGTGATTTGAGGGACACCCTTTCAGGTATTGCATGCCCTTGCTCACTTTACAAAGCTTGATATAAAAGGAAAGTATATTTTTCACTCTGTTATCAGAAACACTTCTGGATTCATTTCTCTCTTGGTTCAGGGAAGTCCGGAATCAGGTTGGACTGGATGAGAAGACTTCAAATAGCACTTGGTGCAGCAAGAGGTCTGGCATATCTTCATGAACTTGCAAACCCGACCATTATACACCGGGACATCAAATCAAACAACATACTACTCGATAAAGATTTAAATGCAAAAGTTGCTGATTTTGGTCTCTCCAAGTCATTTGCTGATAGTGGAACTGGAATGGACCACTTATCTACTCAAGTTAAAGGGACACTGGTCAGTAAAAACTCTTAACGAGTAATTTTAAATACCCACCACTAATCTCTTAATGCATTGTAAAAATTATTACAATGGTATCTTAAATTTAACTGAACTGTGGTTTTCAATGGTTATAGGGCTACTTGGATCCGGAATATTATATGACTCAACAGTTGACTGAGAAGAGCGACGTCTATAGCTTCGGCGTGGTAATGTTGGAGCTGATAACTGCTAGAAGGCCAATAGTGCAAGGGCAATATATAGTGAGAGTGGTACAGATGAGAATGGATAAGTCGAAAGATTTGTACAACCTTGATGACATTCTTGATCCTTTCATTGGTTTAGGAACAGAGCTGAAAGGTGTAGAAATGTTTGTGGATTTGGCAATGTCTTGTGTGGAAGAATTAAGGGATAAAAGACCAAGAATGGGGGAAGTGGTGAAACAGATAGAGAACCTTATACAAATTGCTGGTTTGAACGCCAGTATTAATCCATTGTCCACTTCAGCAAGGTACGAGGAATATGAGAGCAAGGACAGCAACGAGGATATTTACAGCAGACCCTTTGATTATAGTGGAGTTTTTGAGGGATGAAGATGGAAGTCTAGTGAGTACATGATAATATAATTTATGTAAAGTTTGAACAAACCTTCATTTTGGTCTCCTTATTGTGGGTTCTTTTTCTCTAATGGAGTACCTGATCATCAAAATGCATGATTCCATGATCATCTTCTGTGTTTTCCGATAAAAGACGGAAGCTTTCCTGGTCTCTTTCCCAACCTCAAGCAAATCCCCTTACCTTTTTTATGTTAGTATCAAATGTGATTCCAAACTAAAGTTCAGCCAGAAATATTTAGTGATGTTCACAACAGGCTTTCACAACATACACTAAAGGGAAATTCAGACAACCACTTTATCAACTCCAAATGTCATCAAGAACTTGTTCAACTTGCACTAAGCAATTCTTTTTCATGGTTATCTTTGTCACTAGCATGTAAGTTATAAAACTCAGCCAAATAAGATAGAGCCTCAGAGTTGCTATCACAAACCTTCCACAGAGATGAAACCTCTCCCTTGGAGAGAGTACCCCAAACCTCACAATCATCAAGAAAGTCCAGTAGCTTTGAATAGAATGAGTCATAGTTCATCAACAAGAATGGAACTGGAAGCTCTGATCCAATCCGCTGTAGCTGAATTAGTGCTAATATCTCAAACATTTCATCTAGAGTACCAATCCCACCGGGGAGAGCAACTACTGCAGTCTTATCAGCACTGCTGCTTCTAACTGCAGCATCTACCAACCCATGTTTTCTAGCAGAGAAAAACCTGCAAGTTCAAAGCAGTTATTAAATTTTGCAGGAGTCCGAAATCCATTGGTATCTTTCTAGCAGATATATCTAACCTGCATGTGAGATAAACTTCTGAAGGTAGGTAAGGATGGTAATTTGACGCTGTCCATTCTCCAGCTTCTTTTCCAATCTTAAATCCACCAACTGGTTTTCCTGCTTGCAAAGCACCTTTAGTAGCAGCATCCATTAGCCCTGGACCAGCCCCCGTCCATGAAGTACACTCCAAAAGGTTTGCAATCTGCTCAGTAAGAAGTTTAGTTTAAAAAATCTCATTGTGTGATCATGTTTTAAAGCTATCGTGTGCGCCCTGCAATAGCAGCTACACAAAAATACTTTTTGTGTGATCATGTGCTTACTGCAAGCAAGGCAGGACAAAACAGCTCTCACCTCCCTACCCAACTCAAGTACTTGCAAATAATGTGAATGATCAGGTCCCATCCTTGAAGATCCCAAATACACAACCCCTCTCCCAAGTCTGTGTATCAGTTCATAACATCTTTCTATCTCTTTCCTGACCTTTCAACAATGAACAAAACTTTAGCAAACAAGCACTTCAAAATTGTATTCCAATAACTAGTATTTATTCTGTTCAAACAGAGCAGTAATAACAGTCGGAAATACTTCTTGATAATAACTAGTAACAAATTAATGTATCAACATGGTACAACAAACTACGGTAAGAGATCAAATCGTCATAAGCTAAGCATACACATCTTTTAAGCACAGTTAAGCCTACAAATAATGTTAAGAGCTACTTTAAACTCATAGACTGAAAATGAAATGAATTCAATCATTCTTTCTCTCACTGTTTTGCATTTGAATTTGATCATACAGGTGAACTGAGCATTTTTAAGCATATTACACATGAGAATATCTTAACTGAAACCGGTGTCGGATAACTACACATATGCAGCAAAAACAGTTCTTACTAATGTATTCAATAGAAACTCACTACATTTGCAATTCACTACTGATTAGTTCCTGTCTATTTCAAATTTTCAATGTGGGACTCCATCAGTAGTTGGATAGAATAACAAAAGTAGAAAATGGAAACCTTAGCACAAACCAAAGTAGAAACTAATAATGTTCAGCAACCCAAAATAGATGAAAACTAGATACCTCGATCGGGCTGGTTCTCTCATCAAAATCAACTAATTCGGACTTGCTTGACATGGCCTTAGACCTTGAGAGCTTGAAACTAATGTTGCGCCTCTCTCTTTCTCTGACCGATTGAATCGTTAAAGGTCCCGGATGAGAAGTTCTTACAAAAACATGAGAACCCAATGATCCCAACACCGAAAACCCCATTGAGAAGTGAGGTACTGGACAAATTGGGCATGTGTCCTCAACTCAATCTAACAGCATTTCGTTCAGGAAAGAATACTCTCGAATTGAGCAACTCTGATATTCTGATGCAATAATTTGGAGTCTTGCGAGAGGTAAACAAGAATTGACATGGACCACTCCGACCAAAATTTACTTGGCAAGTTTTCATTGGTTGTTGTCGCATTTACATGAAGAGTTATAACCAAGATCGCTAAGTTGAGAATCAAGTTGAGAATTACTGCAGTACCTTTTTATTTTTTATTTATTACACCCATTTTGAATCACATTTTTTGATCTACCGTTCAGTTTATATATAAGTTAAGTAGATAACTTCTACAAATTTTCAGTCAAATTAGACAATCTAAATCAGTCAAACATGAAGATATGTAATAGTTAAAAAAGCGAGCTCCACCTTTCCCAGAACCTCATATCGAAACCTAGGTTTCCCTGGGTTTTGTAGGTTTTGTGAAGCATGGCAACGGCGGCCTAATGGTCATCTGTCTGCAACAGGGCATCTCCGACGCTGGGATCAGTGAGCAGGAGGTGGTGAATTGATTGGTTCTTGAATTGCTTCGGGTCAGAGACGTGAGAGGCGACGCTGGTTCTTCCCGAATCGGCCATTGTAGGGACGCGCAAGGAGTAGGCAAGCAATAGGGTTGGGAAGGCGAGGAAAGCTCCTTCGGGGCAGAGGTCTTTGATCTCTAGCGGCGTAGACGTTGGTGACAGAAGGCGGAGTAGGTATTCAATCGGATTTCCAAGAGGCAGAGATGTGAGGCTCTCTAAGCGTTTTGAGTCTGCTAAGCAGAGTTTTGCGGCCTTCTTGCGGCTGTGCTATGGCTCTCCGGCCAAGAAAGCAACCAGACTGATTCGGCGGCAACCGGCTCCCCTGGAAGTTCTTCACTAGTTAGCCAGGTTGAATGTTGGGAAGAAAAAGGATCTGGGCCTTGGTGCTTCTGGGTTTCATCATTGTTGGTGAGCTGGGTACTTTGGGCCTTCCTTCTCTTTCTGTTCATTTGGGCTGGGTCCATTGGTGGGCTTTTGTGGGAATAAGACCCCTAGCGTAGCTAGGAAAAACTCCTTCTAAACTTTGGCAATTCCTCTCTTTCTTTTCAATTCGATGAAAGATACATCATTGGGTCTTAGGCCTAATTTGATTGAAAGTTGAGTCATTGTTTGAGTTTAAGAGGTTATGTGCTTTCTAGTTGTCAAATCCACCTTTTTTTATGTATTTTTGAGGCTGTTTTTTCAATTCTTAGATGTAGCATGTATTCATGCTTGACATTTTGGTCATCATAATCTTTGATCAATGGATATTTCTTTTTTCCTAAAAAAAAATATATATACATATATGTCAAACATGAGCCGTTCAAGTTTATAATTGGTAAATCACATTTATGAATATGTCTTAACGATTTTCAATTTGGATGAAAATTTATAAAGATGATCTACTTATATATGTTTACAAACTAGACAGTCGAGATGTGAACATGCTATCGAAAAATAGGTGAAACGAATAAATTCTCAATTAGTCTTTAACTTAGTGGTCCTCATTAGAATCACTCCCTACATTTACAAGGCAAAAGAAGATTGCAGAGAGGTGCCTCTAAGACAGCCAATATTAATCGTATCTAAATGTAAAGCTTGCATAGTCTAGGAAGTAGGAAGGGAGTGCATCCAGCCAGATCTTTGAAGAATGAAAACCGTGTCCAAGATTTGCAAGAGCATCAACCAAAGAAGTTGGCTTCCCAGAAAGCATGAACAAAACTGATATTATCAAAATCACTAGCAACTTGAAGAGCATCGCGAATATGGGATTTGAGATGCCAAACCATTTTTTTTAATAATGAATTTTATTACTTTATCAATGAAATAGCATGTTACGTCATATGTTGTCCTCGCTCTAAGCATGTTATAAGCAGAGGCTTTAAGAACCATAACTATTACCTTCTTTGTTTACAATTACGCTCATAAAGAGTTTGAACATTAGAGGTAAAAAAAACTCACTCATATAAAGTTTACAATTCACTACCTAGGTTCGATTGGTTGCTTGACCCGAACCGAGCCCAACATCCACCCTCTCCAAGACTAGTCGCAGTCATCTCTAGCAAAGACTCACCTTCGACCATTAAAGTGATCATATTCTCCACATCCACCGGTGCTAGCTAGCCTTTTTCCAAACTCGATATGCACCAGGTTCTCACACACTAAGCACCCTCAATGGCCTTGGCATAAAGCCGCCATGACTGGAGCAGTTGAGTCATCTTGATCGAGATCTTGGTGTCGTTGCTGAAGAGATGTCATCACCTCTCTAAGCCCTAGTCATCATAGACCAGCCACTCTTTGGTCGAAAGAGCACGAAGCCCACCGCTACTGCTATGAAACCAAGGTTTCGCCTCTCCGAGATACTCCGAAATACTCAGAACATCTTTCGATTTAAGAAAAATACACCTCTAAATTTGTTATTTGAACATGTGGTTGAGTTTTCTAATGAAAAATAAAGAGTTTTTTTAAGGGAAGTGAAATCCACACACCCCAAATTGTAATTCACATACCCACTTTCCCTTTTTAGTAACTTCATTTTATCCTTAGTAACTTAAATTTTGTCTTCATGTAAGAATGATTACTAAAAATGAAAAGTGGGTGTGTGGATTTCACATCCTTTTTTTAATCTCTTTTGTAATATAAGGGGTAAGATGAAAATATAAAAAGTCTAATTTTTATGTGTTTTTCTCTTAGTCACATGAAAAGCTTAGAGTGAGAGTGGATGATCCTAACATTTTCTATGTTATAAATACTGTAATTATGTGGTTGTCTACGTAAATATTTTAAAGTTAACTTTGTGATACTCATTAGCTAGAGTTAATTATGTAATTGTGATCACCAACTAACTTGAGACTGATCGCAAGTAACTTGTGATTGATCACCAAGTCATCTATACCTTTTTAGTCAGGTTGTAATGGGTTGTAATTAAACCGAAAAAAGAAAAAGAAAAAGAGAAGAATTGGTTTGGGCTAGGGTCGCTTACCTAAATCAGGGTTTGGGTTTGATTTTGGGGCTATACCTTTGGGTCAAGGACACAATAGTAATTTCCTTCACTAGGTTTCTACTAAAACCATAGCTCTCGCTTCATTGAGTTGCCTCGAACAGAAACCCTAGCCGCGTTGCCGCAGCAGAGAAAACTTTGGAAACTCTCCCTCTGCCAAAATGGGTACCTCCTCCTCTCTTTTCTCTCTTTCGATTTCTTCGCTTTCTCTCAGTCATGGGTACCTCTGATTTTTCTCGAATAGTTTCAGTCTCTGTTCAAGTTTTCATCTTTTATGTGAAGCTAATCTTGAAATTTGATGCGATGTTTAGGTATCTCTCGAGATTCCATGCACAAGAGACGTGCCACTGGAGGCAAGAAGAAGGCCTGGAGGAAGAAGAGGAAGTAAGATTCTTTCGTTCTTCTCGTTTTAATTTATATATTTTGGATCTTTCAGTAGATTACTAGGAGTCATCAGTCATGTATGACAATCGTCATACACTGTTTTGATTTCGTTTCCCTTCTTTTGTGTTCTATATTTTCGATGTATTCGCTTTTTTTTTTTTAGTTTTTTGTTTTTGCCTCGAAGAGATTATTAAAAGCTTTTGATGATTTCAGTTATAGTGTGGATGAAATTAGTCTACTTTTTAAAGATTTCTTTGTATTATGGGTTGTTTTGAATCAGTTTATTGTTTATTTATGAAGTAGTTCATTCACTACGAATTTTTATTTTGTGGTGTACTTGTTTACGGATTCTCTGTTTTGATAAGTTTTGCATCTTTAGAATCCAGTGAGCTTGGAATTATTTTGGAGTGCTTGGTGGTTTATGCTTATTTTTCTCTTAAGTATAGGAATTGATCTTGTTCTAAGCTAGGGATTCGAGGATTGAATTTTTTGTTTGGATTGCTATGTGAAGGTACGAGCTCGGAAGGCAGCCAGCCAACACTAAACTATCCAGCAACAAGACAGTGAGGAGGATCAGGGTTCGAGGTGGAAATGTGAAGTGGCGTGCATTGAGGCTTGACACAGGAAATTTCTCTTGGGGTAGTGAGGCTGTGACCAGGAAGACCCGTCTTCTTGATGTTGTTTACAATGCATCTAACAATGAGCTTGTGCGTACTCAAACCTTGGTGAAGAGTGCCATTGTTCAGGTTGATGCGGCACCTTTCAAGCAGTGGTATTCCACCCACTATGGTGTTGAAATTGGCCGCAAGAAGAAAACCGCAGCTGCTATCAAGAAAGAAGCAGAGGTAGGGCTCTACTTGGTCTCATCTTTTGGTTGATGAAAGTTATAACTAGTTAGTGTTCTTTATAAGGTCGCGCCTGCTGGTATTTTCTTTTATGTAGCGCAAGATGCAACTGAAATTATGTTGAATTAAAATTTAGTTACACAAGCTGACAGATGAGATGAGGTTTCTCTAATTAGTTTAAATTTATTTGGAGATGCTGCAAGATGCAACTGAAATTATGTTGAATAAAAATTTAGTTACAGATGCTAACAAATTGGACGTGGTTTCTCTAATTATTTTGACCTTTGGTTTGATAGGATGGTGAGGCCGCTACTGCTGCTGCTGCAGCTGCTGAGGAGGTTAAGAAGAGCAAGCATGTAGAAAGGAAGTTGGAGAAGCGCCAGCAGGCTCGTGTGCTTGACCACCACATTGAGGAACAATTTGGTGGCGGTCGTCTATTGGCTTGCATCTCTTCACGACCTGGTCAATGCGGCCGTGCAGATGGGTATGTTCCTTTCTCTACTTGTGCTTCGCTCTAGTTTGAATATTTGATCACTGGCACATTATTTGTAGTTGTATGTACGGTGTTTTGATTTTCATTTATAATTTTGCAGATACATCTTGGAGGGCAAAGAGCTGGAGTTTTACATGAAGAAGCTCCAGAGGAAGAAGGGAAAGGGAGCAACTGCCTAAATGCTTGAACTTAGTCATATGCCGTTTCCTTCCTCCCTTACTTTTTAATGGATTGCACTTTTTTCAGTTGAAGTTCAAAACAATCTTTATATGGTTGAATGTTTAATCAGGAGTTATATTCTTATGTTTGTTTTTGGCCATCTCTTTGGGGTGAACTATGAAACTGCAAGTTTTCATACTGTGTTGTAGGATTGAACTGTGTCCAAGGAAGAAAATTTCGGTGATTACGGAAATTTCGATCATTTAAAATATGGAAATTTCGATGGAAATTTCGGGGAAATATCGATTGTAGTAAAAAAAAGTGAGAAAATTGACGGAATTTGAAGAAAAACAAGGAAATTTTAAACCAAACTTTAAGAGATGTTTGTTTTTTATATTATGTACTATATTTGAAATGAAAACCTTGAATAAACATTGATCTATATGGAGTTGTAGTAAGTTAAGGTGAAAATGTTAGAGCTGAAATGTTAATAATTTTAAAAGTCTTTTTTTTTTTTTGAAAACATAAATGAAAGTTAGGTCATCACGTCTTATATACATATGATACATTTCACATGGAATTATATAAGTGCTTTAAAACCACGTAGAAGACCTATGAGGAACAAAATTTTCATTAGTATTGGTTGGAAATATTGGAAATATCAGGAAATATCGAGAAATATCAGGAAATATCGAGAAATATCGGGAAATATCGGAAAATATCGAGAAATATCGGAAAATATCGGAAAATATCGAGAGTTTCGGACGAGAAATGCTTGGGAGGGGAAAAATATATCGCTAGGTGAAAAAATCGAAAATTTCGACGAAATATCGCCGAAACTTTCGATTTTTTCTTCCTTGACTGTGTCTGATGTTCTGGTTGTAAATGTAGTCTGATTCACATCGCTCCATAGTGTCAGGCTGCTAGTACGATTCACGTCAAATTCAACTTAACGCACAACAGCATTGACCATTTTACCACCTTTCTCAAAAACGTTATATCAGCTTTCTTGTTTCAGTTGCCAAGGCTTGCAATCACTATGAATTTTCTGATCATGCTTAATGATTTGAACCACCAAATTGGCCAACTCTATGGCCTCAATGGGACAGAAGCAAGATTGACCTCATTTAGAGTGAATATAAGTAAGAGCTGTTAAGTTCATATGTTCTGGTTCTTCCTTTCTTATTCGCTTTCTTAAACTTCTCAGTAACATGGCCGACGAGGCTCAGAAACTTCAACATCTTGAGGTGGTCATGGAAAGTGATACGGCTCATCAGGATGGGATTTCACAGCTATTTGATACGGTTCGTTACAACCCAGACGTTATATTACGATCTTAGATCCATTCTGGTGTTTACCACTACTCAAACACGAACTGATAATGAAACCAATTGCCAACGATAGAAAACTCGTGTCCTCATCATCATCTTATTCGATTGAGCCTTGGCCGAACTTGCTCCAACTACCTACCCCTTCAACTCTGGTCTTGTAATTTCACTATTAGTTCAGCCTCTCGATTACTGACTCAAAATTTGGAAGCTAACTCTCAAACTCCTCTTTTAAAGAAAATGTGGAAGCTCTGTGTTCCACCTAATTAAAGTTAAAGTATTTGTTTGGCAACTCATTAGAAGTAGACTTTCTACCAGAGATAGACTCTTTATTAATGTGCAGATTGATGGAAACTGTCATTTTTCTCACTTTATTTTAGAAAGTGATGATCATCTTTTCTTACATTGCAGGTTTGCTCAACAAATTTGGCAGTTAACTTTTCCTAGATTTCAAGTTCATCTTTTTAATTCCTTTATGCAATGGCTACAATCCTTATCTGCTACTCCTTCTATATCTCTTTTAGAAATTAGTCAAATTACAATTACTAAGCATACTCTCTTTAGAAAGCAAGAAATTTAATTTTTAGAACTATCCATTATGAAAATGTTGTTTACTCTACAGAGAAATTTTTTCAATATTATTCTATTGTTAATGCCAATTACCCTACGAAATTTTGCAGGGTTGTTAAGCATAATTGTCAGTATGCTCATGCTCCTCAGACACTTAAGTTTGATTTGACAGATCTATTCAGATCGCTCTGCCTCTTCAGGTTTTGGTTTTAGAGATATGCATATGGTCAACATGTGTTAGCATCTACAAAAAACATTGGCCCTAATGATGTCCTAATGGCTGAAGCTTCTGTGTTACGTGCGGGTCTATTAGTAGTCTGGATCCATGGATTTCAAAACATTTTGGTTGAAGGAGATTCTCAAATCATTATCAATTCCATCAATGGTACATGTCTTACCCCTTGGAAGATTCAAGTTCTTGTCAAAGACATTCGCTTACTTGCCTCTCAAATTGGTCAAGTTAATTTCTTTCACACACATTCATCGAGATGTGAATTTTGTGACAGATACTATTACAAAGCTGGGACATAAACTTAGAACATAAGCCTGGAACAGATCCCTTCTTCTTACAGCTAGTCAAACTTTTTATTTTGACTCTCTAGGCGCAAAAAAAAAAAACTCTGGTCTTGTATATTTTCTATTGTCTCCTTGGAGTCTATGTACCGGTAACCGTCATTAGCCCTATGCGTTGCTCTTTGTTTTGCCTCCATTAAGGGAAATTGCATTTCAAGCTTGAGAGAGTAATTATAGTATTGTGAATAGGAAAAAGAAACATAAAACAAGGCTGCTCCGCAAAACACGGTCCCTAGGGTTTCACAAAACAAGTTTCCATTTCGTCCGACGCCGCGTCCATTGACGTTGCAGTCGAACTGGAGATTGAGGGTGGTCAGAGGGTGGCCGCGCTCCTTGATGGATGGTGGTGGTGGAGCGAAAGAGGGCGTTGACGGATGGAGGCGAACCAAGTTGTTGCTGGTCTTGTTTGTTCGTTGCGAGTTTGCTCTGGCAGGGCGTTGGCGATGGGAAAACGTTGCCGCTCGTTCTTGCCGAGGAAGAGGTGGACGAGATTGGCGGTGTGAAGTTAAAGGGAGTTCGTGGTGGTCTTAGTCGATCCGGTCTTTGTTCGACCTGAGTTTATCATGTTTGTTTGCAGATCAAGAAGGGTGTAGCGCCTCTCCTGTGTCAGACGATGAAGACATAGCCTTTTGGATGGTGGCCGACACTGGTGTCAGGGCAACGGGGCGGTGGCCAGCTAGCAGCTTCTTTTGGGCCGGATCCAAAGTGGGCAGCCACTGGAAGTAGAGTTGTTGGGTTTGGGTAGTTATGTTTTGGGTAAAATATTGTATAGTTATTATGGTTTGAAGTCAAGATCTGTTTAGTTCTTATAGTTTTATTTTAATCTGAATAGTCCTTAAAGTTACGATTTTTCATCCAAATATTTTTATGGTTTTATTTTAATCTGAATAGTTCTTAAAATGATAATTTTTCATCCAAATGTCCTTATGGCCTTTAACTGAGAAAATTGTTGGAATGACTATTTGGATGAAAAATCATGACTTTAAAGATTATTTAGATTAAAATAAAACCATAAAGACTATTTGAGATGCAAAATTGTGACTTTAAGGACTATTCATATTAAAATAAAACCACAAGAACTAAACAAATATCGACTTCAAACCAGAAAGACTAAACAAATTTCAATTATTATGTTTTTTAGTTTTTATTTTCTGTTTTTTCTTGGTCTTTTATGTGGTTTTTTTTTGTTTAGGTGTGTGTTTGTTTTGTCGTCTCCCTCCTATAGGTGAGGGTTTTAGAGTGTTGGTAGGTTGGTGTTGTATGTGATTTTGGTAGGGCCATATTTGGAGTCATGTCCAGAGACTATCAATCTTAACTTTAGTGTTTTCTAGTTGTCAATGTAATTGGGATGTTGTCGCTGCATATATGTTGACGATTTTGGTGTATAGTGCTTGGTGAGGTTGTTTTTTCTTGAGGTTGGTTGTAAGGAGGCATCGAGGCTTCTATATGGGGTTAGAAGTATGTTATATTTGAACCATTTTCAATTCATGTACGTTCATTGTAATTGCTGGTATGTGGGTAGGGAGGAGGGTGAGAACTTGTTATCCACTACTGAAATCTCTCATGGTTGTAATGGTTGTTATATTATACTAGCTTTTATACTCGCGAAACTCGCGTGTAGAAGACGTGGTTAGTAGGTAGTTACTTTTCTTATTTGTAGCTGTTTTTTCTTTTTGTGAATTTAGTGGGTAGTGTGGGGTTTCTTGTTGCATGGGAGTTTCTTGTTTGCAGATAAAACTCTTAACTTTCTAATTTTTACAATTATCTACTCTATTTTTGATATTTTATTCTTTTTTATTTTTATTATAATGCCCAGTTTACTTAATTGTTTTAATTAAACGTAATAAGGATAATTTAAGAAAAACATAATTTGGTGAAGCTTTTGAGGGCTTCCCTTTATAATAGTAGATAGAGATAAAATTTTACCTTTCTTAAAAAAGGAAAGTAATTATGGTATTGTGTAAACAAAGTTGATTTAAATTAATACAAAGAAAATTAAAAGGTGCGTGAATAGGGAAAAAAACGGTTTTTTTTATAAGAGAAAAACTGTTTTGATTGCGAGAAATTTTAAATACACACCCCTAATATCTTAATACACACCCCTTACTTAATACACCACCTATCAAGTTGTTTATTTCAGTATTATACTTAATACACATCCCAAACTATCTAAAATGACCTTAATTTATGAAATATTCCGTTATTTAATATAATTAATATATAATTACTATTTGGTACCTTTTTTTACATATTATTTCATCTAATTTTTGCTATAAATTTTTGGTTATCATCGTTTAATTTATAATCAAATGATTATTATTATATCCCAACTCCAAATCACCAATACAAGTTTTCAAAATTCACAAACTAGTACAACTGTAGAAGTACAGTAACTATTAAACATAGATAGTTAGTTATTCGATAAAACATGTCATGATAAAGATGCAGCACTTGACAATATGATCTGCAAGATCAAACTAATGCTGATAAAGATGCAGTACTTGACAATATGATCTGTAAGATCAAACTAAAGCTGATACAGATACCAAAAGAAAAAAAAGACAACCCAAATGAATTGTGGAGAAGAATTGAGGTTAGAGAAGAAGACGTGTTTTCAACGATTTTAGGGTAGAAAACGTTCAAAAAACACTTCTAGCATGATATTTTTTTTTTAATAATAGATGTATGTTTTGGTCATTTAGCTTACATATAAAATTTTAATATAAACATAAAATAATATGAGTGTGTATTAAGAGATTAGGGGTGTGTATTTAAAATTTCTCTTTGGGCTGCTTTCCAAAGTCAGGGTTTGGGTTTGATTTTGGGCTATACTTTGGGCCTGGGGACACGACAGTAATTTCTCACTAGGTTTCTACTAAAACCTTAGCTCTCGCTTCTTTCCTTCCCTCGAACAAACCCTAGCCGCTTAGCCGCAGCAGAGAAACCTTGGAAGCTCTCCCTCTGCCAAAATGGGTACCTCCTCCTCTCTTCTTCTCTCTTTCGATTTCTTCACTTCCTCTCACCCATGGGTACTTCTGGTTTTGCCCAAATTTTTGCAGTCTCTGTTCATGTTTTCATGTTTTCTGTGATGCTAATCTTGAAATTTGATGTGATGTTTAGGTATCTCTCGAGATTCCATGCACAAGAGACGTGCCACTGGAGGCAAGAAGAAGGCCTGGAGGAAGAAGCGAAAGTAAGATTCTTTCATTCTTCTCGTTTCAATTTATATATTTTAGATCTTTCAGTAGATTACTAGGAGTCATGTGTGATTTATAATTGATTTTGTTTGGATTGCTGTGTGAAGGTACGAGCTCGGAAGGCAGCCAGCCAACACTAAACTGTCCAGCAACAAGACAGTGAGGAGGATCAGGGTTCGAGGTGGAAATGTCAAGTGGCGTGCTTTGAGGCTCGATACAGGAAATTTCTCTTGGGGTAGTGAGGCTGTGACCAGGAAGACCCGTCTTCTTGATGTTGTTTACAATGCATCTAACAATGAGCTCGTGCGTACTCAAACCTTGGTGAAGAGTGCCATTGTTCAGGTTGATGCGGCACCTTTCAAGCAGTGGTATTCCACCCACTATGGTGTTGAAATTGGCCGCAAGAAGAAAACCGCTGCTGCTATCAAGAAAGAAGCAGAGGTAGGGCTCTACTTTCTCATCTTTTGGTTGATGAAAGTTGTATTTAGTTAGTGTTCTCGATAAGGTCGCACCTGCTGGTGTTTTTTTTATGCAGTTTTATATCTATTGGTTCTTACATTATGTATTTGGAAATGCTGCAAGAGGCAACTAAAATTATGTTGAATCAAATCTTAGTTACACACCCTAAACCCTTATATCTATTGGTTCTGACTTCTGACATTATGGACTTGTGCTAAGTTTAAATGTATCTGGAAATGCTGCATGTTGCAAATGAAATTATGTTGAATAAAAATTCAGATACACAAGCTGACAGATGAGATGAGGTTTCTCAAATTAGCTTAAATGTAGGCGTATTTGGAAATGCAGGAAGATGCAACTGAAAATATGTTGAATAAAAATTTGTTTACACTAGCTGACAGATGAGATGTGGTTTCTCTAATTATTTTGACCTTTGGTTTGATAGGATGGTGAGGCTGCTACTGCTGCAGCTGCAGCTGCTGAGGAGGTCAAGAAGAGCAAGCATGTCGAAAGGAAGTTAGAGAAGCGCCAGCAGACTCGTGTGCTTGACCCGCACATTGAGGAACAATTTGGTGGTGGTCGTCTCTTGGCTTGCATCTCTTCACGACCTGGTCAATGCGGCCGTGCAGATGGGTATGTTGCTTTCTCTACTTATATGATCACTGGCACATTTTTTGTAGTTGCATGTACAGTCTTTTGATTCTCATTTATATTTTTGCAGATACATCTTGGAGGGCAAAGAGCTTGAGTTTTACATGAAGAAGCTCCAGAGGAAGAAGGGAAAGGGAGCAACTGCCTAGAATTTTGCTATTTGAACTTAGTCATTTTAGACTCAGAATATGACGTTTCCTTCCTCCTTTCTTACTTTATAATGGATTGCACTTATTTCAGTTGAAGTTAAAAACGATCCTTCTATGGTTGAATGTTTAATGAGGAGTTATATTCATATGTTTGTTTTTGGCCGATCTCTTTTAAGTATGAAAACTTGGGAAGTTTTGTTGAACTGTGTTTTTCTTTGAAAATTACCTCAGCGAGGTGGAACAGGAGAGTCATTCCTACATTTGATAAGAAAAGAACATGTATGGTTAAAATTTGGATAGAAAGGCGAGACAATTGACAGTTTCAAAGGACACATAATCTGTTAATGTCTTGGTGCCATTGTTCATACTGTCGGGCTGAAGTTGGATGCAAATTCAAATTCACGCAAAGCGTGTGACCTTTGTTACAACCACAGGCTGTTGCTGGATCCCTTTCGGCTTGCCCCATTGCGGCTTTGCACTGCTTCAATATAACAGCATTAACCATTCCACCACTTTTCTCACAAACATCATGGCAGGTTGTTGGTTCAATTGCCATGACTTGAAGGATTGCAATCAATATTAAATTTCTGATCATGCTTAGTAATCTGAAATATTTTGTTTCTCCAAAGTGGTTAGTTCTATGGCGACAATAGGACAGGAGATTCACTTTCATTTTTGGGGAGCTGGTAGTCCTGGCACAAGTTTTATTTTTTATTTTTTAAAAACTTTTTATTAATAACTCACACACCCTACATATGTCAATGTCAATGAGGTTTGAACCTATGACCTCAAAGTTGTTAGTTAAACACCTTAACTAACTAAGCCACGGCTCAAAGTTCTATGTTTGTATGTTGGTGAAATGCTAGTCAAGGTCTGGGGGTGTTGAGACTGCTGAAACTGATAGGTATATGGGGGATGGGATGTCTAGATCTGGTGCTTCTTACTGGCATCCCTAAGACAGAAAAATTCAGTATGAACTTTTCACCAAAGTGATGAAACCAGTAACGCATGATCCAAGAATGAAGCAAATCATCCTAATTTCAATGTTCTACCAATCCTTGGTTTGTTTCGGGTTCATGATTCACTTGCTCGGAATCAATGACGCTTGTAAAGAAGCGATCAACTTAGCCAAAAATGGGGGAAGATGTTCATAAATAAGAAAAGAATTGAAATTTGTTTAGTCCTTGTGGTTTGAAGTCGACGTCTGTTTAGTCCTTGTGGTTTTATTTTAATCTAAATAGTCCTTAAAGTCACAATTTTTCATCCAAATAGTCCTTATGGTTTTATTTTAATCGAAATAATCCTTAAAGTCATGATTTTTCATCCAAATAGTCATTCTGACAATTTTCTCAGTTAAAGGGTCATAAGGACTATTTGGATGAAAAATCATGACTTTAAGGACTATTCAGATTAAAATAAAACAAGACTATTTGGATGAAAAATCGTGACTTTAAGGACTATTCAGATTAAAATAAAACCAGAAGGACTAAACAGATGTTGACTTCAAACCACAAGGACTATACAATATTTTACTTATAACAAAATTTACATAGAAGGACCATATTGTTGAACCAAGCTTATCAGTTAAGTAGAATCAAATATTACAGTATTTGAGATAGTACACATGTATGAAAATAATCCTTCCCTTGAGGTAATTGTAGAACATCATTGGCGATCAAATCATGATCACCAGCAGTTTTTATAAGGGATAGAATTCGTAAGCTTGACAAAATGATCCGACAACCAAAACTGTGACATTGCAACGCAGCGTGGTCATTTTCCGTATTTCTGTTTCAATCGTTCTCTTACAAACTCATTTCGAGCTTTGGTTCGAGCCTGCTGAGGGGCAACGTTGACATAGGAGAGATGCACACCGAAAGCGAAAAGAGCAGCAGCCGAAATGAAAAATCCCACAGCCATTGCTTTCCTCTTGGGTGTGGACGGGTAGCAAACCACCATTTTCACTTTGGAGATTTCTTTATGCAGCAAACAAGGAAGAGATATAAGACAGTTAACGCATTGTTTATGTTCATCATTACCAAAATGCATAAAACGGGGCAGAATCAACTGAAATGCGTAGAACCCCAATACTTGTCAGAACAAATATTTCTCTGGGGCATTTCATCATACACATGGAAGGCATTAGTATTTCTCCAGAAAGCTACAATTTACAGAGCAACTAAAAATGTCTGGGGCGATGGAATAGTTAATCTCTTTCTTGGGGTGGTGTAGAGACAAATAACAAGTGTGTACCTGAGAGAGACGCCTGCTTCTCCACTACAGCGGCAAAGTGGGTTCCCTTTTCTGGTAAACGACTTCGGACTTCCGAGTGGATAATGAAGGGGTCTCTGATAGGATACTAATCATACCATCATTATTCCTCTTTCACATATGTACGTTTGGGTTAGCCCAAACTATCCAAGTAGATAGTTATTCTAGTAGTTATTCTCTAAATCTATAGGTTATATAAACGTTGTAAACTTCTCCTATTCAGTTATTGATAAATGATATGAATGTTGTTTTATTTATTTCTTTAGATTTTCTGTAGTCCTCTTCTATTTTGATATATGGATTCTGATCCTAATAGTCTCTAGTTCAAACCTCAACTTTTCGATAAATTTTGTGGAAAGAATGTGAAACTATTAGAGGTTATATAAAATGTACAAGAATCAAGCAAATTATATCTAGGTACGGTTTGTTCGGGATTTGTCAAATACATTGGGTGGCCGATTCCCCATGGCGGAAACTTACAATTTGTCTAAAATTTACAGATTTGGGCCGAATTATTTCAATTTATCGTGAGTTTCATCTAAATTTCGAAACATTATTGATTTTTTCGGTCCTTACTTTGAATAACATCTAATTACTTAAATTGGTCCCGGCTCCGGAGTAGTTGGGATGGTATGGTTTCAGCAAGGTCTAGTGACATTTTAAAAATTCTGGTGACCGGCGAGTTCTGACGACCGGAGTCCGGTGAGGTTCCGACCAAGTTTTCTTTCTCTTCCATTTTCACTCTCTCTAAGTCTCTATACATCTTTAAAGGGTGAAGCAAAATAGTCTTAAATAATTTTGTTTTTTTAAGACTTTAGATAATAATAGGCACAAACTTTTCATCCTTCAAATAGACAATCTCTTATAAAAAAAAATAAAAAAGAAAAAAAATAAAAAGAGTAGTTTTTTTGGCGCTTTAACGTAAATTGAGTGTGATCATAGAACTAGCAAACCACATGGCTATCAATTATCAATTTATCAAATATCGCATCCGTGCATTACTTTTTTTATACTCATTACCATCTCTTACTTTTCTTATACTCATTATCAATTATAAAACCATTACATCTCCTCCGCCTCCTCCACCGCCACATGGTCTTTATGTCATTGTCACTTCAACAAAAACGTGCAATATAAATAACACTCTACAAATGATTCATCATTAAATACAGGGGTTTGGCTGCTATACATATACATATGTGTATAACATAGATTAAGCTGTGAGACAGTTTACTGTTTGATAGTAGAAAAGTCCCTAAATACAGTACCAAAATACATGAGGGAATTTTCTCGAAAAAAATAAGCACACGAGGGAACTGTATTTATTTTTATATCATTCTCATTTCAAGAACAATGCATTATAAATAAAGGATCCTCTCAAGTCTCAACATGCAAAAGATTCGTACCTAATTAAACACAATACCAAAGTCCAGGGACAAAACCAGTTCGTTGGAAACACAAAGTGCTTGATAAGTTGGAGAAAATGGGTTCAGATTCTCCATACCAGATTCCGGCAATAGAATTCGCAATGAATTCGCCAGAACTGGACCGAGGAACTGATGAGTGGTACCTTCTGTGCAAGAAGGTTCGAGAGGCTTGTGAAAATTATGGTTGCTTCGAAATTGTGTATGATAAGATACCCCTGCAGTTAAGAGCCGAATCTTAGACTAAAACCACAAAGACAAAACACTTATCATAAACACATGTATATAAACAAGATCACAGACACAAACATCAGATCATGGCATCAGACATATAGCAAGATACATATACATGTACTGATATATACACAAGGAACAAAAGTAGTACCTTGCTCAATGTTGAGGGCAGCCATCGGGATGAAGAGAGGTGAGTAGGAGCTTCCAAAAGAGATCTTCTGCGCAACACTCAAGTACCAAAGCTCTGATGGAGAGAGACTAGTTTTTGGCGTGAATTAGAGTGTGCACAGGGACCCCTTTTATACTGCATTTTGGATAGCTCAAACTCTTAACCATCAAAGAGTTTGAGTTCCACACAAATACCACAATATTAGCCTATCTCTATTATCTTGTTATATAAGATAATTCAAATGTATTTCATTGTTTATCTAACCATTTTATTTAGATAAACATATCATGATAATACAATTAATAATCTCACAATGTTCATTCTGTTATTCTATAGAAGTTGTCATACCTTAGGACTTATAATGCTAAGTCCTTGGACTAGCATTACAAGTCTGTAACAAGAATCTATAATAAGATCAGATGCAACATTGTTCCTTTGTGCACTTGAGATTACCAATACACATGTTAATACAAATACCATTGATCTGTCATTACACAAGGAATGCAGGATTTCCAGCATATTGCATTCACTGAACACATCAACTTGAAAATCACCAACACAACTCTAAATATAACACATGACCAATCAGAGATAATAGAATTGCAAAAGCGTTTCCTGATGAAAATGGGAATAATCAAACAGTTAAGCAAAGCAGTCCAATCCTTGGTTCAGTATGCAAGAACCTCAACACAAAATTTCAAAAGAAATATTCCTGTGTTCCTTTAACCTGTTGAATGATGCAGCATATATACATTTCACATATATGCAAAGTTGCCTTAAAATATCGAAGCAAAACAGGTCATTGTATTCATATTATGAATTTCAGAAATCAAAGAAATATCATTGCAATCATATAGTCTGAACTGAAATTTTATTGCAATCCAATGAAAGTGGCAAAATGCCAAACTTTCAATATGAGAAACAAGTACAGAAATAATCAAGGAACAATGAATAAAACAAAACATGCTCCCACTGTTCTCTAACTTCCTCAAGCATCTAGACCCGATAAAATACCAATGCTCCTTGCATGTTCTTCAAAACTCATTGTTGTCAAGGCTTTGGTAAAAGGGTCTGCAAGCTGAGATAAAGTACCAATTTGCAAAACTTCAATCTCACCATGTTTCACCTTTCCCTCACACTGTAATACTTAAGTCCCAAATGCTTAGAATTATTGGACCTCTTATTATTTTTAGTGAAGTACACAGCAGCAGAATTATCACAAAAATATTTCATTGGCCTAGACAAAATGCTATCAACAAGTCCTGTCTGAATCAGGAAATTTTTCAGCCAACACCTTCACACACCGAATCATAAATTGCAATGAATTCAGCCTGCATAGTAGAAGTGGAAATCAATTCTTGTTTTACACTTCTCCAAGCTACTGCTCCTCCTGCTAAAATAAAAACATAGCCGGTGGTGGACTTATTGGAGGATGGAAACTTGGATGCAAAATCTAAGTCACAATATGCAGTAATTTCTAAATTTTTCACTCATCTGTAAACTAACATATGTGCCTTAGTCTTCTGCAAATATCTTAGCACCTTCTTCCCCCCAATCCAATGCTCAGGCCCAGGATTGGATTGAAAACATGCTAAAACTCCGACTGCATAAGCCAAGTCAGGCCTTGTGCATGTCTGTGCATACATTAAACTCCCAATCAGTTGTGCATAAGGCTTACCCTCCATGTTCTTCTTTTCTAAATCAGTCTTGGGACACTGATCCTTGTTTAGCTTATCACCTTTTGTCATTGGAACATCATTAGCTGAACAAGTCTCCATATCAAATCTTTTCAGAACCTTCCTGACATATCCTTCCTGTGACAATCCTAAAACCCTGCTGGCTCTATTTCTCTTAATCTCAATACCAAGCACATACCTAGCTTCACCTAAATCTTTCATGTCAACATAAAGAATGAGAAAAATAAAATCTTTTCCCTCAGTCTTCATGTACACACACTCATCTACCTGATTTTCCTTAAAGCCAAAACTTCCAACCACTGCATCAAATTTTAAATACCATTGCCTAGATGCCTGCTTCAGACCATAAATCGATCTATTCAACTTACACACTAACTTCTCAGTTCCAGGTTCTATAAACCCTTCAGGTTGCTTCATGAAAATCTCCTCATATAGCTCACCATTCAAAAAAGCTGTTCTAACATCCATCTGGTGCAATTCCATATTAAAGTGAGCTACCAAAGCCATAATCAATCTGAAAGCATCTTTTGTAGAAACAGGAGAATAAATCTCATTATAATCTATCCCTTCTTGCTGTGTAAACCCCTTAGCTACTAATCTAGCCTTGAACCTTTCTATACTCCCATCTACATTGGTTTTGGTCTTATACACCCACTTACATCCTATGACTTTAGCATTCTGAGGCAACTGAACTAGTTCCCAAACATCATTGGCTTCCATGGATTGTAATTCAGATACCATTGCTTCCTCCCATTTTTGAGAATTCGAACTTTCAATAGCTTCTTTAAAAGTAGTGAGATCATCCAACTCACCAACATCAAACTCTATTTCCTGCAAATAAATCTGGTAATCTACAGCTAGATTGGCTAAGGCTGACTTTCTCTCTTTCTGAGATCTTCTCAAAACAGGCTGTGGTGGTGCTACAACATTCTCAGCTGCATTTTCTACAACTAGATTAGGCATTTCTTGAGCTACTGCATTTTGCACAACTGGAAATTCATTTTGGTTTGGCACTATGGCATCTGCATAATTCTCAGTTGAAGGTATATGAATGGTTACAGTAGGCTCGGACACAGTAGACATGTCAACATCACACATATCATTCTCAACCAATTCTTCAAGCAGAAAGTCATCAAACTTATCAGTAAAAGCCATCTCATTCAAAAACACTGCTTTATTGGTTTCAATTGTTCTACTGGTATGGGAAGGGCAGTAGAATTTAAAACCTCTAGAATTCTCAGGGTAACCAATGAAAAAGGCTGAAATGGTTTTCGAATCCAATTTGGACTCTTTAGGATTGTAGGCTCTGGCTTCTGCTCTACACCCCCACACATGTGCATGCATCACACTAGGCTTTCTACCCTTCCACAATTCAAATGGTGTCTTTGTCACTGCCTTGGTTGGGGTTCTATTAGTGATGTAATTGGCAGTTTTTAATGCTTCACCCCACAAAAATTTGGGAAGCCCTGAAGTGCACATCATGCACCTCACCATGTTAAGAAAAGTTTTGTTTCTCCTCTCAGCTACCCCATTCTGTTCAGGAGTACCTGGTGCAGTGTACTGAGCCTGGATCCCATTTTCTTGCAAAAACAGTGCAAATGGGCCCTTGTGTTGTCCTTTTTCAGTGTGTCTACCATAATATTCTCCTCCCCTATCTGATCTCACAACCTTAATCACTGCATTCAGCTCTTTCTCAACTTCAGCTTTATAAATTCTAAACTTATCTAGAGCTTGGGATTTTTCAGAAATTAAATAGACATGACAAAACCTTGTGAAGTCATCAATAAAGGTTATGAAATATCTATTGGCACAAATGGTTTGTATTGCAAATGGTCCACATATATCAGTGTGAATCAATTGCAACACACTGCTACTCCTTACTACAGTTTTCTTTTTCTTTGGGCAAACTTCCCTTTCACACATTCAACACAGTCTAACAAATCACTGAAATCCAATTTTGGCAGAATGCCCTGTTTAACCAGTAGCTGTAATCTATTCTTAGACACATGCCCTAACCTCCTGTGCCATAAATAAGCTGAATTTCCAGAAAACTTTCTTTTCAAACCAGTCAAAACACGACTCTGATTCTCATCATTCAAATCATTCTCAATCATCAAAACATCAGAAGAAGCAGAAGAAATATCTTTCAATAACCAATAATCACCATTCAAACTAGCAGAATCAATATACTGGGAACCATGAGAGATTTTTATTTCAGCTGAATCAATCGAAAAACAATATTGTTCTTTAACCAAAGTACTAACTGAAACCAAATTCCTTCTCATCGAAGGGATGTAATAAACATTATTCAAGACTACAAAAAATCTAGGCCTAACTTCTAACTTGACTGTCCCTATGTCCTTGACAGCCACTCTCATGCCGTTCCCCACATGGATCTTAAGCTCACTTCTTCTTGGCTCCCTGCCCCTGCTGCTTTGGAACCCCTGTAAAGAGTTACAAACATGTATGGGTGAGCCTGTGTCGATACACCAAGAATTAGGTCTAACATCAACTAAATTAACTTCAATAGAGAAAGCTAACTTATTACCTTGCTTAGCCCTCCAATTCTTAAACACATTACAGTCCCTCTTCAGATGACCAGGTCGCTTACAAAATAACACTGAAAATTCTTATTCTCAGCATTCCCTTTCCCCTTCAAGTTCTCTGGTTTCTTATGCAGGTTAGGCTTATACTGACCCCCAGCTTTCTTATTCTTCCACTGAGGTTTTGTGACCAGATTCACAACAGTAGGCTTAGTCTTCTTAAGCCTCTCGTGCTCCTGCACACAGACTGCTATCAACTGATTTAAGGTCCACTTATCAGTTTGGGTATGATAGGCAAGGGAAAGACCATCAAACTGAGCTGGCAGAGAGTTAAGCACTTGATACACCATATAACCATCATCCAAAGGCATACCAAGGTCACTAAGCTGGGCTGAGATGCTAATCATCTGAAGGATATGCTCCCTCATGTTCATGTTCATGTTGAACTTGGTAGTGTGTAGCTTGTCCATCAACATACTGGACTCTATCTTAGCATTGGTCTGAAACTTATCAGTGATACACTGCAGGTAATCTACAGCATTAGCCATGTTAGGGATAGCCCCCCTCATAGTATCAGACAATGTTTTCTTAATGGTCAGGATGCATTGCTTGTTAGCCCTAGCCCATTTTCTCTGACTCTCGGATTGTTCATCAGTGGGATCCTCAACTAGCATAGGCTCAGGAGTGGTGAAAATCCAGTCAATTCCTTGATTCAGAAAAGAGAGCTCTATGTCCCCTCTCCACTTTTTGAAATTACTCCCATTCAGTTGGACTACAGTCCCCATGTTAAGCACTAAAATATAAAATAAAAAATAAAAAATTTTGAGTTTCAGTTTAATCACTATATATAATACATAAGTTTTGTAAAACCAATCAGAATCACAAAACATATCTTCCAATTCATATCAACAAACAATACTTTACACACATTCAATCATACAAAAATGCAGAATGTATGTCAATGTAAATGACATTTTCCTTAGGCATACTTCCTTTGAAATAACATTGACTACCTGTATGGCAAAGTACTAGTTATTCCTTAGTTTCTTTTAGTGTTCTATCATATGTTAAAGCACGTTTTATAATTAGACAAATCAGTACCTGTATGGCAAAAAAAAAATGTCTAACTATACATCCTTATATACTTCAACACATGATATACAAAACCACAAAATTTGTTTAAAATTACCTTGTTTAAAGCCATCTGTTAATGATACGAAAGCAATTCTAAACAGTTTTATGCAAGTTCCTGTTTTAGTATCTTTATGACCAAAAGAACATCTTAATCAACTATGCTGTGTGCATTATGAAGTTTAAAACACTCAATTTGATCCTAAAAACAGTGACTGATTACCTTCGTTTTCATATCCATAAAATTTTCACTTTATAAGAAAACTCAGCCTTTACTTATGTTATCTTTAGACATGAACTTTTCAACCAGAGAGATTTGTAATTCAGTCAATTCATGTCCAAGAATCACATAAGCAAACACATGTTATCACACATCATATAATAGATATAGGCATATCACAGACAATTCTATAAGAGCATAGCAGTACACACAGACCATAAACATGTCTCACTCAATTCAGAATCATCATTCATGGTTTTCCAACACCTAAATCTATCACATAAGTTTCATTTGGGCATCTATCCTAAAGCTTAAGCACCCCCCAGGAGAGCATCTAGGGTTCTTGCAATGAATCAAAAACGAAATCCAGCAAAAATCCCAAAACTCATGTAAGAACATACCAGGTCCCAGCGCTGCAAAAACAGAGTTAATCTAATACATATATTGATTCTTGTTCACCAATTCGAATCAAAACAGCAATTGAATTAAACAAGATACCTTGAATCCATACTCCATAGTTTGCATGCGATCAGAAAACCCAGAAAAACCTTTCTCCCAAATCAGTTTTCCCAGAATTGGTCGTTATGTCAAACGGTGGTGTTTTTGGTCTTGTTTCAAACGGGTCACAGATTCGGGTTAAAGAGACCCGCGTGTTTTGTTAAAACTTGTAGAATACATGCTTTCGGGTCAAACATGCTAATGGGTCAAACACATGCTAATACATGCTTAAGGGTTTGAGACATGCATACGGTCAAACTATTTTCAGTACCCTAATTTCATAATCTGTTCTTCAATAAATTTGCGGAAAAAATTTATGAAAGAAATTTCTGCAAGAAATTTTTGATCATGTAAAATGGTTTATGAAAGCATTTTGGTGGCTCTGATACCACATCTTAGACTAAAACCACAAAGACAAAACACTTACCATAAACACATGTATATAAACAAGATCACAGACACAAACATCAGATCATGGCATCAGACATATAGCAAGATACATATACATGTACTGATATATACACAAGGAACAGAAGTAGTACCTTGCTCAATGTTGAGGGCAGCCATCGGGATGAAGAGAGATGAGTAGGAGCTTCCAAAAGAGATCTTCTGCGCAGCTCTCAAGTACCAAAGCTCTGATGGAGAGAGACTAGTTTTTGGCGTGAATTAGAGTGTGCACAGGGACCCCTTTTATACTGCATTTTGGATAGCTCAAACTCTTGACCATCAAAGAGTTTGAGTTCCACACAAATACCACAATATTAGCCTATCTCTATTATCTTGTTATACAAGATAATTCAAATGTATTTCATTGTTTATCTAACCATTTCATTTAGATAAACATATCATGATAATGCAATTAATAATCTCACAATTTTCATTCTGTTATTCTATAGAAGTTGTCATACCTTAGGACTTATAATGCTAAGTCCATTCTAACACCGAATTCTTCTCTCCGTCAAGAAAACTTTTCAGCCTTCCCCTTGAGACAAAGAAGAAGAACACTTATCCAAATCTTACTCCGGTTACCTTGGACCGAGTGTTGTTGCTCCCTTGTACGAAAGCTTTGGCTTTGAAGAAGCATCCGACTATGAATCCCTTAGAAGCTTCACAGAAGAAATATGGTCTCGTGACGAGCTTTGGTAAGTAACCTCATTCATGTTGAACATACATATATGCTTTGATATACATGAATTTTTGGTCGATCTATTGCCTATTTAAACTAGCTCAGGAATTTTATATGCTTGATATAAAATGGTCTTGCTTATCAGTTAGCTTACTGACTTGTCTGCTTTGTTTGTTCATGTTATATATAGTTATATACTGCGAGTGCTGAAAGATGTGTTGCTTCGTTTGTTTGTTTGTTTACTAGCACTGTCCTTTCTATGATGAAGCAGCTGGACGAGTTGAAAGATATGATTCACTTGATCATTCTTGATAGCTATGGTTTGAAAGAATCATCAAATTCGATAATGGTGACTAAGAGACTGCTAAAGTTAATGAAGTACACGGCACCTCCTTCAGGGGAGTACACGATGGCTGCTCCGGCTCACACAGACAAGAATTTTGGCACAATCCTTTGTGATGATCAAGTTTCAGGTCTTGAAGTTCAAACCAAGGATGGGCAATGGGTTAAGTTGCCTATACCTCCTCGCTCTTTCGTCTTTAATGTTGGAGACTCCCTCATGGTACATAATTAACTTCACCCATAATTCATAACTGAAATACTTTAGATCGAGTTTATCACTAATGATGACTTGCAGGCATGGAGCAATGGCAGAATGCATTCTGTGTCTCATCGGGTGATGATGTGCGGGGACAAAGAACGATATTCCCTAGCAGCATTTGCACAACCAATAGAGGGTTCCATCATCAAAGCACAAAAGGAGCTGGTAGATGAAGACTACCCCGAATACTAAGAGATTTCGATTACAGCGACTTTTGCAAGTTCATCTATTCAGAAGGAAGAGCCATCGACAACCAAATGCAAGTTTTCGCATTTGCTGGAATTGAAAATTAATTTCTCAATTATAAATATTGAAAATAAAGGTTCTTGACATATGTAATATTGCCGCATTTGCCTGATGTGTACGTAGTGTCTCACCGGACGAGGCTCCTCTATTCTGCATCTTTGTGTTTCTAATTTCCGGTTCTTACCAAAATTTGTAAGGTGAGAAAAGTCATGTACTGTTTGAATGATTTTCCCGAATGAATAAGTTAAGGTACCAAATTGGTTGGAAAACTGACGACGTTTCTTGAATGAATAAGTTAAGGTACCAAATTGTTAGTTGGAAAATTGACGTCGCAAAGTTCCAATTGGTCTAAAGTTCAGGAATTTTCTGTCATATATCTCTGTAATATTTACACTGATATTCTGATGGAAACATAATAGCACTACCAGAAGAAAGGCTTTAGCCGACGAAAAAAAAAAAAACCAGGCCGACGAAGCATTTTTTCGTCGGCTAAAGTGGACTTTAGCCGACGACATTTTCCTTCGTCGGCTACCTGAAATTTTCGTCGGCTATGGTAAACTTTAGCCGATGAAAAAAATGTCGTCGGCTAAAGAATTTATTTCGTCGGCTAAAGTTCACAGACTATGGCCGACGAAATATTTAAAAGTTTAGCCGACGAAATTAATATGTCGTCGGCTAAAGTGCTTTATATTTGCGGATCTGGACAGCAGCAGCTCATCTGGGAAAAAAAACGGGAGAAGAAAAAACGGGAGAAAAAATTTGGGTGTTGTCGAAATCTGTCCAATTAGTTTGTGGAGCCATATATAGGTACGTATATGTATATATATGTTGATTAATTGAGTTTTATTTGAGTTTATCGATTTTGATTATGATTGAATTGATTAATTTTCAGTACGTTGGATGTATATATATATATATATTATATATATATATATGTGTTGATCGATTTGTTGATGATTTGAATTGATAATATATATGAATTAATTTGTTGTTAATAAATATTAGTAGATATAATATGTTATTAATTAATTTATAATATATTATTGTGTTGATATGGTACGGTATGAAGTTATTGTTAATTAATTTGTGTTAATATATATTAATTGTGTTAATTATATATATATTAATATATATTATTGTGTTAATTTGTGTTAATATATAATTGTATTAATTGTGTATATATTGTTGTTAATTAATTTGTGTTAATATATATTATTGTGTTAATATGATATGTGTGTGTGTTAATTAATTAGTTATTAATTAGTTGTACGTAGTACGTAGAATATATACTAAATGAATTGAGATTTTATATATGGCATGAAATTTCATTAATAATTAGCTAGCAGCGTTATAAATATATATTTTGTTATATTTTCAAGATATGGATAAGAGTTGGATTCCCTTCCAAAATGGGACAAAAGATACGGTGCATGAGTTATGAGTTTTATAAAATATGCGCTGGCTAATGCTAACAGGAATACAATTTTCTATTGCCCGTGCACGAAATGTCAGTGTCGCAGCGATATGCATCGATTTCCCATTGACAAAGTATGGCAGCACCTGAGGAGTAACGGGTTTTGGGAGAAGTACACATGTTGGTTATATCACGGTGAAACATCATCAGGGGGTCCGCATGATCATGGCCAATTTTCTGAGACGGGCAGTACATCCAACGATCCAACAACGGCATTCATCAACGACATGTTTCCTTATGAGAGCGGTGTATGCGCTCAAGGACAGTATATGCCTGACCCGGTGCAGCCCTTCCCTAGAGCTGTCAACACTGCTGGTATTGAAAAGTACAACAAACTGCTTGCTTTCCAACAGACCCCTGTGTACCCGGTTGTCAGAAGACCGTTCTTGAGAGTGTGATGGACGTAATGAAGATTAAAGTTGAGACAAAATCGACCGTGAAGGCTGTTGATGATTATCTACAGTACACTGCTTCGATGCTGCCCACGGTCATCGTCTTCCTACCACTCATCGTAAGGTCCGATGTATCCTGAAAGATCTTGGCTTTCCTACATCAAGATCCATGCATGCAGATATGACTGCGTTCTCTTCTGGGGTAAAGATCCAGAAGGGAATGACCTTGGTGGGCTTGACGCATGTCCGGTATGTCACACTGACAGGTATAAGCTGACTCCTGCAGGCAATAGGAAACCTGTGAAGGTACTTCGGTATTTCCCGTTGAGGGATAGGCTTGAGCGGTTGTACATGTCTTCACACACGGCCAAAGCTATGAGATGGCACGTTGATAGGGAAATGCATGACGAAGATACCCTTATACACCCTGCTGACGGGGAGGCTTGGAAGCATATAGACAGGGAGTTTCCTCATTTTGCGTCAGAGGTCCGAAATGTGAGGCTCGGGCTCTCATCCGACGGGTTCAACCCTTTTGGCAACATGAGTCTTCAATACAGTGTATGGCCGGTGATTTTGGTACCGTACAACCTTCTTCCATGGATGTGCATGAAGAAGGAATACAATATGTTGAGTTTGTTGATTCCGGGGCCCGGTTATCCAGGGAAGTGTCTCGATGTGTATTTGAGACCTTTGATTGAAGAGCTTCAGTTTTTGTGGGAAGTTGGTCATCCCACTTATGACAAGTACATGCACGAGATGTTCCAGATGCATGTCATGGTTGTTGGTACCATCAGTGATTTTCCTGCCCGTGGGATGTTGTCGGGCAACGTTGTTAGGGGATACAAGGCTTGTCCAGAGTGCCTTAGCGATGAGGGGAGCAGCAGTCATTGCAACAAGATATGCAGATTGGGTCACCGTGCTTTCCTTCCATATAATCACGATTGGCGGTTCGATGACAAGGCATTTGATGGGACCGTAGAACACGGTGTGCCTCCCAGAAGATGGACGGGAGAAGAAATTTTAGCAGTGCTTAATGAGTACGATTTTGGGCAGCTCAGCAATCATCCCAATATTGTTGCAGCAATACCTGAAAGACCCGACAGGTACAAATTCTGGACACATAAGAGCATATTCTGGGAACTCCCATACTGGAGTAAGTTGTTGATCAGGCACTACCTAGATGTGATGCACATAGAAAAGAATGTTTGCGACAGTGTGGTGGGCACAATGCTGAACTTGGAAGGGAAGACGAAAGACGGTCCTAAGGCACGCATTGATCTAAAAAAAATGCAGTTAAGAAGACATCTGTGGTTGAAAGAAGGGAAGAAAAAAATGCCTCAAGCTCCTTACACCGTGAAACCTGACCAGAAGAACGTAATTTTCAGGTGGATGAGTTGTGTGAAGTATCCTTCAGGCTATGCAGGAAATATAGCCCGGTGTGTGAACTTCCGGTTCTGTTTTAGGGTTTGTATTTAAGTCGTCGGCCTAAACCCTCTTAGCCGACGAATTATATTAAAAGTCGTCGGCTAAAACCGTCTAAGCCGACGAAAACGACTAGAAGTCGTCGGCTAATGTATTTTAAAGCCAACGAATTGAAAAGGAAGTCGTCGGCTAAAATAACTTATAACCGACGAATTGAAAAGGAAGTCGTCGGCTAAAATAACCTATAACCGACGAATTGAAAAGGAGACTCGTCGGCTAAAACCATCTTAGCCGACGAAGTATAGTAGAAGTCGTCGGCTAAAACCATCTTAGCCGACGAATACCCTAATATTTCGTCGGCTTTATTAATTTTTATATTTTTTATTACATAGTATAGCCGACGACGATTTAGGGTATTCGTCGGCTAAACCTAAACTTTTTCTGTTACATACTATAGCCCTATCTTCGGTGGTTATTTTACGTAAAATTTTTATACGACTTGTTGTGTCTCATCAATTTGAAAATATTTTCAGTTGAAGGTCCAGCCAAAATACAAAATTTAGACGGTCCAACGACCTTTTTCGTGCATTTAGGGGTTTGACTTACGGGATTGACCGTCCGGATCGAGCACTTAACCTGGTCAGATCAAGTTGAATTTTTTCCCATACATGTATTTTATCATGATGGTCAGATCTGACCGTCGGATTTTATTTTCTCAAGTTTGATCATCACAGACAGAACATGCCTACTAATGTTGTATAACTTGTTTACTAAGTGTTAGGTAAATGTTCCGTTTCAAAAACAAACTATACGTAGAACCTTCAAACGTGAAAAAGTCGTGAAATAAGACATGACCAGAATGGTGAAATACGTATATGGTTGAAAAATCAAGGTATTCCGGTCATGTCTCGGTGCCGATAGTTACGGTCAATCAAATTTTCAATTCTTTCTCCCTATGGGTAGCCCTATCTTCGATGGTTATTTTGCGTAAAATTTTTATACGACTTGTTGTGTCTCATCAATTTGAAAATATTTTCAGTTGAAGGTCCGGCCAAAATACGAAATTTAGACGGTCCAACGACCTTTTCCGTGCATTTAGGGGTTTGACTTACGGGATTGACTGTCCGGATCGAGCACTTAACCTGGTCAGATCAAGTTGAATTTTTTCCCATACATGTATTTTATCATGATGGTCAGATCTGACGGAAGGATTTCCGTTCTCAAGTTTGATCATCACGAGCAGCAGTCACAGTTTGATGAATGTATAAACAGTTTGTGTTTAGCCGACGAATTTCAAATGTTTAGCCGACGAATTTATTATTTCGTCGGCTAAAGTGTTCGGTTAGCCGACGAAATTATTACCTTTAGCCGACGAAATTATTATTTCGTCGGCTAAAGTCTTCGGGTATAACCCAGCTCGACTGGTTGTATGCCCTAGCCTCCATCCTTTTCCTCTCTCTCTCCCTCTCTGAAATTCGCCTCCTCTGCCTCCGCTCCCTCTCCCGGTCGCCGCCCTCTCCTCTCTGCCTCTCCCTCTCCTCGCCCTCGCCCTCGCCCTCGACCTCGCCCGCTCCTCTCCCTCTCCCTCTCCGGCCGGCCTCCGCTCCCTCTCCCTCTCCCTCTCCCTCGCCCTCGCCCTCGCCCTCGACCTCTCCCGTCCCTCTCCCTCTCCGGCCGGCCTCCGCTCCCTCTCCCTCTCCCTCTCCGGCCTGCCTCCGCTCCCTCTCCCTCCCTCCCGGCCGGCCTCCTCCTCCTCCTCCTCCGGCCGGCCGGCCTCCTCCCCTCCGGCGGCCGGCCTCCTCCTGCTCCGGCCTCCTCCTCCTGCTGCTCCGGCCGAATTCTGCTGCTGCTGCTCGGTCCTCCCTCCTCCTCCTCGAGTACGTTTTTTGAGCTTCGTTTATTTTTAATGTTGTGGTGTTGTTGTGTATATAATGTTGTGGTGTTGTTGTGTATATTTGTATTTAGGAAGTGTATATTGTTATTTAATAAGTGTATATTTGTATTTAGTATTTAGGAAATGTATATATTTGTTTTGTATTTTGTGTTTGTTTTAATTTTCCGGTCAATTACAATGTTGTGGTGTTGTTAGGAAGTGTATATTTTTATTTTTGAAGTGTATATTTAGGAAGTGAAAAATTAGTATTTAGGAAGTGAAAAATAGTATTTAGGAAGTGAAAAATAGTATTTAGGAAGTGAAAAATAGTATTTAGGAAGTGCATATTTTTTTTACATTTTTAAAATGAGTTTGCATTTTTTGATTTTGTGGCCTTGATTCAAATTAATATTTTAAATAGGATGAGCGGTAATATTAGATCGACGAAGGGTTCGAAGGGCCAAAGGTCCGTATCGTCTGAGGGAACCTCTAGCAACCCTCAGACGTCGTTTCAGGGCCCTATGACAGCTAGACATGCGAGCCTTCTGCAGACGGCGCAGAGGCAGCCGGAGGTGCCCCCTTCATCGAGGCAGCGGGGCTTCCTTTATTCCGCGAGGCAGTTGTTTGCTCAGCCTCAGACGAAGGTGTCTGCACCCCGTATGCCTGAGATACACCGGGCGCCCACTCCAGCTCCTACTTCTTCGGATAGTGGGTCATCTGGGGTACAGATGCCGCCGCCTCTTCCGCGGATGATACCGGCATACCTGTAGTCGATGACTCAGGGACGCCGATTTATCCACTGCCCCCGCCAGTGGCTCCATCAGCGGCGTACCGGTTCGTGCCTTTTGATACGCCTCTTATTTCCGCGAGGGTATCATCATCGGAGGCGGAATCCGTCGCGTCCGCGTCCGATCCCTCAGGTAATGAAAGATGAATGATTTGTTTTGTTATAATTCTCCGATTCCGATTTTAATTCAATTTGGTTTATCATGTCATAGGCACCGTCGGAGCGAAGCCGGCAAAGAAGAAGAGAGGCCCCGTCACAGGGAAGGCTCTGGAGAAGATCGTCGGTACCTCAGGGAGGATTGTCATCGGTACTGACGGGGATGGCGACGTAGTATCGGGCGGAAAGTCGAGGACGTACTCCGGTCGCGTGGGAGCGCTCATTAGGGATAGAGTCCCTATGTTGTGGTCAGACTGGGGCGAGGTCCCGCAGGAGGTTAAAGACATGGTCCATAACGCGATGTCGGTGAGTTTACAAAATGCCTGAATAATATTATGTATTACATTGTAGATTTCTGGAAAAACTAAACTAATAAACTGTTAAATGCAGGTGTGGTTTGAGATTCCCGAACCCTTAAAGAGCAGCTGGGCGGACTTGTGCATGGGGAAGGTACGTTGGGAAATTAATGAAAAAACAAAACTGTCTGTCATATTAATAATATTTCTAATATTTTTGTTGTATCTGTAGGTACAAGGAGTGGAAGAACGAGTTGTGGACCCATTGGACTACGCACGGGAACGCACGTTCTGCTACCCCTGCTGAGTTTCAGTACAGAGAGTACGAGTGGCGTTGGCTTCTGACATCAGAATTCAACAACCCTCGTAAACAGGTATTTAAATAAATTAATTAGTTAATTTATCATTAAGTACGTGCGTTTTAAAATATTTTACTAATAGTTTACTTTTTTCTTTGAAGGCGGTTTCCCGGGCGAACGCTCAGAACCGGCAACGCAACACAAGGAACCATCATGCCGGTTCTAGACCGTTCGCTGTCTTCATGGACGAGGCGGCCAGGGAACATCCAGAGGTCAACCAGTACGTCTATACGTACGAGAAGGCATATCCTGACTCCCAGGAGGATATAGTAAGTAATTTTTCATTTTTACCGAATTTTTAATTTTACTAATATATATGTTAAAATGTTAATTAATAATTTTTTTCCTATCCAATTAGGCAAGGGTGAGGGAGGCTAGTGACGAGGTGATGAGTGCTATAGTGAGGGAGACATGGCGGACACGCAGGAGGAAGAGATGTCCGAAGCCATTTCCCGGATCGACACTTCAGATCCGAGGGTTGGGGCGAGGATCATGGGCACAACCTTCCCACCGCGAGAAAACAACTTCTACTGTCGGGGTCTAGGAAAGAAGGGCTAGGGGGTCTTGAAGACCACTCCAGGATTTCAACGAAAGGCAGCCTCGACCAGCAGCAGGACGACTCAGCTAGAGTCGGAAGTTGAGAGACTACGGAGAGAGCAAGCCGCTCAGGCTGCTCATGCTGACGCTCATGCCGTCCAGTTCGCCGAATATAGATCCTATACTAGAGCCCTACATGCCGCCCAGCATGCCCAGCAGAAGCAGATGTACCAGTACTTCCAGGATTTGGCAGCTGCCCAGCTTCAGGGACTTCCACCTCCGCCCATGCCTGCGCCTATAGACATACCTCAGCTGCCGGAATCTCCTCACCAGCAGGCCCCAGATCCGGATATTGATTTAGATCATTTAGATTTTGTGTAGTTGATACCTTATATAGTTTTATGTGCTTCTTGTTGGTTATATATATAGAATTGTTTTGGTGTATTTTGCAGCTTGCTTGGAATGGTAATTTAAGAATTTTGTGTATTTTTTTTTATACTGGAATGGAGTTATAGCCGAGGAAATACGCCACAATTCGTCGGCTATAGTATTTTTATTTTTATTTTTTTATAGTTTAGCCGACGAATTATGACATGTTTCGTCGGCTATAATTATTTTTTAATTTTTTAATTATATACTTTAGCCGACGAATATATTAGCTCCGTCGGCTAAAGGCTTGGAGTATAGCCGACGACGTGTTGTGTCGTCGGTTTAAGTCTGGGAGTATAGCCGACGACAGAGGACGTCGTCGGCTAAAGTCTGGGAGTATAGCCGATGACAAAATAGTTCGTCGGCTAAAGTATGGACAATAGCCGACGACGGTCTATAGGTTCGTCGGGTAAAGTCAGCGCCGAGGACCCTTTCCCGACGACACTATAGCCGACGAAGCCTCGTCGGCTAAGAGTTTAGCCGACGAGTTAGGATAACAGGCCGACGAAAATAATTCGTCGGCTAAAGTACTTCTCCTGGTAGTGTAGGCAGAGCATGTCGATAGATTTGGAAAGGAGCAATACTGTCAATTTTGATATACTTCGTATTGTGTTTTACAAAAAATTCTTAGGTAAGCCTTTCCCTACCACGTGGTGGTGGGGTAGCCTAATAGAAAAACAACAAACTTTATGCAAAGGAAAAATGATCCAAACAATGTCTCACCTTTTGAAGAAGCAAAGTTTTGGTATCTCACCTTCAAAAAACTTCAAAACAGTATCTCACGTTCTTACCTCGACCAAAGTTTTGGTATCTAGAACTGTTTCGGCGTGATTCCTAAGAGGATGAATCACACAGAATGTGGGAAGAACACCATCTTCAAGACCAGTAACCTGTCAATAAACGGCGTCAGAGAGAAGACCGGGTTTGCTGGCCTTCGACCTCCGATGCCTAAGTCAGCTATATGAGAATAGAGATAAGGGGTGAATAGGGTGGAGATGGAGACTTACCCAAATAAGGGGTGAAAACATGTATATATAGAGATAAAATGGATGCACCCTAAAAGTACCATTTTGACCTTATTGGAAAGTGTATTACTGTTATGCCCTCAAGGAAGAGTGTAGGTCTCTTACGCTTAGTTAAGGCCCAAGCCCGTTTTATGTGGTAATATGTGTCTTCTTAGGCGAGTAGGACCGATGTTCTATCTCTCACATATGATGTATTAACACGAACCGTGCTCCGTTAAAAAAACTGACGGCAACCATTTTTTATGAAATGACTAATATACCCTTGAGTTTTTGTTTTTGTTATTCTTCTTAGAATTGAAATTTGTTTAGTCCTTGTGGTTTGAAGTCGACATTTGTTTAGTCCTTGTGGTTTTATTTTAATCTGAATAGTCTTTAAGTCACAATTTTTCATCCAAATAGTCCTTATAGTTTTATTTTAATTTGAATAATCCTTAAAGTCATGATTTTTCATCCAAATAGTCCTTCCGACAATTTTCTCAGTTAAAGACTATAAGGAATATTTGGATGAAAAATTATGACTTTAAGGACTATTCAAATTAAAATAAAACCATAAGGACTATTTAGATGAAAAATCGTGACTTTAAGGACTATTCAGATTAAAATAAAACCATAAAGACTATTTAGATGAAAAATCGTGACTTTAAGGACTATTAAACAGATGTCGACTTTAAACCACAAAGACTATACAATATTTTACCTAAGAGAAATTCGTCATAAGGATACCTCATCTTTTCTTCCTTATAAACTTTGGTATTTCAAGTTTTGATAACATCAAAACCGTTCCTCAAGTTTTCACCCCGACCTAATTTTAGTACTTTTAATCATTAGTTCTGTTACGGGCGTTGCTAGGTGGTAATTTTTAAAGGCTATTTTCGTCTCTTCATGTTTTGATTCATTTTTACTTAAGAAACAAAAACAAAGATTCATGAGTTATTGTTTTCATGAGTTTGCAATTGATGAAATCCATAAACAAAAATCAATATTCTTGAGTTTTTATTTTTCTCATTTTGTATCACTACTGGAAAAAAGCACTTAGGAGACAGAATTATTTCATCTCCTAAGTGACAAATTTCGTCTCCTGAGTACTTAGGAGACGGAACGTCCGTCGGCTAACATCCGTCGCCTAAGTGTCGTGAGGTAGACACTTAGGCGACGGAACCTGAAATTCTGTCGCTTAAGTGGTTCTTAGGAGGCGGAATACTTTCGTCTCCTAAGCACTTAGGCGACAAATTTTATTTTATAATAAAAAAAATTATCCACTTAAGAGACAGAATAGTTGAATTCCGTCGCTAAAGGCTGAAAAAAATTTAAAAAAAAATTAAAAAAAAAATTCATTGCCCCCTAGTAAACTTCAATACAGTATTTCCCTTTCAATTTCATGTCAATTATACATAACAAATACTCTTTCTTACCCTAATAAACAAATTCATTGCCCCCTAGTAAACCTAGTGGAAGTTTACTGCCCCCTAGTAAACTTCTATTGGGGGTCAGTAAACTTCAATAGAGTATCTCCCTTTTAATTTCATGTCAATTATACACAAAAGATACACATTCTTATCCTAATAAACAAATTTATTGCCCTATACACTACCAGAAGAAAGGCTTTAGCCGACGAAAAAAAAAAAACCAGGCCGACGAAGCATTTTTTCGTCGGCTAAAGTGGACTTTAGCCGACGACATTTTCCTTCGTCGGCTAACTAAAATTTTCGTCGGCTATGGTAAACTTTAGCCGACGAAAAAAAAACGTCGTCGGCTAAAGAATTTATTTTGTTAATATATATTAATTGTAAATTGTGTATATTGTTGTTAATTAATTTGTGTTAATATAATATTATTGTGTTAATATGATATGTGTGTGTGTTAATTAATTAGTTGTACGTAGTACGTAGAATATATACTAAATGAATGAGATTTTATATATGGCATGAAATTTCATCATTAATAATTAACTAGCAGCGTTATAAATATATTTTGTTATATTTTCAGGATATGGATAAGAGTTGGATTTCGCTTCCAAAATGGGACAAAAGATACGGTGCAGGAGTTATGAGTTTATAAAATATGCGCTGGCTAATGCTAACGGGAATACAATTTTCTATTGCCCGTGCACGAAATGTCAGTGTCGCAGCGATATGCATCGATTTCCCATTGACAAGTATGACAGCACCTGAGGAGTAACGGGTTTTGGGAGAAGTACACATGTTGGTTATATCACGGTGAAACATCATCAGAGGGTCCGCATGATCATGGCCAATTTTCTGAGACAGGCAGTACATCCAACGATCCAACAACGGCATTCATCAACGACGTTTCTTATGAGAGCGGTGTATGCGCTCAAGGACAGTATATGCCTGACCCGGTGCAGCCCTTCCCTAGAGCTGTCAACACTGCTGGTATTGAAAAGTACAACAAACTGCTTGCTTTCCAACAGACCCCTGTGTACCCGGTTGTCAGAAGACCGTTCTTGAAAGTGTGATGGACGTAATGAGATTAAAAGTTGAGACAAAATCGACCGTGAAGGCTTTTGATGATTATCTACAGTACACTGCTTCGATGCTGCCCCACGGTCATCGTCTTCCTACCACTCATCGTAAGGTCCGATGTATCCTGAAAGATCTTGGGCTTTCCTACATCAAGATCCATGCATGCAGATATGACTGCGTTCTTCTGGGGTAAAGATCCAGAAGGGAATGACCTTGGTGGGCTTGACGTATGTCCGGTATGTCACACTGACAGGTATAAGCTGACTCCTGCAGGCAATAGGAAACCTGTGAAGGTACTTCGGTATTTCCCGTTGAGGGATAGGCTTGAGCGGTTGTACATGTCTTCACACACGGCCAAAGCTATGAGATGGCACGTTGATAGGGAAATGCATGACGAAGATACCCTTATACACCCTGCTGACGGGGAGGCTTGGAAGCATATAGACAGGGAGTTCCTCATTTTGCGTCAGAGGTCCGAAATGTGAGGCTCGGGCTCTCATCCGACGGGTTCAACCCTTTTGGCAACATGAGTCTTCAATACAGTGTATGGCCGGTGATTTTGGTACCGTACAACCTTCCTCCATGGATGTGCATGAAGAAGGAATACAATATGTTGAGTTTGTTGATTCCGGGGCCCGGTTATCCAGGAAGTGTCTCGATGTGTATTTGAGACCTTTGATTGAAGAGCTTCAGATTTTGTGGGAAGTTGGTCATCCCACTTATGACAAGTACATGCACGAGATGTTCCAGATGCATGTCATGGTTGTTGGTACCATCAGTGATTTTCCTGCCCGTGGGATGTTGTCGGGCAACGTTGTTAGGGGATACAAGGCTTGTCCAGAGTGCCTTAGCGATGAGGGGAGCAGCAGTCATTGCAACAAGATATGCAGATTGGGTCACCGTGCTTTCCTTCCATATAATCACGATTGGCGGTTCGATGACAAGGCATTTGATGGGACCGTAGAACACGGTGTGCCTCCCAGAAGATGGACGGGAGAAGAAATTTTAGCAGTGCTATGAGTACGATTTTGGGCAGCTCAGCAATCATCCAATATTGTTGCAGCAATACCTGAAGACCCGACAGGTACAAATTCTGGACACATAAGAGCATATTCTGGGAACTCCCATACTGGAGTAAGTTGTTGATCAGGCACTACCTAGATGTGATGCACATAGAAAAGAATGTTTGCGACAGTGTGGTGGGCACAGTGCTGAACTTGGAAGGGAAGACGAAAGACGGTCCTAAGGCACGCATTGATCTAAAAAAAATGCAGTTAAGAAGACATCTGTGGTTGAAAGAAGGGAAGAAAAAAATGCCTCAAGCTCCTTACACCGTGAAACCTGACCAGAAGAACGTAATTTTCAGGTGGATGAGTTGTGTGAAGTATCCTTTAGGCTATGCAGGAAATATAGCCGGTGTGTGAACTTCCGGGACAATAAGATGTACGGGTTGAAGAGTCATGACTGTCATATCCTGCTACAACGTCTCTTCCCTGTTTTCATTCGATCGTTCCTTCCCCGTCAGGTGGTGGAGCCGTTAGTAGCGTTGGCAAGATTCTTCCAGAAGTTATGCACACGGGGGAAGTGACAAAATCTAACCTCCGGGAAATGCAAGAGGACATCATTTATATCATGTGTAAATTTGAGAGGATATTTCCTCCAAATTTTTTTGACATCATGCCTCACCTGATGATCCATCTTCCCGAGCAATTGTTGCTTACCGGTCCAGTACACTACACTTGGATGTATCCCATGGAAAGGTACGTTTTTTACACCTGAATTCCTCAATCCAATTTTTCTATATACATGTTCAATAATCATAACACTTTGCATAAAATTTTATAGGCAACTTGGAGACTACAAAGATTATGTGGCTAATAAATCCGCGCCTGAAGGATGTATAGCTGAAGCATATATTGCGCACGAGTGCGTCACCTACATGAAGTTGTATTTAGGAGCGTTGAAGGAAACAGACGAAGCCATGCCGGTAGATGTACCGAAGTTCACTCTTTCCATACTCTCCAGTGATGTTGAAGTTTATGGAATTTTGCCAGACTCCTACAAGTTGCAACCACATGAGCTAGTCATTGCCCACTGGTGGGTATTGATTAACTGTCCAGAAGTTGAATACTGGAAAGACATCCATCTATATTGTCCAGACATTCAAGGTGATCTCGAGTACCACAACAGGGAGTTCGCAAATTATTTTGACGGCTGGGTACGTAATTCAATATTTATGTACGTATTTATTTTTAGTGCATAATTATCTATATTACAATGTTAAATTGTAAATTGCAGATGAACCATATTCAATTTGATGGTCACCCAAATTGGTCACACGAACTAAGACTTCTAGCGATGAAGCCGATAATGTCAAGAGTTTATCCGATGTGCAAGGTGAATGGCGTGCAATTTATATGTGAACAGAGAGACAGCAGACGGAGAACACAGAATTCTGGGGTGATGGCGCATGGGGCGGAATGGAGTTGACTATTACGGTGTTCTTGATTCAGTGGTGGAACTCGTTTACGGTGAAGGCATGACAGTGCACCTCTTCAAGTGTAGATGGTTTGATACTAGCCCGCAGAGCATGAAGACCGATCAGTACGGAATATTATCGGTGAACACTGCTACAAGTTCTTACGAAGATGACCCGTTCGTTTTTGCCACATCGGTAAAACAAGTGTTTTATCTTGATGACCTTGCTAAGGGTGACGCGTGGAAAGTAGTCAACCTTGTGCACCCTCGAAACATTTACCAGGCGGCTACACTTGGAGAGGCCGAAGACCAGGAAGAAGATGTTGCGTATCAAGAGCCCAACGCAATAGGTATTCCTAACTCCTCTACCGTTCGCCTTAATAATTTAAAAGAGGGGTCGTTCGGTGCGAATTCGTGATGAAGAGCCAAGGCTTATTGATGTTGATCCAAATCAAGAAACAGACGAAGACTCTGGCGATGAGGAGGAAAGACATAGATTACCAGAAATTATTTCTGACACCGAAGAAGACTCATCGGATGATTCCGATTATGAGCCTTAGTTTTAATTTCTTCGGATGTAATTGTAGTCGGTAGTTTGTCCCACATCGATAATATGTAAAAGGAGGGAACATTCCTTAGTTATAAAAGGAAGGCTTCCCATAGACATAGAGAGGAGATAGCATGATAGATGATGAATATCTCTCCCGATCCCAAAGGGCCTCTTGGCCATGATAGTGAATTCCAAGTGGACGTAGCCATGCCCTCCGATGGCATGGTGAACCACTATACGTGCTTGTCTCTTGCCCATGATGTTACTATTTATATTCGTGTTCCACCGTGTTCCATTCTCCATGATCCCAGTCCCCGGGATGTGCAGAAACAGTAATACATTAATTTGTAATAAAAAACACTGTATTACCTTCATTTCTAGTTTACATATGTTGAATTCATATTTCTGTTATTTTATATGAATTTTGGTGATATATGAACAGGAAATTAGTATGGTTTAAACCATCTGTTTTAGGGTTTGTATTTTTTTACTTAAGCCGACGAAATACAACATAAGTCGTCGGCCTAAAACCTCTTAGCCGACGAATTATATTAAAAGTCGTCGGCTAAAACCGTCTTAGCCGACGAAGAATACTAGAAGTCGTCGGCTAAAAGGACTTATAGCCGACGAATTGAAAAGGAAGTCGTCGGCTAAAAGAACTTAAAGCCGATGAAATGAAAAGGAATTCGTCGGTTTAAAGATCTTAAAGCCGACGAGTTCAAATGAATGTCGTCGGCTAAACCATCTTAGCCGACGAAGTATAATGGAAGTCGTCGGCCAAAACTATCTTAGCCGACGAATACCCTAATATTTCGTCGGCTTTATTAATTTTTATATTTTTTTTATCACATAGTATAGCCGACGATGATTTAGGGTATTCGTCGACTAAACCCTAAACTTTTTCTGTTACATACTATAGCCCTATCTTCGGTGGTTATTTTACGTAAATTTTTATACCACTTGTTGTGTCTCATCAATTTGAAAATATTTTCAGTTGAAGGTCCGGCCAAAATACGAAATTTAGACGGTCCAACGACCTTTTCCGTGCATTTAGGGGTTTGACTTACGGGATTGACCGTCCGGATCGAGCACTTAACCTGGTCAGATCAAGTTGAATTTTTTCCCATACATGTATTTTATCATGGTGGTCAGATCTGACCGTCGGATTTTATTTTCTCAAGTTTGATCATCACAGTCAGAACATGCCTACTAATGTTGTATAACTTGTTTACTAAGTGTTAGTAAATGTTCCGTTTCAAAAACAAACTATACGTAGAACCTTCAAACGTGAAAAAGTCCTGAAATAAGACATGACCAGAATGGTGAAATACGTCTACGGTTGAAAAATCAAGGTATTCCGGTCATGTCTCGGTGCCGATAGTTGCAGTCAATCCAATTTTCAATTCTTTCTCCCTATGGGTAGCCCTATCTTCGGTGGTTATTTTGCGTAAAATTTTTATACCACTTGTTGTGTCTCATCAATTTGAAAATATTTTCAGTTGAAGGTCCGGCCAAAATACGAAATTTAGACGGTCCAACGACCTTTTCCGTGCATTTAGGGGTTTGACTTACGGATTGACCGTCCGGATCGAGCACTTAACCTGGTCAGATCAAGTTGAATTTTTTCCCATACATGTATTTTATCATGATGGTCAGATCTGACGAAGGATTCCGTTCTCAAGTTTGATCATCACGAGCAGCAGTCACAGTTTGATGATGTATAAACAGTTTGTGTTTAGCCGACGAATTTCAAATGGTCAGCGACGAAATTATTACCTTTAGCGACGAAATTATTAAAATGTTTAGCCGACGAAATAATAATTTCGTCGGCTAAAGTGTTCGGTAGCCGACGAAATTATTACCTTTAGCCGACGAAATTATTATTTCGTCGGCTAAAGTCTTCGGGTATAACCCAGCTCGACTGGTTATATGGCCTAGCCTCCATCGTTTTCCTCTCCCTCTCCGTCGCCTCCGTTCCCTCCGTCTCCCTCTCCGTCGTCGCTCTCCGCTCTCTCTCCCTTTCGCCTCTCCCTTCTCCCCTCTCCTCCCATCGCCTCGGCCTTCGACCTCTCTCGCCTCCGACCTGCTTCCGCTCTCCTCGCTCCCTCGTTCTCCTCCCTCTCTGCCTCTCCTCTCCTCTGCTCCTCTCGTCAATCTCCTCGCTCCGTCTCCTCCGCTCTCTCTCCGCCTCCGTCCTCCTCCTCCGCCCTCCGCCTCCTCCCTCTCTCCTGCCTCCGGCTCTAGGCTCGGTCCTCCTAATCCTCCTCCTCCTCCTCCTCCTCCTCCTCCTCTCCTCCTCCTCCTCCTCCTCCTCCTCGGTCTCCCTCCTCTTTTCTCGCTTCCGGTCGCCGCTCCTCGCTCTCCTCTCCCTCTCGTTATCTCCGCTCCCTCTGGTCGGCCCTCTCCTCTGTCCCTCTTCGCCCTCGCTCGACCTTATCTCCCGCTCTCTCCCTCGCCCGTTATGCCGGCCTGCTCCCTCTCCCTCCGGCCTGCTCGCTCTCCCTCTCGTCTCCTCCGCTCGCTCTCCTCCTCTGGGCTCCTCCTCCGGCCTCCTCCTCCGGCTCCTCTCCGGCTCCTCCTCGGCCTCCTCCTCCGCTCCTCCTCGCCCTCTCCGGCTCCTCCTCCGGCTCCGCCTCCGGGCTCTGCTCCCTCCGGCCTCCTGGCCCCTCCTCCGGCCTCCTCCTCCTCCTCCTCCTCCTCCTCCTCCTCGAGTACGTTTTTTTGAGCTTCGGTTATTTTAATGTTGTGGTGTTGTTGGTATATAATGTTGTGGTATTGTTGTGTATATAATGTTGTTGTGTATATAATGTTGTGGTGTTGTGTATATTTGTATTTAGGAAGTGTATATTGTTATTTAATAAGTGTATATTTGTTGTGTATATTAGTATTTAGGAAATGTATATATTTGTTTTGTATTTTGTGTTTGTTTTGATTTTCCGGTCAATTGCAATGTTGTGGTGTTGTTAGGAAGTGTAATTTTTATTTTTGAAGTGTATATTTAGGAAGTGAAAAATAGTATTTAGGAAGTGAAAAATAGTATTTAGGAAGTGAAAATTAGTATTTAGGAAGTGAATATATTTTTACATTTTAAAAATGAGTTTGCATTTTTAAAATTTGTGGCCTTGATTCAAATTAATATTTTAAATAGGATGAGCGGTAATATTAGATCGACGAAGGGTTCGAAGGGCCAAAGGTCTGTATCGTCTGAGGGAACCTCTAGCAACCCTCAGACGTCGTTTCAGGGCCCTATGACTGCTAGACATGCGAGCCTTCTGCAGACGGCAGCAGAGGCAGCCGGAGGTGCCCCCTTCATCGAGGCAGCGGGCTTCCTTTATTCCGCGAGGCAGTTGTTTGCTCAGCCTCAGACGGAGGTGCCTGCACCCCGTATGCCTGAGATACACCGGGCGCCCACTCCAACTCCTACTTCTTCGGATAGTGGGTCATCTGGGGTACAGATGCCGCCGCCTCACCTATTCCTTCCGCGGATGATACCGGCCATACCTGTAGTCGATGACTCAGGGACGCCGATTTATCCACTGCCCCCGCCAGTGGCTCCATCAGCGGCGTACCGGTTCGTGCCTTTTGATACGCCTCTTATTTCCGCGAGGGTATCATCATCGGAGGCGGAATCCGTCGCGTCCGCGTCCGATCCCTCAGGTAATGAAAGATGAATGATTTGTTTGTTATAATTCTCCGATTCCGATTTTAATAATCAATTTGGTTTATCATGTCATAGGCACCGTCGGAGCGAAGCCGGCAAAGAAGAAGAGAGGCCCCGTCACAGGGAAGGCTCTGGAGAAGATCGTCGGTACCTCAGGGAGGATTGTCATCGGTACTGACGGGGATGGCGACGTAGTATCGGGCGGAAAGTCGAGGACGTACTCCGGCCGCGTGGGAGCGCTCATTAGGGATAGAGTCCCTATGTTGTGGTCAGACTGGGGCGAGGTCCCGCAGGAGGTTAAAGACATGGTCCATAACGCGATGTCGGTGAGTTTACAAAATGCCTGAATAATATTATGTATTACATTGTAGATTTTTGGAAAAACTAAACTAATAAACGGTTAAATGCAGGTGTGGTTTGAGGTTCCCGAACCCTTAAAGAGCAGCTGGGCGGACTTTGTGCATGGGGGAAGGTACGTTGGGAAATTAATGAAAAAACAAAACTGTCTGTCATATTAATTATATTTCTAATATTTTTGTTGTATCTGTAGGTACAAGGAGTGGAAGAACGAGTTGCGGACCTATTGGACTACGCACGGGAACGCACGTTCTGCTACCCCTGCTGAGTTTCAGTACAGAGAGTACGAGTGGCGTTGGCTTCTGACATCAGAATTCAACAACCCTCGTAAACAGGTATTTAAATAAATTAATTAGTTAATTTATCATTAAGTACGTGCGTTTTAAAATATTTTACTAATAGTTTACTTTTTTCTTTGAAGGCGGTTTCCCGGGCGAACGCTCAGAACCGGCAACGCAACACAAGGAACCATCATGCCGGTTCTAGACCGTTCGCTGTCTTCATGGACGAGGCGGCCAGGGAACATCCAGAGGTCAACCAGTACGTCTATACGTACGAGAAGGCATATCCTGACTCCCAGGAGGATATAGTAAGTAATCTTTCATTTTTACGGAATTTTTAATTTTACTAATATATATGTTAAAATGTTAATTAATAATTTTTTTCCTATCCAATTAGGCAAGGGTGAGGGAGGCTAGTGACGAGGTGATGAGTGCTATAGTGAGGGAGACATGGCCGGACACGCAGGAGGAGGAAGAGATGTCCGAAGCCATTTCCCGGATCGACACTTCAGATCCGAGGGTTGGGGCGAGGATCATGGGCACAGCCTTCCACCGCGAGAGAAAACAACTTCTACTGCCGGGGTCTAGGAAAGAAGGGCCAGGGGGTCTTGAAGACCACTCCAGGATTTCAACGAAAGGCAGCCTCGACCAGCAGCAGGACGACTCAGCTAGAGTCGGAAGTTGAGAGACTACGGAGAGAGCAAGCCGCTCAGGCTGCTCATGCTGACGCTCAGGCTGCCGCTCATGCCGCCCAGTTCGCCGAATATAGATCCTATACTAGAGCCCTACATGCCGCCCAGCATGCCCAGCAGAAGCAGATGTACCAGTACTTCCAGGATTTAGCAGCTGCCCAGCTTCAGGGACTTCCACCTCCGCCCATGCCTGCGCCTATAGACATACCTGAGCTGCCGGAATCTCCTCACCAGCAGGCCCCAGATCCGGATATTGATTTAGATCATTTAGATTTTGTGTAGTTGATACCTTATATAGTTTTATGTGCTTCTTGTTGGTTATATATATGGAATTGTTTTGGTGTATTTTGGAGCTTGCTTGGAATGGTAATTAAAAAATTTTATGTATTTTTTTTTATTACTGGAATGGAGTTATAGCCGACGAAATACGCCACAATTCGTCGGCTATAGTATTTTTATTTTTATTTTTATATAGGTTAGCCGACGAATTATGGCATGTTTCGTCGGCTAAACTCACTATAGCCGACGAAAGAGGCTCTATTTTTTAATTTTTTAGTTATATACTTTAGCCGACGGAACTGAGATATTCGTCGGCTAAAGTCTTGGAGTATAGCCGACGACGTGTTGTGTCGTCGGTTTAAGTCTGAGAGTATAGCCGACGAAAGATAGAGACTGTTTCGTCGGCTTAAATTCATGAACAAAAGCCGACGACCAAATGTTTCGTCGGCTAAAGTATGGACAATAGCCGACGACGGTGATGGGTTCGTCGGTTAAAGTCAGCGCCGAGGGCCCTTTCCCGACGACACTATAGCCGACGAAGCCTCGTCGGCTAAGAGTTTAGCCGACGAGTTATGGTAACAGGCCGACGAAAATAATTCGTCGGCTAAAGTACTTCTCCTGGTAGTGATAGTAAATCCAATGAAAGTTTACTGCCCCTAGTAAACTTCTACTAGGGGTCAGTAAACTTCAATACAGTATCTCCCTTTCAATTTCATGTCAATTATACACAACAGATACCCATTATTACCCTAATAAACAAATTCATTGCCCCCTAGTAAACCTAGTAGAAGTTTACTGCCCCCCAGTAAACTTCTACTGGGGGTCAGTAAACTTCAATACAGTATCTCCTTTTCAATTTCATGCCAATTATACACAACAGATACTCATTCTTACCCTAATAAACAAATTCATTGCCCCCTAATAAACTCAGTGGAAGTTTACTGCCCCCTAGTAAACTTCTACTGGGGGTCAGTAAACTTCAATACAATATCTCCCTTTCAATTTCATACCAACAATGTACCTCAAATACACCACCACCACCACCACCGTACCAAATAACCACCATGCCACCACCATCATGCCAATCACATCCTAACCAAAATTAAAATCAAAATAAACAAAAACAAATAAACCTATCACCAAAGCTAATTAACCAGAAAAATTAAAGAACTTACCTTGATTTCTTACTTCTTTGAAATTTCGAGGGACGGTGGTGGGTCGGCGGGAAGGCTTGGTAGAGAGAAAGGTGGCGGCAGCGGCGTCTATGGTGGCGGAGATCGGATCCAGATCTGAGGCTCGGTGCAAGAGAAGGGGGGTTGTTGGCTCCGAGGAGGGTGCGGAGGTGGCTAGGTGATTGTGGGGGTGGTGCAGTTGAAGGTGACGGCGGCGGAGGAAGGAGCGGTGAGAATGGAGAGAGAGAGCGGGCATGAGAGTGATAGTCTGGAGAGAGAGAGAGAGAGAGAGAGCTCTGGGAGAAGATGAGTTTCCTTCTATTGATAAGGTTGGTGAGTGTGTGATTTAAAAGAATTGATATGTTTTGAAAAATTTTGGTTTGAATTTTCATAAAATTTTACGTGGGAAGATGAGCGCTCAAATTTTTAGAACTTCAGCGACGGAATGTTCTATTTCCGTCATCTAAGTGATTCCTGATTTTTTTTTTTTTTTAAAAAAAACCATTCCGTCTCCTAAGTAAACATTCCGTCACCGCTCACTTAGATGACGTCGCTGAAGTTTATGTTAGGGATTTATATAAATTTTTTAATTTTTATTTTTTCAAAATGTCGTCGTCTAAGTAAATATATTCCGTCTCCTAAGTAGTACTTAAGCGACGGAATGAAATTCAGTCTCCTAAGTCGTTCTTAGGAGACAAAATCAAAATATTTCGTCTCCTAAGAACAACTTAGGCGACGGAAACTGTTTCGTCGCCTAAGTAGAAAATTTCGTCGCTTAAGTACGACTTAGGAGACGGAATTTTTTAATTCCGTCGTCTAAGTGCTATTTTCCAGTAGTGTATGTTGTTTGTCATAAGTCATAACATCATAAGCATTCAATAGTAAATCTGTTGTACAAAATCATTTAATAAAAGATTCAAACATCTTTCTCTTCAGCTCTAGTCTAGAAAAGGAATATCACTCTTTCAGTTCTATTCGATCTAGCTCTTTTCGTGAAGGCCGTAAAGCTCCTAATTTCCTAAAGAGAAATTTTAAATACACACCCCTATTATTTTATGTTTCTATTGAGATTTTATAGGTAAACTAAATAACCAAAACATACATCTATTATTAAAAAAAATCACGCTAGAAGTATTCTTTTCAACGTCTTCTACCCTAAAATCGTCGAAAGCACGTCTTCTCCCATAACCCCAATTCTTCTCCACAATTCATTTGGGTTGTCTTCTTTTTTTTTTGTATCCGTATCAGCTTTAGTTTGATCTTACAAATCATATTGTCAAGTACTGTATCTTTATCAGTTTTAGTTTGATCTTCCAGATCATATTGTCAAGTATTGTATCTTTATCATGACATGTTTTATCGAATAATTAGTTATCTATGTTTAATAGCTACTGTACTTCTACAGTTGTACTAGCTTGTGAATTTTGAAAACTTGTATTGGTGATTTGGAGTTGGGATATAACAATAATCATTTGATTATAAATTGAATGATGATAACCAAAAATTTCTAGCAAAAATTAGACGAAATAATATGTAAAAAGAGGTACCAAATAGTAAATATATATTAATTAAATTAAATAACGGAATATTTCATAAATTAAGGACATTTTAGGCAGTTTGAGATGTGTATTAAGTATAATATTGAAATGAAAAATTTGATAGGTGGTGTATTAAGTAAGAGGTGTGTATTAAGATATTAGAGGTGTGTATTTAAAATTTCTCTTTCCTAAAGATAGAGGAATGAAGAAGATAACAATTTCTCCTTTACAAAAAAAGAAAACAATTTTTTTGTTATTACAGACTAGAGCAGGCCCGAAATAATGAGAAGAATGAGCAAATCTTGCCTTTAAAAAAAGGAAAAATACTCATTTGCACAAAAAAAAAAAGTCAAACCCTATTCCAATGACAATAAGACTTTTGACCCCAATTGAATAGAGATTAGCTTATTTGTGCCCAAATACACAAATTTTTATTAAATTCATAATAAAATAATATTTTTGAGCATTTTACCCTTATGTCTTATACACATTTAGAGAGAAAAAATGGAAGAGGAGAGAGAGGACTTTGCCGGAGCCTTGCCGGACTCCGGTCGTCGGAATCCGGTAACCAGAATATTACTGACCCCCAGTAAACTTGTTATCCACCTCACCAGAATTTTACTGACCCCAGTAAACTTGTTATCACCCCAATAACATATTACTGATTCCTAGTAAACTTGTTATCCACCTCACTAGAATATTACTGATCTCCAGTAAACTTGTTATCCACCCAATAACATATTACTGACCCCCAGTAAACTTGTTATCCACCCCAATAACATATACTGACCCCCAGTAAACTTGTTATCCACCCCAATAACATATTACTGACCCCCAGTAAACTTGCAACAATAACCTTTATTGTCACCTAATTACTATTTATTGCAAAAATAATAGAAACTTGTAAGCCGGAGCCGGCGAAGTTGAGAACTCGTAGGAGATTTGGTCAACTCCGACGAGAGAGAGAGAGGGCAAAGAAAAGGCAAAAATAATTGAAAACGTTTTTACTACCTCTTACTCACGACAACGGCGGAGATATTACTCATGACGACAGCGGCGAGATTACAAATGACGACGGCAACGAGATTCCAATCGATGATGGCGGCGAGAATTCGATCTACAATGACAGAGATTCCAATCGATGATGCAACGATATTTCAATTGACGATGGCAGCGAGATTCCGATCTACAACGGCGGTGAGATTTCGATCTACGACGACGAAGATGGTGGTGGCCAGAATGAGTTGGCCGGCGACGGATCTGTGAGTGAGAATTAGAGAGAGAGAGAGGTTTGCAGATTCGTCGTCGTCGAGGCGTTGGTCGGCGTCAACGAGGCGTTGGGTTGCTTTGGCGAGGCATGGCCGGTTTTGGATCTCGTGGAGGATGAGAGAGAGAGGCATGATCGGGTAAATGAGAGAGAGGAGAGAGGTAAGGTTTGATATTTATGAAGGATAATATTGTCTTTTTATTAAGATTTGTGCAAATGGGCATTGGAAAATGATTTTCATTGAAATGGGTCATAATCCCTTAAAATTACTACTAAATGGGCATAATTCCTTAAAAATAATATATAATGAATTGAAATATGAAGAGACGAAAAATACACATGAAAAATGGCCAGCTGACAGTTACCCTATCAGAGGTTATGGATAAAAGTACTAAAATTGGGTCGGGGTGAAAACTTGAGGTAACGTTTTGATGTTTTTCAAAACTTAAATTGCCAAATTTTATAAGCAAGAAAAGATAAGATACTGTTATGACAGATTTCTCTTTTTATTATATAAACGAATAACAAAAATAAAAACTCAAGGGTAACTTGGTCATTTTATGAATACAAATGACTGCCGTCAATCTTTTTAACAGAGCTAAAGGTTCTAGATACCAAACTTCGGTCGAGGTAAGAATGTGGGATACTGTTTTCTAAAGATGAGATACCAAAGTTTTGCTTCTTTAAACCAAAGTTTTGCTTCTTTAAAAGGTGAGACACTGTTTAGACAATTTTCTCTTATGCAAATATCACAATTGTCTATGCTTTTTAAATACACAACACTCATAATACTTCTTGCATGTCATCCTATTAGTCAGTCATATAGCCGCGTGGTGCGCATGTCCTATATATGAATTTCTCGTATCTTACATTGTTTAACATACTTTTGACGTTGTATTTTTATTTTATTTTTTAAAATGACTAAGAACTTCAGATCATATGCTTTCGTATCATATTTTTAGACATCGTATTGTATTGTATTATAGAATTCTTGGATTATCCAATAAGTTACAGTGTTAACTGTTAAAAAGTAAGGACTAAGGACACTTGGAATTCACCTCAAATCTCAGATCCACCCTTAAACAAAGAAGAGTCCTTTACCCAAAACCCACGATCTCCTCTCTCCCAGATCCACAGACCCGCACTCTCTCAGTCAAACCTAGAATGGATCTCCACCCAAATCATGGCTCCAACTCCCCCACCTCCTCCGCCTCCTCCACCGCCACATACAGGCCCGGACCTGAGATTTCTGGGCCTGAGGCAAGTCCGAAAAGTGGTGCCCTGTCATGGTTATACCAAAAAAAAAAATTCCAAAAAGGTTCCAAATTAATATAAACTGAAGATGAGAAGATCCAATACAGTATAGTACATGAAGGAAATGCTTCAGTTATGATTCATCCGACCAATCTGCCATACAAAACCAAAAAGATTCCAAACCAATATACACTGAAAATGAATAATGATACATATTTGATACTCTTGGCACCTCAATGTGAAATTGTGAACCAAGTCAACCAACTCTCAGCAGAAATACATGAGTTGGGATAAGAAATTAAGAATGCCAACTTGAACATCATGAGCTTGAAGATGTTAATCCTCAACTATCCATCTACAGACTACAGTACCATTACCATTTACCAAGAATCTATAACAGCAAGAAAAGGAAAAAAAAAAAAAAACCCAATTCTCAAATTCTAAAACACAATTCTATGAATGAAGACAGTTTAGATTTTGCATAATTTAAAACCCAATTCTCAAATTCTAAATTCTTGATCATATATACGGATATAAGTCATATAACATATAAGTACCTTTGAAATTGAAAAATAAAAAATTGATAAAGAATCATTAGATTCATTGCAGATTTGCGGAAAAGAATTAAGGAGGTATACGGTATACCTTGGAGAGTTGGCTGAGTTGTAGATCGACTTAAGTCTGCAGAAATGGATTGGGTGGAGTCAGAGAGATTGAAATCATGCAGTAGGCTATTCAGCCTATCTAGAAAGGATAAATCGCTTTGAGGAACCGATGGATTTGAGTTCCAAGACATATTGCTTGATTTGCTTGATAACCAATGGAAATCGGAGATAACCGATGGAAATTCGGAGATCCCAAATTTTTGTGATCTCTGACTGTTGAGTATCAGAGAAGTCGCGGAAGAAGTGGAAAAGTTAAAGGTAAAAAAAAAAAATTTGGTGCCCCTCATTATTTTGGGCTTGAGGCCGTCGCCTCTTGGGCCTCACCTCAGGTCCAGGCCTGGCCACATATGTCATTGTCACTTCAAAAACCGTGCAATATAAGTAACACATACTCAACAAATGATTCATCACTAAATACAAGATCATAATACACGAGGGAAGTGTATTTATTTTTATATCATTCTCATTTCAAGAACCTTGCATTATACGTCAAGGACCTCTCGTTCTCCAAAAAAAAAAAAAAAAAGCCTTCTCAACGTACAAAAGATTCGTACCTAAAGTCAAGAGAAAGAACCGGTTCGCTGGAAACAGAAAGGAAGTGCCTGATATATTGGAGAAAATGGGTTCAGATTCTCAATACCAGATTCCGGCAATAGAATTCACAATGAATTCGCCAGAACTGGACCGAGGAACTGATGAGTGGTACCATCTGTGCAAGAAGGTTCGAGAGGCTTGTGAAAATTATGGTTGCTTCGAAATTGTGTATGATAGGATACCTCCGCAGATAAAAGCCGAAACCTTCTGTGTGTCGAGGGAACTTTTCAGCCTTCCACTTGAGAAAAAGAAGAAGAACCTTAATCCAAAGCCTTACCAGGGTTACATTGGACCAAGTGTCCGCTATCCCTTGTATGAAGGCTTCGGCTTTGAGCAAGCATCCAACTATGAATCCCTTAGAAGCTTGACAGAAGAAATATTGCCTAATGGTCATGACCAATTTTGGTAAGTAATCTTGATCTACTATGTTCCACATATAAGCTTGATGTGCATTGTTGGTCGATCTACTGCCCACTTAAACTAGCTCATCTGTTTTCGCGCGTTCTCCTGATTGTCTGACATGGTATCATATACTGCTTGTGCTCAACTTAATCTTCACTTTACAATATACACTTGGTTGATCGAGGTTGAGTATATATATATTGAACCTTCCAGCTGTTTACGTTTCATCCTTGATTTTATTGTTATGTTTAGTGATTTGTTTGATGGTTGTTTATTCATGTTATATATGTTGCAACTGCAGCACTGTCATTTCTATGATGAAGAAGCTGGATGAGCTGAAAAATATGATCAACTTGATGATTTTGGATGGCTATGGTTTGGAAGAGACATCACATTAGTTCATGGTGTCTAAGACTGCTAAAGTTGATGAAGCACATGGCACCTCCTTCAAGAGATTACTCAATGGGAACCCCGGTTCACACCGACAAAGCATTTAGTACGATCCTTTGTGATGATCAAGTTTCAGGTCTTGAAGTTCAAACCAAGGATGAACAATGGGTCAAGTTGTCTATATCTCCTCGCTCCTTTGTCTTTGTAGTTGGAGACTACCTCATGGTACAGAATTAACTTATTAACCACTTCATAACTGAAATGTTTTAGACGTAAACTCATCTGAGTAGAGCCACATAACTATGTTTTTTATTTCTACTAAATTGTACTTGTGAATTTCTAAAAGCTGAAGCTTGTTATGGGGAAATTGACCAAGACAACTTACAGATGATTTAAGAGCTCCACTAAGTTTAAGAATCACTAATGATGACTTGCAGACATGGAGCAATGGCAGAATGCATGCAGTGAAGCATCGAGTGATCATGTGTGGCGAAAAAGAACGATATTCTCTAGCAGCATTTGCACTTCCATTAGAGGGTTCCGTCACCAAGGCACAAAAGGAGCTAGTAGATGAAGCCTACCTCCAAGTTGTTAAAGATCTTCACTATAGTGACTTTAGCAAGTTCATCTCTTCAGAATAAGGTCTTCAGAATAAGGAGAGCCATCGACACATGAATGCAAATTTCTGCTTTTACTCTTGATTTGTTAATTATAAATATTGGAAATAAGAATGTAATGCTGCATCTGCTTGATGCGTACTGTCTGATTGGATGAGGCTCCTCATCTTTTCATTCTAAATCTTGGTTAGACATGACACCCTTGATCTTCTGAATTTTCGGTTTCTTTGAGTTGTAGTTTACTTGTCCTTTTCATCTTTCTTGAGTGAGATTTGTACCTCTGTTGATTTTCTGTTTTCGTCTAGGGGAAAACGGCCATCGTCCTCCCTTCTTTTGAATGGAGATTAGTACATCTGCAAAAAGATCCGACAACCAAACAACCACATTGCAATGCCGCTGTCATTTCCAATATTTCTGTTTCAATCGTTCTCTTACAAACTCATTCATAGCTTTTGTTCGAGCTCACTGAGGAACGTTCACATAAGAGTGGAGAGATTGCCTACTGAAAGTGAATAGTGGCAGCCGAAATGAAAATCCCAGTCATAGCTTTCTGAATAGCAAGAACCTCTGGGAAGTCATAGGGTGTATGTAGCCTCATGTATATACAACTATTTGGAAAAACTCAAAAATTAGGAATTAACAAAGTCAAAATAAATTCTCAACACCCTCATGAATAGCAAGGTTACAATTTTCTATGTCACCACTGAAAATCATATGACGCCAATTTTGGCCCTTCGGTTTCATACAGAAAGATTGTACTAGACAGGGATGGAGCAACCTTGTTACACTCCTTGCATTGGAACTAAACTTTGTGGGTACTGTAACAACATATCAGTACCGTAGCATTTGATCAGTGATCATGTTTTAGGCAAGATCCACTCACAAACACACGCCCATATAGGCTATCTCATTACCATAAACCAAACCAGATGACCAGGAAGGCAAGGCAACTTGCCATTACCTGCCTGGGACCAGAGCATTTAATCCATAACAATATTCAACGATATGAGATTTTACTGCTCAAAGGCACATGTAATACACACCCCTAACTGAAGCCCAAAAATACATAGTAATGGAACAACATTTTTTGTATCAAAAATTGGATACACGCATTGATCTATTGTACAAGAAGATGGTAAGAAAGAATCAGTATACAAGCAAAACAAGGCCTCAACCTGTTAGGTTATGTTCCTGAATAAGTGAAATAACAAGTACAAAGATTTTGAGTGTCAAGGCAACATAACATACCTGTACACACGTCTACTGTCCACAAACTGTATATATCCGCCTTCAGATAATTGTCCATTTCCTGATACATACCTGCTAATTTGTCACCATTCTCGTATACTTTATAGAGGCTTGACACCTTCCGTACCATTGCTCAAGGCACAATAATTATATTACTCAACCAACGGAAAGTCAGTCCAAGAAGTTCTGTTAACTTATCTACCTTGACTAAGATAAGTTTGATCTATCGTGTAATAGTGTTATCCTGAGGAAACAGACAAGGTGCGGTACATTACCAAAAATGGTTTTCAGCACCCGAGGGTACTCAGTATACGGCTAAGGTTGTCAATAACAACTGATGGAGAGGCATACAAACCCTGAAGATTAATTGCATGATATTCCAACCCTTTCCACTGGGCAATTAAAGCAAAATGCGGCCGTCTATATTGGCTGCTAATAATCTCCAGAACCACGGTTTTTGGGGATGCAGATACTATATGTGTGAGACCTGCACCATGAGCACCAATAATAACAGAAGCATCTTGAATGGCCCGGACTTGTTCTTTCATCGACATGTGTGCAAACAATCCATTCACAAAGTTTATTTTGCATTCCTTGTGATTCGACAACCAGCTCTTTAAGGCATCAAACACTTCTTGCTCATTACTTAACCTTGATTCAACTTTGCCACCATGACGTGGATGCGGTAGATAATCTTCACGCCGAACAAAAAGGATATTTAGACCTGAGGTCTGCTTCTCAACACGCTGCTTATGCACTGGAATTCCAAAAGCAGCTCTAATCATTTCTCCAAACTCAGACAGCCGTGCAGTTTTCTTGTCATCAGGGTGTTGCCACAGCTCTGGTGCAGAAGCTCCCTCACAGTTTATATCTTCAGTGAGCCCCTTAAACCATGCAGTCTCATATCCCAAAGGTGAAATAATAGCATGTCGGAAACAAACGGGACCACTAAAGTTTTTTGCATATCTAAGGCTAGAGAATAATGCTTTCCATGTCTCTTCCAGTTGTGTCTGAAAATGACCAATGCAAGAGAGATCAGAAACAGGAGACTGAACCAGCAATCAGACAGAATATATATTCAAGGCCATTTAACTACGAAAAATAAAGTCAGACAAAGGATAGCTGCATTGTATACTCTAAAGTTGTGAGCTCTTCTAAGGAAGACTGGTAAGAACGAAAAAGAACAATATACAGAAAACCGAACAAAACATGTCACCCTATCCTTAACAAGAGGCATCCTAAATTGCTTATGTTTTGGGGAAAACTCATCCTTGGAGTGATATTTAGTAAAACTTTAAGACCAAAATGCTACTATGTCAGCTTGTATAAGGTAACTCTTATAAGGCTCACCTACAAAGTCCCTTCAATTATTGCCACCAATATTTCATCCCAACTAATTGCAAGGCCTCATTTGATACAACACGATATTGTTGGATCACCATATTCTCAGTTTCTCTCAATCAGTCATGATATCTCTATTCCCTAATGTATGTATTTGATTTGAAAAGTAAGAATGGCTGGTATCATGCTCGAACCAGCAAGAGAATCTATATTGTATCAAAATTGAATATAAGAAAAAGAAATGGCAATTTCATACTAATATATGTAATTGGACATCAACTGCAATACATATATGACCTCCTATAGTGCCAAGAATATAGATGGTCTCCTTCACATTTCCAAATGAATAATGCAACTCAACTACAAAAACCAGAGCCCTAGCATATCTATGGAAAACGAATTAGATCTCAAAAATGCTAGACAAGAAACTGTTTATGCATAAAAGAAAAATGAAGCATACATACCCAACAATGGCCGTCTACAAAGACAACATGAGGCCGGCTAGGTAAGCCGGTGACTCTGGAAGCTACATAACCGCTATACCAATCCGTAAATGTGTGGAAAACATTTGCATACTCAAACCGTGTCACCAAAAGTGTTGGCTCCTCAATCCACTGCCAGTACAGACTTTCGTATTATCAAAGTTAAAAACAGAGAACAAAAACAATGTACAACAGAAACTAACAGAACCCAACACACCTCACTGCACTGAAACTCTCTACTCGGCACAACCCGAATCGACCCGATCAGCTCCCTCACTGTATGCCTCCCAATCTCACCACGCTGCACATACTCGTTCAAAAACTCATTGTTCACAAGCCCTCTCTCCTCCCCACCAACCCCTCCATCGACCTGAAACGCACCGTTTCGAAACTCCGGCAACTCCTCCTCCTCCCCTCTCCCAATCACATCCTCCAAAGCCTCGCCGCCATTCGACATCCTCACCCTCTCCGGCACCATCCTGATCCCGCCTCCCTCGCACACCGAGCTCCGCAGAGTCTCGCTGAAATGACACCGGAACCAGCTGGGCGGGTCGCCGGAGTGTTTGGCGGGGTCGAGGAGATCGACGCGGCGGGTGAAGCCGTTGCCGAAGTAGGCCTCGCAGGAGCGAAACGGTGCGTTTTGGGAGGGGGACCAGGGGAGGTAGGAGGGGAGGATGGGCCATAGCTTGGAGAAGCGGTGGATGTGGCGGTGGGTTTGATCTGTGAGGGGGAGGCGGTTGAGGGGATGGTGGTGGGTTTGGGGGGTCAGGGTTTTGGAGTGGGAAGTGAAGTAGAGGCAGAGAGAGAGGGAGTTTAGGGCGAAGAGGAATACCACGATCTTCAGGAGCCACGAGTTTTTGTTCATGGCTCACACTCTCTCTGCATCTGTCTCTTTTTGGAATTCTGGGGTGTTGTGTTTGGGGAGGAAGGAGAAGAATTGCAGCAGTCAAAGAACCTGTGAGGCTGTGACTTGGCAATAAGCGTTTAACGCGTGGTAAAGGCAGCTCAGTTACGTTTACCAGTACCAAAAACAAATAGTAAAATTAGTAACCCGGATAGATAAGTATTATTGCCAGTAATTTATGTTACTACTGAGGAGTTGGGTTTCATTCATATAGCGTTTGATATTATATTCAAACTATGAAAACCAAATTAAAGGCTTAAAGCTATGACAAAGAAGCATAGCGATTAGCACGTTAGGCAGAAAATTAAGTTTTTAATAAAGTCCAACACTACTCAAAGCCAGGCGTATTCTACCATATGTCTAACCATGTTTGGTGACAGCATGACTAAAAAATAGCACCCTGCAAACACCAGCAAAGCAATGAAACGCAGAGCCAGCAACCCAACCTGCAAAACCAGCCTCAAATCTGTATTCTATACCGAAAGAGAAGAAAAATTTGACAAACCAATAATCCCACTTTGATAAACCTCCACTGCTATACTGATGCCCTTAATATGCCTCTCAGCCTCGATCTGATATAAATCTATTTGCTTCTTCTGCTTCTAATTTTATGAAATAAAAAAACCCAGGTACAATTCGACCTTCATTATCAACCTTCAAATTTCGACATCCCCAAATTCATGAACCCACCTCAACCTTCGAATTTCGACCCGATTTTGGTTCATTATCTTCCTCCTCCTCGTCAATTTCTTTATCTCTCAAGGCTTTTGGTTTTCTGCATTTTGGGTAATGAGGAAGACTACAAGGACGAGAAATCTCGGTTTCTGTATTTAAAGAAAATCTGGGTTTGAAGAAATATGGGCTGCGTATGAAAAAAATCAGGTGGTAGAGCACGCCACAATCGCGCAGCTTGAAGTCCAGTGGCGGCGGCTTCGCCGGAGAGGGCGACAGTGGCGGCTTGAAGGTGACGAGCTAGTGGTATAAGTTGGTGCTGCGTTGCACTTGGTGAAGAGTAAGAACGAGTCTTCCAGAGTCCTAAGAAAATTGGTCTCTCTATGTAAAGAAGGTGTGGGAAGCTTTTTAGGACTATAGTCCCTTTAAATTTAGTCCCTGATTGTTTCTAAACATGAGATTTGTGGGCTTATACTACATAAGCAATCTAATCCCTCCTAGTCTCATGTACCAAACGTGTAGTTATGGTCTTTTTCACAAGCCTCTCCATCATTGCACGCCACTGTGTGTTTCATGGAAGTCGCTATGTTAGACACTCTAAGAGCAATTGCACCGGTGAGCTAGACCAATTAATGGGACCCACCAGCATTCAACCAAAACACTAATGCACCGGCTATAAATTGCCCCACCAATTCGTGGTCCTAGGTGAATAGTAATTGTTTGGACAATTCTTTGTTGATTTTAGCCCATTGAATTGCCCGACCAATTTATGGGCTCCACCTCTGTTTCACATGTTTTTCAACATACAAGTTTTACGATTGACTTATTATAGTCGTCGGATCAAGATTTAACGGTTATAATTAAATACCAATGGTTAACAATTTTTAGGGTTAAAAAGTGAATAGTTGATTAGCAGGTAAATTGTCCTTAATTGGTGCATTGACAAAAGAGAGGTAATTGTCAATTTCAGATGAATAATGAATTAGCAGTATGAATTTAATTGGCCAGCAATTGTCTTCCATTCATGAGTGCAATTGCTCTATGGTCAAACAAACGCTCAAATGAAGGAAGTCAAGGTCAAAAACGTCGTGGTCTTGGTTGTTGTGGGAGTGGTCAACGAAAATAAACTCAGACTAATGACGGTTAAACACATCATAAAAATGAATTAATGTTATTTATAGGTACGAGTTAATACGGTAATAAAGTTCAACGTCGAATTAATAAGCTTTAATGGGGGGAGTAAACACAACAGTAAAGTCAACATTGATAGCCGTATTAACCCGCCAAATTAACTCGACAGAAATATAAGGGGTGATTTATAGCACATTTAGCATGACAATGAAGGTCATCTTAAACTAGATTTTATTCGGGCTACTTGCTAGTTGCATTTTTATTGGCTAATAGTGATAGCGACCGAAACCGGGTGTTTCAATAAAAACCTTTTTGTGTCAATTGTAGTATATAGCTAATAAGGGTATCGTTACAAACCGGGGATTGAGGGTACCTTTACAAATTACGTTAATTACAAAACAAGAGAAAACAAAATATTATAATACTAGAGATATGGGGTTTTGTGATTATAAACAAGAGAAAACAAAGAAACAAAATAAATCAGAAAAGATCAGATAGATAAGACGTTAGAGACTTGGAAATCCACCACCAAATATGTTTCAAGACATGTTAACAACCAAAGCTTTAATCATTAAGTCGCAAATCGGTATCAATCAAGAACAAACCGTGAACGCACTGCGTAAGTCCTTATTACTTCCCATGAATACTTAAGCAAGATGAACGCACCATTACTAAGCCTTTAGAATAACCAATCAAGGTATATACGCTATCCTATCAACAAATTATTCTAAGCATTAAGATCAATGAAAGTTTGATTGAACAAATATGCAAAACTAGTGTGGAACGCCTACCTAGCATGCAATCCTTTTTATTTGGTTTCACCTATTGTCCTATAGGTTTCACTACCTTGAACTAAGCCGTATTAACCATTTAGGAGATTAAACAACCTAATTCTATCCCCACTCACAAGTTCATAATGTTCTATGTTGCGCAAACATGAACATAAACAAGCAAGAGTTCTCCATAAACCAAAACCAAATAAACAATTTGAAAGACTTAATAATTTGAAACCAAGGTTCAAAACAATATCTAAAACATTCTTGGGGCTTCAAACCTTGCCCCTAACTAAGAGAAATCAGCCACACATGGCTGCAAAATCACACAAGGAGAATAGAAGATGACAAAGAAATTAAGGTAAACCGTGGATAATGGAGAGATCGATGATGGCTTGGCGGCTTCTCTCTGCGAGTCCGTAACTATGGAGGTTCTCTTGATATGAGGTCGTTGGCCTCCTCTAATCTTCACGTCCTCCTCTTCTCTTCTGCTGTTATTAGAGTTATAAAACCCTCAAAACTCGTCCATGGGCTTGCCAATGTGGTTTGGGCCTCGAAATAGAAGTTTTGTCCAAATCATAAATTTGGGCAGACTGACCTTCGGTCACTCAAATGGTCATAACTTCTTGTTTAAAATAGGTATTGATGATCCGTAAAAAGTTATGGAAAGTAGACTCTTGTAGCTCTCAATTGATATATAATACATTTCTTGGATCATTGTGAGCTAATCACAATCTTCTGTCGAAGTTGACTGACGATTTCTGACAGATTTTCTGATTTCTTTCCTTGCACAACATGTATTCATTTTCCTTCAAGATTTCTCCTTTTTTGTCTCTTTTGGGCTCATTGGCTTATTTATGACCTAAAAACACAAACTTAGTTAATATGAATATTGTTAAAGGAATTACATAGCTAAATAGGGTCGAAAATACATTATAAATGTAACACTTTGTGCTCCTATCAAATTCCCCCACACTTAGCTTTTGCTAGTCCCTTGGCAAAATGTAAAACAAAGAAAACAAAACAAAGACTCAAAACAAACTATGCCTTCAACATTATTGTCTCAAAAATCTCTTACTTTCGTAGCGTCAAGATTAACACTCAATCAAGAATCAATTATGAGTAATTCGAGAGTTAATTAAAACATATACTCCACATATAAGAAATGTAAGACATGGGGGTGACAATGGTGAAGGGTGGAGCTCAGCATGTATCCAACAAAGATGATTCAACCTCACATGATTACCACTCTTTCTTCTCTCAGAATCATGGCTAATGCTTAAAAGTTTTTTCACTCAATGTATATATGTGAGAGAATAAACAAACAAGTAGGCTCACATATAAAGAAAGAAACGCACTTTGTGAAATTAAAAAGATCTCATGGAAGATATCAACTACTTGCCAAACAGACCAACCCATATGCTCAACTTTTGTAACCAATCTCCACAGATCGATGGCTACCCATCTTTTGGATCATAAAAGAATTTTATCAAGGTTAAAATTTGACCAAGGCTAGAGTTTAATGAAACACAGGATAAGGAATTGCAAATCGTCCTTAAAACCTAGTAGAGTCATAAGATCACCTTTAAACATTCATGAATGAAGACAAAAACCATATATCACATCATTATGTCTTTAATTTAAAACAAACTCCTCCATCACGAAGGAAGACTTAATCCATACTTTCATCATTATTCTTTTTAGTGCCGCCACATTCATTTTTTTTTTTTTTTACTTTTTTTTTTCGGCAACACATTTCTTTTTCTTTTTTTCTTTTTAATGGACAAGTCCTTCCCCCTACACTTGTTATTCATCATCTTTCCACCCGTACAATACATCACAACATAAGCTCTACTAGGCCCTAAGGACAAATGTAGAGGTATCACTACACTAAGCTCAAGGTGAGGATTACATGGGTGATGACAGAAAGACTTACCGTAGGCTCAAAGGGGTAACTAAAGGGTGTGCAGCGCACACAAATAGGGACATACTGCAATTTGGCAATGGTGGAAATCCTAAGTCTTTTTAATCCTTTCCAAAATCAGAGCATATATCGATAAAAGTCTCGACTAGCACAAAAGTGAGTTCTAGCACTAGAGTCTGTTAAACTTAATCTGCGGCAAACAGTCAATCAAGAAGAAAGATAATGAGATCGCTAAGAATTGCCAAGAAAATAGATGATGATTTATTCAATAAGCACTCAGAAAGAATAGCACAATAAAACTCAAATCTCACCAGGGTAATTATGAATCAAAACTCATCATCAACATGCTCAAAATTATGTACCAATGTCAGCGAAAAACCACATCTACTACACACTCCTATGCTTAGTATATATCGTAATTAACCAAAGAATTAATTTAACATCATCACAATCGTGTGATCCTCTTTTAGCTATAATTTTAGAGATATATACTCATCCTAGACAGTTGAAAGGCATGATGACACACAGAAAAACAAACAATTTTTTTTTCTTCAAATTTTTGACTTTAACAAAAACAAAATAAAACACAAAATGCATGCATTCCCTTCCCCCACACTTAAACTACGCATTGTCCACAATGTGAGAACAATATAGATCAAACAATGCATAATAGATGTATAGAGGAAAGTGAACAAAACAAAAGGTAGAAGGTGAGAAAAGCTCTCCCATTGTGTGCTCTGCAGCCAACTTCCAACACTTATAACTTCCTCATGCAGCAACCAATGTTTGAGATTTCAATTGGAGATAAAAGATGGTGTTGCTAGCTGTTTGTACATATGTGACACACGTTTCCTAACTCCAAATAGGTTGAAAATGGCAGCCCTGCAAAGTTAGAAGAAAAACATAGTTTGCACAGAAAAGCTGAGAAAAGGACCTTTACCCATTCAAACCTGATTTCCGGTGAGTTCTGACGCAGGAATGTAAAAATGCTTAAAAGCAAAGTTGAAGCTGACTCAACAAGCTTTCTAGGCATGTATGGCTTTACTCCACAACATGGCTGGAAGTATCCCCTGTGTTGACCTTTTCCCGGCTGCACTGCACAATTTCTGGTTTCCTGGCAGTGACCTTGCTGCCTTCAAAATCAAACTGGGAATGACTCGGGTCTCCAAATCCACTTCTGTAAAATCCTACAGACACTAGACTCAGAGATATTTCTTTGCATATAAAGCACATATTCCCAGGTCTTGTGAGCTGCAACCGTAGCCCTCCAAAGTCAGCAGACTGCTTTTGGCGAGAACACTGTTTTGGCTGAACTTGGAGTTTTCTTCAACTTTTCTCAACTCTCACCAGCACACACACAAAACACATCAAAACGAACAGAAACAAAATAAAGAAAGCATAGACAATTGGGTTGCTTCCCAATGGCTTTTCAACAAGAATAATCAGGAGGCTTAGGCCGCGGTTCGATCAAATGTTTGACCCTCTTCAAAGATATTTCATGGTCCTTTGGTAGCAATTTGAGTAACTTAGGAGCAATAGACATATAAGATGTAAAGCTCTTCTTTTTCTTTTACTTCTTCTTCTTCTTCTTCTTCTTCTTCTTCCATTGTCTCCAACTTTTCTCAATCACAACAAGAATGTCTTTATCCGATTTGAGACATTCAGGTACCACCATATCTACATGCTCAACAAACTCATCACATGATGCTTGGATAGGAAGAACATGTGTAGGGCTTGAGTGATGGAGTGGAGAATTATGTGGTTCATGTACCAACAATAAAGGTCCAAATGTAGGTGCCTTAATAGACTCCTCTTTTAAACAATCCTCAGAAGCCTCAACATTGCGTGGCTCTTCATAGCACTCCTCCAAATCCTTTTCTTCATCCTCAAAAAATATTGAATCATGGAATATTGCATCATGAGGTTGACACGGAGCTGAAGTTGCAGGAAGTTCATGTGGAGTTGTCATCAATGAAGATGGCTGCTCTTGAGATATTAAGGCTGCTCTTGAGGTTGACACGGAGAATCTTGAAACTCATTGGAAAATCCTTGTTGCATGTCTGGATTGGTATTCCATGAAGAATAAGGAGAATCATCCCATGGTGTATTGTGTTGAGGTGAATAGTAATTATTCCAATGCCCTTGGTTCTCTTGAAATCCTCCAAGCATATTTGGATCATAGTATCCGTGATATTGGATATTGCTTGGACATGTCACCGTTGAATGACCTACCATGGAGCATCTAGAACACACCTCGTAAGATTGATGCCACATTGAAAAACCAAACAGAAACTATAGTTAGTAATATATACAAAACTAAATCACAAATCCTAAAACAATAAATAATATAATTTGAAAAGCTATTAAAACAGAAAATATATATACAAGAATTAACGCAAATTGCTAGGGATTTTTCAATCCCCGGCAACGGCGCCAAAATTGATAGCGACGACCGAAACCGAGTGTTTCAATTAAAAACCCTTTTGTGTCAATTGTAGTATATAGCTAATAAGGGTATCGTTACAAACCGGGGATTGAGGGTACCTTTACAAATTACGTTAATTACAAAACAAGAGAAAACAAAATATTATAATACTAGAGATATGGGGTTTTGTGATTATAAACAAGAGAAAATAAAGAAACAAAATAAATCAGAAAAGATCAGATAGATAAGACGTTAGAGACTTGGAAATCCACCACCAAATATGTTTCAAGACATGTTAACAACCAAAGCTTTAATCATTAAGTCGCAAATCAGTATCAATCAAGAACAAACCGTGAACGCACTGCGTAAGTCCTTATTACTTCCCTTGAATACTTAAGCAAGATGAACGCACCATTACTAAGCCTTTAGAATAACCAATCAAGGTATATACGCTATCCTATCAACAAATTATTCTAAGCATTAAGATCAATGAAAGTTTGATTGAACAAATATGCAAAACTAGTGTGGAACGCCTACCTAGCATGCAATCCTTTTTATTTGGTTTCACCTATTGTCCTATAGGTTTTACTACCTTGAACTAAGCCGTATTAACCATTTAGGAGATTAAACAACCTAATTCTAGCCCCACTCACAAGTTCATAATGTTCTATGTTGCGCAAACATGAACATAAACAAGCAAGAGTTCTCCATAAACCAAAACCAAATAAACAATTTGAAAGACTTAATAATTTGAAACCAAGGTTCAAAACAATATCTAAAACATTCTTGAGGCTTCAAACCTTGCCCCTAACTAAGAGAAATCAGCCACACATGGCTGCAAAATCACACAAGGAGAATAGAAGATGACAAAGGAAATTAAGGTAAACCGTGGATAATGGAGAGATCGATGATGGCTTGGCGGCTTCTCTCTGCGAGTCCGCAACTATGGAGGTTCTCTTGATATGAGGTCGTTGGCCTCCTCTAATCTTCACGTCCTTCTCTTCTCTTCTGCTGTTATTAGAGTTATAAAACCCTCAAAACTCGTCCATGGGCTTGCCAATGTGGTTTGGGCCTCGAAATAGAAGTTTTGGTCCAAATCATAAATTTGGGCAGACTGACCTTCGGTCACTCAAATGATCATAACTTCTTCTTTAAAATAGGTATTGATGATCTGTAAAAAGTTATGGAAAGTAGACTCTTGTAGCTCTCCATTGATATATAACACATCTCTTGGATCATTGTGAGCTAATCACAATCTTCTGTCGAAGTTGACTGACGATTTTTGACAGATTTTCTGATTTCTTTCCTTGCACAACATGTATTCATTTTCCTTTAAGATTTCTCCTTTTTTGTCTCTTTTGGGCTCATTGGCTTTATTTATGACCTAAAAACACAAACTTAGTTAATATGAATATTGTTAAAGGAATTACATAGCTAAATAGGGTCGAAAATACATTATAAACGTAACACTTTGTGCTCCTATCAAATAGACTTGGCTAGCTAATTGAAAACTAAGATCGTCTAGGATTGTTCGGGTCGGATTTTTAGGTCCTTCGAACAACCATTTGGTGCGAGCTTGCTAACACCTTGAGGAAGTGTGTCTGTCTTGATCTTGTCTGGTTCGCGCGCTTAACCTGACTTCTCTTCAAGCAAATGTGAGCAGAAACGGTCGGTTCTGCTGTTGGGTTCTTCACAATGGCCTAGGACGGCTCCTGAGGGCTTACTTCAGTAACAAAACAATTAAAAATAAAGGATATTTGTTAAAGAGGTAAATCTCTAACAATAGGATGGACTGGTGCTCAGGGTGAGGCTTTATGAAGTGGTGGTAGACTTTTTGCTCAGGATGAGGCTGATGAGTGAAGCAAGATTTTTCTCGCGACGAGGCTTGGTGGTGCTCAAGGTGAGGCTTTGGGTAGATTGGGTGCTCCTGAGGAGGCGTCTAATTTGCAGTGATGCAGTTTTGTTTGAATTGTCGGGGGGGGGGGGGGGGGAGGCTGCTCATTCGCTTAACACTTCCTTTTATAGAGAACGTACTAGATGATTAGGGTTCGCGAATGACCTGTTAACCAAGGCGATCAGATCTTCTAGTCGAGCATTTTGACAACATATCTTCGAGATATCCTGCAAATCTTCTACCAGCAATTACCCAGTGTAACAAGGAAAGAAATAAAGACATTTAGACCGCGGGTATCGGTCCATGGGCTAACTTACAAATAAGATAACCAATATAGAATTGGGCCCAAACATTGCCCCCTAAGCCTCGAGATCTAGGCCCGGTTTACCAGACGTGATCGAAGAGGGCTAACCCTTCAAGTCCCACGAAAGGTTATTTGTAACCACGAAAAGGTATACCCGTAAAAGACGCTTATTGAAACCTCGTCTCGTGAAGAGACATAAACGTGTCCTTATGAATTAAAACATCACATTTCGAAGAACCCTTTCAGTTCTTTATAAAACCTTGAACACTTCACTGTTCAGACATAGAAACTCATAAATGGCCGCTGAGAGCGCTCAAGAGTTCAAAACTAGAATGCTTGGCCTGAAACCTTATGACTCTACAACAAAATCCAGCTAGCCTTAAACTTTTCACTGATGCCACAGCAGGCTTAGGGCCATGGATGGATCCAGTACCTCCTTCGATTCGCGAGGATTACCAACATGCAACTCGAATCCCAACCTTAGCCTTCAGAAACTCTGTAGCGAACTTCTAGAAATGGCAGATAAGCCATCAATCTGTAAGAATAGGGGTATGGCCCTATCCCTCTGCGCGCATGCACTTATGGTACCAAAATCGTAGAGCCTTGGATTTGGAGAGGTGGCAGCAAGCGGGTATCGCAAACGCAATTGATTTAAGCTTCCAACTTCAAAGCACAGGGGCGAACATGGCTCCAATGATGGCAGCAGCTTGTTTCTGGGATACATCCAGCAACACCTTCAATTTCAAATTCGGGCAAATGGGTATCACGCTACTGGACTTGCACGCGATTACAGGTCTTCCAGTTTCTGACAAACCTTACTAGGAGATCGATTTTGAGGGAGAAGCGGTGGCCTTTGAAGCTGACCCCAATCGCCGTAATTTCTATAAGTCTTATGAATTCTGGGCTGATCAATACATTGCTCAAAGTGATGAGGCTAGTGGCATTGCATTTCTGGAATTGTGGCTTACTAAATTCATAGTCTGCACTAACACTCAAAAGATCACTGATGTCTGGGTTCGCGCGGCCACCCTTTTGTTTAATGGTTATAAGCTAGGACTAGCCCAGATGGCCCTAGCTATGCTGTACCGAGCCCTTTATGATTTGCCCCTTCACCCATTCAACTATAGTGCTATGTCAGGGCCCCTCTGGATACTAGACCTTTGGTTGTAGATTTACTTTGTTCAATTTAGGAATCCCCAAATCACAGATTTCCTAGATAATCAAGTGCTAGGAATGGCATTCGCCAGACTTAAAGCCCCTGATCCTCTTGATTATTCTGAATGCTTCCAACACTTGTACACCCCGGATGCTTCTACATTAGATGCCAGCGAACTGATGCTCAACCGAATGTATCCAGAAGCCTTGGCAAACAAATTTATGTGGTGTACAACTCACTCCCCTGAAGCTATGCATCTGTTCAAACAAGCCATTTCCATTGGTGATCTGAGACTTCCTGATGACGTTGGTTTCAAGCTGTATGCACCAAACCACTTCGCTCGTCAACTCGACTTTCAACAAGAGATACCCTTTCCTTTATGCGAAAGTGTGAAAATGTATACCTCTTGGCGCTTAAGGAAGAAAAGGAAGAAACAAACTGATGACCCTCGCTTTCAGCCTGTTTTTACTCGTTTCAAAGTGAAGGTCTGAAGCATTAGTCTCCTTTTCAGAATTATCTTTGCTAACGGTCGGACCCTGCTGCCTCCACAAGATCAAGCTCTTTTTAGTGAAGGTACCTCTACAAGTCATGTACTGACATAGACAACAACAACGAACCAAGAAATGGTTGAGGATGATGAGGTAAAGCTAATCCATTGACAACGAACCAAGATGTCACTGTTTTGGAAAAAGACCCCGAGAAAGATGACCTCATGACCCTGAATGAAATGCTCCACAACATCTTACCAGTTTGCCATGCCACCCCTATAGCCACCATGGATACATCAGGGAACCGAGACCCTCTTGGCCCTGCTTATGGAAACTCTGGAGCTGAAACTTTGAATGTGCCTGAGGAGGGGAACGCCGTACACCAGCAAAGTGAAACTGCTGTGGGAGGTGGAGGAGCACTGATACTGCTCGCGAATGCCTCTTCTCTTGGTTATGACAATGTTCCCCTGGTTCAAACGACAACTCCTATGTCTGCACCTAAAGAGATCACAGCTGCTCAAATTGAACCTAATGAACCATGCAAGGGCTACAAGCCTACAACTGCTGTGAATGAAACAAGTATGGCGGAGGACCTTGCCCCCCAAGCTACTAAGGTGCCTTTCTTAAAACTCCATGAACATCTTCTATCCTTGAATTACAATAATGACTGCTGAGATATGCAGAAAATTGATCTGGAAACAATTGATGTCGACGTTGTAGCAGAAGCAACCTCTGAAAGAGAAGAAACAGTTCCGGCGAATAGCGAGCTTCCAAACACTATTTGTTCAGATCCTCCTACTGTGTCATCTCCCCAAACCTCTATGGAAGCAACTGTCACATCCCAACCCGTAAAATTTTATCTTATTTACTAGCTTGATTATAATAAGAATTTTTACCGTCTCCGACATTGAGTTATAGTTTAATTGGTCCCTAGAGGGGTTTTGAGGGACGATTATTTCGGAGAGTTATTCGTAGGAGAAAAATGTAACGACGGTAAAAATGGTAAATTTTAGCTAGTAAAAGGTAATTTTTATTAGGATATTATTTTTGGGGGTGTTAAAATTTTGGATTGGGTATATGTGGGTTGGAACCGGTTGGGCCAAGCCCAAAAATTTTTTCTCTCCCTCCCGATTCTCTCTCCTCTCCCGCTCCCGCACCCGAGCCACTCCCTGCCGGAATTCCGACCGCCCGACCGCCGCCGTCCGGCCGCCCCAGACCGCCGCACCGGTCCCAATCGATCGGTCTCCAACCCAGCTACCGCTCTAGACCGGTGGTAGCCTCTCTAGTGCCGCCATGAGGGAGAGACGTCGCTCGGAAGTCCCGACTGCTGAATCGGTTTTCTCGCCGGAACTCCTTCCTCCGGCTGCCATAGCTGGCGAGCCTTGGCTCAAAAGGAAGCCCTCCTCCCGTGCTTCAATCCCTCCAAAGGGCTCCCTCCATCTTTAGCTAGGTAAGGAGAAATCGGTATTTGAAATTCTAGGGCTTTATTGTGTGTTTGCGTTCGATTGATATGGTTAGGCTTAGAATTGGAATTTGTGGTAGTTAGGAATGTTGTAGAGGAGGTTGAGAGGAAGATGCTGTCAAATTTTGGTGGGCATTGGAGGTCGCCGGAGCTGGTCGCCGGCCGCCGCCGGCGCCGCCGCTGAAAAATTGTTTTTGGTGGAGATTTTTATGAGGAGTTTAATGGAATGAGTTTTAGAATTTTCGGATGAGTTTTGAATAGGTTTGTGAATTTCCGAAGTTTGGTATTTAGGCGGTTAAATAATGTAAAATCCAACCGTAGGATTTAAATCAATTTCTGGAAAAGGTTGTATTTACGACTGCCGAGTATGATATAAAAGTTTGGATCGTTTCGATTTAAGAATATCGAAGTTAGGCAATGATGAGCGTATTTATGGCTCACGATTAATTTTGCCTATTTTATCAATACTGGATTTTAGTGGGAAATTAATTATATATATTTGAAAAAGGACGTGAGGAGGCCCGAGCAGAAGAAGCCTCGGAGCTTCATCAGGCTTAGGCCTAATTTGTGAGTGGACCTTTGTTTTAAATAAAAAGCATGCGATGAATGATTTTATTAATCATTTATTTCTTCTGATGAGATTATTGATTTATCGACTATTTGACAATTTTTCCTCCTTTGGAGAGATCCCGAAAATGAGATTTTCGGTGGATATATATATTTTGGATTTTATGAGTATAGTATGTATATAAATGCTAGCTAGCCATACGTGCTTGGTCCGTCATAATGAGGTAAAATATCATTATGGCGTGTCGTGAGTGTTAGACACAAGCGTCATAGCCCTATATGAAAACTTCTTTCTTTTTCGGTTTATTTAGGTTTTCATATAGGGAGTCCACACGTATATATACACCGTCCTTTTCGGTTATAATGAGGAAAAATACCATTATGACGCAACGTGAGCGTTAGACGCCAGCGTTGTAGCCTTGTATGAATTTTTATTTTTCTAAATTATTTCTAGGATTCATACAAGGAGTCTGACGGGTGTAGATACATACGAATATATGTTTATATATAGTTCAGCCAGAGAGGCTCCATTTTATTTGAGTCTATGACTAGCCAGTGCTAGTCGTGAAATTGTCAGATTATGAATTGAGCGCTTTTGAGCTGCCGCATGCAATATATTTTTCTATGAAATTAAAATGGGAATACATAAATATTTTGTTATTAAATTATTTTTGTCCACTCACTCTAACGTTATTAAATGTCTTCCCCTGGGCCCTTCGTTTTAAAATGCCCAGTCTGCAGAGTTCGGATTGGATCTAGTAGGAGACGAGGCATAGTCACCCGTATTTCCGTCACCTTTCACCAGTAGGTTACCTGTTTAGCCTACCTGTGTTTTCTTACTTCCGCTAGTGTCTAGTAGCTCTGAATACTTGGGTTTAATGTATATATTTTTGGTTGTGGGTGAAGGCTTGTTGATATTTTAGAATATTTTCGGATAATGTATATTATCTTAGATAATGTTTATTATCCTGTTGGTGGTGATTGTTTTTGGGGAGCACGAAGGCTCCAGAAGTTAAGGTTGGATTTGGAACCTTTAGACGTGTTTGCAGGTTTCTATTGGAAGAGTTGTCCATTTTCAAGGGAGGTTGTACCGAATTTTGCGGTAAATCTTTCCTTGGAGGTGGTCCCCGCACGATTTACTCCGGGTTTAGGGTGAAATTCGGGGCGGGTCGTGTCAGCAACTCTGATGGATGCTCTTGAGATGCCTTCACTCTCCCCGGAGGTGGTTGGTGCTAGAGACCTGTTGAGTAATTTGGAGCAGATTGACCTATCAGACGAAGAATGCATATCTCAGATCTCAAAAGCCATAGCGAGTCTACGGGAATGTTGAAACCCAACCCACCCCATCGCTCTCCTCCACCTTGCCTTCAACCACGACCATACCTCCTTCTCTCGGACCCAAGAAGAATTGAAAAGCAAACTGACTTGGTGACAGGTTTTTTACGTTGATGGGGTAGATTGGTCATTAGGTGGATGGTGAAATCTGAGAGATTGTTGGGGTTTCTCTGTTCTCTGAAATCATATTTCAATTTGGGTGAAAAGAAAAAGAGAAAGAGATTTGTGTTTGGTTTTTTTAGTGGATAAGGGAGAGGCCTGGGTTTTTGATCGGAGATCTACTTCTTTTCGATTTCTTTGTTTTCTCTTCCTTCCAGCAATGTCCACTTAACAAAGAAAATAACAAGTGTCGATTTTAACTGGGTGGTTGCACAAGCCAGCTGGTACATTTGCCAAACGTAAGATTTTCTCTGACATTAGTTTATTCATTCAGATTTGTTGTACAAACTTTTTCGCCTTGCATGTCCTCCTTGTCGAAATTTTGTACCCTTCATACAACGTTAGTAAAAAAGCAATCATCATACTCGTTGCAACAATTCTCTACGTACTGCATTTTAAGTGCATAGATGGAGCTAGGGAAATCTGTCGCTAACTAGTTTTACTATTCACACATGAAATCGGAGGTTCTTTAGTTCACACGCACTACCAGGAGAAGTACTTTAGCCGACGAATTATTTTCGTCGGCCTGTTACCCTAACTCGTCGGCTAAACTCTTAGCCGACGAGGCTTCGTCGGCTATAGTGTCGTCGGGAAAGGGCCCTCGGCGCTGACTTTAACCGACGAAACCATCACCGTCGTCGGCTATTGTCCATACTTTAACCGACGAAACATTATGTCGTCGGCTTTTGTTCATGAATTTAAGCCGACGAAACAGTCTCTATCTTTCGTCGGCTATACTCCCAGACTTTAGCCGACGACTTAAACCGTCGTCGGCTATACTCTCAGACTTAAACCGACGACACAATACGTCGTCGGCTATACTCCAAGACTTTAGCCGACGAATATCTCAGTTCGTCGGTTAAAGTATATAACTAAAAAATTAAAAAATAGAGCCTCTTTCGTCGGCTATAGTGAGTTTAGCCGACGAAACATGCCATAATTCGTCGGCTAAACTATATAAAAATAAAAATAAAAATACTATAGCCGACGAATTGTGGCGTATTTCGTCGGCTATAACTCCATTCCAGTATAAAAAAAATACACAAAATTTTTAAATTACCATTCCAAGCAAGCTGCAAAATACACCAAAAGAATTCCATATATATAACCAACAATAAACACATAAAACTATATAAGGTATCAACTACACAAAATCTAAATGATCTAAATCAATATCCGGATCTGGGGCCTGCTGGTGAGGAGATTCCGGCAGCTCAGGTATGTCTATAGGCGCAGGCATGGGCGGAGGTGGAAGTCCCTGAAGCTGGGCAGCTGCTAAATCCTGGAAGTACTGGTACATCTGCTTCTGCTGGGCATGTAGGCTCTAGTATAGGATCTATATTCGGCGAACTGGGCGGCATGAGCGGCAGCCTGAGCGTCAGCATGAGCAGCCTGAGCGGCTTGCTCTCTCCGTAGTCTCTCAACTTTTGACTCTAGCTGAGTCGTCCTGCTGCTGGTCGAGGCTGCCTTTCGTTGAAATCCTGGAGTGGTCTTCAAGATCCCCTGGCCCTTCTTTCCTAGACCCCGGCAGTAGAAGTTGTTTTCTCGCGGTGGGAAGGCTGTGCCCATGATCCTCGCCCCAACCCTCGGATCTGAAGTGTCGATCCGGGAAATGGCTTCGGACATCTCTTCCTCCTGCGTGTCCGGCCATGTCTCCCTCACTATAGCACTCATCACCTCGTCACTAGCCTCCCTCACCCTTGCCTAATTGGATAGGAAAAAAATTATTAATTAACATTTTAACATATATATTAGTAAAATTAAAAATTCCGTAAAAATGAAAGATTACTTACTATATCCTCCTGGGAGTCAGGATATGCCTTCTCGTACGTATAGACGTACTGGTTGACCTCTGGATGTTCCCTGGCCGCCTCGTCCATGAAGACAGCGAACGGTCTAGAACCGGCATGATGGTTCCTGTGTTGCGTTGCCGGTTCTGAGCGTTCGCCCGGGAAACCGCCTTCAAAGAAAAAAGTAAACTATTAGTAAAATATTTTAAAACGCACGTACTTAATGATAAATTAACTAATTAATTTATTTAAATACCTGTTTACGAGGGTTGTTGAATTCTGATGTCAGAAGCCAACGCCACTCGTACTCTCTGTACTGAAACTCAGCAGGGGTAGCAGAACGTGCGTTCCCGTGCGTAGTCCAATAGGTCCGCAACTCGTTCTTCCACTCCTTGTACCTACAGATACAACAAAAATATTAGAAATATAATTAATATGACAGACAGTTTTGTTTTTTCATTAATTTCCCAACGTACCTTCCCCCATGCACAAAGTCCGCCCAGCTGCTCTTCAAGGGTTCGGGAACCTCAAAACCACCCTGCATTTAACCGTTTATTAGTTTAGTTTTTCCAAAAATCTACAATGTAATACATAATATTATTCAGGCATTTTGTAAACTCACCGACATCGCGTTATGGACCATGTCTTTAACCTCCTGCGGGACCTCGCCCCAGTCTGACACAACATAGGGACTCTATCCCTAATGAGCGCTCCCACGCGGCCGGAGTACGTCCTCGACTTTCCGCCCGATACTACGTCGCCATCCCCGTCAGTACCGATGACAATCCTCCCTGAGGTACCGACGATCTTCTCCAGAGCCTTCCCTGTGACGGGGCCTCTCTTCTTCTTTGCCGGCTTCGCTCCGACGGTGCCTATGACATGATAAACCAAATTGATTATTAAAATCGGAATCGGAGAATTATACAAAACAAATCATTCATCTTTCATTACCTGAGGGATCGGACGCGGACGCGACGGATTCCGCCTCCGATGATGATACCCTCGCGGAAATAAGAGGCGTATCAAAAGGCACGAACCGGTACGCCGCTGATGGAGCCACTGGCGGGGGCAGTGGATAAATCGGCGTCCCTGAGTCATCGACTACAGGTATGGCCGGTATCATCCGCGGAAGGAATAGGTGAGGCGGCGGCATCTGTACCCCAGATGACCCACTATCCGAAGAAGTAGGAGTGGAGTGGGCGCCCGGTGTATCTCAGGCATACGGGGTGCAGGCACCTCCGTCTGAGGCTGAGCAAACAACTGCCTCGCGGAATAAAGGAAGCCCCGCTGCCTCGATGAAGGGGGCACCTCCGGCTGCCTCTGCGCCGTCTGCAGAAGGCTCGCATGTCTAGCAGTCATAGGGCCCTGAAACGACGTCTGAGGGTTGCTAGAGGTTCCCTCAGACGATACAGACCTTTGGCCCTTCGAACCCTTCGTCGATCTATATTACCGCTCATCCTATTTAAAATATTAATTTGAATCAAGGCCACAAAATCAAAAAATGCAAACTCATTTTAAAATGTAAAAAATATATTCACTTCCTAAATACTAATTTTCACTTCCTAAATACTATTTTTCACTTCCTAAATACTATTTTTCACTTCCTAAATATACACTTCAAAAATAAAAATATACACTTCCTAACAACACCACAACATTGCAATTGACCGGAAATCAAAACAAACACAAAATACAAAACAAATATATACATTTCCTAAATACTATATACACAACAATATACACTTATTAAATAACAATCACTTCCTAAAGATACAAATATACACAACAACACCACAACATTATACACAACAACATATATACACAACAAAACCACAACATTATATACACAACAACATTATATACACAACAACACACACATTAAAAATAACCGAAGCTCAAAAAAACGTACTCGAGGAGGAGGAGGGAGGACGGAGCAGCAGCAGAATTCGGGGAGGAGCAGCAGGAGGAGAGGAGGCCGCCGGAGGGGAGGAGGAGGAGGAGGAGGAGGAGGCCGGAGGAGGAGGCCGGAGGAGGAGCCGGAGGAGGAGGCCGGAGGAGGAGCCGGAGGAGGAGCCGGGAGGAAGAGCCGGAGGAGGCCGGCCGGAGATGGACCGTCTGATTTTCGAGGGCGAGGCGAGGGAGAGGGAGAGGGAGCGGAGGGAGAGGAGAGGGAGAGGGAGAGGGAGAGCGAGAGGAGGCCGGCCGGAGAGGGAGAGGGAGCGGAGGCCGGCTGGAGAGGGAGGGAGGGAGAGGGAGGGGAGAGAGATAGGTGAGGGCGAGGGCGAGGGCGAGGGCGAGGAGAGGGAGAGGCAGAGGGAGAGGGCGGCGACGAGAGAGGGAGCGGAGGCGAATTTGGAGAGGGAGAAAATAGGGCGGAGGCTAGGGCATACAACCAGTCGAGCTGGGTTATACCCGAGGACTTTAGCCGACGAAATAATAATTTCGTCGGCTAAAGTTAATAATTTCGTCGGCTAACATTAAACTTTAGCCGACAAAATAATAATTCGTCGGCTAAACATTTCAATAATTTCGTCGGCTAAAGGTAATAATTTCGTTGGCTAACCATTTGAAATTCGTCGGCTAAACACAAACTGTTTATACATTCATCAAACTGTGACTGCTGCTCGTGATGATCAAACTTGAGAACGGAAATCCTTCCGTCAGATCTGACCATCATGATAAAATACATGTATGGGAAAAAATTCAACTTGATCTGACCAGGTTAAGTGCTCGATCCGGACGGTCAATCCCGTAAGTCAAACCCCTAAATGCACGGAAAATGTCGTTGGACCGTCTAAATTTCGTATTTTGGCCGGACCTTCAACTGAAAATATTTTCAAATTGATGAGACACAACAAGTGGTATAAAAATTTTACGCAAAATAACCACCAAAGATAGGGCTACCATAGGGAGAAAGAATTGAAAATTGGATTGACCGCAACTATCGGCACCGAGACATGACCGGAATACCTTGATTTTTCAACCGTAGACGTATTTCACCATTCTGGTCATGTCTTATTTCACGACTTTTTCACGTTTGAAGGTTCTACGTATAGTTTGTTTTTGAAACGGAACATTTACCTAACACTTAGTAAACAAGTTATACAACATTAGTAGGCATGTTCTGACTGTGATGATCAAACTTGAGAAAACAAATCCGACGGTCAGATCTGACCACCATGAAAATACATGTATGGGAAAAAATTCAACTTGATCTGACCAGGTTAAGTGCTCGATCCGGACGGTCAATCCCGTAAGTCAAACCCCTAAATGCACGGAAAAGGTCGTTGGACCGTCTAAATTTCGTATTTTGGCGGACCTTCAACTGAAAATATTTTCAAATGATGAGACACAACAAGTGGTATAAAAATTTTACATAAAATAACCACCGAAGATAGGGCTATAGTATGTAACAGAAAAAGTTTAGGTTTAGCCGACGATACTAAATAATCGTCGGCTATACTATGTAATAAAAAAAATATAAAAATTAATAAAGCCGACGAAATATCAGGGTATTCGTCGGCTAAGATGTTTTTGGCCGACGACTTCCATTATACTTCGTCGGCTAAGATGGTTTAGCCGACGACATTCATTTGAACTCGTCGGCTTTAAGATCTTTAAACGACGAATTCCTTTTCAATTCATCGGCTTTAAGTTCTTTTAGCCGACGACTTCCTTTTCAATTCGTCGGCTATAAGTCCTTTTAGCCGACGACTTCTAGTATTCTTCGTCGGCTAAGACGGTTTTAGCCGACCCGACGACATTTAATATAATTCGTCGGCTAAGAGGTTTTAGGCCGACAACTTATGTTGTATTTCGTCGGCTTAAGTAAAAAATACAAACCCTAAAACAGATGGTTTAAACCATACTAATTCCTATTCATATATCACCAAAATTCATATAAAATAACAGAAATATGAATTCAACATATGTAAACTAGAAATGAAGGTAATACAGTCTTTTTTATTACAAATTAATGTATTACTGTTTCTGCACATCCCGGAGACTGGGATCATGGAGAATCACGGTGGAACACGAATATAAATAGTAAACATCATGGGCAAGAGACAAGCACGTATAGTGGTTCACCATGCCATCGGAGGGCATGGCTACGTCCACTTGGAATTCACTATCATGGCCAAGAGGCCCTTTGGGATCGGGAGAGATATTCATCATCTATCATCCTATCTCCTCTCTATGTCTATGGGAAGCCTTCCTTTTATAACTAAGGAAGGTTCCCTCCTTTTACATATTAGGGATGTGGGACAAACTACCGACTACAATTACATCCAACTACCGACTACAATTACATCCGAAGAAATTAAAACTAAGGCTCGTAATCGGAATCATCCGATGAGTCTTCTTCGGTGTCAGAAATAATTCTGGTAATCTATGTCTTTCCTCATCGCCAGAGTCTTCGTCTGTTTCTTGATTTGGATCAACATCAATAAGCCTTGGCTCTTCATCACGAATTCGCACCGAACGACCCGCTTTAAAATTATTAAGGCGAACGGTAGAGGAGTTAGGAATACCTATTGCGTTGGGCTCTTGATACGCAACATCTTATTCCTGGTCTTCGGCCTCTCCAAGTGTAGCCGCCCGGTAAATGTTTCGAGGGTGCACAAGGTTGACTACTTTCCACGCGTCACCCTTAGCAAGGTCATCAAGATAAAACACTTGTTTTACCGATGTGGCAAAAACGAACGGGTCATCTTCGTAAGAACTTGTAGCAGTGTTCACCGATAATATTCCGTACTGATCGGTCTTCATGCTTTGCGGGCTAGTATCAAACCATCTACACTTGAAGAGGTGCACTGTCATGCCTTCACCGTAAACGAGTTCCACCACTGAATCAAGAACACCGTAATAGTCAACTCCATTCCGCCCACCATGCGCCATCACCCCAGAATTCTGTGTTCTCCGTCTGCTGTCTCTTTGTTCACATATAAATTGCACGCCATTCACCTTGCACATCGGATAAACTCTTGACATTATCGGCTTCATCGCTAGAAGTCTTAGTTCGTGTGACCAATTTGGGTGACCATCAAATTGAATATGGTTCATCTGCAATTTACAATTTAACATTGTAAATATAGATAATTATGCACTAAAAATAAATACGTAATTGAATTACGTACCCAGCCGTCAAAATAATTTGCGAACTCCCTATTGTGGTACTCGAGATCACCTTGAATGTCTGGACAATATAGATGGATGTCTTTCCAGTATTCAACTTCTGGACAGTTAATCAATACCCACCAGTGGGCAATGACTGGCTCATGTGGTTGCAACTTGTAGGAGTCTGGCAAAATTCCATAAACTTCAACATCACTGGAGAGTATGGAAAGAGTGAACTTCGGTACATCTACCGGCATGGCTTCGTCTGTTTCCTTCAACGCTCCTAAATACAACTTCATGTAGGTGACGCACTCGTGCGCAATATATGCTTCAGCTATACATCCTTCAGGCGCGGATTTATTAGCCACATAATCTTTGTAGTCTCCAAGTTGCCTATAAATCAAGTTGAAAAGTGTTATGATTATTGAACATGTATATAGAAAAATTGGATTGAGGAATTCAGGTGTAAAAAACGTACCTTTCCATGGGATACATCCAAGTGTAGTGTACTGGACCGGTAAGCAACAATTGCTCAGGAAGATGGATCATCAGGTGAGGCATGATGTCAAAAAAATTTGGAGGAAATATCCTCTCAAATTTACATGATATAAATGATGTCCTCTTGCATTTCCCGGAGGTTAGATTTTGTCACTTCCCGTGTGCATAACTTTGGAAGAATCTTGCCAACGCTACTAACGGCTCCACCACCTGACGGGGAAGGAACGGTCGAATGAAAACAGGGAGAGAGACGTTGTAGCAGGATATGACAGTCATGACTCTTCAACCCGTACATCTTATTGTCCCGGAAGTTCACACAACGGGCTATATTTCCTGCATAGCCTGAAGGATACTTCACACAACTCATCCACCTGAAAATTACGTTCTTCTGGTCAGGTTTCACGGTGTGGGAGGCTTGAGGCATTTTTTCTTCCCTTCTTTCAACCACAGATGTCTTCTTAACTGCATTTTTTTTAGATCAATGCGTGCCTTAGGACCGTCTTTCGTCTTCCCCTCCAAGTTCAGCACTGTGCCCACCACACTGTCGCAAACATTCTTTTCTATGTGCATCACATCTAGGTAGTGCCTGATCAACAACTTACTCCAGTATGGGAGTTCCCAGAATATGCTCTTATGTGTCCAGAATTTGTACTTGTCGGGTCTTTCAGGTATTGCTGCAACAATATTTGGATGATTGCTGAGCTGCCCAAAATCGTACTCATTAAGCACTGCTAAAATTTCTTCTCCCGTCCATCTTCTGGGAGGCACACCGTGTTCTACGGTCCCATCAAATGCCTTGTCATCGAACCGCCAATCGTGATTATATGGAAGGAAAGCACGGTGACCCAATCTGCATATCTTGTTGCAATGACTGCTGCTCCCCTCATCGCTAAGGCACTCTGGACAAGCCTTGTATCCCCTAACAACGTTGCCCGACAACATCCCACGGGCAGGAAAATCACTGATGGTACCAACAACCATGACATGCATCTGGAACATCTCGTGCATGTACTTGTCATAAGTGGGATGACCAACTTCCCACAAAAACTGAAGCTCTTCAATCAAAGGTCTCAAATACACATCGAGACACTTTCCTGGATAACCGGGCCCCGGAATCAACAAACTCAACATATTGTATTCCTTCTTCATGCACATCCATGGAGGAAGGTTGTACGGTACCAAAATCACCGGCCATACACTGTATTGAAGACTCATGTTGCCAAAAGGGTTGAACCCGTCGGATGAGAGCCCGAGCCTCACATTTCGGACCTCTGACGCAAAATGAGGAAACTCCCTGTCTATATGTTCCAAGCCTCCCCGTCAGCAGGGTGTATAAGGGTATCTTCGTCATGCATTTCCCTATCAACGTGCCATCTCATAGCTTTGGCCGTGTGTGAAGACATGTACAACCGCTCAAGCCTATCCCTCAACGGGAAATACCGAAGTACCTTCACAGGTTTCCTATTGCCTGCAGGAGTCAGCTTATACCTGTCAGTGTGACATACCGGACATACGTCAAGCCCACAAGGTCATTCCCTTCTGGATCTTTACCCCAGAAGAGAACGCAGTCATATCTGCATGCATGGATCTTGATGTAGGAAAGGCCAAGATCTTTCAGGATACATCGGACCTTACGATGAGTGGTAGGAAGACGATGACCGTGGGGCAGCATCGAAGCAGTGTACTGTAGATAATCATCAACAGCCTTCACGGTCGATTTTGTCTCAACTTTAATCTTCATTACGTCCATCACACTTTCAAGAACGGTCTTCTGACAACCGGGGTACACAGGGGTCTGTTGGAAAGCAAGCAGTTTGTTGTACTTTTCAATACCAGCAGTGTTGACAGCTCTAGGGAAGGGCTGCACCGGGTCAGGCATATACTGTCCTTTAGCGCATACACCGCTCTCATAAGGAAACATGTCGTTGATGAATGCCGTTGTTGGATCGTTGGATGTACTGCCTGTCTCAGAAAATTGGCCATGATCATGCGGACCCCCTGATGATGTTTCACCGTGATATAACCAACATGTGTACTTCTCCCAAAACCCGTTACTCCTCAGGTGCTGCCATACTTTGTCAATGGGAAATCGATGCATATCGCTGCGACACTGACATTTCGTGCACGGGCAATAGAAAATTGTATTCCCGTTAGCATTAGCCAGCGCATATTTTATAAAACTCATAACTCCTGCACCGTATCTTTTGTCCCATTTTGGAAGCGAAATCCAACTCTTATCCATATCCTGAAAATATAACAAAATATATATTTAATTATAACGCTGCTAGCTAATTATTAATGATGAAATTTCATGCCATATATAAAATCTCAATTCATTTAGTATATATTCTACGTATACGTACAACTAATTAATAACTAATTAATAAGGAACACACACACAGAGCATAGGAACACAATAAGAGATATAGGAACACAAATTAAGAACAACAATAGATACACAATTAATACAATTAATATATATTAACACAAATAATTAACAACAACTTCATATCGTACCATATCAACACAAGAATATATATTATAAATTAATTAATAACATATATATCTACTAATATTATTAACAACAAATTAATTCATATATATTATCAATTCAAATCATCAACCAAATCGATCAACACATATATATATATACATCCAACGTACTCAAAATTAATCAATTCAATCATAATCAAAATCAATAAACTCAATCATAATCAAAATCGATAAACTCAAATAAAACTCAATTAATCAACATATATATACATATACGTACCTATATGGCTCCACAAACTAATTATGGACAGATTTCGACAACACCCAAACGTTTTCTCCCGTTTTTTCTTCTCCCGTTTTTTTTCCCAGATGAGCTGCTGCTGTCCAGATCGCAGATATAAAGCACTTTAGCCGACGACATATTAATTTCGTCGGCTAAACTTTTAAATATTTCGTCGGCTAAAGTTCACAGACTATGGCCGACGAAATAAATTCTTTAGCCGACAACGTTTTTTTTTCGTCGGCTAAAGTTTACCATAGCCGACGAAAATTTCAGTTAGCCGACGAAGGAAAATGTCGTCGACTAAAGTCCACTTTAGCCGACGAAAAAATGCTTCGTCGCCTGGTTTTTTTTTTTTCGTTGGCTAAAGCCTTTCTTCTGGTAGTGACGGTGAAGGATCACCAACGTTCTTTTCACGGCGCGTGCAATGTACGCGCTAGAATTGGGTTGCAAAAAAAACAAGTGCTATAAAAATTGATTCTACCAGAACTACCAGAAACCGTAGAGTCGTAGATCAGCAAGTCAACAACAGCGCCGATCAAGTTCGATCCTGTTGTTGTGTGTTGAAGAAAGAACATCTATTGGGCATGACAAAGAAGAAGAGATTCGGGGGCAGGAGGAGGAGGGGAATTTGGGGAGGAAGAGGCGTCTGCTGTCATGGGAGAAGGAGGAGGAGGTGCGAGGGATTAGGGATTTGGAGGATAAGAGGAGGAGGTGTAGAGAGAGAAAGCAGCAGCCATGGTAGAGCTGTTGAAGCTCTGGTCAGGATTAGAGAAGTGAAAGCAGGGTTTTTGGTGTGTGAGGGAGAGAGTTAATGAAGAAAAATAAGGTTAGTCAAATGTTAAGATTGACTAAAACATGTGGCTATGATGATGCCACTTCAGACAGTGAAAATTCACTTTGTGAATGGAAGAATTTTCGATTCCACCGGGTGATGGCATACGTTTACCCTTGGGAGCCAGCCATGACCTTCTTTCTGTCAGTCAATTATGAGTCTATAACCCGTTGCACTACCAGGACAAGCACTTTAGCCGACGAAAAAGTTTCGTCAGCCTGTTAGCTAAATTCGTCGACTAAGATCTTAGCCGACGAGCCTTCGTCGGCTATAGTTTTGTCGGGAAAGGGTCGTCGGCGATGACTTTAGCCGACATCGCCGACGAAACTAGAAACCGTCGTGGGCTATTGTCCCAGTATTTAGCCGACGATATTGTTCCAGAATTTAACCGACGAATATCTTAAAATGTTTCGTCGACCATAGTCTGGGACTGTAGCCGACGAAATATTTTAAGATATTCGTCGGCTAAAGTATGTAATAAAAAATTAAAAAAATAACTACAGCCGACGAAATATATTCTGTTTCGTCGGCTTTAGTAGAGTTTAGCCGACGAAACATGTCATAATTCGTTGACTAAACCTTGTGAAAAAAAAATTAAAAAAACTATAGCCGACGAATTGTGGCATGTTTCGTCGGCTATAAGTCCATTCCAGTAAAAAAAAAAGCGCGAAATTTCTAAATTACCATTCCAGCAAGCTGTAAAATACACCAAAACAATTTCATATATATAACCAACAACAAGCACATAAAACTATATAATTGATCAACTACACAAAATTTAGATTGTCTAAATCAATATCCGATTCTGGGGGTTGCTGCCGAGGAGATTGTGGCGGCTGAGGTAGCGGTATAGGAGTAGGCATGGGCGGAGCTGGAAGTCCCTGAAGCTAGGCAGCTGTAAACTCCTGCAAGTACTGGAACATATGTTGATGCTGGGACTGCTGGGCGGCATATACCGCGACAGTATAGGCTCTCTGTTTAGCGATTTGGGCGGCATGAGCGGCAGCCTAGGCGGTAGCCTAAGCAGCATGAGCGGCAGCCTGAGCAGCTTGTTGCTTCCGTAGTCTCTCTCACTTCCGACTCTAGCTGAGTCGTCCTGCTGCTGGTCGAGGCTACCTTTCGTTGAAATCCTAGAGTGGTCTTCAGGACCCCCTCACCCTTCTTTCCTAGACCCCGGCAGTAAAAGTTGTTTTCTCGCAGTTGGAAGGCTGTACCCATGATCCTCGCCTCAACCCTCGGATCCAAAGTGTCGATCCGGGACATGGCTTCGGACATCTCTTCCTCCTGCGTGTCCGGCCATGTCTCCTTCACTATAGCACTCATCACCTCGTCACTAGCCTCCCTCACCTTCGCCTAATTAGATAGGAAAAAAATGATTAATTAACATTTTGACATATATATCAGTAAAATTTAAAATTTAAAAACGTAAGATGACTTACAATATGCTCTGCGGTCTAGTATCAAACCATCTACACTTCAAGAGGTGCACTGTCATGCCTTGCCCATAAATGAGTTCCACCACTAAATGGAGAACACCGTAATAGTCAACTCCATTCCGCCCACCATGCGCCATCACCCTAGAATTCTGTGTTCTCCGTCTGCTGTCTCTCTGTTCACATATAAATTGCACGCCATTCACCTTGCACATCGGATAAACTCTTGACATTATCGCCTTCATCGCTAGAAGTCTTAGTTCGTGCGACCAATTTGGGTGATCATCAAATTGAATATGGTTCATCTGTAACCAACCATTCAACTATAAATATGGATAATTATGCAATAAACATAAATACGTACAGAAATATTGAATTACGTACCCAGTCACCAAAATAGTTTGCGAACTCCCTGTTGTGGTACACGAGATCACCTTGAATGTCTGGAAAATATAGATGAATTTTTCCAGTATTCAACTTCTGGACATTTGATCAATACCCACCATGGGCAATGACTAGCTCATGTGGTTGCAACTTGTAGGAGTCTGGCAAAATTCCATAAACTTCAACATCACTGGAGAGTATGGAAAGATTGAACTTCAGTACATCTACCGTATGGTTTGCGGAGTTTCCTTCAACGCTCCTAAATACAACTTCATGTAGGTGACGCACTCGTGCGCAATATATGCTTCAGTTATACATCCTTCAGGCGCGAATTTATTAGCCACATAATCTTTCTAGTCTCCAAGTTGCCTATAAATCAAGTTGCAAAGTGTTATGATTATTGAACATGTATATTGAGGACTTCAGGTGTAAAAAATGTATCTTTCCATGAGATACATCCAAGTGTAGTGTACTGGACCGGTAAGCAACAATTGCTCGGAAAAATGGATCATCAGGTGAGGCATGATGTCAAAAAAATTTGGAGGAAATATCCTCTGAAATTTACACATGATATAAATGATGTCCTCTTGCATTTCCCAGAGGTTAGATTTTTCACTTCCCGTGTGCATAACTTCTGGAAGAATCTTGCCAACACTACTAACGGCTCCACCACCTGACAGGGAAGGAACGGTCAAATAAAAACAGGGAAGAGACATTGTAGCAGGATATGACAATCATGACTCTTCAACCCGTACATCTTATTGTCCGGAAGTTCACACACCGGGCTATATTTCCTGCATAGCCGGAATGATACTTCACACAACTCATCCACCTGAAAATTACGTTCTTCTGGTCAGGCTTCACGGTGTAAGAGCTTGAGGCATTTTTTTCTTCCCTTCTTTCAACCAATAGATGTTTTCTTATAAGTATTTTTTTTAGATCAATGCATGCCTTAGGACCGTCTTTCGTCTTCCCCTCCAAGTTCAGCACTGTGCCCACCATATTGTCGCAAACATTCTTTTCTATGTGCATCACATCTAGGTAGTGTCTGATCAACAACTTACTACAGTATGGGAGTTCCCAGAATATGCTCTTATGTGTCCAGAATTTGTACATGTCGGGTCTTTCAGGTATTGCCGCCACAATATTGGGATGATTGCTGAGCTGCCCAAAATCGTACTCATTAAGCACTGCTAAAATTTCTTCCCCCGTCCATCTTCTGGAGGCACACCGTTTTCTACGGTCCCATCAAATGCCTGTGCATCAAACCGCCATTCGTGATTATGTGGAAGGAGAGTACAGTGACCCAATTTGCATATCTTGTTGCAATGACTGCTGCTCCCCTCATCACTAAGGCACTCTGGACAAGCCTTGTATCCCCTAACAACGTTGCCCGACAACATCCCACGGGAAAAAAAATCAATGATGATACCAACAACCATAACATGCATCTGGAACATCTCGTGCATGTACTTGTCATAAGTGGGATGACCAACGTCCCACAAAAACTTAAGCTCTTCAATCAAAGGTCACAAATACACATCGAGACACTTTCCTGGATAACCGGCCCCGGAATCAACAAACTCAACATATTGTATTCCTTCTTCATGCACATCCATGGAGGAAGGTTGTACGGTACCAAAATCACCGGTCATACACTGTATTGAAGACTCATGTTGCCAAAAGGGTTGAACCTGTCGGATGAGAGCCCGAGCCTCACATTTCGGACCTCTGACGCAAAATGAGGAAACTCCCTGTCTATATGCTTCTAAGCCTCCCCGTCAGCAGGGTGTATAAGGGTATCTTCTCGTCATGCAATCCCTATCAGCGTGTCATCTCATAGCTTTGGTCGTGTGTGAAGACATGTACAACCGCTCCAGCCTATCCCTCAATGGGAAATACCGAAGTACCTTCACGGGTTTCCTATTGCCTGCAGGAGTCAGCTTATACCTGTCAGTGTGACATACCGGACATGCGTCAAGGCCACCAAGGTCATTCCCTTCTGGATCTTTATCCTAGAAGAGAACGCAATCATATCTGCATGTATGGATCTTGATGTAGGAAAGCCCAAGATCTTTCAGGATACATCGGAATTTATGATGAGTGGTAGGAAGACGATGACCGTGGGGCAGCATCGAAACAGTGTACTGTAGATAATCATCAACAGCCTTCACGGTCGATTTTGTCTCAACTTTAATCTTCATTACGTCCATCACACTTTCAAGAACGGCCTTCTGACAATCGGGGTACACATGGGTCTATTGGAAAACAAGCAGTTTGTTGTACTTGTCCATATCAGGCAGTGTTGACAACTCTAGGGAAGGACTGCACCGGCTCAGGCATATATTGTCCTTGAGCGCATACACCGCTCTCATAAGGAAACATGTCATTAATGAAGCCGTTGTTGGATCGTTGGATGTACTGCCCGTCTCAGAAAATTGTCCATGATCATGTGGACCCCCTGATGATGTTTCACCGTGATATAACCAACATGTGTACTTCTCTCAAAACCCGTTACTCTTCAGGTGCTGCCATACTTTGTCAATCGCAAATCGATGCATATCGCTGCGACACTGACATTTCGTGCATGGACAATAGAAAATTGTATTCCCGTTAGCATTAGCCAGCGCATATTCCAGAAAACTCATAACTTCTTTACCATATCTTTTGTCCCATTTTGGAAGCGAAATTCAACTCTTATCCATATCCTGAAAATATAACAAAATATATATGTATAACTCTAATTAATTAAATTCCATATATAAAATCTCAATTCATTTAGTATATATTCTACGTACTACAACTAATTAATAACAAATTAATTAACACACATGTATATAATATATATATTTAATAATTACATAACAATATTATATATTTCAACATCATCACAAAATCATCATCAACTCATCAAATCAACAACTTCATATCATCAACACAATATTATAATTAATTAACATATATATATATATCTACTACTTATTATTAACAACACGTCATATATATTATCAAATCATCAACCAATAAATCGATCAACACATATATAATATATATACATCCAACGTACTCAAAATCTATCAACTCATAACATATTATATATCAACATCATCACAAAATCATCATCAACTCATATCATCAACAACTTCATACCATAAACACAATATTATAAATTAATGAACATATATTATATATATATATTATATATATATATATATACTACTACTTATTAACAACAACTTCATATATATCATCAAATCATCAACCAAATCGATCAACACATATATATATACAGTCAATGTACTCAAAATCGATCAACTCAATCACACTCAAAATTGATCAACTCGAATAAAACTCAAAATCAACATATATACACATATACGTACCTATATATAGCTCCACAAACTAATTATGGACAGATTTCGACAACATCCAAACTTTTTCTCCCTGTGTTTTTTCCCAGATGAGCTGTTATCCAGATCTGCAAATATAAGGAACTTTAGCCGACGAAATTTCGTCGGCTAAAATTCACAGACTATAGCCGACGAAATAAATTCTTTAGCCGACGAAAGTTTAATTTCGTCGGCTAAAGTTGACTATAGCTGACGAAAATTTAAATTAACCGACGAAGGAAAATGTCGTCGGCTAAAGTCCACTTTAGCCGACGAAAAAATAGTTCGTCGGCTAAAGTCTTTCTTCTGATAGTGTTAGTTCGGAGAAGTAGCTGACATATTCACCGAAATAAATATAATTACGGGCTCGCAATTAATTTATAATTGCATGCTTATTCAAAAAAAAAAACCTGATAAGAAAGAAATGAACCGGTTTAATTATTTTGGAAGGCATGCATGGGGGGATGAGTGCTTCTTCAATTGATGCATTTGGGATCCATATCAAGCTTTCCACCCACCGTCAACGATTAGGTTGTGACCGGTTACAAACTGAGAGTCCTCGGAAGCCAGGAACACGACTGCGTTGGCCACATGCTCCGGCAACATCATATGTTTCTCAACTGACGCCATTAACTTGGTTGTGTCCTCCCCAGACATAAAGGCATACACCTCCTCCAAGATTGGCGTATGACAAGGACCTGGCGACACGCAGTTAACGCGTATCCCATACGCGCCGATCTGGATACTCGCCGACCTCATCAGCCCCGGAATGGCGTGTTTGGACATGTGTAGTCTGTGTACCACTCTACTGCAGTAGTGGCCGCCACGCATATCAGGCTCGCCGTGCATATCACGCTCCCCTTAACTCCACCTTCCACCATGGCCCTCGCCGCGTGCTTCACACACGCGGCCATCCCACGTGCGTTGATCACCATGAGCTTGTCGTAGTTGGATAAGTCAAACTCCAGCACGGTCTGCTCGGACTTGCTGAATATTCCGGCATTGCTGAACATGATGTCCAAGCGGCCGTGCATCTGGACCGTTGAATCGACCAGGCCCTTCACTTGATCCTCGTCGGTAACGTCGCAGTGGATGTAGCTGCAGTGAGGACCAATCGAAGCAGCGACGTCCTGGCCTTTTTGGTCCTGGACGTCGGCGATAACCACCGCACGCGCACCATGCGACGCAAAGCAGCGTGCGTTGGCTTCGCCAATGACGCTGGTGCCACCCGTGACTATAGCCACCTTGTCTTGAAGCCTGCTCTTGAGTAGTTCTGCCATTTAAGTTGTGTGGCTTCTACAACATTGCTGCTACGACTTTATATAGGAGTGCTGGGCTTCTGCGATATTTCCACTAGCACAGTAGCACGCCATTACTGGCTATCATTGTTAGTTAATTCGTTTTTGACTAATCAAATTTGATCGGAAATTAAATTCTGGTTGTCTGTTTTAACTTTATTAGTAGCTAGCTAGATAGTACCTTCCAAGAAACGAGCTAGCAAGCTAGTACAGACGTGGAGATAATTTCATAGCAGGGGACATGCATGTTTTGAATAATTTGTATGAAAATTTTGATGAGATATATGTAAGCCAGCCATGCATATATGATCGCCAAATGACCGGTCAAGATGCATTGAGAGTGCTCGACATCTTTCTATATCTTTCTCATCTCTATTAGGTCCATATCTTGCACTTTCTTATGTATAATTATAACTCTAAGCCTCCAACTATATATCTATATCTCTCTCTTGTTAGCCATGTACGGATAGAATTCTTTGTTGCTATTCCCAATCTTATATATGACCTAATTTGTATCGAAAAAAAAAAAATCTTATATATGACTTAATGTAGCGTCCACAAACTATCTAGAAATACATGATGCGTTTTCCTTTACTGTATTTTTTTTTTCTCTTTTAATCAGTAATCCATGTTTATATTTCAACTCTTGTATAAATTTACCACATTATTTTAATAGATTCAACAATAGTTTTATTTTGTTTCAACTAACGTTTTTAACACAATTTTCCTCCATCGATATAGTTTTTATATGGAGGCCAGGATTTTACTATGCAGTAAGTAGTAAATTACTATGCGTTTTATACAAGACTTTTACTCAAGACTTGGGAGCCAGGTCTTTTTTTTCTGTCAGTCAACTATGACCCTTTGTTACGGAGAAGTAGATGATAAATTCACCAAAATAAAGAAACCGCTCATTATTTATAAATGATTTTTTTTTAAATCATGAGAAATTTTATTAACACATCTCCAATTTCTCAATACACACTCTTTTTCAATTTCAAATTTTTGAACTTTTTAAAACTCCATAATACCCCTCTCTATAAAAAAAATAAAAATTAAAGTCTTCTTTATAAAGCTTCTGGTGGCCAACCTCACCCCGATGTTGATGCTTCTAGCAGATAGAGGTATTACCAATGGAATCAAATGCAATTATTTAACTCAATCTATAGTGGATTAACACACTACTGGAAAATGTCACTTAGGCGACGGAATTAAAAAATTCCGTCTCCTAAGTAGTACTTAAGCGACGGAAATTTCTACTTAGGAGACGAAACAGTTTCTGTCTCCTAAGTTGTCCTTAGGAGACGAAATATTTTGATTTCGTCTCTTAAGAACGACTTAGGAGACGGAATTTCATTCCGTCGCTTAAGCACTACTTAGGAGACATAATATTTTTACTTAGACGACGACATTTTGAAAAAATAAAAATTAAAAAATTTATATGAATTACTTAGGAGACGGAATTACATTCCGTAGCCTAAGTAGAACTTAGGAGACGGAAATATTTACTTAGGCGACGAAATATTTTCTAAAATAAAAAAAAAACAAAAAATTATGAATCACTTAGACGACGGAAATAGAACATTCCGTCGCTTAAGTTCTAAAAATTTGAGCGCCCATCTTCCCGCGTAAAATTTCATGAAAATTCAAACCAAAATTTTTCAAAACATATCAATTCTTTTAAATCACACACTCATCAACCTTATTAATAGAACTTAAGCGATTCTCACTCTGGGAAACACATCTTTTCCCAGAGCTCTCTCTCTCTCTCTCTCTCTCATGCCGGCCTTTCTATCCATTCTCACCACTCTTTCCTCCGCTGCCACCTTCAACTGCACCACCCCCACCAACGCCACCTCCAACTGCCACGCACTCATCGACTTCGTCCCCACAAACACCACCACTTTCAACGTCGTCAAGACCCTCTTCAACATCACCCGGCCACCTCCGCACCCTCCACCTCCGCCTTCTCGCCGACCCACCACCGGTGATGTAGAACAGATGGCGATAGAGATTGAAGAGCAGATCGATCGAAACAAGTCTAAACCCGGTCCAGATTTGGCGTTCGGTGTCTGATTGATCATTATGATACCTTTCTGGAAGCAGAACGGCCCAACGAACCAAACTCGTCGCTTTGCTACGACATATGGGCTTTTTAGGCCATCCGAGTCCGTTTAGGCTTCCAAAATGCGTATTTAATTGTTTTTAGTAATTATTTTTAATAGTTTGTTTTTGATTTGGTGGTGGTGGTGTATTTGGGGCAAATTGTTGGCATGAAATTAAAAGAGAGATACTGTATTGAATTTTACTGACCCCCAGTAGAACTTTACTGGGGGGCAGTAAAGTTCCATTAGGTTTACTAGGGGTTAATGAATTTGTTTATTAGGGTAATAATTGATATATGTTGTGTATAATTGACATGAAATTGAAATGAAGATACTGTATTGATGTTTACTGACCCCTAGTAGAACATTATTGACCCCCAGTAGAACTTTACTGGGGGGCAGTAAACTTCCACTAGGTTTACTAGGGTTCAATGAATTTGTTTATTAGGGTAATAATTGATATATGTTGTGTATAATTGACATGAAATTGAAATTGAGATACTGTATTGAAGTTTACTGACCCCCAGTAGAACTTTACTGGGGGCAATAAACTTCCACTAGGTTTACTAGGGGTCAATGAATTTGTTTATTAGGGTAAGATTTGGTATATGTTGTGTATAATTGACATGAAATTGAAATTGAGATACTGTATTGAAGTTTACTGACCCCCAGTAGAACTTTACTAGGGGGCAGTAAACTTCTACTGGCTTCACTAGAGGCCAATAAAATTGTTTATTAAGGTAAGATTTGTTATATGTTGTGTGTTATGCCCCTGAAATTGAAAGAGAATTATTTTTTGCAAGTTTATTGGGGGGCAGTAGAAGTTTACTAGGGGGCAATAAACTTTACTGCGGTGACGTTTTTTTTTTTTTTAATTCTTTTTCAGCCTTTAGCGACGGAATTCAACTATTCCGTCTCCTAAGTAGATAATTTTTTTTTTTAATTATAAAATAAAATCCGTCGCCTAAGTTCTTAGGAGACGAAAGTATTCCGTCTCCTAAGAACCACTTACGCGACGGAATTTCAGGTTTCGTCGCCTAAGTTCCAACCTCACAACACTTAGACGACGGATTTTAGCCGACGGACATTCCGTCTCCTAAGTACTTAGGAGACGAAATCTGTCACTTAGGAGACGAAATACTTCCGTCTCCTAAGTTCTTTTTTCCAGTAGTGACAACTCCGTAGTAGATTAACAACTATGGTTTATATCCATGATTGTCTTCGACTTAGATTCTAGGAGGTGATCATCCATTGTTCCACACAATATATATATATATATATATATATATATCGCTATATCTTCAATTTATGCTTGGTTTCATACCTTTATGACTAATGAATGTTATTACTCTAATTCATACCTTTATGACTAATGAATGTTATTACTCTAATCGAATCATGGTTCAAATCAATAAAAAAAAATTCTGAAAATAAAATATACAATACTATTTAATTTTACTTCTCATTTGTAATCACTTGCTATTCGGCACTCACAATTGATAAATTATCTCTAACAAATTATGCACCATTTATTCAACGTCTTAGTACAAACTCAAGGATTTGTTTGGATGGGGGTTTAACATGCGAAAGAGTTATTATTCTGGGTTTTATTTTTATTGTTCCAAGAGGGGTACAAGGGAAAGTTTAAGAGAAAAATTGGACAAAAAAAATCTGGGTGAGTGTATCAAGTACGCAGACATGTGTGAACATAATTTCTTAAAAATCATTATTTATAAATGAATATGGAGGTTGCAGTATCATACTCATTGGCTAGCTCATTCAGTACGCTACAGGTCCACATTTCGAGTACTAGCTAACAGACAGAACATCAAATCCGCAAGTTGTATTCCAGATCGAGCAGCTAGCTGCAGAAAAAACAGATAAGAAAGAAAAGTTCAATTATTTTGTGAAGGCATGGGCGTACGAGCTAGTGCACATTCGATTCATTTTGGATTCATATCAAGCTTTCCGCCCGCCGTCTACGACTAGATTGTGACCGGTTACAAACTGAGAGTCCTCGGAAGCCAAGAACACGACTGCTTTAGCCACATGCTCCGGCGACATCATCTCTTGCTCAGCTGACGCCGTAAACTTGGTTATGTCCTCCACATCCTTGTAGGCAAGCAACGAGTTCAGCAATGGTGTATCAACAGGCCCCGGCGACACGCAGTTAACTCGTATCCCCCGAGCTGGACACTCGCCGACCTCATCAGCCCCAGAATGGCATGTTTCGACATGGTGTAGTCTGTGAACCACTCTAGTCCAGTACTGGCCAAAACGCTCGCCGTGCATATAACCCTCCCCTTAACTCCACCTTCCACCATAGCCCTCGCCGCGTGCTTCACACACGCCGCCATCCCACGTACGTTGACCGCCATGAGCTTGTCGTAGTTGGATAAGTCAAACTCCAGCACGGTCTTCTCGGACGAGCTGAATATTCCGGCGTTGCTGAACATGATGTCTAGGCGTCCGTGCATCTGGACCGTTGAGTCGACCAGGCTCTTCACTTGATCCTCGTCTGTAACATCGCAGTGGATGTAGCCGCAGTGAGGACCGATCGAAGCGGCGACGTCCTGGCCTTTCTGGTCCTGGACGTCGGCGATGACCACCGCACGGGCACCGTGCAATGCAAACTGGCGTGCGGTGGCTTCGCCAATGCCACTGGCTCCACCCGTGACTATTGCCACCTTATCTTCGAGCTTGCTCATGAGTTCTGCCATTTAAGTTGTGGCTTCTGAAACTTTGCTGATTCCTTATAAGGTGTGCTGGGTGCATAGTGGGCCTATTTGATAATTCTACTAGCACGCTGCACGCCATTATTGGCTACTGTCGTTTTGTTTTACTCTGTTAGCTAATCAAAAAAAATTTGGGTGGAAGAGTAACACTTCATTATTAAAAGGGCAATACATAGTACTAAACAACCAACTAAAGCTAAAAACTATAACCCAGAATAGAAAGAAAGCGAGAAAACTAACCGAACGAAAGAAAAGAAAACTAAAACTTGCTAATCAAATTTGATGGTCTGTTTGTGTTTCTGGTTTATTTAAGCAACACAGAAGATCATAGTTCTGATTATCATCTGTTTTTAAACGATAATGAATTGTTTGAACATTTACACATGTTTTTTTTTGGTAATGCATTATGCACATGCTTAATTGGCTTCCAAGAGAATGAGCAACCTAGTGCAATGTGGAGATGATTTCGTAGTACATCGATCGTATTCGCTTCCGGCTCCACGGCAAGCAGTGTACACGAAGTTTGAATAATTAATTTGTATGAAAATATTGATGAGATTGTAAGACATGCATGATCGCCAAAAGACTGTACATGCAATAATCTTCCTTCATCTTTGGATCTTGATTATTGTGAAGGAAATTGTATCTGAGATGAACCTTTATATACATGTAAAGCGTCTAGTCACACTGGTGAGCTAGCTCTATAACGATAGTCTTGATCAAAATTCGAAAACTTCTAAGACACGTTTGTTACCTGGGACTAGAAGGGATTAGATAAGACTGGGTCTTATGACAAGAGCAATCCCGTGTTTGGCAACCACACAGGTCGAGTTAAATGAGGTTATGGAGTTGCGAAAGCATACTCCACACCTACTACGAGAGTGACCCGAAATTCATGGATTTGTGGAAGCCGGTCGTTGTTATCTTATACATCTCGCCTCAATTCTTTCACTTCAACCACCCTCCGTTCAGGCCATGAGGCACCGCCGCTCCTAGACCTCCTCCGATGAGCCGATCTAGACCAGGAGTTCATAAGAAGAGAGTCTTTGAGAACGGATGGAAAAATGACGATTTCGCCGATGATATGATGGAACACCATATCATCCGCATTAATTAAAGTTGAGGAAAGGATTGGCATGCAGGGCCCAAGTATTCCATAGGAAAGACTGGGAAGGAGGGCACAACGCCTTCACCTGTAGGAGAGTTAGGTGGAGTGCAGGGGGTGGGATAACCTCAAATCTTCGAGGACTTCCATTTACAATACCTTGAGCTGGTAATTCACGAGTCACCTGGCTGTAAGAGACATCATCTCGACGAATAGCAGTTGGCAGGGAAGATGGTGTCATTAGTCCATAGGGAGGGGTTTGACTAGGAGTGCCATTGCGGCGGCTTCTCACAGTAGTCCAATCAGGTGCATGTGGTTCAGGAGGAGGAACCATGTTTGGGTCAGCATTGGGGGTTCTTGCATGGGGGAAAATGAGCATCAATCCAGGCTGGACCATATTGGAAAGTTCTAGCTTCCTCAAGAGTGACGGTTGATGGATATGCAGCAGCTTCCCCATTGAGATGATTAACCATGATGAAGTGGCGTCGAGCAGTTCGATCAGTACATTGACCAACAGGGTGGTCGAGACGACCACAATAGAAACATGATTCAAGTAGTGTTTCATAGTTAAGATGAATGACAGAAAGTTCATCCGCATCAAGGTCAGGAAAAACATGAATTTCTCTGGCCAAGGTAGTTCAAGGTTCATGTCAATGCAAACCCTAGCATGCATAGATCTAGTGCCTTCTAAAGTTTCTGGGTCAATTTTAATGTAGGTATGTACCAAGTTGGGAAGCAATGTAAATCAGATCATCACGATTCCACAAATGAATAGGAAGAAAAGGGAATCTCACCCACACAATCAGAGAGGTCAGTTGAGCCCGAGCTGGATTGAAGTTGGGAGTCCATCTTCGAGCAAAAATTTGTCCTTGAAAAAACTAGGGACGGTTGTCAAGGACAAACTAAAGGTCACCTTCATTTTCAAACATCACCCTGTGCCGATCATGTCCTAGAGGATGTTGGAAAAGTGTGGCTTAGATTAGAGCTTTTTAGAATCTCACATCAGAAACGCGAAGAGTTATCCTTGGGTTATAAGGAATGATATCACATACACTAATGTTGAGGCCTTTTGTGTTAAAACCCCATACTCGTTTCGCATCCGGGTGGCTAAACTGGGGATAGTATCGGTATTTTTGTACCCGTGTGTGTGAGACTCTCGGGGCCCGTCGGCTGCTTCCGCATAACAAGTGGTATATAGAGCTTTGGTTAAGTCTGGGGTTATCGTCATATTCTGGAATTATGAATTCGGCGAAATATGAGATCGATAAATTTAACAAGAGGAATGATTTCAACCTTTGGCGTTTGAAGATGCGAGCCCTATTAGTTCAGCAAGGGTTATTAAAGGCGCTAAAAGGTGCAAGTGCTTTGCGAACTACTTTGTCAAATGAAGAAAAAAAGACATGTTAGAACGAGCACATAGTGCAATTTTTTTATATCTTTCTGATGAGGTTCTACGTGAAGTTGCCGATGAGATGACTGCACCTGGTTTGTGGCTAAAGCTGGAGAAATTATATATGACCAAATCCCTCACCAGTCGATTATATTTGAAACATTGACTATACACTATTCGGATGTCTGAAGGTTCGCTTGCTCAAAACCATATTGATGAGTTTAATAAGCTTATATCTGATTTGAGAAGTATGGATGTGAAAATTGATGATGAAGATCAGGCTTTGATTTTGCTATGCTCTTTACCTCATTCTTTTGAAAATTTTGTCAACACTATGTTGTATGGAAGAGAGGCTATCTCTTTAGAAGATGTCAAAGCAGCTTTGAGTTCAAGAGAACTAAAGAAGAAGGTGTCAAACAATTTGAATGATAATCAAGAACATGGTTTGGTAGTTCGTGGTAGAGAGGAAAGAAGTAAAGGTAAATCGAAGTTTAAGCCTCGAATTAGAAAGGGTAGATGCAACTATTGTCACAGAGAAGGTCATTGGACCCCTGAATGCCCTAAACTCAAAAACGAAAGTAAGTCTTCTGAAAATTCTTCTGGTGATGATGCTAAATATGTACGTGGATGAAGAGTCTACTTTTGATTTTGCCTTATTTGTTGGTGATTCTTCTATTGATACTTGGTTGCTTGATTCGGCATGCTCACACCATATGTGATTTAATCGAGATTGGTTTGATACTTATCAGTCTATTGATAGAAGTTTTATCTTTATGGGAGATGATTTTCCTAATAAAGTTATGGGGATTGGAACAGTTCGAATTAAGATGCATGATGGAATTATCAGGACTTTGGCAAACGTTAGACATGTCCCAGATATAAGAATAATTTGATATCTTTGGGTGCTCTTGACTCACAAGGCTATAAGTTTTCGTCTCAAGAGTTAGTAAGGGTGCTCCTGTTGTGATTCAAGGAAGTTGATTTGCCATAATCTCTACGCACTTCAGGGTAGCACAGTTGTTGGTGCGCTCCATCAATTGCCTCTTCATCGAGTCTATATTCAGATATTGGTACAAGTGTATTTGCTGAGGGCCAGTTTGATTGGTTATGTGAAGATTGGATAGTGAGACACCGCACTATTTTGAAGACACCACGTATAAAAATTGCATAACATATTTGTGGATCCCTCATAGAGAAAGTATTTTGCATGTTTTCTAACTTGGATAAGTCTAAGGACTTTGGTGCTGAATTTGTTAATTCTTGCTACTTGGTTAATTAGTCTCCATCATCTACATTTTGTTTCAAGACTCCAATTAAGGTATGGTTTGGTACTCATGCTGATTATTCTGATTTTAGTTGTCATGTTGGTGCTCATGTGAGTGATGGTAAACTTGAGTGGAGGACAAAATTTGTATTCCATGGATTTGCATATGGGGTGAATAATTATGATTTGTGGTGTGTCCAGTCTAAGTCACTCAAATTTGTAATCGGCGAAGTTATGAACTTTGAAGAGTATGCCATATATACTATTTGAAGGAGAGTCTATTGATGTAGGTTCGGGCCATGGTGTTAGTGAGCAGGTGGAGCTTGTTCAAGCTTTAAGGAAAGTCCCAGTGCGTGCTTTCATTCAGCCTAGCAGGAGGTGCTTGTTTTTGTTAGTGATATTGAAGAGAAGGAACTTTGGTTCTACGACGTTGCTTTGTATGAAGAAATTCAATCTCTTCGTTAGAGTCATCTACTTTTGTTCAAGACAGATCATGTTTGCAAGTTCAAGCTTGGCTTGGGCTTGATTGCTATTTGCAATTAGTACCCTTCAGGGTTTAATGGAGGAGACCTTGGAGAAAATTCTACTTCAGAGATTTTGATTAATTTAAGCCAAGGTGGAGATTGTTGGTTTGTGGCTTAAATTAATATAAGTCTATCAACTATCTTTTAGTAAACCCATATAATCAACCTGATCCTATTAGGTAAGGGTTTTGTCTATGCACTATAATATATGTTTTATGTCACCAATTGAGGAGAGAGAGAGACAAAAGAGCCGCAGTTTAGGGTTCCATAGAAGTTGTTCTTCTATTTGGTGTTTCTCCTTTGTGAGTGTATTTTAAGTGTGATAGGATTTTTGGGTTTGAGTGTTTAACACATTGTAATCTCTTTTTTGATATTAGTGGAATCTCCTCATCGTTTCCGCCTGTGGACATAGCCCTTTTTTTTGGGGTGAACCACGTAAATATTTGGTCTCCTTAGATTTTCTGTCTATTTATTTTGTCTCATATTTCAGTACTTCATGTTTATTTGACGCTTCAGCACAACAACTGGTATCAGAGCTCAGGTGACCCTTGGGACTTGGTGTCTCATACTATCGAGTTTCAATTTGGTGGAGCTCCCATTTGGATTGGGATCATAGGATTTGAAATTTGATGCTTGTGATCACGGTTGAGCTATTGGGACTTGGATCATGAGATTTGGAGATGGCTCGAATCACGCCAGGTGGAGATTGTTAAAAAAGTGTGGCTTAGATTAGAGTCATTTGGAATCCCACATCAGAAACATGAAGAGTTATCTATGGGTTATAAGGAATGATACCACACACACTAATGTCGAGACCTTTAGTGTTAAAACCCCATACCCGTTTCGCATCCGGGTGGCTAAACTGGGGACAATATCGGTATTTCTGTACCCGTGTGTGTGGGACTCTTGGGGCCCGTCGGCCGCTTCCGCATAACAGAGGATCGATTGCAACTACATCAACAACACATGCCTAACTGTAAACAGTGTAAAGGCATCGAGTTGGAATAGCTACCCTAGAGAGTCGCTCTCCAAAAACCTAGCCAACTAAGCAAAGCCTGCGGTTACGATCCGAAGACGCAATGGGTTGTTGCTTCGCGTACCCTCTAATACATAAGGGTTTGCCTGCTATACCGTTTGGTATAACATATATTTGACTAAAGGGAGGCCCTATTCAACAGGGGGTAGTGGTTGGTTGAAGAGATTTTGTCATGGAATATTAGCATGTATGCTGTACCGAATGGTACATAAGAATTTTCCAATACATAATAATTATAATGTTTGTTAGTTAATAATATGATCTCTTTATTATGCAATTGTTGATAGGATAGGTGTCTGCTTTTGCATATAAGAACAGGTTTGGCTACTTTTACAGTGTTTATTCTGAGACCACATCAATATATTATGGGGTATTGACAATGTTCTAAAAAACGCTAGGCGCTAGTCGGGCGGACAGCCGACGCCTAGCGCCCAGAGGATTAATTGGACCGCCTAGGCGGTTTTGTATTTTCCATATTTTTTATTTTTAATAGAAAATAAAATATAAAAATAAATTTATAAAATGCATTATAATGTTCCAAAATAGCAAATATACTTCAAAAATAAATAAAATGGTCAACTACTATGTTCTTAGATATAAAAAAAAACAATTTGAAATAAACAAATAATTAGGCTTTGATGTGTTTTGATTCAAAAAATAAAAATTAAAAAAATTTAAAAAAAAAAACTAATCTGGCCGCCCAGGCGCCGCCTAGGCGGCCGTTTTTTGCGCTGGCGCCCAAATTGAACGATTAGTGGAAAATCGGAACGGTGAGCTAACGCCTAGCGCCTAGGCGGCCCTAGGCGGCGTTTTTTAGAACATTGTCAATACCCTACTTTGACGCAGTGACGTCTTCACAAATATTATTAGAACTCGACTTTTTTTCCTCAACAAAAAAAAAGGATAATAGTGTTGTAAATATTATATATATGTGATTATTCATAAAATTACTCATTAGTTATATATGTTCCTACGATATAAACACTAGTGCTATATAAATAGTCTAATGAGAATGAACTATACATTTCTTTCTACTGCTACATTTTATCCCTCTCTCAATTCTTAGTTTATAAGATTTGATATTGCAAATAAGGACCTGGTTCCCAAGTCTTGAGTAAACATTTGATCCAAAGAAAATAAATAGTCTTGAGTTCTTCTATGTTCAACGCTTCAACCCTTCTTTTTTCGTTTTTCTTAATATTGCAAGACTACACTTGTCACGTGTTGGCCTCAACAACTGATTCGAACAATTTCTCATTATCTTTTGGGAGATTTACTTCTTACTTCGCAGGGTACGTTGGCCCAAATAGGCCATTAGTTACAATTTTTACTATGCATGCATCACAAACATTTTAGGAGTAAGTTCGACAATATATATTCCTTAAATTTGAATATTACCGTAGATCTCAGGCCCTAGTTTCTGTTGTTGTTGATGGTATGGATCCTTCACAATAATAGTTCTAGAATGATTTGTATGCCTCAGAAATCATTATCCTGAATTTAAATTTTATGTGCTTTTGAATACATCACTGCTTACCTATATGTTTAATTAGAAATCGGTTTGTGTTGTTGTCTATTTTCCTTGAATAATAAGAAAGAAGGAAAAAATAATAGCAAATCGTACATATACATCCTCCAAAAACATTTGAAACACAAATAAATCTACTTGTGTTGTTGTTAAACAAATAAAGACAGTTTTTAACAATTAAGGACAATTTTTTCTCTACATGCCATGGGTCATGTTTGAATTTGCCAAACTAACCCTACACTAATTAAATATGTTTTTAGAAGAGAAAAATATCTCCTTTTGAGATTTTTTAGTAAATAAAATACAGTAGCATGTTTTCAATAACTTAATTAGTGTAGTAGCAGTTAATTCCAGTGTAGTAGCATGGGTTAACATTCCAGTAGAAGTAGTAGCAGATGTTAACATTCCAGTAGAAGTAGTAGTAGCAGGGGTTAACATCCTAGTAGTAGTAGCAGTTAATTTCAGTAGAAGTAGTACCAGGTTTTTAGTGACTCAGCTAATGTAATAGCATGTTTTGCTGGAAAGCTACACTTCTAACATATGTAGTAGCAGGGTTTTAGTGGTTCAGCTACTGTAGTAGCAGCTTCAGTAAATGCAGTAGCAGATTTTCAGTGGCTCAGCAAATGTAGTAGCAGTTATTTTCAATACGTATAGTAATAGCAGGTTTTTAGTGGTTCAGCTAGTGTAGTAGCAGTTACTTCTAGTAAATGCAGTAACAGCTATTTCCAATAAATGTAGTACGTAGCAAGTTTTCAATGGCTCAGCCGATATAGTAGCAACTACTTCCAGTAAATGTAGTAGCAAAGCTATTTTTAGTAAATGTAGTAGCAGACTTTTAGTGACTCAACTAGTGTAGTAGCATCTATTTTCAAAAGACGCAGTAACATGTTTTTAGTGGCTCAACTACTGTAGTAGCAACTATTTCTAGAAATGTAGTAACAAGATATTATTAGTAGGGTAGTAGCAAGCTTTTACTGACTCAGCTAGTGTAGTGGCAACAATTTTTAGAAAATACAGTAGCAGGTATTTAGTGGTTCAACTAGTGTAGTAGCAACTATTTCTAGTCAAAGTAGTATCAGCAGCAGCAGCAGCAGGAGCAGGGTTCCAGTACATAAACATAGTATCAGGTTTCAATGACTCAGCTTTATATTAATTTAAACAATTCTTCTCTCATGTGAAAGGCCTCCATGTCTCCATGAGTCGTTGGGTAGATAAACTTCATGACATTTCAAAACAAATTGAAGCTCAACTATATATACGTGCATAAGCATGTGATCTAGCAGATCCCTTTCTATATAAATTTTTCCATGTCGATATTATGGCTGCTAATAAGATTAGTCATGCATGTAGTTTTATATATGGCTGCACAATTACTCCTACAGAACTGCTACTGCTTTATTACTCATGCATACCTGCTACAACACCATTACTAGTCCATACCTGCTACTGCCTACTACATTTGCACTCTCATTCAATTCACTTGATGTTTACATCACTGCAACTATTATTGTTCATATTACTGCTACTAAGCAACAAAATTGCTTTCATTGCTAATGTTGCTTACTTTACTTCCAACTGAATGAACAACACTACAAGCGCCAAACCACAATAGCATCAAATTCCCTTCCACTGGTTTCAGATATTCTACACAACCCAAACTACATCATATGCAACTGCAAATCAAAAACGCAAACGAAGCACTAGCAACATGACTCGACCACCTCTTCAATTTCAATAACAACACAACACATTAATGTTTCCTATCTCATGGTCAAACCTTCCACCGAGTGATCTAGCAACCAAAATGCACAGCTGCCATACACAAAGAAGTGAACCAATTACCACAAAAATATCAGGTACATACTATCAACCAATTTAGCAAACATCAATATCAGCCAACAACATTTCCAACTTGGATGCAAGGACAATGTAAACTTCAAAGCAGATGAAACAGAAATAGTATAACTTACATTTGACTTGTCCAAGTTCTGTGCCCAGTCGCATAAGTACGCCACACACTTGTGAAGATTGGTTTTGTCCTGATCATGAGACTCATCAACTACCTTGGTTCCATACATTGACAAATTCAGCAAAATACTAAACTGAGAAATCTTGATAAAACTTCATCCCACCATAAGTATGCAAGCAAGACAAAGTAAAATGCATCAAGAAACTCCATGCCTGAATATCCAGATTGAATCAACTACGTCGACGTTATCAACCAATACAAGCAAAACATAAATGCAGAAGATAACATTACTTGTTTGTGTCCTGATCTGCTACATAACAATTCTTCTCTCATCAACGTGATGTGTCGTAAACATAGTATCAGGTTTCAACTTGGCTCCTACCAGGCAGCCATTTGGTTCAACGATTTCGCCATCAACAAGATCGAAAACCTAACAAACAGATAATCCAAAACAAAATATGAATCGCAGAGGTTGTACTCTATGACGGAGGTACCCAACCCAACCCGTCGTCACCAAAGAGCTATGCCGCATCTTCAACAGCTCCGACGTCTTACCGGCGAGATCCTTCATTTGTCTCGACGAATCAATTGGATCTAGAATATGATTTTGGAGAGAGAGAGAGAGAGAGAGAGAGAGATATATGGATGGGTCAGTGGCAGTCCGCGTAATTTTTCTAACGATTTGGGAATTTTAGTTATTTTTTAATTAATTTAAAAGTCAGACTTACATCACATACTGTTGTTGCGTGTAGGCTCATGTACTTATTTGTCTAAATATTTTAAAAACAAGATTTTTAGTGTTTTGCTTCTTCTTTTTAGAGTATTTGTATGTCATGTATAATCGTTCAATTCATTTGGGAGGTATATCAAGCTTTCAGCCCACCCTCGACGACGAGATTGTGACCGGATACAAACTGAGAATCGTCAGAAGCCAAGAACACGACTGCGTTAGCCACATGATCTGGCGATATAATCTCATGCCGATCACCTGACGCCGCCGATAACTTGGTTTTCTCCACAGCGTTGAAGGCAAGGAACGAGTTCACGAGTTCAGGAGTGGCGTATGAACAGGTCCCGGCGAGACGCAGTTAACGCGTATCCCATACGTGCCGAGCTGGATACTTGCCGACCTGATCAGCCCCAGAATGGCGTGTTTCGACATGCTGTAGTCTGTGAACCACTCTAATCCAGTACTGGCCGCAACGCTCGCGGTGCATATCACGCTCCCCTTAACTCCACCTTCCACCATGGCCCTCGCCGCGTGCTTCAGACACGCCGCCATCCCACGTACGTTGACCGCCATGAGCTTGTCGTAGTTGGATAAGTCAAACTCCAGCACGGTCTGCTCGGACGAGCTGAATACTCCGGCGTTGCTGAACATGATGTCCAAGCGGCCGTGCATCTGGACCGTTGAGTCGACCAGGCTCTTCACTTGATCCTCGTCTGTAACGTCGCAGCGGATGTAGGTGCAGTGAGGACCTATAGAAGCGGCGACGTCATTGCCTTTCTGGTTCTGGACGTCGGCGATAACCACCGCGCGTGCACCATACAATGCAAAGTGGCGCGCGGTGGCTTCACCAATGCCGCTGGCGCCACCCGTGACTATTGCCACCTTGTCTTCAAGCTTGTTCTTGAGTTGTGCCATTTCTTGAGAAGCTGTGGTATCTGAAACATTGCAGCTGCCATCTTTTATAGGAGAGCTGAGTGCATATTGGCCTCTGCCATAATTCCACTTGCTAACAGGCCATTGGCTATTTTTATTTTGTTTTTGGCTAATCAAAGTTGACTGTTTGGGTTTCTTGTGGATTAATTTAAGCAACAAAGAAGAAGAAGCTATACTTTGAAGTTTGAACAGTTCATGCTACTTGTTTAACAGCATTTAAATCCCTCTTCCAAAATAAACGACCAATAGATAATCTCTCAAATAATACAATTAACAAGATCTAAAAATCAAGGTTTAGTGCAGATCCAGATCTCCAGTGTGTTGCCTTCTCAAATCCATTGACACAATTTTCAAAGTCATCAATGGTTTGATCAATCTCTTCATCTGTGTTCATCACAAAGGGACCAAGTTGCTTTACAGGCTCCCCCAAAGGTTGGCCTCCAACTAATATAAACCTAAGGTTCTTGGAAGACTTGTTCCATGCCTCCAATCCATCCCCAGATCCTAGAACAAGAAGGTGGTGACCTGCCACTGGCATAGACTTTGGAGTTCCAAAAATACCTTCCCCCTCCAAGACATATACAAATGCATTCCATGATACTGGTATTGGTTGCTGAAGGTGAGCTCCTGGTTTGAGAGTGAAGTCCAAGTACATGGTTGGGGTTCTTGTGTAAATTGGTGACTTTGTTCCCAAGGCTTCTCCTGCTATCACTCTAACCTTGATCCCATCTTTTGTAGCCTCTGCAATGTCCTTGCTCACCATTTCTTGGTATTTTGGCTCAATCCTGTACGTGTTAAACACATTGCACAATTCTTTATAATTAACAAAAGCTAAATCAACTGCAAGGTTACTAAACTACTACTTGATTGGAATTTGAAAAGAGAATTGTCTTTGAAAGCTAATGATGTTACACCATGAAAGCGTTAGTTCTAGTTATCAAAACATCTTAAGGTTTACAAAAGTGAAAAGGAAGCAGCACTAGCATAGGATATATCATCACACAAGATTCTTTGGCCACTATGATAAGAGTACAAAGTCATATAGTTTGAAAGGTAGGCTAGATATTTCAGGCTAGTAGATTCAAAGACAAACACATACACAAAATGTGCCCTTGGTGCACCCAAAAGCAGCTGAGTCAGAAAATGACATATACCATGCATGATGACCAATCATAATATATATACTATATATTTCTTTGAAAAATTTCCTATGGTCGTTCCAAAATATACATGAGGAGATAAAAAGAAGGAGATACTTACATTTTATGTTTGGAGGAGAGGTTTATCCACAACTGTAGACCCTTTTGGGTTCCTTGGGCTGCAGGCATTTCCGAGTGAACGATACCTCTACCTGCAGTCATCCACTGCACATCGCCGGCTCCGATCGTCCCTTTGTGCCCTTCAAAATCTTCATGCGTGATGGCTCCCTGATGATCCAAACAATTTCAAATTTAAGCTAGTAATTTAAATTTTTTTGAGGATTAAGTATCTGGTTTGCAGGTGATATATGGTATTTTAAGTATCATTTCTTGTCCAAGTACCCTAAAGTTAGCAGATATTATAAGAAACCAAGCAGGATACACATTTACAGCAAATAATAACCACTCAAAGACTAATTACAACCTAGATTTCAACCCAATATATAATAGACAATCATGAATAGTTTTTATACCTGCAATATGTAGGTCACTGTCTCAAACCCTGTCAAAATCCAAATGGAAAAACAAGAAAACGAAATCAGAATCCAAACCACAGTTAATTTAAACGAGATTGGCTAATTACAATTTACAAGTACAGTGACAAAAACCTCGGTGTGGATGATCAGGAAAACCAGCAGGAGCTGTAACTGCACATATAAATATCAAAGGCAGTATCAGCATCTATACATTAGCATTTAGCACTGCCATTACATTCATGAAGAAACAGAGGAAAACAGAGAGGTACCCACCTGAGAACTCATCCAGAACAAGAAAAGGATCAAAGTATCCCAGATCAAACCTACACAAATGCAGCAACAACAACCCATTGAGGCATTGAATCAACAATCTTCCATTCATGTAGCGAAAAGTCGAAAACGGGACTAATATATATTTCTGCTTATAAGTTATAATGGTATGACTAATTACCTTCCAATGCTTCTTCTAACAATGGCACCAACTCCTTCATGCTGAGGCCTGGCCAAGAACTTGCTCACCACCGCTCGTCCTTCAAAACCAAGTGAAACTACTATCCCAGACATGATCAACAACAGTATAGCAACTAGTACTTGTTCAGAAACTTCGATTGAAAATTTGAAAAACTTGTGTAAATGTGATGACAATGGAAGATCTCTGGTGCCGTATATATAGTACTAGCAGAGAGAGATAGAGACAATTGGTATTCTTTATGGAAGGTCAAAGTTAAATGTTGTGGGCGGCCAATAAAGAACCGGATCATGGGGCATGACGTTGTTCTTTGCTTGAGCTCCAGGGACTTTACTAAATTCAAACCTCTGCGAATGAAGTCACTATGACGTTGGGGTGATGTTGTGGACAAGAAAGGCAATGGCTTAGGGGATCCATGGGTCATGCTTATGCAAATATTATTCTGCATTTGCTTCATGGTATGTGACAGGCAACTTCTTAGGGAGAAAATCTTGATGTAGGTTTCAAGTCTTTTACTAATGAAGGGAACTTTTTCATCGAAGTTGATGTTGTTGCATTAGCTGTAGGATACAAGGGGTACTTCAATTTTTAATTTTCTCCTTTCCTATTGTCTATATATGAGTATTGTGTGGAAGTTTCTAACTTTCTTCATTATCTTTTATTTGCCAAAGAAGAAAGAAATAAACAAGAGTTGACGTAGAAAATAAGAGATGATATTTAAGAAAAGACAACAAAATTGATGTAATCTCAAATAACAATCAATTTTAGCTCTCAAACTGAACAATCATATAAGTATCAATAAGTAAATAACTTAGGGTTGTGTTCGGATCGGATCTATTTTTTTTTAATAGGATCCGAACTATTTAATTATTTCGGACAGATTTGCATTTTTATATACAAGATCCAAATGGATCCGAATCCGAAAAAATCGGTTCGAATCTTGGTTATTTAGGATCCGGAAAGCCTGGAATTTAAGACATACTTCCATGAAAGCAAAGATATTCCAAGTTTCTAAAATTTCAAACCAACTTGGACACAAAATAACATTAAGCATTAAGCAATTCAAAGTTTCAAACTTAATAAAGTCTTGACAAAAAAAGAAGAAACAAACTACTTTTTGTTTAAGGAAATTATATTTCTGTCATTCTGTTATGTGTCTTGCCCTAATACACGTAGGATTGGTTAATCCGGTTTCCTTATTAGAATAAATTACAGTTGATATAACTTCTAGATCCTTCGGGAGACTCTATGTAATGCCTATAAATAGGTCTTTCTATCAATGAATGAGTAGACCGTTATTCTCGTTATTTTTTCTCCTTCAACACGTTATCAACCCGTTGTTCAAACCCTGAGTTCATAGTCAAAAGCAAACCCTAACCCTAGAAAACTAAAACCCAATATCGGCCCACAAAACTTTCAGTACTTGGCCGGACCCGAAACCCATCATATAGCCCTTGTTCCCAGGATTCCAATGCCGCCGGCCTCACCCCAAGAACCGGCCGGAAAAGTACCGAACCGGTCACCAGAATACCGGTCACCGAAAAGTACCGAATCTGTCACACTAACGCCGCCAGTTCACTCCCTTCTCGGAATCCGATCGCCTTCAAATTTTGTCACCAGTAGAGCATCGTTGTCAGGGTTCTTGTATCAAAATTTCACTGCAAGAACCGGTCCAGAAGTAGGTGAACCGCTCAACAGACCGATGGTAACGCATAAGAAGAAGAAGGAAAAAGTTCTCAAAACCCTAACATCGCAACGCCACAATTGCGCGCCTCCGTACACGCCGTGTTAGGCAGTCTTCTGCTACATCTTGTCAACAACAAATCCCCAAGGTTCCAAGCACTTTCACGCCTCTCCGAAAGCGAATTCTCCGGCAATCAAACCGAGGTAATCTTTTCTAAAAGTTGCTGCTTTTGAGTTTTTAATTTTATAGCCGGGCTTCGTAGCCTTCTTCTACATCTCACCTATCTTTGTAACATGAGACGATATTAAGGGATTGAGACCCCTCATATAAAAGTTGAAATTTGTGACGGTTTGACAAGTCATGGTATTACGACGAAATATTGTCGTGATTAATAAAGGAAAAACATCGATTTGTAACGGAAATTGTCGTGGCTAACATCGATTTGTAACGGAAATTGTCACAGTTAATATCGATTTGTGACGGAATTTGTCACGGTTTACATTGAATTGAGTTACCATATACCTTGGTCTTGACCCAATTTAATACTTGGAATTAATTATCGTATATCGATAATAGTCAATCTTCCATCTTATTGTAGAAATATTTGACCGAAACATGAGCCCTGAATTTGACATAAAAAAAATGACAAATTTTATGTCATGAGTTCTGAAAAGAGGGAGAGGCAACGCCTCGAACCCCATATGTCATAAAAGATTGGGCCAATAAATGAAAGAAAAATCATGTTATTGATGTGGTTCTATATCGGTTCATTGCAATGAAAGCAATATTATGGTCAATGTATACAAGAAATATATGGAGTTGAAGCAAGAAACTCACTATATGAAAGAAGAAAGAATATTATTCTCACAGTTACGGATTTAAAAGCAAAAGGTACATTGCGAAAAATATGAAGCGTATGACTTCGGTTTAATAGTCTAAGTGACTACAAATCCGTTTAATGTATACAAGAAATATATGGAGTTGAAGCAAGAAACTCACTATATGAAGAAGAGAGAATATTATTCTCACAGTTACGGATTTAAAAGCAAAAGGTACATTGCGAAAAATATGAAGCGTATGACTTCGGTTTAATAGTCTAAGTGACTACAAATCCGTTTATTTTTTCAAGTTTTGTGAAGGCATACACCTCACAAATTTGATTAAAGTTACTTAGTCGTTATGTTTTCAATTAAATTCATGGTGAAAACCTCGTTATCATTGTTGGCTATATTCAGATTTTGTCTGGCACATGTGGTTCGATTTACATAAGCTATATGTTAATGCAATATATCGCATTATAACTACATGACACTACATTGGACTACAAAAGACAACCAGTTACTATAAAATGACGTTTATAAGGCTGAAATCGCACCAAGTATGGTGCAATGCATAATTTGGCATCATAATTAACCAAGTGTGGCGCAATGCACACTTGGCATATCATGATGGTGCGCAATGCACATCGGTTTTGGATCAAAAGAGAATTTGTAATGTCAAGTGTGGCATATTGCACGCTTATACAATTGCAAAGACATTACAAACAAGAGTAGTCTTCTACACTCTTGAGCGGATTCATAATTGCAAAAAGAAAATTACGTTACGCTAAATGTCATCTAAAATTGGATGTTGAGAAATCTCTTTCTTTCGCTACAAGATCCAATAGTGGGCCGTGGGTGCTCACGACCAATTTTGCCAAGTTTTGGCATGTTCTAAGCCTTGTTTCGTCCATCTATGTAATATTACACGTCATGTAATGCACTCTAAAGGATTCTAATACATTTTTTTCAATCTCCATCGAAATTGCTAACATATTTCGGTTTCTATGTCTTGACATAAGATTGTTGTCTCTACATTCTTGCATATGAATGTGTTGTAGAGAGATTGAGTGCTTAGCTTATTGCAAGGAATAGACAACTATTCATGGATTTGGTGTTTTATAAATCTGTTGTGACTACGATGACTAGATCATCACAAATAATCAGAGCGAATTAATGTTCAAGTTTCAATGCCTAATGGCGTTATGATTCAAGTCACATATGTTATTTATGCATAAGAAAGCAATCGAACCGTGTTATGACTTAATGATATTCACGCCAACGTTTATCACATGGAAACACATTGTGAGAATTGATGAGAATTTCTTATGTATCACTATAATGCGCAACATTCATGAGTCACTAAGATTCGGTTAATTGAATCGGTTATTGTCACCAATGATGAGAATAGAGACATCGACTCATGTAGGCTTTAACATAAATCGTCCGGGACAATTTTGGACGTGTTTTGATGATCCGTATACTAAAGAGAAAAGACGCTCACGGACATCCTTTCTTTTGAGCAAAGTAACCATTGAGATCAAAGATCACCAAAATACAACTTTGTGGAGCTATGAGAAATGCTCACGGCCTATGGATGGCATTAAAGCCATTCGCGTCATCCTCCTATATAATGAAGGCACTACTCATACTTCATAAGCAAATATGATGCAAAAGAACCCCCTATGATCTCATTTTGGCAATGCTCGTTACTTGTTTTGTAAAACTTATTCTTTAACAAAGATTAGGAGCGACACTCTCCTACGCTAAAGACAATGAAATAAAGAGACTAGCATACACAAGATGCTCAGTCATTGTTCACTAAGTAAGACATTAATTGCAATGTCTGTGAGTGATTATACAAGAATGATACATAAGATGTTGGCCTAGATAGCTTTTCATTATTCACTTTGAGGCATAATAATGCTATGGTGATGTTCACAATGGTTTAACTCAAGCCATAACAATTAGATATTATGGGGAACCTTAACAATGATTGAAAAGTTGAAAAAACCTAGAATTTCCGGTTTTTTAGCCTACGGACCAGTCATTGTGAGGACCGGTTCACCAACTTTTAGACTGGTTCTTAAGGTTCTGTTTATGGCCACTGATTCCTAACATCCGAGCCTATCTATTTATAAAATTTGGTGGCATTTGGAGACGTTAAAGGTGGTGAACCGCTCGATATAAGTGTTCACGGATGTTCGGCGACTTCGACAACCGGTTCGACACTTTTTCGGCCGGTTCTGTTGTCGAGGCTGGCGGTTTCCGGATTCTAACTCCCATATCTACCTGCTTACAATATTTGGTAGCGTTTGGAGCTCTGAAAAATAGTGAACCGTTAAAGGAAGCGTAAAACAAAGGTCTGGTCATGCTGGCGATCGGTTCAACTAGTTTCTTTTTAACCAGTCCCGGCCGTGAGGCCAACGGTTTTTTTTTGACTTGTAAGACCAACAACTACGGATTGTAGCAGGGTCATAGTTTTACTTATTCATCTTTACGCACCATCATTCAAATCTTTATGTTACGATTGTAACGGTATGCATATTTGTTAACAGATTGAGTTAAAGTTCTGTAATCTATATCGTCTACATGTTGTATGTGCCAAATTGCGTCTCCACAAGCGCATAATGATGGGTTATTTGATGAATATTGTCTTTGAATAAAACATGAGCTTCCGACTATCGTCCGCTTATATAAGGACCTTGACTGGCGATCTCTTTTATGTCAGTTTGATGAGCCAGTCTTCCCGTTGTTAGGGTGAGATAAGAACAAGAATGTTCAAGTAGAACGACTTAGAATTGTCGTGGTTTGTCCCTACCGTGTCTCATCAAGTTCCCTAAAGTGACGAGATCACATATACATACTGCAAACATGGCTGCAAGGATTGATGTCCGGATAAGGACATGTTGATGTCTGGATAAGAGGACAAGTCGTCACCCATAGATGGTGGCATGGTGACACCACAAATGTGGTAGATGGTGTCGCTAGGCCTCGGCTCCCAAGGTTTAAGGGGAGGCCACTTGGTTCGATAAATACTCGTCAAGGAAGAATGCGAGTTTGACACAACTTGATCTTTTGATCAATGATACTCATTCGTCTGTTAATACTGGATTATGGTCATCATTGGGGGACGCCTCAATGTCAATACCAATCCATATTGAGATCTCTACACTTAGAAATTACACCGGTGTACATGATGACGTGGTTTAATGAGTTTGATATCGAACCATACTTCGTTGAGAAAATATCAACGTTGTAGATTGGCCTGAATGGAAAGATGCGATCCAGTTTAAACAAAGAGATAGTGCTTTGGTCAGGTGATGCCGACACCCCAAGTGTAAACTCTATCAGTAATGTCTTTGTTAGAAAGCGTAGTGAGAAAAAGAGTTTTGACTCACCTTCTGGCACAAGGTCTCTCACAAACGCACTGGAATCGATTACGATGAAATATACTCTCGTAATGGATGTTATTGCACTTCACTACCTTGTCAGTTAGGTAGTTTCCGAAAAACTAAACATGCAGCTTGTGGTCACAATTTATCTCTATTGGGAACTAAGAGATGTACATAAAGATCTTGAATAGATCGGTTTTCACTCAAATCAAGTGGCTCCGGAGCGCGTTTGCAAGGTATTTGCTAAGTATCTACTTGATTAGGGAAGGGATATGAAGAATTATGCATATTTGCGTGTAAATTCTGGATGGATTGTGATGAACTCTTGTTAAACTAAGAGATGTCACTGATCCAAAATTAAGAATGAAAGGATCTTGGGAATACTTGGTCTTGAAAATGAGGACCGTTATTGATGATGCTTATTCATCTGTCGGCTTAAGGCAATGTAAAGGGCGATGAAGTTATGCCTATATGTATCCTTGATCGGTCGAAGTGTTGAGAAGACCTGTTTCATCCATGTGACGAAGAAGTCTTAGGAGAAATCTTATATCTAAGTACGGTAGCACATTCATGTACTTGTTACAATATGCTCAACTCAACATCTCATTCACTATAAACTTGTAAGGCCAAGTTCTCCTTAGTCTTTCAACTCTCTTCCTAGCGGTCGAGCATTTTCGCTCCCTCTTAGATGAGTGTGAAGGAATATCAAGGTAGTGCCCAGATGCGCCCATGCAATACCAATGTAATGGCAGTGATTCATTCTATGAACGGTTTAGGCTTATTCATCCCTACAGAAAGACACATTAAATGCGAAATCAGAATCTACCCAGTTTCGTAGGTCAACTTCCACGGGACCTACAAGATAGCTGACTCGTTGAAAAATGGTGAAATTAGTACCATTAAAAGGTCTATGTGTCTATTTTCTAGGGACACCAACCATTTGATCACACCTATCATATTGAGTGAGTTATGGCTATTTTTTTAAAGTATGACGGATCTGTCCGAGAATCTGCTTTTGTAGAACAGTCAACTTTGACAGAGCTTTGTGATCAGCTCAAGATGAACTAGGTTATGGATCTTATATGGTTGGAAAGCTATAGGCGTCTAGTTTCCAGAAATTTATATGGTTTGTCCATACCTATTGTATCGAAGAAGTTATGACTATTTAAGTACATAAAGGTCATGTCACGCGTGAATTTGATTTTCAACGCAAACTTATGTTTTGAGTTGTTTGGCAACCTTCTCCTTCAAGATCAAAATAATGGTAAGTATAGCAGGTCTGATCTAAGGATAATGTGGCTGGATTTAATGACTAAATTGTTGCCCAAGTCTACTTTTGAAGTATGTGAAGTGCATTGCCTTGCACCGTTTATCTGTACTCCGAGATTGAGTTACCAATCAGGCGGAGTCGTTGTGTAGACATCAGAGGGAGTCTACATGCATCACATGTTATCTTCAATTGTAGTTGGTGCGTTGTGCTCTTTTTCCCTTCGATCAAGTCTTTTGTTTTACCCATGAGGTTTTTGTTTTACTTGGCAAGGTTTTTACCGAGGTAACACCATATCGTATTAGGGACGCAACAAAATGGGGAGTGTTTAAGGAAATTATATTTCCGTCCTTCTGTTATGTGTCTTGTCCTAATACACGTAGGATTAATTAATCCGGTTTCCTTATTAGAATTGATATAACTTCTAGATCCTTCGGGAAACTCTATGTAATGCCTCTAAATAGACAAATCTATTAATGAATGAGTAGACCATTATTCTAGTTATTTTTTCTCCTTCAACACTTTTTATGTTTTATCTTTTCATTAATTACCCTAAATCTAACGGCTTACAATAGATCTAGTGGTTATGCTAGGGCAAGCGTTGTCGACTTCCCGAACACCGTCATCTGTCTGAGTTTCAAGTCTGAACATTTTAAATCTGTAGCACAGAGGATATCTAATTTTCTGAAATGTCATATGTTACGTTGTTCTATATTAATGTTAATTACCACAAATAATCACTATAGTAATTTGACGTCGTTCCAATGCTATAATGATATGTACCCATGCGTGGCCTTGTCTAATATGAACTGTTCCTTGCTTCTAGATATGTTAGACCCCTCATCAACAGACCAGAACTAATACTCATGACAGCTATAGTATTGATCATTACTAATCACAATCTTTTCCGTGATATCAAATAGCATTTGATGCTATGAACCTTGATTAAGACCACACCAAATCTTCCATTAAATGAGAAAAAACACCTCTGACTAGTTTATTGACATCACTTATACAAAGCGTGGCGCAATGGTAAGATGAGTAACACGATTACACAGAAGAGCAAGAAATTTAGTCAAATCAAAGTTGATCGAGGAGTCACCGGTTTAAACCAGATCGAGTACTAGCTTGTTTAAGCAATAACGTGTAGACTCTGAATTTTGGAACCATTTCCATTCAGAGAGATGAATCATATGAACGTGTTTACTTTTTCCTTGAAAATTACAGCATCATCATCATCATCATCAATCATGATCGATCTTCTATCCCTTTCCTTCACTTTCTGGTCAAATTTCTTGTTGCTTCAAATTTCATCTTTTCTAGTTTCTTACCCAAAAACTAGTTTGGGTAAGAAACGATCTGTTGTATAAGAATGTTACAATATTTCAGGATAAATTATTGAGTTAGCATCCCTAGCTAGCTTAGAGTTAATATCATATTGCATCTTCATTATGTTGTGAGTCGATAGGATCAAGGAAGAAAGTGATCGATCTTCTTTTATGTTGTTACGAGGCAATAAAAGAGAAGCAATGTTTAATGATCTTATATTCACTTTATTTTTGCACATATTTGTGCTCATTACATACAAAACTAAGTAGTACTTACCGACAAAGACATTGAACTTACGCAGGATGACATTGCAGCTTATCGATTAACTGCATAAATCTCATGAACAGTAAGATCAAATGAGTTATTTTACTGTACCTGTGAAGGTCATCTGTACGTACTAGGAAGATTAACTCTGTAGGCAAGATTTAGGGTTTTCTTTGCCGGAAGCTACTCCTTTTGCATTCAAACACGATTCGTTTGCTTGTCGACCTCCGCTGTAATTTAGGTTTATGTCCCTCAACTCGATCTTCGTACAAGGTTTGTTTTCGCTACACTTGAAATTAACTGCAGTTTCTGTGTTTGAAGTACCCCAAATGTCAATGTACTTCACATCAGTAATCTGAATCTCCGAAGTTTTCTGCAGTGAATGAAAGAGTAATTTAAGTACTGTAAGTTAAATTTAGAGGCCAAAATCACTCCTCCCGGTTAACTGCAGTATAGAAATGATGAGCAGTTTAATTGCTTACCGGGGCAGTACAACCACTACCAGGGCAATATTGTTGATCAATGACTATGGGGTTATCGACCTTATCCATTTGAATGTGTTGAAATGTAACATTTGAAACACTGCCTGGTTGAGAGGGACTCTTCGTCTTGATTCTAACACCATTCTGAGTACCTACCAAGCTCGAATTCGTTACGCCCAAGCCAGTAATAGATTTACTGGAAATGCTTCCAAGACTGATTCCATGGCCAGGTCCGCAATGAATACGAGTGACGGAATGTTTCTTGAATCAGGAAGGAAAGCTAGGCAGTCATCTCCTGTGGCTATTACTGAATCATGTATTTGGATGTTGCTTGATTCACCGATCTTGATTCCATCGGTGTTGGGGCTGTCGCCCGGAGCAGTTATGTGAATGTTGCTGAATATCACATCACGACATGCGAAACAGTTGATGTGGGTGTTCTTGCTGTTGAGGCTTGTTATGTTCTCGATCTTTGTATTATTGGCAAAGTCGAACTTCAATGACTGAAACCAAGGGAAACACAATCAATTAGCATATATACGTACATCTATATCAAAGTTTTTATAAACACCTATATGAGCTAATTAGAGAATTCTCATACATGCAATTTGATTTCATGTAGATCGAGAATTAATTCTCATACAAATCGTAAATCATAAGACCGTGCTAATTTGATCCAGAAATGTCTTTAGAATGAACTTTGTTGAATTAGACCAAAATAATTAGTATGTGGAGGGAGATTGCAATCTCTAATGCGAGCAAAACTTGTGCAGAGTGATGAACTGCAATTGCACTATATATCTACCTCATTTGTTAGCCTTACGTACTGAACTTCTGCTCCAATGCATGACCTAACTGATTAGGTATATGAAATTACATATTGAACGAGTATATATAGCAACTTACCCCAGGCAGTGCCTTGCATTGCTTGTTTTTGATGCAGTCGTTATAGGGCCAAGCAGAGGCTCCTTGGCCATCCAACGTCCCTCCACCACTTATCACCAAGTTTGCGACGTATCGGAAGAGGATCCAATGGTCGATACCGACCGAGTACTGGTACTCTTTTGAAGCCAATAAGGTTCCCTGGATCTGCACCTCCATTGGCCCCTTGCAAGCAGAGCCTTCTATCATCAAAGGGTTCACTAAATATGTCCCTTTCTGAAATAAGACCACGCCACCTCCATTGTTTTTGCAAGCTTCATTCCATGCAGCAATAAAAGCCTGCAAAAGAAAAATTAACATGTATGCATAAAAATGAAACTTTCATCGTAATCTGTAGTATGAGTTATTAAGATATGAGAATAAATACCTCGCTGTTATCAGTTTTTCCATCTGCAACACCACCATATTGGTTTACATCAAAAGTTTTCATCGGAGCTTGAAGGACCCGAGCAGCTTGAACATTGTTGATGAGTAATACCAACAACAATAACCTAACACATTCGATAACCATGCTCGAGCTCTTTATACACAAAGACATTGTTTATGTTTTGTTTTTCCCCCCTAATTCGATACGCAAGTGTCCGTCAGTGAGTGTTAGAGCTTTATTTATAGGTGTTCTATGTACTGGATATGTATTTTCTGTATTGAATAGAAATCTCAGTTTTTCACCAAATTTAGAAATATTTTGGATGTTCTCTTTATAAATCTTTATCCAATGATTGCAAACTGATTGAGGGAATCTGTAAACATAGTAACTTTAACAAATTTCTTTTTTTTAACCGAAAGCTTCCCCTTGTGGCAGTCATTAGGATATTGTTTTCCATATTAAGAAGAGAAAATCGACCCAATGATATCCAAATTATCTAACTTTCATATCACTTATAGAAACTATCACATTAATTTGTTTACCTCCAAGTTGTGACCCCGACCCAATTTTAATGCACACCGTCTATAATAGTATTAAGTGGCAAAACACGTACATGCCATATTTCAATAGGAAATCTATCATTTCCTACATATCCCTACCTAATCCAAACTCCTCTTTACCTCTCACCGTTTTACCCCCTTCGTTGCCGCTTTATCCTCTTTTATCTCATGTTTTTTGTTATATTAGTGGTAGTTTACCATTTTATAGCCTGCAATTTAGGCAGGCCCGGTTTTGGCCCAGTGCTAGCAATGCGCTGGCATCAGGCCCAGGCTAAATGGGGCATTTTCTATTCATTTGTTATGTATATATATAGGTGTAATTAATATAATAAAAAAATGAAACCATAATTAGAGGGTTCCACGAACTATGAAAAAATCTTATTTTCAGTCTCTTCATCTCTCTCAAACTCTTAATCTTATGATTCTTCTCTCAAATTCAAATACTCATTGCAACAATAAAAAAGCTCGATGGGGATTGATGTTCTCCGGAACCAAATTTTTTTTGTCTGCTCTCTTTATAAATTACTCATGATCTTTAGAAATTTTTCATCCTCTCTCAATTTTACATCTCCTCTCTCACAATCCAGTTTTTAAAGATTGAACATAAAGTTACTATGAATATCACATCTACGAATTCTTCTTTTTGGGTTGAAAAAAGTTGTTTCGAATCTCTTTTTTTTTTTTTCTTTTTCTTTCTGAAATCATGCATCTGAGATATATGAAATTAGTATATGAAATTCATATATGAAATTATGCTTATGAAATTGTTCTTATGTTTTTGCAGAGAAGATTGGAATTTGGTTTTGTGCTTGGGACCTTGGTTTTGATAGAATGAATTTTATGTTTCTAAGACTAATAGTTTAAAACCACTCTGAACTATTTATATAGGTAGAATTTGAAATGTGTAATGACTTGTGAAGCTTTTGCTGAGATCTTAAGTTGTCATTCTATTTAAACTGTTACTGTGAGTATTTAGCTATGCGATGATTTTATAGTTTAACCTTTGCATTTAACTTGGCTATTTTCCTTTAAAAATATCATTTTAACTTTGTTATTTTCTTAGGTACTTCGTGGAGCAAGATAATGCAAATATGTGCTCAAGTGATGCAAGTAAGGCTTCCAATACGAAGTAGAGATGTCAAGGATGGAGTTTGATCACTCACATGGTCAAAAATATCAAGGAGAGGCAATGGAACCACTTCACCAAAACAGAAGTTGCAAACACAAAAAGCTGAAAACTGGTTTCTACTTATTTTCTCCGGTTTTCAAGGCTTATTTCCATGCGGTTCCGAGAATGTTTTCACCAAGATGACTGCCCATATTTGTAGAGGAGAATTTGCAAGAATCATCCAAATCGGTGATGGCATCTAGGATTTATGAAGTGTCGATGTTGGACAGAAAATTAGCAGTTCCAGAAAGCTGTGCAGCAGTCAAGTTCGACGCTGTGTTTGGGCTGGATTCTGAGAAGCTTTCTTGGGGGTTTTTGCACGATTTTAAAGAGTGACATCATTAATATAATTTGCCCAAAAGTCAAGCCTAGATTATATGTGGAAGACATTCAAAAGATAGCCCAAACATTGATTCTAGTCAAAAAAGGAATCATAGTCTGAAAAGGAAGCTTTGAAGACTTGGAGACTACTTAAGGCAAAACCCTAATACCAGAACAACTGGAAGCCGTCATACGACAAGAGAGCCTTCACATTGCTGCATCGCACAAGAATCCATCAAGGGGAAGTCGCCAAGATCATCGTCATTCCTTGATATTTTTGACCATGTGAGTGATCAAACTCCATCCTTGACATCTCTACTTCGTATTGGAAGCCTTGCTTGCATCACTTGAGCACATATTTGAATTATCTTGCTCCACGAAGTACCTAAGAAAATAACAAAGTTAAAACGATCTCTTTAAAGAAAAATAGCCAAGTTAAATGCAAATGTTAAACTATAAAATCGTCGCATTTTATGCTCCTATCACTATGCAAATGAGTGCATATGGCATTTTAATAAACGTTTCAGAATATCTGCATTTGAGTAAATGAAGCATTCTCATAAGCAACTATTTATCTGTGTTTACTGTAATTTTTGTATTTCTTTTCTTTTTGGGGGTAATAGTTTTATGTCCTTCTATTATACCATGTTTTAGCATATCAATAAAAAATTTCAAACATGCGGATGAGCCTCATGACATTGCACTTGATTAGGTTTGGAACCCTGAAAAATTAGTATTTTTTGAATATTTTTTTTTCAAAAAAAAAATTATAAAAGGGGGCACATTTTTTCCCCCGCACCGGGCCTTTGATCCTTCAAGACCGGCCCTGAACCTCTATATGTATAAATTGTGGAAAAATCTTTTCTCGTTTTCTTATAATAATTATCAATATAACCTTTACAAGCATTTATATGAAATCGACCTATTAGTCCAAGTATTAAGACTACTACAAGAATGAGCGAGATTAGCCATAGCATCAGTAGTGAAGTTGACTTCTCTAAACACATGTCTAAGAGAAATTACATCAAAAAAGGAAGAAAAAGTTCTTAATTATATCATGGATCGATATTTTTACGAAGTCTCCAAGGGGAATAAGTAACACCAATATTAACAACATCATCAATGATCAACTTGGACTCTCCCCTCAACTTCTGATATCTTGAAACCCTACTATTAGGCAAAAAGAATACCATCTCTTAAATTCAAAGCTTCTACAGTGGTACCATCATTTCTAGAGGCAGCAAGAAGTGGTTTACTAGTTCAGTCCCTTATAGAGTTAAAATGAAACCACTCACAACTGAAGAATAGCAAACAAATCCGTGAAAGTTATGTTAGAACAAATTAGTGGGTCTGGATCATGAGAGAGTTTATGTTTCTAAGGCACGTTATAGCAACGCTTTCCTTAAGACACTATTTGCCCCACTATCAAGTGTGCAAAGGGTAGGGGTGGGCATAAAAAACCTAAATCCCGGTCCCGTCCCGTCCCGTCCCGTAGAGAAACAACGGGACGGGACGCGGGACTGAAAAGTTGAGACCCGTCAGGCCCGTCCCGTCCCGTGTAAAATATAGAGTAATCTCAGCCATTGAATTTTTTAGATGTTTTGATCTCAACCTTTCATTTTTAACCCTAATACCAACTCTATGTCACTCTTTCACTCTCTCAGTCTCTCACCTCTTTCACTCTCTTCAGTCTCTTGTAGTCACGCGGAACCCAAGTACCCAACTCTCACCTATTTCACTCTCTTCAGTCTCTTCCTCCTCACTCTCTCAGTCTCTCTTTCGAACTCCTCCAACGCCCACTTCCTCCTCCACCGCCCGCTTCCTCCGCCACCGCATCTCACCGCCCGATTCCTCCTCCTCCGCTACCTCCTCGGCACCCGCTTCCTCCGTATCTCACCGCCCGATTCCTCCTCCGCCTCGGCATCTCACCGCCCAATTCCTCCTCGGCGCCCGCTTCCTCCTCCACTTCCTCCTCACGAACTACAACCGGCTACGAGGCAACCCCAATCTTCCAAACGAAGCAGCAGCAACAAGCACCGCGCCTCCTCCTCCCCCTCCTCCTCCTCCGCCGCTTCCTCCGTCAGGCAAGATTATTTTCACTCTCACTCTCTCTCTCTCTCTCTCTCTCTCATGCTTTTAAGCTTCATAGTGTACAAACTCATGGCTAAATCTGAATATATTAGTTGATAAAGATCACTCACCTGTGATTAGATTAAGGTTATTAGTAGTCAAGAACTTTAAGGTTTCTATCTGTTTGCTACTCTGGGTTTGTTTTCTGTACAACTCAAAGAAAATTTTAGATAAAAAGTCTTTGCTTGCAGTATTGTCGGTTAGGGAAGACGTGGTATGTAATGGCTGGATGAATGTTATAGATTGAAGAATGTATAGAAGGTATTATGTTAGGGTATTCTGCAACTCTACTCCTATGAATGTTGATTATGCTATGTCTATTCTCCTTATGAATGTCATATTATGGATTGATACTTGAAAGCATGATTGTGATTTGTGAATGGCTGAACGCAGAGGGAATTAGGTAATATTGGGGCGGGATGGCGGGATTAGGCCCATCCCGTCCCGGTCCCGTTTGGGACGAGACTTGCGTGGGATCAAGTCTTAAAAACGTAAGGCCTGTCCCGATCCCGTCCCGTGTGCAATGTCCGGGACGGGCCGTGGGATGACCATAATCCCGTCCCGTCCCGTCCCATGCCCAGCCCTAGCAAAGGGGATTTATCAAAAATGTCTTTGGGTACAATGAAGCCCAACACAATGATGTTATTGATCTTCATATGGCACCCAAGAAAACCAACCTAAACACTCAAAAGAAGGTCTACAAGATGACTCAAGGTTACTATAAACTAATTGTGCACTGTTAGTTTCTAATAGTTTTATTTGTATGAAAACATGTGATAAGCATGTTTCAAATAGAGCTGCATGTGTTTCCTAATTGTGCTAAAGCATTGCCTGACAAAGGCCTTGCCCATTCTTGTTGAATGATTTTCAAACAGTCCTCTACACCAAACCAATTCTGATCAAATCTAAAGAGTTTTTTACTACGTCTTTATGGTGTTCTATCATTCCTCAACTCAATCAATAGCGGACAATGATCTGACTCCGAAAGTGGAAGTGTGATAACTCGGCTACATGGGAACATTTCTTTCCAAGCTTGGGATTGAAAACCACGATCTAATCTTTCTTTGGTATAAAGGCCATACCAAGTGAACTTACTACCCACATACTCCATGTCTGTGAGATCAAAATAGATCATCGCTCTTCTAAACTTTATCATTGCTATCAGAGCTCTAGGATTGTCTACCGATTTATCTCTTATCCATATCACTTCATTGAAATCTCCTCTCATGATCCATGGTAGGGCATATTGTTGATCATCGGGTGACCGTATTAGATTCCAAATGCGACCGTGTCTACCCTTAGACGCAATGTCAAATCCTTGTGAAATGCCATAAACTCAACCCATGTTTGCCTACAATGGTGTCGATATGATTTGCTGAACTGAAACTGATCTCTACATGTGTTTCATCATTCCACATGATGGCGACATCTCGAGAATTCGATGAATGAGGAACACAAAAAGAGTCTGTGAATCTCTTTGTGTGACGTTATCAGTCGTGGTTTTTTTTTTTTTGTTAGGGTTCTGAGAGGAAGATGATACTTGGTTTCTTGGCCTGCACTAGTCACTAGAGCTCTCTGGGTCTCAGTATTCACAATACCTCGACAGTTCCATATACGACAATGTTACCGTGAAGCATCGTTTTAGGGTTTGAACTCGCCGGAATCGACGAGGTGATGGTAGGGCGGACGGCTTTACCTCAATTATTACTACTTGAAATGTCAACCAAATCATATGCATTTTTAATATAATTAAATTCAGTTTACCCCATGAGGTTTGAGAGTAACTTCATGTTAATCCCTATGCTTTCAATTTCATCAGTTTACCCCTCAAACTTTTGAATTTTTCTCAATCGTGACTAATGTCCTATCTTCTGTCCAAATCAGACGTTAATTGTTGACGTGGACACAATCTCATGAGTTAAATTACGTTTGTATCCAAACCTTAGAAAATTTTCAACTTAGTTAGGGATAAAAATGAAGGATTTTTTATTTTTTTTTCACTAGTTTTTTTTGTCAAATGACAATTTTAACCTTAACAGTGAGACCCGTATCTAGAATTAACGATCAATTCAAACAGAATATGAGAATTTGGTCACGGCAGACAAAAATTGAAGAGTTCAGGGGTAAACTGATGAAATTAAAAGTGTAAGGATTAACATGATGTCACCCCCAAACTATAAGGGGATAAACTGAATTTAATTCTTTTTATTATGTATGAGCTTGGTTATTATACCTGCCCAAAACACTTTTTACTTACAAAACAATTGACAAACATTCAAAATATTTTTTGGTCTTTACAACACTTTTAAAAACAGTTTACCAAACACTTATATGATTTTCCTCACAGCATATCCAAAAGTTATTCTAGTCACACCCCATATTCAAAAGCAATTTTACTCACAGCATAACTGCGTCAAATTGGGCTGCCCTAGTATCTTCTATTCTAGTGGTAGGGAGCTAAGGTTATATGTAAGGGGTTCAAGGTTTAACCCCTAGCTGTGCCCCTTACCAAATATAATTTGGTTTGGTAAAAGTTGTGTATGTATTCGTATAAGGTCGGTGTACTATATCGACGGTCGGCTCAACTACGGTATGCAGATGTCCATACCGTAGGCTGCTTTGGTACAACTCAATGGAGCTGAATCTTCAGTCCAAATTGATTTGGTTGTTTTGGCCCAAAATTCCAACCGTTAAATCTGTGCCAGTTACTTGTAATATTCATAAAACAAAAAAGTCGTTTTTCGTTAATTTACCAAACTCTATAAAATATAAAAATTTTAGATAAGAGCTATTTATAAAAAAAACAAAGTAATACCTAAACACGGTTTTAGTCTCGGTTAATGCACTTAATGCGCTTTGTTATATTCTGGTTGTTACTAGATTAATCGCAAGGCAGGCCATGGGATGTACCACTTGTGCGGCTGCACAAGGCCCCTAATCTGACAAGCCCAATTTAGGATTGCGTTTACATTTTAAATATGTTTTAAAAGCATTATGATAGATAATAATTCTTGGTCTACTTGGTCTACAAGCAATTTACTTAGTTCTTTTGCAAACAAGGTCTTAGGTTCAAACGTGATTTTTTATTTTAGTAAGTAGCAAGACCTCACTGCTCTTTACTCTCCTAGATGCAAACATGAAATACCAACTTGCACATGAGAATTCAGCAGCTTTGTGCAAAACTTAAAATAGAAACGCATGTAGTACTAATAATTCTCATATACTAAATAAAGCTGAGAAATTTAGAAAACTAACCAAGTTTGGGCTGTCAAAATGATTTTTAACTTTACTTTTCTATCTAGTTGAAAAATGACCATTTCATGAGGCAAGAAGTCTTTTGTACCCTTATCATATCACTTTAACAAAAACATGAAAACTTGGATGTACTCTCTGTTCTCCAAACAACTCCAAGCCGTGAGTTTTAAGCACTCTTGGCGCAATATTGAAGGTGCCACATTGCTCATACACAAAACCAGTGTTACGTCCACAAATTCGATGGCTTCACCACCAAAGAAAGGCTTCTCTCCAAGCTCCACTAACCACTTCTAGCCACTTAATACAGTCTATGGATTCCTTCTTCATCAGTTTATTGGCTCTTGATCTTCTCCCTTCATTGTCCATGTCTTCCTATATTATATATCTGCATTTCCAATTGCCAAAAGTTTCTAAACATTTAAGTTCTTGAATATTTGGTAATCAAATACTCTTTAGCTATAGTATATGTGGTAAGTTCAAGACCTCTGTTCATATATATAGTTATGTTGCACGAGTACGGGTACGGGACACGGATACGGGTACGACAGGACACGAGACATGGCATTTTTAACTATGTAGTGGTTTTGGATACGTTTTATAAAATATTTTTTAATATATATATATATACATATATATCGTTCTCCCGTTTTATAATTCTCCACCTCCGACATAATCATGCTCTATTTTTTTTTTTCCTCACTTTTGTTTTTACTCTCACTTTCCCTCTTCCTTTTTCTTTTCCCTCTCCTCCCTCCTCTCCTCCCCCGACCCCCCCCCCCCCCCCCTCCCCTTCCTCTCTCCCTCTTTTCTTCTTTTTCTTCTTCTCCTTCCTTTCTTTATTCTTCTTCCTTCTGCTTCTCTTCCCTCTTTTCCTCTCCTCCCCCGAGCCCCCCTTTCCTCTCTCCCTCTTTTCTTCTTTTTCTTCTTCTCCTTCCTTTTTTATTCTTCTTCCTTATGCTTCAATTACAATGACAATTATACCCCCAAAACGTATCTAAAAGTATTCTGACCGTATCCACAGAATTGACTATGTGCTACATACTTGGATACATTTTTTCAGCCTTGGATACGTATCCAGAGCGTATCCGGCCTGTACCCGTATCCGACACGGGTACGATACAGGCACGGCAGCATCTAGACGTATCCGTGCAACATAATTATATACCAACAGATTTGTGGTAATCATACTATTAACGAATAAGTACAAAGAACCCATTTCAAATCAAACAGATTTGAATCACGACAAACATATTCTACACCAAAATTAGTCAGCCCAAAACCTGGCCTGGGATTCATCATTTGAGGTAAGGATCATAGGGCAAGAATGGCTTACTATTCCAAACCTCGTCAGTGTACTGAAGAGCAAAGACAAGATTGCAGACTGTTTTGCCATTGTGAATGAAAACAAGGATCTTCTTGTGAACTGGGTTGGACTGGAACAACAATAGGTTCTTGTTCCTTAGGTCCTCGTCCTTAGAACTTGTACTTGAGCTTTTCTCGGCCTTGCTGTTTCTTTTCTCAGAAATTTTCGTGTTTTTGTTGAAGTGATCTGATAAGGGTACAAATGACTTCTTGCCTTATAAAATGGTCATTTTCAACTAAATAGAAAAGTAAGGTTAAAAATCATTTTGACAGCTCAAACTTGTTAGTTTTCTAAATTTCTCAATAAAGCTTCATTCAGTAGAGCTTCATTTTAACTTTCACACAAGACCACTGGATTCTCATGTCCGATCCTGATTAATCGAGACTTAAATGTTGAATGGATGATACTACATCACAAGACGGATCCATGTGGTGAGTTGTCTAGGCTGTAGCCTAATATAACAAGAAATTTATCAAGTATATAATAAACAAGTACCCAATGGTTAACATAGCAACTGTGGTTTAGTAGGCAATTTGTCCATCCTTTTTTTCTCCTTGTTAAAGGTTTGACTGCTCTTACAAGCATATTCTGTTTTTCCCACATTTTCTTCTTCTTTTATTCTTTGGTAAAATACTTCTTCTTTTATTCCTCTCTGCTTTTGTTAAGCTACATTACCTTGCATGTTTTTTCTTCCTTCCCACTTTCTTCACCTTCCTTCTTAGGTTAAAATATTTTCTTCATTGTTGATCAATATTCCACTTTTCTTTTAGCATTTAATTGAAAAGAAATTTTAAAATGTTATCTCTTATAGTTCTACACTTTCGTTAGTGTGTCTTTAAAATAAATTTCTTTTGACGAGTCTCCCATAAGATTCCGAACCTTAAAATATGAAAAGATATGTACCAAGAAATTCTGACTTTTTTTTTTGCACTTCTAATTAGCCTAGATAAGTTTCGGAATTTGGATCCATCGATCACTGGTCCTTATCCCATATAAAATAGCCTATATCACTTCTAATTAGCCTAGACGGATTTTCAGAATTTAGATACATCTATCACTGGTACTTATCTCATATAAAATATATGCTTTGCATGTCACTCTAGCAATAAAAACGTATGTATTACAATGTTTTTCTAATCAGTTGTTTATTTGATATGCCACAACAAGTATATCGTCACGATCTTTCGCTAACAAACGAAAGACTTATGTGCCATTAAAATAGACGGTGTTTGACACATGTAATTCATCGTTCTATCTTTGAGCATTGTGATTTGTGAATGACATTGATCAGTGCTTAAAGAATATAAAAATAAAGACAAAAATATCAATCTCTTATGCAATTTTGTTTTCTTTTGGCATGAGATGAGAGAGAGTGAGTCCCGTGTTGAGAAGACTAGAAATTGTTGGTAAAAAAGACGGTGCTTGACACATCTAATTCATCGTTTTATCTTTGAGTATTATGATTTGTAAATGACATTCATCGGTGCATAAAGAATATAAAAATAAAGACAAAAATATCAATGTCTTATGTAATTTTGTTTTCTTTTAGCAAATGAGAAAGAGAGCGTGAGTCTCATGTTGAGAAGACTAAAAATTATGTATTAAACAGACGCCATATATGAGAGGCAAAAAAGAAAGAGATAAAAGTGAGAGAGCGACGATAGAGTCGTAGATACAACCAAACAGTTGACACCCACACACACCGCGTTGGACAACAGCAAGAGCGAGTCCACCACACTTTCTCATAATCGCGCGCGTACCCTTAACTGCTGCGCTGCCAGTCACCTCTCTGCTGTCTTCGTTTTTTTGGTCTTAGCGACTCCCCCTCCCCCCTCTTCGTTTCTCACTTTGCTCTCCCGTGAAGAAACCTCGATCCCGTTTCTCTCTCTAAATCCCCTCCGCTCTCCAAAACCCATGTCGTTCTCTGCATTCCAAGATTTCGAGAGAAAGTAATTCATATTCATGAGTGCATGGTGTTGATTTTGATAAGAGGTGTGCAGTTTCTGGGTTTGCGTAGTTTTCACGCTTTCTTTATTGGGTTTCGATTCATTTTTGATTTCATTTTTGTCAACTCAAAGTGTTTCAGAATGAAAGCGCACGCAACGATTTACTACTCTTTGACATTACTCAATTACTGATTACTGGTGTGGGTGTGTGTACTTCTTGGTCTTTGGCCACTTCTTCCGTTTTCTGTATTTGGGTTTGGTTTTCGTAATTCTTATGTTGCTGGGTTTTGTTTCTGTTCATGATTTATGTTTGGTATGTCCCATGTGTTGTGTGTTTACTGTTTCATTGTATTTGGAACCTCTGTGTGTATATTCATCGAATTTCTGATTGAGTTTTCAGTATTGCATTGATTTGCATGTTTATAGCAACAATTTTCAAAGAAAGAAATACATCAGAACTTGATTTTGTTTGCAAACAAATAAAGTCTATGTATTTTCATTTCTGGGAAGTTTTTGATCTTGTGTTCCCTATGTTTTGGTGCAATTCATAGTCCTAATGTTGGTTTGGCATCTTGGATTGATGTTTCGTGATTTTAGATGAATGCGCTCCCTAATCTGGCATCATTTGTTGATCTATATTTAGGAGCAGAGTAGGACAACCGCTTTGCAGATTTGATGTGATTGGAGTTGGGTACTGACAGTGGTTCTGAAAGTACCCGTGCTGGGTTATGTTCTTTAGTTGCGGAATTTTTAGGAGGAGTTAAACAGGTGTAGTAGGTTTCATCTCCGCTTGGCAATTGGCGGAGATGTCGAGTTATACAGGGGTTCTCATTTCTGATCAGTTGCTTCAAAGCCAGTTCACGCAGGTTGAGCTTCGCAGTTTGCATTCCAAAGTACGTATATTCTGTTCCTTGATCATTTATTGTTTAAGTAGGAGTTTATTTGGCTGTTGTTATCGTATGATATTAGAGGATGTTGTGTGATTTTGGCTCCTCTGCTGTTGTTTCGGTCAGTTTACTTCAGTGAAGAATCAGAATGGCATAGTCACTGCTGGAGATTTGCCAGCTTTAATGGTGACATCAAAGGCATTTAAAGAAACGCATACTGAGGAGGAGATTAGGAACATCTTAAGTGGGTTGGGTTCTAATTTGAGTGCTGAAATTGACTTTGAATCCTTCCTTAAGGTGAGTCATTTTTTGTTCTCTAATTCTAAAACATGCGGGCAAACACACAATTTTTTTTTGTTTTTTTTATTGTTCTGGAATCTGGAGTATGTGACATTTTATGTCATTTGCTTTCATGTAAAATTGTGTTGCTTTATAGGAGATACCATGTTAATTAGTTGCATCAAATACACAGGCATACTTGAATTTGCAAGGTCAAACAACAGCAAAATCTGGTGGTGCAAAAAACTCTTGGTCATTCTTGAAGGCTTCCACAACTACTCTACTTCACACCATCAGTGAATCAGAGAAAGCATCTTATGTTGCTCACATAAACAGTTATCTCGGGGATGACCCATTTCTACAGCAGTTTCTCCCGTTGGACCCAGCTACAAATGATCTATTCAATCTTGCAAAAGATGGAGTTCTCTTATGGTATACAAATTTGGCTTACTTGATTATTATCTACATATTTATCTCAGATAAAGGTTTCATTTTGTCTTGCGTTATTCATGTAATGGTTTAATTGCAGTAAGCTTATAAATGTTGCTGTGCCCGGGACAATAGATGAAAGAGCAATTAACACCAAACGAGTACTCAACCCCTGGGAGAGGAATGAAAACCATACTCTTTGCCTCAACTCTGCCAAGGCTATTGGCTGCACGGTGGTTAATATTGGCACACAAGACCTGGTTGAAGGAAGAGTATGTTTTTTTTTTTTTTTTTTTTTTTAATAATAGTTTGATATGATATATTTGAAGTTTTAGAATTTACAGTCTGGTTGTTTTTTTGCAGCCTCATCTGGTATTGGGATTGATTTCACAAATAATAAAGGTAAGCAACTGAAGTTTTGGCACATGCTCTAGTGTATTGATGGAGAAACAGTACTTGCTATAGTAATCAGCTATTTCCTCCCCCTTTGTTCTTGCACGAATTTAATATGGCAATTTCAGATCCAACTGTTGGCAGATCTGAACCTTAAGAAGACTCCTCAGCTTGTGGAATTGGTAGATGATAGCAAGGTAATGTGTTTGAGCATCTCTTCTTTTCTGTTTTTGTACCTATTAGTCCATAGTATGTTGCTCTATTTATAAATGTGTATATGTGTGTGTTTGTGTGTGTATTATTAATTAACCTTTTTGGAAGGACATTGAAGTTATGTTCTGGTATCTCACAGGATGTTGAAGAGCTTTTGAGTTTACCACCTGAGAAGGTCTTGTTGAAATGGATGAATTTCCATCTCCAGAAAGCAGGCTACAAGAAGGCAGTTGCGAACTTCTCTTCTGATCTGAAGGTATTTATCGTCATCCATTCTGCATATTCTAGGAGCATGTAAGTCGCAGACTGACTATGACTTCCAGGGCATACGTAGTGGTAGGATATATCAGTGAGTCATGTATGGATATCTATATATGGATCATGCTAGATTATCTGTATTAGCATGTCTAAAACTGAATTTATGGTGCAAAGTTCTGTTCTGGGACAAAGCATGACACCATATAAGCACCTGAAAACTTGTGATTTAATAGACATACAGAACACATGAGAGGACTAGTGCTGAATTAAATGGGAACATGGTTCCAGTTTATCTACTCTTAATGAATCTATATACTCTTGTGTAGTATGCACCTTCCACTTCCTTCAGTCCAACGGTAAGCTGTAGTTCTCTACTGGATACTGCAGCAGCTTTATGGTATGTTATAAATATTATCGAATATAATTGTATAAACTTATTAAATTTTTCTTGTTTGTAATTTATGCACAGGATGGAGAGGCTTATGCCTACCTACTTAATGTCCTTGCTCCAGAACACTGCAATCCAGCCACATTGGATGCCAAACCTGACGAAAGAGCAAAGTTGGTTCTTGATCATGCTGAGAGAATGAACTGCAAAAGATATTTATCCCCAAAAGACATTCTTGAGGGTTCTTCAAACTTAAATCTGGCATTTGTGGCACAGATCTTCCACGAAAGGTCCACAGTAACTATCATTCCCTTTTTTTTTTTTTTCTTTTTTTTTTTGAAAGACAGTTCTTTTGTTTTAGAAGGTAACTTTGTGCTTTCTTTGTTTTGGGAAACATATATCATCTGGGACAAAGTTAAGAAGTATTGGAGTAATCTTAAGCATACTAGTTAATTCTGCATATGATAAATTGTCAACAGAATTTGTCAAACCATTTCTCTGTAGTAGTTAGCAGTCATCATTTAGGACTTGAGATCTTGTTAGGTTGTGTCAATTGAGACCATGAGACTAGACTCTCTGACAGGGGAGCAATTAATTGACATTGGAATATTGAGATAACAACTGTGTTATGTGTGTACTTGTATCAAATTGGCTATTTTTCTCAACTAAATTGTTGATTAAGAGTACACCTTGTACAGGAATGGCCTCACTACAGACAACAAAAAAATATCTTTTGCAGAGATGATGACAGATGATGTTCAAACATCACGAGAAGAGAGATGCTTCAGGCTGTGGATCAACAGTCTAGGCATTGCGACTTATGTTAATAATGTATTTGAGGATGTGAGAAATGGGTGAGTGCTCCACATTTAAGTCAGAACAGTGGCAATACCTATATTTGAATTTCTTATCAAGTTATGTATTCAAGAAGAAAATATTCTATAAATGGGTGAGTATTGTATTCAAGTTGCTAATAATATATGAAGTTGAGTGATAATTCAAGAAGCATAGATGCCGTTGCCAAGTTTCTTAAGTTGTGGACACATATAATGATGGCCTGAACTAAATGACATTTCGGTTCCTAATTGTAACATTTGCATATATTGAATGCAGATGGATTCTCTTAGAGGTGCTTGATAAGGTTTCTCCAGGATCAGTTAACTGGAAGCAAGCATCAAGGCCACCAATCAAGATGCCATTTAGGAAAGTAGAGAATTGCAATCAGGTTGTAAGGATTGGGAAGCAGCTCAAATTGTCTCTGGTGAATGTAGCTGGAAATGATTTTGTGCAGGGAAATAAGAAGCTCATACTCGGTAATGTTCTACATTTATCAATTTGTGTACCAACCAATACAATCTGCATTACTTTCGAGTTTAACATCTAGACCGATTTATTTTGTACCCTGCCTGATGATGTGAATCACTCTGTTAATGCCTTTCCCTTTACAGGCTTCAATAGCTTTTATTTATATCAAATTTCAGCTTCATTTTTTTTTGAAGACATGTTTACGCGCTGATATAGCCATTGATGAGTCGCATAATCTGGGTTAACAAGTTTATTTCTTCATCTGACCTAACTTTAAAGCTTCTTCTTCTTTCACTTCTCAAAAATTTTCTGCAATTGTTTGATACTCCCAAAATAATGAAACATGGTTTTGTTTCTTTATGTGAACAGGAGTTTCCAAGTGTTGGTTGTTTTTGTGTTGCTATTTCTTGGTTGCTTGAGAATTAAATGCTAATATTGTGTTTTTCTCTGTTTCAGCTTTTCTATGGCAGTTGATGAGGTTTAATATGCTTCAACTCTTGAAGAATCTAAGATCTCACTCTCGAGGAAAGGAGATGACAGATGCAGATATTTTAAAGTGGGCTAACAACAAAGTTAATAGCACCGGCCGAACTTCTCGAATGGAGAGTTTTAAGGTTCAAATAGACCAAAGCATCTGCATTTTGAGTTGAGTTATGGTTGAGATCAAATTTCATAGATGATAACTTTTGGTTCTGAAACTTTTGATTTATCCAGGATAAGAGCCTGTCGAATGGGATTTTCTTCCTTGAGCTTCTCAGTGCTGTGGAGCCTAGGGTTGTCAATTGGAACCTTGTTACCAAGGGTGAAAGTGGTAAGATTTTTTGCAGGATTATTGTTTTCAATTGACAAAGAACTCGATTTGGACAAAAGTACTGATCAGATAAGTCTGCTTTTCTTTTGTGAAATGATAGCTGATGAAAAGAAGTTAAATGCTACATACATAGTCAGTGTTGCGCGAAAGCTTGGTTGTTCCATTTTCTTGTTGCCTGAGGACATCATGGAGGTAAAAAGAAAACCTTTCAAATCTTTTTTTTTGGTCGAACTTTCAAATCTAATTGTTTGGTTTGTTCGTTCATCTCATTTAATTCTAGGAGCCTGAAGGAGTAACATTTCCCAATCTTTTCTATTTATGAGTTATATAGTCAGACAATTTGTGGGAAAGATCAAAATTGCACTTGCATATGAGTTCTGACTTTCTTGAATAGCAAAGAGTCATCTATGTGAATCGTGGCCAAAGGATCAATTGTTTATTTATTTGTTATAGACACACAGAGTTGTCGACATATAATTTTGGTTCATATGACGTGTGATCTTATGGCAGGTGAATCAGAAGATGCTTCTGACCCTAACAGCCAGCATTATGTTTTGGAGCCTGCAACAACCAGTTGATGGCTCGGAAGCATCTCCATCGCCTGCGGATGTATCACCTGCAACATCAATCAGCAGCGAGGATGAAGGCTCTACTTCCCTTGGTGGTGAAATTTCAAACTTGAGTATTGATGAAACTGCTTCTGAAGTCTCCTCACAGCTGGACAATGAGGTCAATTCTTTTGGAGATGGGAGCAGGGGGGAAGAGACTGGTTGCATAGCTGTTAAGTAGGTTCAAGTAAAGTCTATAATTACAGCTCCATATAAATATGGTTGCAAACATATGTAGGATCATAGAATGAAATGAGAAGAGAGGAACATTGTAGAGAGACGGTTCTTTTTTACCATACCCGTGTCAATGAAAGGTGACTTGAATTGCCTGTAAACAACTAGCTAGGGAAAGAAGGGTACATTGCAGTGCGGGAGCTGAAATGTAAAGTACATGAAAATAGAATTGCTCTGAAGAGCTTAAATTAGGAAAGGTAGAGTCTATAACTATAAATTATAATCTTTGTTATTGAAAACTAGTAGAATTTTATTTGATTTTTTTATTTTTTATGTTAAAGACGAACAACTAACTTTTCTTCTATTTTGAAAGTCGGTCAAAACCTCTGTTTAATTGCTTTAATTTTAGCGCTAATTACATATAAGTTCACCTTGAGACGTCTTCTCTCATATAGGTCTAACCAAATATTTTTACCCACATAAGTTCACCCAAGTCTAAATAGAGTTTGGCTTCTCTACTTGGATTTATGTTACTTGGATTTGTTTGGATAACTTTTAACCAATGGATTGAATACAACTTAAGACCACTAGTCCACCATGTCATCCTTATGTCATCCTTACTAATGGTTATAAGACATCTAAGTAAATCCAATTAAGCAACTTAAATCCAAGCAAAGAATCCGGATCCTATATTAGGTATTGAACTTCAACAAAATCACAAACTATCATCTAACCAAAAAATTAGATTTTCTTTCTTATATTTACAAAAATATAATGTAAAAAGTCAAGAACCACAAATGGTCTCTAGCTGACCTCCGGTGAGGTCTTCGGCCGACCTCCGGCGAACTTTACGGCCTGACTCCGGTGATTTTTCGACCGACCATCAGTGAGGATTCTAGCGACCACAAAACCTACTACCACTGACAACAAAAGATACTATCGCCGGTAAAGAAAGCTACCCCACTGGCAACAAAAGATACTATCGATAGCAAAAAAAACTACTGCCACCAGCAAAGAAAGACATTACCGATAGCAACAAAAGCTACTACCGATAGCACAAAAGCTACTACCGATAGCAACAAAAGCTACTACCGATAGCAAAAAGCTACTACCACCAGCAAAGAAAGCTACCACCACTAACAACAAAAGATATTACTGCTAGCAATAAAAACTACTACCATCAGCAAAAAAAGCTACTACCACTGACAACGAAAAATATTACCGTCAGCAACAAAAGCCAATACTGCCAGCAACAAAAGATACTACCGCCGGTAAAGAAAGCTAATACCACTGACAACAAAAGATACTACCGATAGCAAAAAAAAGCTACTACCACCAGCAAAGAAAGGTACTACCGATAGTAACAAAAGATACTACCGATAGCAACAAAAGCTAATACCACCAACAAAGAAAGCTACCACCACTAACAAAAAAAGATACTACCGCTAACAACAAAAGATATTTCCGCTAGCAACAAAATCTACTACCACCAGTAAAAAAAGCTACTACCACTGACAACGAAAAATGTTACTGTCAGCAACAAAAGATACTACTGCCAGCAACCAAAACTACTACTGCCACCAACAAAAGATACTATCACCACCAACAAAAGATACTATCGCCATTAAAAAAAGCTACTACCATCAGCAACAAAATCTACTCATATGAGACTGAAAAAGATACTAGCATAAAAGCTGAAAATGCTTCAATTTTATATACAAAATATTATCATTGAAGTAGCTCACACCTCATTTCCTTCCCCGAGATTGAGCATAGAGTGATGCGATCTGAACATCGACATCATCGGAGTCGATCATTCTGATGACGAGCGGCGAAACGAGCATCACAAGCGTCTCCAGAGGTCGTCTCCCGAACTCTCAAATCACCGTTTTGTAGCCAAAGGTCGACGAGTGTCATGCAGTCAAGGACCAGGAGTCTCCGTCCAGATATTAACATCAGCGATCTTCTTCGATTGGAGAAATCTAAGGCGGCATGTTCGGAGCAGCGTCGTCGAAGCGATGTCGTCGGTGATCGAAGAATGGAGAGAGAGAGAGAGAGAGAGAGAGAGAGAGAGAGAGAGAGAGAGAGAGAGAGAGAGAGAGAGAGAGATGTTTCAGGAAAAGAAATAAAATGATGAATCTGGACCATAAACATGGCCGACCCTGTGTTAGTCGAGGCCCTAGATGTAAAAGTTAAAAATTAGTTTTCATGAAAAATTTTATTAACCAATTAATTGAAAATTCAAGAGTCAAACATTCATAATGAAAGGAAGTTAATCATTTTTATGTTAACAAGTTAATTGAATGTCAAATTGAACTCACAAAAATGGAAAGAAGTATATACAATTGGAGATAAAATCTGATAATTAATGTATATTTTTTATTTATAATAAAAAACAGCTAAAAAACAAACCAATTAATGAATTTTAATAAAAATATTTATGAAAATTTCAAATCTAGAGGCCCCTATAATTGTGGGAGGCCCTAGACACCAGCCTAGTTGGTCTTGCCTCAAAGCCGACCATGACCATAAAATGGACTTGTATGGGTGAAAATGTTAGCTAGGGTGGACTTATGTATGATAAAATGTTGAAAAGAGGATTTTGTGAAATATTCTATTAATTTTATAGTGAGGTTTCTTCATACATTGAGAACTTTCAACCTTTTTTTGGTCACGAAAAGCGAAATCTTCCTGCTTTGCAAAAGGAAAGGAAATAGTCTCCTGGATGAAGGGATAATAGGAAGGAAAGTGTGATTTTCTTTCCAAACTCTAAATCACTTTCCTCCTTTATTTCCTTACATTTATATTCACGTCTTGTGTTTATTACAGGATTTTTAACAACTTCTTGTCTAATATTCATTGTGTTACCAAACATCGGAAAGTTTTACGAGAAATCTCTTTTCCATTCCAATGAGAAATATAAAAGAGCACAGTACAATTTGGTCTAGTGGCATAGTCTCCCCATTAGTAAGTGGGAGGTTGTGAGTTCGACTCACGCAGTTGTAATTTACCTAATGACATAGTCCCCCCTTTAGTAAGTGGGAGGTTGTGAGTTCGACTCTTGTAGTTGTAATTTACCTAATAAAAAAAAAAGACAAGTGAGCTACTTTTCTTCATTGAGCTAAACGAGACCACATATATACAATTTGAAGCACTTAAATTTTAGTTACAATTGGTATATGCAATTTGAAGCACTTAAATTTTAGTTTCATACTCACTGCGGGGAAGAAACCACATGGATTGGCATTCTTTAGTTCGAATAGGCTTCAATGCAGTCGATTACAATCAAAGCAAAGTATGAGAAAGAAAGACTAACAATTCTATTCCTACATGTAAATCACCATTTTGGGTATCTTTCGTCCCTTAGTAGGTCTGGAAAATCTCCCAAGATACTTGCGGAACCGCACTTATTTCAAATTGGGATACTTGAAGAAACTTAAGACGGCATCAGCAAAATCACTCTTGTACAAAATATTCAAGACCTTCAAGCTAACATTGTTATTCAAGGAATTACTTCCAATTTCTGGAAAACAATCAAAATTTTAATAATAACTTACACAAGTAACACTAGTAACACTACCAGAAGAAAGGCTTTAGCCAACGAAAATAACAAAACCAGGTCGACGAATTATTTTTTCGTCAGCTAAAGTCTACGTTAGCCGACGAAATTTTCCTTCGTCAGTTAATTTAAATTTTCGTCGGCTATGGTCAATTGTAGCCGACAAAATTTGTTTTCGTCGGCTAAAAAAATTTGTTCGTCGGCTATACTATACTTTAGGCGACGAAATTTTTTTCTTCGGCTATACTATATACTATACTTTAGCCGACGAAATGTTTTCATTCGTCGGCCAAAGTTTTTACTCGTCGGCTAATATCGAAAAAATTCGTCGACTATTATTTCGTCAGCTAAAAGAAAAACAATAAAATGTTGTATAACTTGCTTAGTAGGTTTTGAACAAATACACAACTTTGTTAACCAACTTGTGAAATAAGATGTGTTCAGAATGGTGAAATACGGCTATGGTTCAAAAATCACGTAAATCGGGTAACGTCTCTGATGTAGAACAGTCGAAACCCGGTATGCTGTAGATTTGGCGTTCAGTGTCCGATTGACTATTGTAATAACTTTTCGGAAGCGTAACGGCCCGACGAGTCAAACTCATCGCTTTGCCATGATATGTGGGCCTTTTTGGCCATCCAAGTCCGTTTAGGGCTTCAAAATGCAGTTTTCACTACCAGGACAAGCACTTTAGCCGATGAAAAAATTTCGTCGGCCTGTTAGCTTAATTCGTCGGCTAAGATTTCGTCGGGAAAAGGTCGTCGGCGATTACTTTAGCCGACGAAAAAAGAAGACGTCGTCGGCTATAGTCCCACAGTTTAGCCGACGAAAAACATGTCGTCGGTTTTTTTCCCAGACTTTAGCCGACGAAACAATTAAGATATTCGTCGGCTAAACCTTGTAAAAAAAATTAAAAAAATAACTAAAGCCGACGAAATATAGTCTATTTCGTCGGCTAAACCTTATAAAAAAATTAAAAAAATAACTATAGCCGACGAAATATAGTCTGTTTCGTCGGCTAAACCTTATAAAAAAAATATAAAAAAATACTATAGCCGACGAATATAGTATTTAAATATCGTCGGCTAAAGTTGCTGGTTTTTGAAAAAAAAACTGCAGAAACTTTCGGCCACCTTCAATCACCACCAAAATTTGACTGAATCTTCCTCTCAACATTTCGAACAACTTTCTAGAAGAAGTCGAAGCCAAATTCTAAGCCTAAACATGTCAATTGAATCAAAATATAAAAATCCCCAATTTTAAACCCTAAAAACTTCAAATCTTCGATTCTCCTCACACACACCGAATCGAGTTATCAAATTCTAAGGGAATGTAATACTAATCAAACTCAACTTATCCATATATAGAACTCACCAAATGGTAACCTGAGGAAGGAGAAATTCGATCGACACCGAATCCGAACCGGCGGAGTTTTGGAGCTCGATTTATCCCTCATGGCGGCACCACTCGATGCACCACCTGTCCAGCAATGAAGTAGAGACGACGGCGAAACTTTTGGGACAAGTGTGGCGGTCTCCGGTGGCTTGACGGCGGAGCTAGGCCGAGAAGAAAATCTGGCAGGCAAAATAGACTTCTTACCATCCACTTTGGTAAAACTCCTATATAAAGAACTTTAGCCGACGAAATTCTTTATTTTCGTCGGCTAAACTCTTTTGAAAATTTTGGTTGACCGCCAAAAAATTTTGGTTGAAAATTTTGAAAATTTTTCGACTTTAGCCGACGACTTTTCATATATTTTCGTCGGCTAAAGTCTTTTGAAAATTTTCTTCCAAATTTGGTTTACCGCCCAAAAATTTTTGACCTTAGCCGACGACTTTTTTAATATCTTGTCAGCTAAAATCTATAAATTCACGAAAATGCTCATATCTCCCTCTATATTACGTAGTTTGGTCAAACCTTCCACATGAAAAACTGTCACGTAGATGAGACGCAACCGTCTATATAAAAATTTTGAGACATTACCTTCCGATGATAGGGCTCCCCATAGGGAATAATAACGGTAAATAGGGTTGACTGTTACTATCGGCACCAAGACTTTACCCGATTTACGTGATTTTTGAACCATAGCCGTATTTCACCATTCTGAACACATCTTATTTCACGAGATTTTTGATAATTTTGTTTTCTATGTAGAGTTGGTTCACAAAGTTGTATAACCTACTAAACAAGTTATACAACATTAGTAGACACGTGATTCCGATGACTAAAATTCATAAACCATAATTCGACCGTCAGATATGATCATTATGACAAAAGATGTCTATGGTAAAAAATTCAACTGGATCCGACAACGTTAAGGGCTCTATCGAAACGGTCAACCGTAGACGTATTTCACCATTCTGGTCATATCTTATTTCACGACTTTTTTGCGTTTGAAGGTTCTACGTATAGTTTTTTTTTCCCAGATGAGTTGTTGTCTAGATCTGCAAATATAAGGCACTTTAGCCGGCAAAATTATATTTTTCGTCGGCTAAACTTTTAAAAATTTCGTCGACTAAAGTTCACAGACTATAGCCGACGAAAAAAATTATTAAGACAACGAAATTAAAATTTCATTGGCTAAAGTTGACCATAGCCGACGAAAATTTTAAATTAGCCGACAAAGGAAAATTTCATCGGCTAAAGTGCTAAAGTGGACTTTAGCCGACGAAAAAATAATTCGTCGGCCTGGTTTTTTTATTTTCGTCGGCTAAAGCCTTTCTTCTGGTAGTGTTTCTTATTTCCGATTACAGTTGACCGTTTCGATCGAGCCATTAACGTTGTCGAATCCAGTTGAATTTTTTAACATAGACGTCTTTCGTCATAATGATCATATCTGACAGTCGAATTTTGGTTTGTGAATTTTAGTCATCGGAATCACAACGTGTCTACTAATATTGTATAACTTGTTTAGTAGGTTATACAACTTTGTGAACCAACTCTACATAGGAAGCAAAATTATCAAAAATCTCGTGAAATAAGATGTGTTCAGAATGGTGAAATACGGCTACGGTTGAAAAATCACGTAAATCGGGTAACGTTTCGGTACCGATAGTAGCGGTCAACCCTATTTACCGTTATTATTCCCTATGAGGAGCCCTATCGTCGGAAGGTAAATGTCTCAAAATTTTATATAGGTAGTTGCGTCTCATCTACGTGAAAGTTTTTCGTGTGGACGGTTTGACCAAAGTACATAATATAGAGGGAGATATGAGCGTTTTCGTGAATTTATAGACTTTAGCCGACGAGATATTAAAAAAGTCGTCGGCTAAGGTCAAAAATTGTTTGGCGGTAAACCAAATTTGGAGAAAAATTTTCAAATGACTTTAGCCGACGGAAATATATGAAAAGTCGTCAGCTAAAGTCGAAAAAACATTTGGCGGCAAACCAAATTTGGAGAAAATTTTCAAAATTTTCAAAAAACTTAAACTGACGAAAATATATGATTTCGTCGGCTATTGTCAAAAATTTCATTACTTTAGCCGACGAGTTTCATTACTTTATTTGACGAATTTCATAGGTTTCGTCAGCTAAAGTCTGGTTTTGACTTTTGAGGATAAATTGTTTCCGCCAAAAATTTTGGAAAATTTCAGACTTCCTTTTAAATTTTAGCTCTCTCTTTAACCTACTCCCCTCTTCCTCAAACATCTTATCTTCTTCTTTCTCTCACCAAGAACTTCACCCAATAACTTTTTCTTTCTCTTTCCCACTGAAACAAACCCACTCCCTCTCTCTTTCCTCCCCCTCTTCTCCTCCTCCTCCCCCTCTCCTCCCTCTTCCAACTCCTTAGATCAATCTGGTTCCTCCACTCCCCAACTCACCACCTCCTCCTCTCCCCCACTTCCCTCCTCCTCCGTCCCTGGCAGAGCAGCACCCCTACTCGCAAAGTTCGTCAGCAGCTGCTTTGAGAAGAAGCCGCTCTTCCTCACATTGCTCGCCCTCACATTCGTAATGCTCGTCTGGAACCTCCCTCCTTACTACCAGACCCTCCTCTCTTCCTCCTCCTGCTCCGCCTCCCTCGCCGCTGCAACCGCCGCCGTGTCCAACATTACCAGCCTCCCCCTCACCGCTTCCCCATTGCCTCTTAAGCAGCAGAAGCTCTCCTCTAGTCCCAAGCCTGACCCCAACAAGCGGGTCTTCCAGTCCTACGTCGAAAATAATTAATTAATAAAAATAAATTAATATTTGTTCCAAAAAAAATAATTAATTTTCTTTTATTACATACTTTAGCCGAAGAATAAATGTTTCGTCGGCTAAAGTCTCAGACTTTGGTCGACGAAACATTTAAGATATTCGTCGGCTAAAGTCTTGGACAATAGCCGATGACGTATTCTAAATTCGTCGGCTAAAGTTATCGCCGACGGCCCTTTCCCAACGAAACCATAGCCGACGAGCCTTCGTCGGCTAATATCTTAGCCGACGAATTAAGCTAACAGGCCGACGAAACTTTTTTGTCGGCTAAAGTGCTTGTCTTGGTAGTGTAACACCATCAAGTGTTAATTTTGAGCAACTCCATCCGAATAGGCATTTTGGACAACTCAGCCTAAAGGCTCTAATTTGGCTTGTCAATGGTCTCCAACCAAATAGGCAATGTCAAATTTGACAAGTGTAATTGGCATCGAGGGAAGGAAATGACAAATTTTACATTGATCAAAGGCAATGCCAATTTTTTTTTTCACTCTCTTTATGTTTCTCCTAGCTATAGTAGTATGCACACCATATTTACTCCTTTAAATGATTGTTTAATGTATGGTAAATATTCAAATTTAACATCTTCATTGGAGATGAGATTAGCCTTGTCAATGTCAAATTTTGAATTTGACAATAAATTTTGACATGCCTTTCTCGTGTTTCTGAATTTTATTTCAGTTCAAAAGTTTTAAATCAAATGAAACCAGGTGTGGGGCTGAGCATCCGAGCTAGGCTGGGTTCCAAACCCCTTTCCAAAAAAAATAAAAAATTCAAATTAAAACTCTAAGCCTATGATGTTGGCCATGATGAAACCAATTCCAAACATTGTGAAGTATGAGAGAGCCTAACAGTTTGTTCCAATTGGGATAGTCAAGAAACTGAAGAGAGCATCAGCAAAAATACTGCACTCATATGTACATTATTCAACAAAACCTTAACATTGTTTTTCCAAATTCCAAATTGCAGTTACTCATATACATATAATAAACCAAAAGAAACACCACTTCCAACATAAATACAGACATTAATCTGATAGAAACTACTTGATATTCCATAATTTAAGTTCACCGTACGGAACAAAGGATGGCTAAACAACAAACAAAAGCAGGAAATTAATAATCAAAATAAACAAACACGTACAAGCAGGAAAGCCATACAAACATAGCTAGTAGCAGGGTGAACATGGATCAGCCAGCAAGGGGATTGAGCACAGTCCCCATGAACAACACCGTTCATGTACTGTCTTCTCTGATGAAAAACATGAAAGGGCGATCCGCCACGAAGTCTATTTCCACAGGAGGAGCACCCCAACCAGATATTTGATCAGTCACAGCTGAAGCTTCAGTACCTTCTTCATCAATTTCGATACACGACTTATGAAACATTGCTAATACATATGGATCGTCACCGGCAGGAGACTCGACCATCTCACTCACATTACCTCCTTTATTAACAGGATCAAAACTGAAAGGCAACACCAAGCCTGATGCCTTCAAGACTTTTGAAGCTTCAAAACCAGAAGAAATCTTAAACTTTGGCACTAACATTTTGCCAACATAAAGCTCTTCATCAGGAACATAGCCCTCCAAAAATCTGGATCCAGAACAAACTTGCTCTACCAAAGCTGGCAGCCCATCTCATGCATCCGGAAGGCAAAAGTACATAGAGAAACTCCGGGGCGAAACTCCAAGATTTCGGTAAGGAAGCTTCAAGACTTTGAAGCCTTCAAAGGCACATATATATTGGTAGTCCCCGCCTCTCATGTAAGGAACTCCTTCAACCGAGCTCCCATCCAGAAGATAGAAGTTACGTTTTCTAGTCGAAAATTTGGAAAACTTCTTAACCCAATATGCTTTGAAGTATAAAGCATTTGCAAAGATGAGCTTCGTGAAGTTGTTGACGGCATCTGGAGGAAGAATATCTTTGATGAGGCCGTTAGTCTCCTTCTCTACCCATGAATTCACTTCTACAGTCACTTGTTTCGGGTTGGACTTGAAATCGACTTCTTCTAGAGCCGCCATGTAAGCAGTGTCCACTACGTTTTTGAAGTAGGGTTTGAAAGGAAGAGACTTGGACCCAAACGCCATTGGCAAAGGACAAACGAGGACCAGGACCGTATCTTTCCTCAATTTCGGGATGGCTGGGTGATCCATTGGCTAAAACGAAATTGACGATGTCATGGGCGAGGGAGTTGAGATGGTGGGTGGATCTGGACTTGAGGAAAGAGAGGAACTCATCCAGACAAGGACCCTTTGTTCCGGAGGCTATTAGTCTCAGAGCCAAGTGGAGGGAAAGCGGGGAGAACACCATGTTCTTGCCCTTGAATTCAGTCAGAAACAGTTGCTTGGTTAACTCTAGAGCGATGTTGGTTTGGCTGGTGAAAGCTTTTTTGGAATCCATCGTTGGAAACAAGGACGGTAGGGGTGACTCAGGCCTGGGTTATGCTGATGTTGGTAGAGTGGCCGGGTTTTTTTTTTTAGAAGAAAAAGAAAATTACAAACAAGCGCCGCAACTAATATTAATTGTATCTGATTGTTGTTGGTAGAAGAGTATCTAATTGATGTTGGTAGGGTTACCTATACCCTATATATAATATTTTTTTAGGAAAAATGTTTCATTCAGTACTGATTAAAATCTTTCATTTTTGATTCCGATGATAATTTTTTTCATAAGCCTATTCCAATACAAGGTAACATTTTTTATGCCAAATGCACAAATTTTTATTAAAGTATTAACAAACCATATTATTTTAAGACTATTTTACCCTCACTCCTTAAACATGCATAAAGAGAAAAAATAAAAGAGAGAGAATACTTGGCCGAAACCTCACCGGACTCCGGTCACCAGCCGCCGGACTCCTGTCACCGGTCGCCGGTCGCCGGTCGCCGGACTTTGGTTATCGGATTTTCCCGATCGCCGGATTCTAATCACCGGTAACTCGATTATTGATCCCCAGTAACTCAATTTTTCTCCGGTCGTCGGATTCCGGTCACCGGTAACTCGGTTACTGACCCTTAATAACCAGTTATTGACCCCTAATAACCAGTTACTGACCCCCAGTAATCGGTTACTGACCCCCAATAATCAGTTACTGACCCCCAATAACCAATTACTAACCCCCAATAACTCAATTTTTCTCCGGTTGCCAGATTCCGGTCACCGGTAACTCGGTTACTGACCCTCAGTAACTCAATAACTGACCCCCAATAATCAATTACTGACCTCAATAATTTAGTTACTGACCCTCAATAATCAGTTCCGGACCCTAATAATCAGCGTTTCAAACCCCCAATAACTACTGACCCATAATCAGCGGTTCAAGCCCCCAATAACTAGCTGAAAAGCACAAAACCAAGAAGATAGAAGAAGAAGAAGAAGAAAGTACTTTAAAAAAAAGTGTATTACCTCTGTACTATTGTTTCACCTATTATCGAAATGAAAGCAAAAAAATAATCAAACAAAAAATGATAAAACAACCGCAAGCACAACAAAATGATTGCCCAGGCCATTTTGAAAGCTACAAAGTACGCACTTATCATAAACTACCTCTACTTCCCGTAATTACATCTAATCGAACCCAATAGTAAAAGTTACCATGTTGGCCTACTTGTAAATGTGCTTCAATCCCACTCCATGATTGCCACGGACGCAGCCAACAAGCAATTAAGGTGACCTCTTCAATTTCAAGTTGCAGATTTGTCATTTTCTGATTTCCATGCTTTCTTTCAACCCTAGATCTTGAAATCGCGAAAATTCGACCCCAAATAAGCTAGTTCTCACCAGGTATGGGTAAGGTTCTCGTAGAAGTCTCCCGGCCGTTATCTCCCTTGTCTCCGGCGTCGGCTCCGAGGAGGGGAAGGATGAGGATGAGGATGCTGATGAGGTGAGTCATATCGTCGGCGAGGCTGAAAGGCGTTTATGGCTGGAGATCAGAGATTTTATTCGTTGCGGGGAGAGAGAGAGTGTGTGTGTTCTGATCGGGAAGAGAGCGGAAGAGAGAGGAGAGAGGGTGATTGAATGACGGAAGGTGTAGTTGATATTTCAAGTTAAAACATTGAAATAGGCTATTCAATACTTTTTTTATTGAAATGGGCTTTTAAAACCTTGTTTTTAATTAAATAGGCATTTTCTCTTTTTTATTCTTCAAAGAAAATTAAATTACAATTTAAAACCTATTTACTAACCTAGAATAAAATTAAGAATGACGGAATTGATTTCATGACAGGAGAATCTGACGTTTAGTAACATATCACAGAATTAAGATGGGTGTGAGTCCCACCTCCGTGTCAGAAATTGATTCACTTAAGAATTAAACCTATGGAATCAACTTTTCTCCTCAAAATACCCTCATATAACTTTAAATTTTTAATATCTTTAAATTAGCTGACGTACATCGAACTCGACTTTCAAATATTCTGGAACAGCCTCATCGCAGTGATTTCCCGTTGTCTTAACTTGAACCCTAAATTCCAAAAAACTCGACCACATAATAATCAAAGACCGAGCCACCTACTTCGCCACCGAGATCACAAACAAAGCCTGCGTCCTCACGCCGTCAACTTCTCTCTCGACTTCGACCTAGGAGCTTCTAGATTCTTCAAGAAGCCAATGGTTCCTGCCACCTTCGAGGTCCCACGACCAGGGCTAGGGTTTGTACGAGTCACCAGTCTGCCCTTCGAGCAGATCATATGCCCTACTCTTTCGAAGGTTAACGCCGCCGCACTTTGCTTGCCGTACGCGTCGGATAGAAGCTTTTCGTTTCATAATTCTCAAGCTGTGGAATTTGCAAAAGGGATTGGTCTCAAGTTTTCGACCGTTGATTTGTCTGTGAAAAAAGGAACGAGCTGGTGGCTCTACCGGTGGTGGATGGAGGCATCTTCCGGCTGCGGTGTATTATACCTGAAGATAACTACAGTAAAGAGGGTGCGGTTTTGAGAGAAACATTGTTTATGAGTTGAAATGTGGATGATATTGCTGGGCACGAGGTCTTTGATAGATCTGTCTAGTATTGAGAACCATGGTTATGGTTCTATGCTTCGAAATCCATTTGAGAACATCAACGTCTCCACTTATCTTGCATTTGAAGAAGTTGCTGAGAAATGAGGGTTTGTAATCGAGACTTCTGGATCAAAATTTGTTTTGTTTTTCTGTTTCATTCTGGTAATTTTCTGAATTTTATCAATATTGTTGTTTAGGGTTTATGATTGATGAAATGAATTGCAATGGTGTACTCGATCTATAGACAATTTCTTATTTTCAAGTTCTTGCAATCTCGGACGGCAAAGCGAAAAAAACTAGCTTATATTACATGATAATAAATCCACCAAATGAAATTGAATTCCCAAATAGAACGCATCAATGTTGCCAGAAACGCGGAACGTTCCGGTACGGGAACATGGTACGGATACGCGGTACGTTAGTCATTAGGGTACGCGGTACGCTAGGATATATTAGCTAATTTTAATTAAAATAAATTAATAAAAATAAGATTATAGAAACATAATAACTCGAAATTATACCATAAATTTAGGTACTAAAATATCTCTTATTGATAAACCAGATCAACCACATAGCTCATGAAGGACAAACAAGTAAATTAATAGATAAAATAATAAGAAAAACTGTATTTATTTAAGTTTTAATTATTTTCTAGATAGATTTATGTCTTGATTATGTGGATCTTCACACCAACACCTACATCAAAGAATCGAAGATGACATTTCAAACAAGTCAACAACCTCCACCTTCACGTTATAATCAATCACCCGCAACTCCTGATCTCTTCCTCCTAATTCTCCATCTGCTCTTTCTGAATTTTGCACACAAATCCTCACCTAGGCATTAAAACAAACACTTTCTAGGCGCTAGGCAAAGACATTTCCCTCTCAAATCGGGATCGCGAACGCCCCGTAATTGGGTTCGTGCGTTCCGAAACGCGGGTCGCCAGTAGGATGAGCGTTTCCGGTAACTCTGGAACGCATCACGAACCAAATTTGAAATTACCACATGATATCATAACTGAAATGCACTTATGATCACTCAATGTTTTTGATAATACGATCCACTTCCTATGATAACTAAAGGAATCTGCAGACTAGGTAATAGATGGCCAAGCCCCCGTTCATGGTTCGTCCTCTGGGGGGACCAATGAAAACATTGGTGAGAACAGAATCACACAAAAATGAATTCAGTACTAAATTATTTATGTTAAATGTATTAGGTCTTCCCCTGCACTTTTCCAAGGTGTGGTCAGTTTTATCATCATCATTGTGTTGCAAAATATGAGAGTTGAGTTTCTGATGAAGAACTTGAGAAAAGAATTATGCTGGAGGAATCTTTCACATGTCCCATTCACACAGATCAATGGGCATAGACGAGGTTGTCCGTACCCTTATAGACATAAGAGGGACAAATATGAGCTGTTCGTTCCCAAATTTCCAACAAAGTTACTTACCACGCGCTTATACACAATTTGGACACGGAGATTTTCATTGTTCGTCCCTAAAGTGACAATTTGGCCACGAACAGTTTCAGTAACCGTCCCCAAAATAGTATTAAAATAATTAAATAATCAATTGTATGTTAATATGGGCACGGACATGTTTTAGATTAGTCCCTAAAATAACACCAAAATAATAAAATAATCAAGTGTAAGTTAATATGACACAGATAACTTAGATCCGTCCCAACTGTATGTTTATTTGGGTATGGTCGACATGAACGTGAGCGTTAGACGCCAGCGTTGTAGCCTTGTATGAATTTCTATTTTTTTAAATTGTTCTTAGGATTCATACAAGGAGTCTGACGAGTGTAAATACATACGAATATATGTTTATTTATATAGTTTAGCCTGAGATGCTCCATTTTATTTGAGTTGGTGACTAGCCGGTGCTAGTCGTGAAATTGTCAGTTTATGAGTTGAGCGCTTTTGAGCTGCCGCATGCATCGTAACTTTTCGACAAAAATTAAAATGGGAATGCATAAATATTTTTATTAAATTATTTTTGTCCACTCACTCTAACGTTATTAAATATCTTCTCCTGGGCCCTTCGTTTTAAAATGCCCAGTCTGCAAGATTGCATAGTTGAGGTCGGGCGTACATGGATAAGAGACATAGTTAATAGTATAGCTTCCGCTCATTTCTATTTATTTCTAGTTTCTCTCCTCTCAATAGAGTTGCTCTGAATATGTGGTTGTCTTCTAGGATCTTTGTTAGATTAGTAAATCTATATTGGAAGATGTTGTGATTTGTGGGGAGCACGAAGACTCCAGGAGTCTATAAGGTTGGAGTTAGAACCTTTAGGAGTGTTTGCAGGTTTTCGTTAGGAAGGGTTGTCCATTTCCAGGAGAGGTTTTACCGAATTTTGCGATAAATCTTTCTTTGGAGGTGGTCCTCGCATGATTTACTCCGGGTTCAGGGTGAAATTCGGGGTGGGTCGTGTCAGGACAAGCCTGGGAATGAAGAGTAGGTGAACGTAGCAAGAGACTGATTTCGGGTAAGTGAGGTTGCCCTTGATCTTCAAAGATTGTGGTTGTGATTGTTAAGTTTGATATAGGGAGTTTATTTGGTGTTCGGTTAGTGAAGAGACGATATGAGTGGCCTGGTGTAGCTGATGCATGTCGGAGGTGAAAGCAAGCAGAGGAGTAGTAGTGGGAGACTTGATTGGTGTTGAGCTACTCTTTGGGTGTAAAGAGTAGTTTTGGAGTTGGTCTCACACAAGTTGATCACAAGGTGAGTTCGGTTTGGATATATATATATATATATATATATATATATAATATATATATATATATATATCCTCTGTTCTAGTTCATTTGTATTTAATATTTGTCCTAACGTCGTGGATGTGTCTGTGTGTAGTAGTGTAACTAGGAGCTCGTCGGAGGTGGGAGAGAGCTAGCTGCTGCTCTAGGAATTCAGTTTTGGAGTTTGAAGGTATGAGACCCCTGCCTAGTTCTTGATCTTGGTCTGGAGTTTTGTATTGGACTTGGTGTGTGTTGTTGTTTTGAGTTTAGGTCTTCTCTTTTCACTTGTACATTTTTGTGAGTATTTTCTCATTCATGGAAGTAGCTACAGAGAGATTTACTGTCTTTGATTGTATATTTTGTTGATATGTACATGTTATGTTAGATTGTAGAACTCTTATGAGATTGGCTGTTTGGACTATAGAAAAGAATTTTGAGACTTGCAATTTGTTCTAGTTGCTTTTGTTTTTGGTGTTTGGACTATGCTTGTATTATGTAAGGTTTATATCTACTTGCGTAGACACTTGCATAGTTAACTTTGTGTAATCAATATGGTAATGTATCATTGATGTTACAATTGATGAAAGAATAGAATACCTTGAGTACTTTGTAGGATGGATGAGTTGATCCCGTAGTGTGCAAGTAGGAAACAAGATGGGTGAGTTGATCCCGTAGTGTGCAAGTAGGAAACAAGATGGGTGAGTTGATCCCATTGTGAGCAAGCAGGGAACAAGAAGAGTCATTGGGGTGAAAAGCCTTGAAATAGTTAGTGCACTAATTTATCATTGACCATTCACGGTGTGTATGATCTGTGTTTGTGTATAGCCCTACTTGGTGAGTTGATCCATGTGGGTGTTATAGGTGAGAAGTATTATCAATAGTGTATGTTATTTACAACGTGAGTTATTTCCTTGAGTTAGTATAAACAATAAGAGGAAGGGATATGTTATGTCTATATATTGGTTCGTATGTGTCCTTCAATAAGTTACAGCTACTGAATTAGTTTGTGATGTTAATTGATGTGTTTCATGTTATTCTCTCATTTGAAATATTCTTTTGTTATACATCAAGAATTATATTTGTGTGTAACATAGTCTCTTGTGTAGTTTTTACTCATACAAGCTTCTTAAGCTTACCTAGTTTTCTTTTCTTTTGTGAACCCGGTATACCATTTTATGGTGTAGGGAGTGACTTTGCAGGGAGTTATTCCTGAAAGTTAACAAGAGGCATTCAGGTGTAGTAATTGACGCCTGCCACTTGCCTGGAAAGTGAGTGACATGATTCTTATGTAAATTCCTAGATTTAAATTTGCACTTTCGCTCTATGGTTAGAGTTTGATATCATACCTTTAATATGGATGTAAGGTTTATGATTTTAATTTTTACTTTCTGGCATTCGTGAATAATTAATTATTCCTCTGTATTGGATAATTTTCCGATTCACATTCAAATTCATTGCTTTTGAAAATATGTTTCAAAACGTAAAATTTGGGATGTGACCTTTTCTCATTCATGGAAGTAGCTACTGAGACATTTACTTTGTTTGATTGTACATTTTGTTTTGACATGCACCTGTACATGTTATGTTAGATTGTAGAACTCTTATGAGATTGGCTGTTTGGACTATATGAAGGAATTTTGAGGTATATAAAATTTGATTCTGATAATGTACGGGTGATTTTAGCAGGCATATAATAGGTGAAGCTGCTAGCGCTTTGAACGTCAAGGAACTTAAGAATCTAGAAGGAATATTGGAGAAAAGAATTAGCGGAATAAGATCCAAAAAGGTACCGAGTGAACATTCATTTATTATTTGGGACATATTTATATTTAAGTATTTCCTCATTGATATGTACTCAGAATTTCAATCCACATTTTCCAGTATATATGCCACCAAAATGAAATGTTATTTGCTGAAATGTTGTTTTTCAGGATATATTTTGGCAAGAGCCATTGGAGGAGTTTGTTATAGTGTTGACAAGGTGTTCATTGTCCAGGGAAAAGATTATGTAGATTTTCATTTTAGTATATGTATTGAGAAGTATTGTATTTTCATTTGGTAGCTTATACTTAACATTTTTGTTGTGGTACAATATAGGACAAAAAACCGGGTCCCTATTAGTAAAAACTAAAACCAGGGTAAATATTTCAAAACCCAATTAGTGTTTTATTGAAATTTTCAATTATTTTTTTTTTGTTAAATTTGCCCAAGTTGGGCACGGATGAATATACGGTGTATCAAATTTCATATACGGATGAATAACAACAGATTAGATTATTATACTATATAAAAAACATGGAGCACTGTTACTGTCAGAAAAGGAAAAAGAGAGCGTGTGAGTTATGGTGCTCAGGGTGGGACGAACAGGGATATCCGTCCCCTAATGGTAAGAAACCAATTGGAGATGGTACAAGGGGATACAGACAGAAAATTCGTCTCCATCAATCAATAGGCATAGATTCCGTACCCAATGACCCCTAATAGGGACGGAAAACGCATGTGCCTACTTATCGATTTTCTAGTAGTGACGTAAGTGATAGTTTGGATCAGCTGCTGTTCATTATTTTGTTTGCTATAGTTTTACTATTAATTTTTCTTTTCTTCTAATTAGAAAACATAAAATAGTTAAAACCCTTAGAACTCCAAGAAGGGACCATGTTAAATTCCCTGATGTCAATGACAAGGAAAATAGCTTTCCTCAGAAGGGTTGCATAAAGAAGAAAATGCTCCTACAGTGATGAGTCAATTGATTTCGGCTGCAAAAGCTGTGAAGCACAGTAAACTGAAGTCTGCGGTAGTGAATCCTTCCTCAAGAGAATCAAGAAGCCCCCCCCCCAGGTTCCTTGGATTCTGCTACAACAATGAGGCAAGTGGATGTGTTTGTAAACATCCTTGATTTGGATATCGAGCATTTTTGTTGGATCTATACCGTATAACCACACAACATGAGCGGCCCTGAATTTTGGGAAGTCAGTCTGATATATACCCTATATATTCATTGTTGGGTTAACGGATAACGTATATATTCATTATAAGTTTATAGTTCTGTTATTTTCTTATTGTTTCCAGATTAGATGCTCTAATGAAACCTGTTGTCGCTTCAATAAGAAACCACAGAGCTTTATCCACCCATGTATCCTCAGAAAGAACTGCTGAGGAAATGCACATTACACTAAGAGAAGATGAGGACTGCAGCTGGGGTATATGATTTTAAATTTCAATTATTATTGTGCATTATTGTAAGTATGATTATGTGATCCTTTATGTTGTCATGCTGTTTTTTAGGTGGTTGAACAGTAGTGGTAATGGAACTAAAGGAAGGTCGTAGTACTAAAGATGCAGACGCTATTCCTCCGCCTGAGACTGTGATTGGAAGGTGGCGTTAGTACATGGTCTGGTATATTAAATCATAGTTTTAGATATTTAGCTTGTTGCCTATTCGTTTAGGTTCCAAACAGGGAGGCCTATGAAAGGGACCAAGCAAGGAGGCAATATATTTTGGAAATTTCTTGGTTCAGACTTTACCTTGGTTTAATGTGGCTTATGTGTTTTTTTCAGCCATTTTTGTCTCGTGGACCATGATATTAGACTAAATGATGCAACAACCAAAAACATCTAGATCAAATCACAACAACATGAACACACATCTCATATCAGTAAAATCAACAAGACTAGAACACTAACCTGATGACTGGTTCATTGAGGTTGACATCTTGCAATAGCAGCTGCACTAGAACCAAGAGTAAAGTCTTCTGCACTTCAACACTTAGTACGTTAGTATGGGACTAAAGCTGAATGTAAGCGTATTGAGTGCAGGGGCTTCTCCTTGTATATATATCGGCCAGTTAACTAGATAAGAGACTCATCCCATTAGGAGTCTAATACCTGCTTAATAGTTATCAAGAGAATCTAAAGCTTATCACAACTCCTAAGATTAATCAGGTAATTAACACAATGAGTATCCTACTTCTGTTAGGATATACAACCTTAACAGATAACCAGAAAATAGAGTTATAGTCATGTATTTCTTGTTATTTGTATTTAGCCAAATCAATTGTATTTATCTTAATGTAATGCAGTGAGTGTTAAGGTCCAATATTTTCTAACATTCTCCCACTGGACCGAACACATACTGCATGACAACAATTAAACCAATAACTCAAGACAAACAACAAATGAAGTGTGCACTGAAATACACAAGAACTCAGAACTCATTCAGCTTGGTCAATTAAAGCATATAGTGCAGAATTCAAGACCATGTTGATCTTGAAAAAACCAGATGATTGAGAACCACTGACACCACACACAATAACCACATAAGCTGTAGTGATAACTAGAGCAAAACAAAGATAAGTATATCTACCTGAAACATCTTTTGCTCATACCCCAAATGAATGATTTCATATGAAATCTTAGCAGAAATTCTGAACACCAGTGAGCTCATGTTCTGCCTTTACTGAACTGCAATTTCTTAATGCATGAAGGAGCTCACCTGATAACACATATTATTTGAAAATATGTAAATTTCAAAATCGACACAATGGAATATATCTGAAATACCTCATTTTATTAATATCTTCCTGAATAAAAAAAAACAATCAAATTTGAAACAGAATGACTAAACAAGGAAACTAATACACTGATATAAAATTCTAACTTTGCATAGCTCCCACTGAGCTCATGAATACAAATTTTTCAAAACTCCCATATTCTTGACATGTTCTTGAAACTTCACAATTGGCAAGGCTTTAGTAAAAGGGTCTGCAAGCTGTGATTCAGTATCAATGTCTAAAACACTGATTTCACCACGTTTAACTCTTTGTCTCACACTGTAGTATTCGAGATCTATATGTTTAGAGTTATTTGACCTTTTACTATTTTTGCTGAAAAACACTGCAGCCTCATTATCACAGTAAATTTTAAGTGCATCTGAAACAAGTGAACTTAAGACTTCAGTATACAATAAAAAATTTCTAATCCACAGTCCTTGACAGACTCCTTCATATGCAGCAATAAATTCAGCCTGCATTGTGGATGTTGATATGAGTTTTTGTTTTCCAGTTTTCCAAGCTATAGCCCGACCAGCAAGCATAAATACATACCCAGAAGTAGACTTGTTAGAGTCTGGAAAGTTGCCAGCAAAATCTGAGTCAGTATAACCAACTAACTCAAGATTCTTAACCTGTCTATAAACCAAACTATAACCTTTAGTTTTCTGCAAATACCTAAGCACCTTTTTTCCTGCAACCCAGTGCTCTTGTGTGGGATTGGATTGAAATCTAGATAAGATACCTACTGAAAATGCCAAGTCAGGCCTGGTACAGGTCTGAGCATACATTAGGTGGCCAATAAGTTGAGCATAAGGTTTGCTCTCTATGGCAACTATCTTTCCCCCATTTTCAGTAATCTTATTTCTGTTTTTGGTCAGTTTGTCTCCTTTTGACATAGGAGAGTCACCTGATGCACATGTTTCCATATTAAATCTCTTAAGAACTTTTGTGATATAGCTCAATTGAGATAAACCTAATAAACCTTGTGCCCTGTCCCTAGTTATTTCAATCCCTAAAACATAAGATGCTTCACCTAAATCTTTCATGTCAAAGTTACTTGACAGAAAGTTTTTAGTTTCCTTAAGCAATTTTACATTGCAGCTAGCTAGAAGAATATCATCTACATACAGTATTAGGAAAATAAAATTATTCCCAACTGTCTTAATGTATACACACTCATCAACAATGTTTTCAACAAAGCCGAAGCTTGAAATTACTGAACCAAACTTCTTATACCATTGTCTAGAAGCTTGTTTCAATCCATAAATGGATTTCTTAAGTTTGCATACATATTCTTCTTTTCTTGGTATTACAAAACCTTCGGGCTGCCTTATATAGATTGTTTCATCTAACTCTCTATTCAAAAACGCAGTTTTTACATCCATTTGGTGTAATTCCATATTATAATGTGCTACTAGAGCCATTATAATTCTAAATGAGTCTTTAGTTGAAACTGGAGAGAAAGTTTATGTATAGTCTATGCCCTCCTTTTGTGTAAAACCCTTAGCAACTAGTCTGGCCTTATGTCTTTCTATATTCCCTTTTGCATCTCTTTTGGTTTTATAGACCCATTTACAGCCTATTGGTTTTTGATTTGGATTTTGCTTTACTAAATCCCAAACTGCATTATCACTCATAGACTTCATCTCAGCTTCCATAGCTTCCTGCCATTTCTCTACTTCTTCAGTTTTTAAAGCTTCTTTGTAACTCTTTGGATCATCATCTTCATCTAGCACATCTGTTTCTTGCAAGTACACCACATACTCACTATCTTCCCCATAAACTGGTTTTCTTTGTCTCTCAGATCTTCTAGGTTGAGGATTTTCAGCAATTGGTTGGTCTACTGCATTAGGTTGATCTAAAACCATGTCATCTATAGGTTCAGGTTGTGGAGGTTCAGCTACTTGAGGTTGTGTTGGTTCTGGCTCTATTGGATTTTGATAAAGAAACTGATTTTCTGTAAATATAGTTGCAGCTCTATGAGTTTGATCTAAGGATATATTGTACTGAATGTCTTGATCCTCAACAATTTCTGTAAGTTCTGAAGAAAAATCTTCATAAACATTGTTATTAACTCCCTCATCTAGAAATTTTGCCTGACTTGTTTCAAAAGTTCTAGTTGAGTTATGAGGTGTATAAAATTTATATCCCTTAGATTTTTCACAATAGCCTATGAAGTTACAACTGATTGTTTTGGACTTTAACTTATCTGTTAACTCATTTGGTATTTTTGCCTCAGCTTTGCATCCCCACACATGAATGTGATGCAAGCTGGGTTGTCTACCACACCATAATTCAAATGGTGTCTTTTCTACTGATTTAGAGGGTGACCTATTGCAAACATAGTTTGCAGTCTTAAGTGCCTCTCCCCACAAGAAAATTGGTAAACCTGCAATGCACATCATGCATCTTACCATGTTTAATAAAGTCATATTCTTTCTCTCTGCTACTCCATTTTGTTGGGGTTATGGGGAGTTGAATACTGAGCCTTAATGCCATTTTCCTGAAGGAACAATGCAAAAGGTCCCTTATGTTGGCCTGCTTCAGTATGTCTACCATAGTACTCTCCACCTCTATCAGATCTCACTACTTTAATTTTTTTTTCAAGCTGTAATTCTACTTCAGTTTTGTAAATTATGAATGCTTGAAGAGCTTGTGATTTTTCTGATAACATATAGATATAGCAGTACCTAGAGAAATCATCTATAAAGGTTATGAAGTAAACATTTCCACAAATAGTTTTATGTTGAAAAGGTCCACAAAAGTCTATATGAATTAGTTCTAAGAGATTTTGACTTCTAGTTGCCTTTTTATTACTGAATTTAGTCATTTTTCCCTTACAACACTCCACACAATCAATCATATAAGAATAGTCTAAATCTGCAGGTAAAAGTTTATTTTTCTCAAGTGTTTTAAGTCTTTCTTTTGAAATGTGGCCTAGTCTCCTATGCCACAAGTTTGCAGACTGCTGATTATATATGATTTTTTTAGTTCCAGTGATCTTATTGCTGTGATTCTTAATGTTTTCACTATTTTCAATTAACAGAATTTCCTGTTGTGCAACAGAACAATTTAATTGCAAATAATCATTATTGAAAACACCACAACCAATATATTCAGAATCCTGAAAAAGCTTTATTCCATTCATATCAATGAAAAGTCTACAACCATACTTAACCAAAAGAGAAACAGAAATTAAATTCCTTTTGAGCGAGGGAATGCAATAAACATTGTCCAGATAAATAAACTTTCCTAAACCAAGATCTAATTTCAAAGTTCCAATTGCCTTAACAGCCACTCTAGCGCCATTTCCAACAAAAACTTTTTCCTCACTTTTCCTTGGGGCTCTCCTCTTTATTATACCCTGCAATGAAGTGGTAATATGTATAGGTGAGCCAGAATCTAACCAGTAGGTAAGTGGACTAACATTAACAAAATTTACTTCTAAAGACAAAACTGAATTTGGAAAACACTCACTCACCCTTTTTGGTCATCCAGGCTTTGAAACCTAAACAATCACGCTTCATGTGACCTGGCTTTTTACAGAAAAAACATTTATACTTAAATGTTTTTCCAGCTTTATCCTCTGAAGATTTTCCAGATACCTTAGTGCTAACAGTTTTCTTAGGCTTGAGTTTGTGATAGTTCTTCCACTTTGCCTTCTCCTTCTCCACCAAATTGACTGTAGTAGTGGGTTCAGATTTCTTAGACTCCTTCTTAATCCTAGCTTCCTCATTGACGCAGACAGAAATAAGCTTATTCAGGGTCCATTTTTCTTCATAGGCATTATAGGTTGTTTTTAGGTTGCTATAGGTGGCTGGCAGTGACTCAAGTGCCTGTGCCACAACTTGTTCATCCTTAACACCCACTTCTAAATCCCTGAGCCTAGAATTAAGGTCCATCATTGTCATGATGTGCTCCCTCACTGAACCATTCCTAGAAAAACTCATGTCATTAAACTCCCTATTCAGTCTCAATATTTTAGCCTTATCATTCTCTAGATATTTCTCAGAGATAGCCTCCAAAAATCCCAAGCAGTATCAGGTTCCTCAATGGATCTCCTAATTGAGTCAATCATGGTAGTCCTAATCAAGGTTTTGGCTTTCCTGTTACTGTTATGCCAATCCCTATAGGCTTTCCTTTCCTCAGAGTTACTATCAACACCTAATTCTTCAGGCTGTTCATCAACAATGCAGAGGTCCATGCCTGGGGTCATAGTTATATGGTAATCTATGTGTTTCCTCCAATTCTTATAATTATTACCACGCAACAACTCCACTTGAGTCACATTCAAAAACAGAGATCCTAAAAAGAAAAATAAAGCAGTGTAAGTTTATATTCCATTTTGTGTGTTACTGAAAAATTGCAAATTTAAAAACACAACAATCAGACAATTCTAAAGTACCAGAATGGTATATGCTTTCAAAATCAAACAAGCAATCAATGTAAATCCCATAGCTGTAGTAATGTTAAGTAATCCCTTTGTGGAATAAAACTCACCATTCTTAAGTTTCTTTATCAATATACTATTTACTACAAAAAACCTGGTATCCCATGAAATAGTCTTTCTCTTTGGACAAAGTAAAATTTCAAGTTATCAGTATTGGTCTTTGTGTTAACATATATTGCTGTTTCAAAAACAAAATTACACAGTGAACTACTCCTTTAGGAGTCAAAATATAAGTGTAACGTTAAAATCAAAACACAAGGTCCCAGTTTTGTTTTTCTCAAAGATTCTGAAAAAATAGAAGTGAAGGCTTGCTTTGTGCAATATAATCAAACCAGTTCCTCAAAATCACAAAACTCGATTAATACTATATGTTCAGTTTTTACACAAGAACTTTCATTAATCTTTACTGTAGTCTTTTAACAAAATTTTGTAGATTTTATATGTTACAATTACATATAGGGAGATTATTAAGTATTTGTCAAAAAACAACAGCAAACCAATTTAGGCAAATTCAACCCCGGAACAAGGATCAAACATATATATAACCTTATAATCTCAATCAATTTCAATCATATCAACTTAATAGATTCATAATCATTCCAGCAGTCAATCACCAATGTATCAGTAAAGCAATTCGACAGTATTAATCAGGAATGAAAACAAATTCTTAGGTTTCTCTGATAACTCAATTCTTGACTATATGAAAAACCCATCCATATACAGATTGAAATAGAAGATTTAGATTTCCAGAATTTCACACCTTAGCCTCTGCTACAGCGCTGCATCAAAAATTAGCGGAAGCAAGCAATCATACAGAACAGTAGCAATCCATATCCCATCCAAATTCGAGCGCCTAAATGGGTCTTGAATCCCTTCTGAGATGCTAAATCTCATTGCGCTCAAAAAACCCAAAGAAAACAGAAGAAGAACAACGCCAAAAAAAAAAACAGAAGAACACTGAAGAGAACGTTGTTCTCCTCCCCTTTATTTTTGTTTATTTTGTTTTATTCTGAATAGGGTTTTGGGCTTTAATTAATGAGTTGGGCTTAGTCTACAAAACGGGTCTTAAGCCCTATTTTCTGGAAAATGAAGAACCATACATGTTATGCAGTATGGATACATATCTTACTGATCTTCAAGTTTTGCAACCAAATCAAAACGTAAAAATATGATTCATGTTATTATGATAGCCCTGTGGGCTCTGATACCAATATTAGACTAAATGATGCAACAACCAAACCAAATCAAAACGTAAAAATATGATTCATGTTATTATGATAGCCCTGTGGGCTCTGATACCAATATTAGACTAAATGATGCAACAACCAAAAACATCTAGATCAAATCACAACAACATGAACACACATCTCATATCAGTAAAATCAACAAGACTAGAACACTAACCTGATGACTGGTTCATTGAGGTTGACATCTTGCAATAGCAGCTGCACTAGAACCAAGAGTAAAGTCTTCTGCACTTCAACACTTAGTACGTTAGTATGGGACTAAAGCTGAATGTAAGCGTATTGAGTGCAGGGGCTTCTCCTTGTATATATATCGGCCAGTTAACTAGATAAGAGACTCATCCCATTAGGAGTCTAATACCTGCTTAATAGTTATCAAGAGAATCTAAAGCTTATCACAACTCCTAAGATTAATCAGGTAATTAACATAATGAGTATCCTACTTCTGTTAGGATATACAACCTTAACAGATAACCAGAAAATAGAGTTATAGTCATGTATTTCTTGTTATTTGTATTTAGCCAAATCAATTGTATTTATCTTAATGTAATGCAGTGAGTGTTAAGGTCAAATATTTTCTAACACATGATGTATCGGTGTGAATGACCAGCAAATGGACCAATGATATGAAAGGCCATCACCTCAACTCTCTTTGGAATCGTCTTGATTGTTTGCCTAAATTCATGGCTTTAGCTCAAGAGCGAGGTCACATTTCTATATCAGACGAGAGTTTTGGGAAGAAAGCCATTTTGAAATTGAAGATCATTTGATAAGTAATTAGGGTGAAACTTTCACGTCTTGGATATGATTTTGATAATGGACAAATTGCAGCTAAGAGAGAAAGAAAGAGAGATCATCTGAGTGGTAAAGAGAAGTTATGATCTTAATCTTCTTCGCCAGTGGAAAAACCAGGTTCATGAGACTTTAGGATGGTTGCAATGTGGTGACATAAAAGACTAAAAGAGCATGCAAGAACGGTGGTCGAATTGTCACTCGACAAAAGATGCGATAGTGGAATAGGTTTTTGGTATCACCAAGATAGAATTTCGACGAGATCAAGTATGCAGGATAGAAGTGCTCACGGTGGTGCCTTGGCCAACACCACTGATAACATTTGGTAACAGAGTGGTGATAAGCCTTCTTGGTAGTCCTAGATGGTATGTGGGAAGGTGTTTTTATTTTTTTTTATTTTTTATTTTTTATTTTATTTTTTATGGGTTATAGAGTATAGAGCAACCTTAACCTTAATGAGGAACACACAGATATATACCCAAAGTGTTGAACTTTATCATGAGTGGTGGATCATTGATTTGGTTTTCCCCAATGGGAGAAATATAAGTTGGATACATATCATTTCTTTTTGTAGATATGTACGCTCATATAGTTTGGGATACATACCATGCTAGCAAGATTTTCAGAACTATTAATTCATCTTCTTTAATTCAATCTCTTCCACTTCACTTTTCTCTTGCTTATCATAGCTCTTGTTAAATGAGAAGTTTTGTTGTACATAAACTAGATATTGTTCGAGCTTTGAATCAAAATAGTCTATGCAAGTAATATGTATCACTAGTTCACTACTAACAGAAGAAACACTACACCGATGTCTGGTACATCAAGTCTCTTTGATAAAGATATTGAGCAAGTAGTATTCAAATAAGGCAAAAGCTGGACTACGCGGCGGGTATCATACGCCGAAACGGTGTTAAAACGGGAAGGTATTTATGTAACTTAAGTTGGTAAAGTCAGTTTTCGGGTTTTTATGTAACTTTCACAGAGTTGGTAAGTCAGTTTTCATTGATACCAACCGAAGAGCATCAATGTAACTTTAATCGAATTTTAGCTTCCGACACTACATCGCCGTCTTCTGGGTTTGCTTGGCGGCGCCGTCTCTGGAGACTTCTTGAGGTGGTTTAGGTTTTCCAGGAGACACTACCAGGACAAGCACTTTAGCCGACGAAAATTTTCGTCGGCCTGTTAGCTTAATTCGTCGGCTAAGATATTAGCCGACAAGACTTCGTCGGCTATAGTGTCGTCGGAAAAGGGTCGTCGGTAATTACTTTAGCCGACGAAACCATGTCCCGTCGTCGGCTATTGTCCCATAGCTAGCTGACCACAGAAGACGTCGTCGGCTAGTCTCTCAGACTTTAGCCGACGAGTCTTACAGACTTTAGCCGACGACGAGTTGTTTCGTCGGCTATAAATAAGAGAGTAGCCGACGAAACAACTCGTCGGCTTAAACTAAGGAATAGCCGACGAAATAACTCGTTGGCTTAAGCTAAGGGAAAAGCCGACGAGTTGTTTCGTCGGCTTTAGTAAGAGACAAGCCGACGAAATAACTCGTCGGCTTTTCTCCTTAAGCCGACGAAAAACTTAATATATTCGTCGGCTATAGTATGTAATAAAAAAATAAAAATAACTAAAGCCGACGAAAAAGACCGTATTTCGTCGGCTTTTAATGGTTTAGCCGACGAAAAATTCCATAATTCGTCGGCTTAACCCTATTAAAAAAATAATTAAAAATATTATAGCCGACGAATTATGAAATGTTTCGTCGGTTATAAGTCTATTTCAGTATAACAAAAAAACTCGAAATTTCTAAATTACCATTCCAAGCAAGCTGTAGAAAACACAAAAACAATTCCATATAATCAACAACAAGCACATAAAAGTATATAATTCATCAACTACACAAAATCTAGATCGTCTAAATTAATATCCGGTTCTGGGGGCTGCTGCGAAGCTTGCGGCGGCTGGGGTAGCGGTATGGCAAGGCGGAAGTCCCTGGAGCTGGGCAGCTGTAAAGTCCTGCATGTACTGGAACATCTGCCGCTGCTGGGCCTGCTGGATGGCATGTACCTCGGCATAATGGGCTGCCTGCGCGGCATTATAGGCAACATGAGCAGCTTGCTGTTCCCGTAGTCTTTGAAGTCCCGACTGTAACAGCTGAGTCGTCCTGGTGGTCGTGGTCCTGCTGCTGGTCGAGGCTACCTTTCGTTGAAATCCTGGAGTGGTCTTCAGGACCCCCTCGCCCTTCTTTCCTAGACCCCGGCAGTAGAAGTTGTTTGCTCGCGGTGGGAAGGCTGTGCCCATGATCCTCGCCCCTACCGTCGGATCCGAAGTGTCGATCCGGGAAATGGCTTCGGACATCTCTTCCTCCTGCGTGTCCGGCCATGTCTCCCTCACTATAGCACTCATCACCTCGTCACTAGCCTCCCTCACCTTCGCCTAATTGGATAGGAAAAAATTATTAATTAACATTTTGACATATATTATAAGTAAAATTAAAAATTTAAAAACGTAAGATGACTTACAATATCCTCTTGGGCGTCAGGATATGTCTTCTCGTACTTATAGACGTACGGGTTGACCTCTGGATATTCCCTGGCCGCCTCGTCCATGAAGACAGCGAACGGTCTAGAACCGGCATGATGGTTCCTTGTGTTGCGTTGCCGGTTCTGAGCGTTCGCCCGGGAAACCGCCTTTAAAGAAAAAACTAAACTATTAATAAAATATTAAAAACGCACATACTTAATAACAAATAACTAATTAATTTATTTAAATACCTGTTTACGAGGATTGTTGAATTCTGATGTCAGAAGCCAACGCCACTCGTACTCTCTGTACTGGAACTCAGCAGGGGTACCAGAACGTGCGTTCCCGTGCGTAGTCCAATGGGTCCGCAACTCGTTATTCCACTCCTTGTACCTACAGATACAACAAAAATATTAGAAATATTATTAATATCACATACATTTTGTTTTTTCATTAACTTCCCAACGTACCTTCCCCTATGCACAACGTCCGCCCAGCTGCTCTTCAAGGGCTCAGGAACCTTAAACCACACCTGCATTTAACCGTTTATTAGTTTAGTTTTTCGAGAAATCTACAATGTAATACATAATATTATTGAGGCATTTTGTAAACTCACCGACATCGCGTTGTGGACCATGTCCTTAACCTCCTGCGGGACCTCGCCCCAGTCTGACCACAACATAGGGACTCTATCCCTAATGAGCGCTCCCACGCGGCCGGAGTACGTCCTCGACTTCTCGCCCGATACTATGTCGCCATCCCCGTCAGTACCGATGACAATCCTCCCTGAGGTACCAACGATCTTCTCGAGAGCCTCTCTTCTTTTTTGCCGGCTTCGCTCCGACAGTGCCTATCACATGATAAACCAAATTGATTATTAAAATCAGAGAATTATAATGTAGTAAATCATTCATCTTTCATTACCTGAGGGCGATGCGGCGGACGCGACGGATTCTGTCTCCGATGATGATACCCTCGCGGAAATAAGAGGCGTATCAAAAGGCACGAACCGGTACGCTGCTGATGGAGCCATTGTCGGGGGCAGTGGATAATCGGCGTCCCTGAGTCATCGACTGCAGGTATGGCCAGTATCATCCGCGGAAGGAATAGGTGAGGCGGCGGCATCTGTACCCCAGATGACCCACTATCTGAAGATGCATGTACTGGAGTGGGCGCCCGGTGTATCTCAGGCATACGAGGTGCAGACACCTCCGTCTGGGGCTGAGCAAACAATTGCCTCGAGGAATGAGGGAAGCCCCGCTGCCTCGATGAAGAGGGCACCTCCGGCTGTCTCTGCGCCGTCTGCAGAAGGCTCGCATGTCTAGCTGTCATGCGGCCCTGAATAACGTCTGAGAGTTGCTAGAGGTTCCCTCAGACGATTCAGACCTTTGGCCCTTCGAACCCTTCGGGATCTAATATTACCGCTCATCCTGTTTAAAATATTAATTTGAATCAAGGCCACAAAATCAAAAAATGTAAACTCATTCAATTAGTCAACAAAAAAAAATATATACACTTCCTAAATACAAATTTTCACTTCCTAAATACAAATATACACTTCCTAAATATACACTTCATAAATAAAAATATACACTTCCTAACAACACCACAACATTGTAATTGACCGGAAAATCAAAGCAAACACAAAATACAAAAAAAATATATACATTTCCTAAATACTAAATACAAATATACACTTATTAAATAAAAATATACACTTTCTAAATACAAATATACACTTATTAAATAAAAATATACACTTCCTAAATACAAATATACACTTCCTAACAACACCACAACATTGCAATTGATCGAAAAATAAAAGCAAACACAATAAAACTAAAGCTCAGAAATGTACTCGAGGAGGAGGAGGAGGGAGGACCGGAGCAATAGGAGGAGGAGGCCAGAGCAGCAGTAGGAGGAGGCCGGAGCAGCAGGAGGAGGAGGCCGGAGTAGGAGGAGGCCGGCCGGCCGGAACAGCAGGAGGAGGAGGCCGGAGCAGGAGGAGGAGACCGGGAGAGGGAGAGGGAGCGGAGGCGGAGACCGGGAGAGGGAGAGGAGGCGGAGACCGGGAGAGGGAGAGGGAGAGGGCGGTGACCGGGAGAGGGAGCGGAGGCGGAGGAGGGGAAATTCGGAGAGGGAGAGGAGGCGGAGGCTAGGGCTTTCACCAGACGAGCGCTGGGTTATACCCGAAAACTTTAGCCGACGAAATTATTATTTCGTCGGCTAAAGATAATAATTTCGTCGGCTAAAATAATAATCTCGTCGGCTAAACATTTGACATTCGTCGGCTTAACCTATGAAATTCGTCGGGTAAACCTTTGAAATTCGTCGGCTATATAACTTTTTATACATTCGTCAAACTGTGATTGTGATTGTGATGATCAAACTTGAGAAACGAAAATCCGACCGTCAGATCTGACCATCATGATAAAATACATGTATGAGAAAAAATTCAACTTGATCCGACAAGCTGAAGGGCTCAATCCCAACGGTCAATCCGTTAAGTGAAACCCCTAAACGCACGGAAAAGGTCGTTGGACCGTCTAAATTTCGTATTTTGGCCGGACCTTCAACTGAAAATAGTTTCAAACCGATGAGACGCAAGAAGTCATATAAAAATTTTACGCAAAATAACCACCGAAGATACGGTTACTCATAGGGAGAAATAATGAAAAATTCCATTGACCACAACTATCGGCACCGACACTTTACCGGAATACTGTGATTTTTCAATCGTGGATGTATTTTACCATTCTGGTCATATCTTATTTCACGACTTTTTTGCGTTTGAAGGATTTACGTATAGTTTGTTTTTGAAACGGAACATTTACTTAACACTTGGTAAATAAGTTATACAACATTAGTAGGCATGTTGTGGTTATGATGATCAAACTTGAGAAACGGAAATCCGACGGTCATATCTGACAATCATGACAAAATACATGTATGGGAAAAAATTCCACTTGATCCAACAAGGTTAAGTGCTCGATCCGAACGGTCAATCCCGTAAGTCAAACCCCTAAATGCACGGAAAAGGTCGTTGGACCGTCTAAATTTCGTATTTTGGCCGGACCTTCAACTGAAAATATTTTCAAATCGATGAGACGCAACAAGTCGTATAAAAATTTTACGCAAAATAACCACCGAAGATACGGCTAAGTATGTAACAAAAAAAGTTAAGGGTTTAGCCGACGAATACCCTAATACATTCGTCGACTATAGTATGTAATAAAAAAATAAAAAAATTCATAAAGACGACGAAATATTAGGGTATTCGTCGGCTAAGATAGTTTTAGCCGACGATTTCTAATTCGTCGGCTAAGATGGTTTTAGCCGACGACTTCTAATATACTTCGTCGGCTAAGATGGTTTTAGCCGACGACTTCCATTTCAATTCGTCTGCTATAAGTCCTTTTAGCCGACGACTTCTAATATTCTTCGTCGGCTAAGACGGTTTTAGCCGACGACTTCTAATATAATTCGTCAGCTAAGATGGTTTAGGCCGACAAATTATGTTGTGGGATGACCAACTTCCACCAAAACTGAAGCTCTCCAATCAAAGGTCTCAAATACACATCGAGACACTTCCCTGGATAACCGGGCCCCGGAATCAACAAACTCAACATATTGTATTCCTTCTTCATGCACATCCATGGAGAAAGGTTGTACGGTACCAAAATCACCGGCCATACACTGTATTGAAGACTCATGTTGCCAAAAGGGTTGAACCCTTCGGATGAGAGCCCGAGCCTCACATTTCGGACCTCTGACGCAAAATGAGGAAACTCACTGTCTATATGCTTCCAAGCCTCTCCGTCAGCAGGGTGTATAAGGGTATCTTCGTCATGCAATTCCCTATCAGCGTGCCATCTCATAGCTTTGGCCGTGTGTGAAGACATGTACAACCGCTCCAGCCTATCCCTCAACGGGAAATACCGAAGTACCTTCACAGGTTTCCTATTGCCTGCAGGAGTCAGCTTATACCTGTCAGTGTGACATACCGGATATGCGTCAAGCTCACCAAGGTCATTCCCTTCTAGATCTTTAACCCAGAAGAGAACGCAATCATATCTGCATGCATGGATCTTGATGTAGGAAAGCCCAAAATCTTTCAGGATACATCGGACCTTACGATGAGTGATAGGAAGACGATGACCGTGGGCAGCATCGAAGTAGTGTACTGTAGATAATTATCAATAGCCTTCACGGTCGATTTTGTCTCAACCTTAATCTTCATTACGTCCATCACACTTTCAAGAATGGTCTTCTGACAACCGGGGTACATAGGGGTCTGTTGGAAAGCAAGCAGTTTATTGTATTTTTCAATACCAGCAGTGTTGACAGCTCTAGGGAAGGGCTGCACCGGGTCAGGTATATACTGTCCTTGAGCGCATACACCGCTCTCATAAGGAAACATGTCGTTGATGAATGCCGTTGTTGGATCGTTGGATGTACTGCCTGTCTCATAAAATTGGCCATGATCATGCGGACCCCCTGATGATGTTTCACCGTGATATAACTAAATGTGTACTTCTCCCAAAACCCGTTACTCCTCAGTGTGCTGCCATACTTTGTCAATGGAAAATCGATACATATCGCTGCAACACTGACATTTCGTGCACGGGCAATAGAAAATTGTATTCCCGTTAGCATTAGCCAGCGCATATTCCATAAAACTCATAACTCCTGCACCATATCTTTTGTTCCCATTTTGGAAGCGAAATCCAACTCTTATCCATATCCTGAAAATATAACAAAATATATATGTATAACGCTAGCTAATTATTAATGAAATTCCATGTCATATTAAAATCTCAATTCATTTAGTATATAGATTTTACGTACTACAACTAATTAATAACAAATTAATTAACACACACATATATATATATACTTAATAATTACATAACAATATAGATATATATATAGAGATATCTAGCTACATCATCACACAAATCATCAGGACATATATACCATCAACACAGGAAAATTATTAATAAAGATATATATATATATATATATATATATATCTACTACTATAAAAACAACTTCATATATATTATATCAAATCATCAACAAATCTATCAACATATATATATATATATATACATCCAACATACTCAAAATCAATCAACTCATAACAATATTATATAGCAACATCATCACAAAATCATCATCAACTCAAACAATGCATCAACAACTTCATACCATATATATCAACATAATATTATAAATTAATTAACCTATATATATATATATATATATATATCTACTATATTAACAACAAATTAATTCATATATTTATCAATTCAATCATAACAATCAACAACCAAATCGATCAACACATATAAACCAACGTACTCAAAATCAATCAACTCAATCACACTCAAAATCAATCAACTCAATCACACAAAATATCGATCAACTCAAATAAAACTCAATTAACAACATATATACATATACGTACCTATATATAGCTCAACAAACTAATTATGGACAGATTTCGACAACACCTAAACTTTTTCTCCCGTTTTTTCTTCTCCCGTTTTTTTCCCAGATGAGCTGCTGCTGTCCAGATCTGCAAATATAAAGAACTTTAGCCGACGACATATTAATTTCGTCGGCTAAACTTTTAATATTTTGTCGGCTAAAGTTCACAGACTATGGCCGACGAAATAAATTCTTTAGCCGACGACATTTTAATTTCGTCGGCTAAAGTTTACCATAGTCGACGAAAATTTAACTTAGCCGACGAAAGAAAATTTCGTCGGCTAAAGTTGCTTCGTCGGCCTAGTTTTTTTTTTCCGTCGGCTAAAGTCTTTCTTCTGGTAGTGAGAGCAAGGTGGGTTAGCTTGGGACCTTGGGTTTTTGTCTGCTCTCAGCCCCTTAGAGGAAGGTGATGATTGGGTCGACACTCGACACGTAGCGGAGGAACTTGCTCAATATTTATTTCGATCGAGATGCATCGGAGACGACCTCGTCGAGCTTGTGTCTTCCGACGAAGTTGTGAGCTCCTTGTCTTCAGTCGGCTTTGATCGATTGGGGGAATATATATAATTGATCTGTATGTTCACTCTGGTGAGATTTGAAATCTCACAAGGTCGACTAAATCGATCGATCTCATCTCACTATATATAATTGATCATCATCTTCCTTTAAGGGCCGATCTCGACCCCACTGCCATCATCATGGTCGGCAACCACTTACTTTCTGCTTGACGTGGTGAGAGAGAGAGATGGAGAGTTGACCTAAATGACCTCACGATTTAACTATAACCATTGATATTTACTATTAATAGAGGTTAAGTAGGACTTTACAATTGTGTCATTTGAATTTAAAATTTGTGGTCTATATTTTGCCACGTGTCTTTGACCACTCTGGTGTACGGTACACCCGTGTAGTCTAGCACTTCCCTTCAAATAAAAGCCAATATATATTCATGGATGTAATTTCATTGTTCTACTTCTATTCTATCATCTATACAAAAAATGGTAAATTTATACAATTTAAATAAATCAATTCTAGCCAGGTAAAAATGACCCTAACCTTGAGTGGGGGTTACTCTGACTCTTGATTATCTCGAAACACGGCTTCGTAGTCCTCCAATGTCAACCCGGTTTCATTTTTCAGCGTCACCATCACACTCAATTTCTCCATTCGTGGTCTCATTGACCGATAAGCCTCATCAACGACGCGTGCACCATCTCGTTAATCTCATCAAATGACACGCCGTCGTAAAATTTAATAAGGCACCCAATGCAGGTTATCATCTTATCCACAACGCCAATATCGTCGTCGTCTATCATCGTGAACACCTGATATTCCAGATAGTCGAACGTCGCCGTCCGAGAATCCAGATCCACGATCGGCAGTGTGCGATCGTCTGAGCAGTAGCAGGTCTGTGTCACATTCCAGGTAACCACAATGCTCATATGATAATCCTCCCGGAGCTTTCTTTTCCGGCTGGGCTCGCCGGCCGTGTCGTCGGAGACGGAGATGTGGTAGTGAAAATCGTTTCGGGGTGGCAAAGCTTGTTGCATATTGAAAGAGTGAGAGCAATGACCGAATTAGGGTTTGCGAAGGATTGAGAAGTTGGAACGACGATCAAATTAGCGTTTCAGAAAATGGAGAAATTGGGAACGATGGAATTATCAGAGCGAAATTATCATAAGGATGGAATTATGAGAGTGAAGTGAGAAAGACGGTGTGTGCTTCTGTTCCTTTATAGGCGATACAGCCGATACTACCCCTCCTCATAGCGCATTTTTCTTCTACGCGGTTATATGTCTACGCATATTACTTGCATTTTTTATTCATTTATTTATAATTATGCGTAATCCAATCCTAATTCCTAATGATATAAGGACATGAAAAAGTAAATGGCAACAAATGAAATTGATGAAAAAATTGAAACCTATCTCAACTAGAAAACTTAAATTACATCCCCGACCAAATAAGGATCCTAGCTATAGGAAACATAGCTCTAATTTGGTACTAGGAAACTTTACAAGACCAGGATTTTATATGATCTTAAAACGGAAAAGAGACCAGGGCCGCTATTGAAGAGCTAAAGGGTACGTTTGGTACCCGGTACTACCTAAGCCAGTGTAAATAAGGAGTGAAACAAAGCTAATCCCATGTTTGGTCTCTCTCGGTACTAATATTAATGGTACAAACTTGGACCTGTTTTCTGATTTCTCCTCCTTAGCCGGTGTTAGCGTGGGTACTCCGAAAATGGAACCTTAGCTAAGACCTCACTAACCTCCACAACTCCTTCTTCTTCATCTCCCAGATCCGCATTCGCTCCGTCCTCAACCTCTTCTCTGACCCGCACCCTCAGCTCCCAGACCCGCTCCATCCTCAACCTCCTCTCTGACCCGAGCCGTCGACACCTCCAAGGCCAAGCTCGCCGCCATCTTGTTCCCGGATTCGTCAGCAGGTATGTCCATCTATTTCTTCATTTCTCTCTTTGATAATCAGTTTGATCAGTTTATTGTTGATTCAGTTTGATTGTGGTGAATTAATTAATTTGATTGTGGTGAATTTATCAAAACAAACACTCTCTCTGCCTTATCCCCAGAAAAACTTGTTGTTACTAGTGTTAGGAGCTTCAGTAGCTTAGGGTATACGACCGTAGCTGGTACTAGCTTTCTTATCCCCAGAAAAACTTGCCCTTTGCCTATTCTTTAGATCAGTTTTCGCTCTAATTTCTGTCCCTTTACCTGTTTTTGCTTCCACCGCTCTCTGATTACCGTGTATTCTCCGGAATAGAGGAACCTGTTGTCAATTGTAGTACAACAAGGCCAGATGATGCAGGACTGAGTACAAGGACTACAGTTGCAGTCCTAGCGCTACTAGTTTTACCGTCTGGTGCTCTCATGTCTCTCCTTCCGGATTTTTAAATAGATAGATGAACTGTACCAGCTAATGGTCAGAGAAAACAGGCTTTTGGTTTGATTTTAGTTGATGAGTGAGGTTCATCAGGCTTTTGGTTTGTATTTAGATAGAATTGATTTCAGATCCTATGTTTTTGGCTCAGAATAGCTTTTTGGGATTGAATACTAACCTTTGCAATATAATAGGGTAGTGATCACTTTCAATTGCTACCGTCTGTTTTGAAAAGGTAAGCATTAAGCATGAATGAAATGCCAAGTTTATAAGTTGTTTATTACACACAACTACTCACTAGTCTAATGAAGCTAATAGTATAGGCAATCAAGCCCAAGTTTTCGTTTATTGGTCTTCTTGGTGTTCAATGTGCACAAGGTTTTCTTTTAGGTTCCTTGTCCCTATTTATTAATTTAACTTTAGTTGTATTTTCAACCATTTGATTCAATAGTTAGACTGGAAGAAAATTTTCTCTTTTGGATATTTCTGCATATTTCTTTCACATGTTTCTATTAGTTGTTAATAGCATATTAATATTTGAGGTACTTGTTCTATGTAATTAATGTCAATTTTTTTTTTTCGATTTCATGTCAAAATTCAATAACCAAGATTGTTAGATGTTAGATTGTTATTGTTAGATGACCAAGATTGTTTAGATTGTTAGAATAAGATTGTTTAGATTGTTATGTTAGAGTAGTCCAGTCCAATGCATCACCAAACATGAGATATCTCTAATTTAAAACTTTTTTTCCTAATTCCATGCAACACCAAACGTGGCCCAGTATTAGTACAATTTAAGCCAGTCCACACTAGTCCATGATAGTCTTAATTTAGAGTAGTCAAGTCCAATGCATCACCAAACATAAGACATCTCTAATTTAGAACTTTTTTTCCTAATCCCATGCAACACCAAACGTGACCCAGTATTAGTACAATTTAAAGCAGTCCACACTAGTTCATGATAGTCTTAAGAATTAAGGAGGTTTAACCCAGTACTGGATACCAAACGTGCACAAAAAGACCTAATCAAATAGCTGAAATGAAAGACAATTTAAGACGACTAGTGGACAACAACGTAAAGCTGGCTGAGGAGTTGAAGCTGGCTGAGGAGTTGTCGTCGTTGCCTCCTCCTCGTGAACACCAGGCCCTAGATTTTTACAAAATACGAATAGAATGGTTGAACAATCACGTAGAATTGTGGTCCAAATTTGTAAAGTGCGAACTTGCATATACAAAACGAAAAGAAAAAAAAAAGGCAAAAAGAAGCAAATAGTTACTTTGTTATGTTTTTATCGATCATTACAGAGATTGATCAATATACGTGCAACTACTTAAAGAACAATTGAAGAGTAATGCCGCCGAGAGAATTGTAAGAGGAATGTTATAGATCCTTCTCTTTTTAGCCAATAAAGGCTTGGTGTCTCCCTAATCTTTTGTATGTTATGGTTCCATGTAATAGAAATCCTAGTTGTGACAGGAGAAGTAATGTTTAGTTGCAACGTTGCTTGTGATTCCAAGTCTCAGTCTCAGTCCGTCTCAGCACATGTGCCTTGCTACATTCAAGGTTAACAAGCATGTAACAGGTAGGTTCAAAATATATATATACAGTCTCTATCTAGAGCAAAGCTTCGCTCTGAAATTAACGTGCGAAGGTCCTTATTTGACTCACTTTTCGGTCATATTTTTCGATCATACCCGGTCAGTATTTGGATACATATCATATGATCATCCTTACAAAGTTTCATCCAGTTTAGTGATCGTTTGCACACCGAATCAGATAAAATAAATCAATAGAACAAAATCTGTCCAAGTAGAACCATTGGAGTAAATCATGATTATGGAGGCATAAACGGTCACCAAACTGGATGAAACTTTGTAAGGATGATCATATGATATGTATCCAGATACTGACCGAGTATGATCGAAAAATATGACCGAAAAGTGAGTCAAATAAGGACCTTCGCATGTTAATTCCAGAGCGAAGCTCTGGATAGAGACTGTATATATATATATCGGTACTCGTGAAAATATCGATGGTTGGAAAAAATGAAATTCCAATAGATATATCGAGAAAATATTGAATATCTATGAAAATTTTATCGAAATTATATAAAACTATATATTTGACCGAAAATAAACTATATATAAAATATTAAAAATATATGAAAATTAATATCGATGCTTGTTAAAAACAAAAATACTGAGGGTATTGAGTATATTTTAATCTTTGGTTTTCCGGATAAAGTACGAATTTAGTTGATTCATAACGCCATGTAGTGAGTAAACTCGTGAGTAAACACGGGTATTCCTAGTTGATTCCTAGCTAGTTGGTTTTTCTCTTGGTCGTAACTCGAAAAAGCGTTTGCTGGCTTCATGAGTATGTGAGTATATTTTGGTTCACACGAGTGGATGGATGTTTTAATAGCATTAGTTGCATGATGTGTTCCACTTACTATATAATGCTATTTGGCCCTCAATGCGTCATGAGTAAACGTGGAAATCACATGGGAATCACCCGAGTTATTTTCTTCTACAGTGTAAAGATTGTACCTGTAGCACAATCGGACAAATCTTTCATTGGTCTATGACTTCTATCCTTGATCTAGCTGTGTAATCCTGAATCAGCTATTGATTGTTAGATGTATTTTGTTTATGTAATTCACATCCTATTACGACACGACACTAATCATGATCTAGTTGTGTCATTGTTACTAAGAGCAACTCCAGCAGCTTCTTTAAAATTTCTCTAAAATGGAAAAACAAAAGCCAAAATCTTCAAAATTTTATGCTCCAACTCCAACAGCTTCTCCATTTTGGAGATTTTGATATTTATTAAAACAATAAAAAATGCTATATGATTATTAATAATAACAAAAAAAAATCATATATTTCATTGTAACATAAATTACCTAATAAAATATTCTAGATTTTTGTTCTTATCATTGGAGGACGTAAATAATTAATATTTAGGGAAGGAAGATTTTGCTGCAAATTTGGGGAAGGAGTGTCTCTCTTTCTTCTACATCCTCATTTTGGGGAATGAGATGGGGAAGCTGTTGGACCACAAAACAACTCAATATTCCCCAAATTGATGAAATCAAGAAAATGGGGAAACTGTTGGAGATGCTCTAAATATAATAGCATAATTCCCCTAATGTCTCCTTTTTTAGAAACCCCAAGATGTGTTTAATCTTCACTTTTATAATGGGAAGTGTAGTTTTGGTGTCAAAGGTTTCACCAAGTTTTTGAGGTACCTAAATTGCACCATTTTTATTATATTTCAATAACACTATAATTTAATATCTAAATATTTTTGTTGTAATTTGATCACGACCGTTCAGAAGAGGACATCCGCACAACCTTAAAGTTAAAGTGCGGATGTCTCTCCGTTCTCCACTGTCCGGCGTTGACGACGCATTTTCTTCTTGTTGGAGGACAACAAACCTTGATATTGAGCTTCCTCTTGCTGGTGGACTCGCCGGCTGCAAGTTTCCAACCGAGCTTGATCGATCTTGAAGCTTCGAGTGAGGTTGCTACCCAGAGCTTCAATCCCGATCTCTTTGACCTTCTTCTTCATAGTTATGCTGTCCCGGATGTCTCTGCTGTCCTCCGGCAAGAAAAAAGGCGTTGTCGGCGCCGGATGGTGGAGAATAGAGGGACGTCCATACTTTAGGGCTGTGTGGAAGTCTTCTTCTAAACGACTATGCTAATTTGATATATATATATATATATATATATAAATAGAAAATATAAGAAAAAGAGCTAACAAATATGGAACAGTAGTTGGCTTTTTGTAATAGTAACAGTAAAATTACGATCCACTTCATTAAAAGAAAACGCTAAAAATCAAAGGAAAAAAAAACATAACCAATTTTTTTTATTCAGGAAAAAATATGAATAAAAACAAAAAACAAAAGCAAACTAGTAAGAATAAAATAAGAGAAAATTACATAATAACACTTGACCAAATTAAAAACACAAAAACCCCACTTTCAATATTTTTTGTACAAATTAACACATAAGCCCAAACCTAAACTAATAGTACCAAATCTGATTTAGACTTTCATAGGCAAAATGACTAAAATACCCCTTTTTCAAATAAATTTACTCAAAATGACACGGCAGTAACACGTCTCATGTCGACACGGTAGTAGCACCTCTTCGATCGACACGGCAATAACACGTCTCTCGTAGACACGGCAGTAGCACGTCTCCCGTCGACACGGCAGTAGCACGTCTCCCGTCGACACGACAGTAGCACGTCTCCCGTCGACACGGCAGTAACACGTCTCCCGTCGACACGGCAGTAGCACGTCTCTCGTCGACACGGTAATAGCACATTCCTAAATGGTAGTAGCACGTCTCTCGTCGACACGACAGTAGCACGCCTCATGTCGACACGGCAATAGCACGTCTTCGGTCGACACGACAATAACACGTCTCCAGTCGATACGGTAGTAACACGTCTCCAGTTGACACGGCAGTAACATGTCTCCAGTCGACACGGCAGTAACACGTCTCTGGTCGAAACGGTAGTAGTACGTCTCCGGTCGAAACGGCAGTAGCACGTCTTTGGTCAACACGACAATAACACGTCTTCGGTCGACACGGCAATAACACGCCTCATGTCAACACTGCAGTAACACGTCTATGGTCGACATGACAGTAGCACGTTTCTAGTCGACACGACAGTAGCATGTCTCATGTCGACACGGCAGTAGCACGTCTCATGTCGACACGCAGTAGCACGTCTCTCGTCGACACGGCAGTAACACGTCTCATGTCGACACGACAGTAACATGTTTCTCGTTGACACAGCAGTAGTACGTCCATAGTAGCAGTAGAATATGTAGTGAATGGTAGTTTGGTAAAATATGTAGTGACAGATGACATGTGGATATTAGTTTGTCCTAATTTGTTAATTTTTGTTCTTAAATGTATAAGATAATGTGCAATGATGTATTTGTAAACTGAAATTTGGTTACTAACTAATACATAACTAATACATAGTTTACTAATAAAATAAAATAAAGACATTTTTTTATTCGGATGATAATAAAGACTCTTCTTTTGCTGTGATATTTAGTAAGATAGGTCAGAGCAACCCAGAAAAAATATATACGGTGGGAAGGGTTCAGGGTTCAGCCGGGAGTCAATTTCTACAAGCGTGAGTTTAAAGACAAAGCTGACAGTTACCGCACCGGAGTTGCTCAATTCAACCCAAACGTTTCGATCGCAGATTTCAATTCTCCCAGAATCAAAACCCTAGGCATTTTCGCCGGTGATATTCCGGTTCGCTCATTGTTCGAATTTCGCTTTTAGTGTTGAATTCTGGAGATGGAATCATCAGACGATGAGACCGAGGCGGTGCCGGTCTCGGTTTCGAATTACCACTTCGTAGACGGCGAGGATGAGCCGATTTCCTTCCACGTGTTGCCAATTCAATGGAGCGATGGCGGTGAGAGACAGGAAGAGAAGAAGAAAGCAGCAGTGTTGTATCTGAAGGGCAGTGCTGACCTTGAGAAGATTTACAAGCCTGTGGCTGCTTGGAGGTGTGATCTCTCGAATGTGAAGCCTGAGATTGCGGTGCTTTCCAAGGAGGGGGATTGGATTGTGCTGCAGAAGCCGAGGAAGAGCTACGAGGGGATTATCAGGACTGTTTTGATCACTGTGCAGTGTCTTAGTTATGCGAAACGCAATCCCGAGGCGTCCGGGAAAGCTGTGTGGGATTACTTGTGTAAGGCTTTCAGGTACATTTCGCAATCTTTGTTCTTTACACTTGTAGGTTGGTAGGTTTTATTGGTGGAAAATTTGATGGAAAAAGTTTTAATTTTGCAGCTATGAGGATAGGCCTTCGAAGAGTGATTTGGTGGATCAGAGGAGTCTGATTAGTGAAGCTCTTAAACGGGATGATGCGTTGGCGAAGTCCAAGGTTTGTCTGCTTGTTTTCTTGTCATTGTAATTGAGTGTTCGGTGGTTCTACTTCCTAATGCTTAAAGCATGCCTGAGATTGAAGTATAAATTTTAGGTATATAGTTGCACTAGGTACCACCACCCTTTCAATTAGATGCACAGGAAACATCAGCTTGTGCTGTCCTGGTTTCTTTTAAATGCTCTTTTGTGTGGTAGTCTTTTGCATAGTCTCATGCCTTTTCTCATGGTGCTGGTTGGTATTCTTGAGAGTAGGTTTTTGATCAATTAAAATTGGAGAGGCCACATCACAACTGGTTCATCCTCTCTTAAACGATCTTGTCATAATATATCCCAAGTTAAGAAGTTATATATGTTTCAGTTAATATATTGAGCTCGAAGTATTTGCTTCTTCTTCAATTGTATATGAACATTATAGGGAAAATTGAGTTTTTGAGCACATGAACATCATTAAGCTCCAAACCTTTTTGTTTCACTTATTTCTTTTACTTGCTTTAATCTTCATTTTATTTGAGTGTGGTGTAATTTCCTGTTGTGGATCTTATGTATTTGTATGTAACTTCCTTAAAGCCATTTTGTATTCTTTAAACTGCGGCATGGGACATAGACAGTATCCTTGTAATTTTCCTGTTAGCTGATCCATTGACTTTCACATGTACGTGTATGTAACTTCCTTAATCCTATTTAGTCTGCATTTATGTAACTTCCTTAACGCATGAAGTATAGACACTATCTATATGTTTATATAAGAAAGTGACAGTTTGTGTTTGAACAGTTTATGGTCGACTTTCTTAAAGAGAAGCCCACACTATCCGATGAGGTCAGATCCTTTTGCTCATCTGTTTACCCTTTTCATTATTATGCTTTTATTATCGAGATTTTTTTTTTTTTCTTTCCCAATTCTGCTGTTTAGAGTTCTAGTGTTTTGAGTATGATGTCATTGGATGTTTTAGGATATTCAAGCTACGACAAAGCCAGGATTTATAGTTGATGATGCAGAAGATTATATGATTGATGTTGAAGATGAGTCAAATGATGATGATGATGATAACCTGTTTGATTCTGTTTGTGCCTTTTGTGATAACGGGGGACAGCTTTTGTGGTATGCTTTTGTATTCGCTAATTCCTGGTGAAACTGAAGATAATCTTGATATTTTGTATAGAATTTCATGTAGAATTTATGTTTTATTCTCTATTACAGTTGTGAAGGGAGATGCCTAAGGTCCTTCCATCCCACTGTAGAGGATGGCGAGGATTCAATTGTGAATCTCTTGGATTCACTCGGGAGGAAGTAAATGTATGCTCCCCTTTTATGTACATTTTCATAAGTCATGATTACTTGGTTTTTTTTTTTTCAACTATTTTTTGGTATTCTTATTATTGATTATGGTAATTTTATGGTCTGCATTTGGTAGGCAATGCCAAGTTTCTTCTGCAAGAACTGTCAATATAAGCAGCATCAGTGCTTTGCTTGTGGGAAGTTAGGCTCCTCAGATAAGTCTTTGGGTGCGGAGGTATGAATTTCAAATATCAGGTTCCTAGATTATCTGTCATACAAGAAAGTCTCTTTTTGTTTTTCTTTTTCTTGGGGGCAAACAAACAGCTTTATGCAGCCCGTGAATGATAAAGCTAGACAACCAGCCTAGACAAGCAACCATGACTATGGTTGCTTTCCAATCTAACATAATAGATTCTGAAGTATAATTCATAAACTTCCAGAGGCAGAAGCCCTAAAGACACCAGTCCCTACGTCATGTACTCCCACCTTTTTGCCACTATAGACTTCATAGGCTTGTTAGCATTCTTTAATATTGGTATTTTGTTTCTTCTTCTTTTTTTAATTATATATATATTCTTTAACATACGGCCTATCATTTTGTGCAATCATTTAAGTGAGTCTAAAGTTGGTTCCACTCCTTTCATTTTCATTGTTGATTTAGTGCAATTTCCTTATGCTGATAAAAGTTTTATCATTTTCATTTTAATTCGTGGAACCTTAGCATGGTCATCACACTACATTCATAATGTTTGACTTTCTTTGATTGATTCCCATTAAGTCAAGGTCTTATGATGGACGGTAAATAATGAGTAGGATCTCGAGGCAGATTATTCAATAAAAATAGCATGTACCTCATCTAGAAACCACTGTATTTTTTTTGATAGGAAATCAGTTTCTTTGTTAAAGAGTGTCTTTTTTTTCCCCATGTGTACGTTAGTTGTACAAACTAGTGAACTCTCCTTTTTTATCTTTAAGCATCCGATGAAAGCTTCTTTCTTCTGAGAGAAAGCAGTAAAGAAACTTTATCTATTGCTTTTAGGTATTTCCATGTGTTTCTGCAACTTGTGGTCAATTTTACCATCCTCGGTGTGTTGCAAAACTAATCTATCAAGACAATGGAGTTTCTGCTGAAGAACTTGAGAAAAAGATCTCTCAGGGGGAATCTTTTACGTGTCCGATTCATAAGTGCTTTCTTTGTAAGCAAGGGGAGAATAAGAAGGATTCCGAAATGCGGTTTGCTGTGTGCAGGCGTTGTCCTAAATCCTATCACAGAAAATGCTTGCCGAGGTACTTTTAGAGTCTTATTGCTGTTATCAGATGACGGTCCGTTGTCATGTCTAAAATAACTCATGCTTGAATTAAATGTACCAGTAATATCCGTTTTGAGAAAACAGAGGAAGATAAGGAGGAAGAGATAGAAGATGAAGAAGAAATAGAAACAAGAGCTTGGGAAGGTCTATTGCCTAATCGCATACTAATATATTGCACGTACGTGGTACTTTGCAGCAGCTGCATTAGTTCTTTGTTTTATTTGCGATATGCTGATATATGTTCTTTTTTTATATAAATATTTTTTCCTAAACAAGTTTGATTTTTCTTCTGATCAGAGAACATGAAATAGATGAAGAAATTGGAACTCCAATAAGGAACCATGTTAAATTCCCTGATGATGATGGAAAGAAGAATACTATTGTGAAAAAGAAGGCTACTTTCGAAGTTAAAAAGAGGAGACTGACATCAGAGTCTCATGTGGTCAGTGACAGCTCTCTTTTGAAGAAGAGAAAGCTTTCGTCAGAGGGATTGCATAAAGAAAGAACTGCTCCTACACTATCTAAACAGAAAACGAATTCGGGTGAAAAACTTGGGGGTGACAGATTTACTGAAAAAGTACCTTCTGGGTTAAATGTATCAAGAAAGGTGATGGTAAATAAGACACTGAAAAAGGAAGTCCTGACCAGCATGGAAAAGAACAAGTCATTGGGTAATAGGCTGTTTAAATATGTTAAGGAACATGGGTCAGTCAAGTTTGGGAAGAAGGATGAGCCTGATGATGCTGAACTAAATTCTGAAAAGATAGCAAATTTCGATCCTACAACAAAAACATTGAGTGCAGCAGCTTCCTTAGATCCTGCTAGAGAAAGGAGGTAAGTCTATTTGACTACTAATTATTTAGCAATCTTAGCTCAATTTTTATGAACATACTTGCTCTTTTACTAATTATTTACCAATTCTAGTTCAATATTTATGAAGATACTTGTGCTTTTAAACAGAGGCTTTTTAAATGCCTGAGATTCCCCGATGTTTACATAAATATCAATGTTTTGACAATGTTCTTCCCTTCAATTTTCTGAGGGTCTCATCCAATCTACCTAAAAGCAGACATGTGCCAATCACATAAGTAGCAAACAAATTACGAAATAAGTTGTATGAAATAAAATGTTGGTTCATTAATTATGTATACTTAAGATACTTGTTCACATAAAAGGTTGGGGGACTATTGACTTTTTGAGTACACCTCAGGAGGCCGTTTTGGCATTAAACCTTAAGTGTTCTAAAACAAGGTTGCCCAGCCCGTCTAGGCGTCACCTAGGTATTCCAAGCCTGCCCTCCGCCCTAGTAGCGCCTGGGCGTTTTAATTATTATTTTTCAAGGCTAAAACAAATGTCTTGTTCTAGTATTTGTATGCTTAACATTCTCACCCTATTTTGATTTGTTAGGATTATATTGAAATATGAATATTCTAGATACAAATTATTACTCTTTTTAATCCTTATATATTTTTAATTATATAAATAAAAGTTGTAATTTTTTTTTTAATTTTTTTTTAAATACAAAGCCGCCTAGAAGCCCGCCTAGACCCTAAACCCTTAGCCCAGCCTCCTAGGTGCGCCTAGCCTTCCCTCCACCCTAGTATTGCCTAGTGAGTTTTTGAACCTTGGCGCACCCTTAACATATATGTATATGTCTGTAACTACAGTTATGCCTTGATTTAACACAAACCAGGGACTGTTTCTAGCCTTCTAGGTAGGATATTCACACTACGAACTGTAGTGTGAATGTAGGGGCGATTCGCACAGTTTTAATACTGTTCGAATGGTCTTGTATACTGTTTAGCGTTAATACACAGATATGCTTATGTTTGGATAACATTACAAGGGCTTGCAATTGTTACAGGCAATCATTATTTTATTGGATCAATATAAATTATATGCAGTGCTCTGAATTCATTTATTATATTCCAGATTATATGCTTTAATGAAAGATGCTGCCTCATCAATAACATTGGAAGAGGTTATAGAAAAGCACAAAGTTCCATCCACTCATAAGTCCTCAAACAGATATGCTGTAGAAAGGAACATTACACAGGGAAAGGTGGAAGGCTCAGTTGAGGTATTATTTTGAATTTCATTTATCAATTTGGGCATAAAGTATGATTTTTTTTTTTTTTAATAATTATTTCTCTTATCATCGGTTTCTTAACGCCATCTATGTATAATTAGGCTATTCGAACTGCGTTAAAGAAACTACAGGAAGGTTGCAGTATTGAAGATGCAGAGGCTGTTTGTGCTCCGGAGATTCTTTCCCAGATTTATAAGTGGAAGGTGGTTTTCTTTTCTTATTCTAAAATGTGTCTACAGTTCTGTTGCTATTTTATGCAAAGACTCTTTGTGATTAGTTCCTAGATTTCCTGAATTGTTGCTTGTTGATTTATGCATGGGATATTTCACTAGGGTATCTCACCCTCTTTCACTTTAAGAAGTTATACTTAGGTTTGGCTTGCTTATGCTCGACTTGGATAAACTAGTCAAGTGGTCAGAGCATCATACTACTTGGCTAGATTAACCGTGCTGTATTATGTTTGTCTGTGGAACAAGTGAACTTGAGCTTGGCTTGAGTTGTGGCTTGTATGTAGATTCTTGACCTTGGCTTGAGTTGGCTTGTATGTAGATTGAGTATTAAAGTTTTCTGTTCAACTACACACTTACAAATGAGGGAGATTGCAGAATATATAGAAGTAAAAGATAAGGAAACACATATAATGAATACAGATAAGTACAGGACTAAGAAATATTGATCAATGCATGTTCACTTTTGAACATTTAATTGAGAAGGTAAGAAGAATGAGCCTCATAAGCAAAGCTGAAACAGACTTCTAATTAGTAGCTAAAACTAGATTTATTTTGTGATGGAATTGTGATCATTGGACTTTGGTTGTGTCAAATGGATATATATTTCTTGGGTACATCTTTTATTGAAATTGTTATTCTGAAATATAGTGCCTATTTGTCTGTTTATAAATGCTTGTAGACACCTATTTGTAGATAAACCCCATACGTGTATATAAGTTCAGGAAATATTGTATACTTAAGTAGTAGAAAAATGCAAAGTTTGTACTCTCATGTTTGTACTCTAAATATTGTATATTTAGCATCCTTTGTGACCCACCTGTTACCAAGCGCATTCCCCTCTCATTGCTAAAGATATATCACTACATGAAATCTCTCTCTCTCTCTCTCTCTCTCTCTCTCTCTCTCTGTTGTCTGCTTCAATTTTATTGGTTAACTTTAGTTTCAAATCGTTGATTTCGTTACCTCATCTAACTTCATTCCACATTTGTATTTGGAAATGGTATTTTCTAGTGTTCTTATTAGTGTTATGGTACTTTGATGCAGAACAAGCTTAAAGTATATCTTGCACCTTTCTTGCATGGGATGCGGTATACGTCCTTTGGTCGCCATTTCACGAAGGTGGAAAAACTGGAACAGGTAATCTAATTTTGTTCTGGTCTCATTTATTTCAATTCATCTTGAAATTTAATATAAATTTATTACCTTGTGTATGCTGTCATATTAGGTTGTGTAGACCAGCAGTCCGGTCTGTTTAGGTCTTGGCTGTTTCAAATTTATGTTGTGCTTGGTGTTTTTATTACCATTTTATTGTATTTTGTTTTTCATTAACATTAACGTGTCTTTCACTAGTGCTTTCATGAACATGTGTATCCATTTGTGTTCATGTGCATCAGTTCTATGGTATATTATTGTGAATCGTTGTTGTGGTTTCAGCAATATGAATGATTTTTTAGAGCACCATATGGAAGTTTATTTGTTGGTTTTGATAGTAACTTTATTAGTAACCAAAGTCAAAAGTTTCAAGATCATGTCTAAATTCGCAAAACTGGTTTACCATTGGGCAATAGCACAAAGACAAACCATATGCAACTACACTAAAAACACGTGTTTAAAACCCAACGCTAGTCTGATCTGAAGAGATAATGTCTCTAAAATCAGCTGATTCTGATGGCAACAAAAGAAGCCTAAAACCTCAGCTATAAAAGGGACACCTCCCTAACTAATCTTAAGAAGTTTTATTACCCTTTCCCAATTACATCACCACACAATTGTGAAAACAAAGAAAAGAAGTAAAACTGTATCAGCATAGTGGCGCGTGGTCTGTATTACTTCCAGTTCTTCATATCGTCATTACTCATTATCATGTGGCTGAAGAAATATTTTATCTTTGGCTGTCTAATTTTTTTTTCTTCTTAACTGTGTAATTCAACTGGGTCTGCACATATTTTCTTTGTCAAAACTATGGAATCTAATTGATAATTTTCATTCTACAGATTGCTGATATGCTCCATTGGTACGTACAGGATGGAGACACGGTAAGGATGTCTATTGTTCTATTGGAAATAAGTGTAGTCGATGCACATACATGAGTCCAAAATACATCCATAATATAGAACTTGGATGCTGCTTTGCTTTATCTGATCTTGTTTTCTTATCTGCTCTTTATTGACATGAATCAAGTCAAATAATCAAAATCATGGCAAATGTATCTAATCCCTCTGCATGATTTACTTTTTGCAAGAATGCTTAATGTTCTTGATTGTGTCATGTTTTGATAACCTAAACCATTACCTTAAGGTTCTGTTTGACTGCTCTCTCTCTCTCTCTCCCTCTCTCTCTGATGTTTAGTACCTCTTTAAAAAGTTGTTGAGTGCCTGATTACATTTTTTTTCTTCCACTGAGCAGATAGTGGACTTCTGTTGTGGCTCTAATGATTTCAGCATCGCAATGAAGAAAAAGCTTGAGGAGACGGGGAAGAAGTGCTATTTTAAAAATTATGACATCATTCATCCCAAGGTAAAATTTATTTGTTAAATTCTTTTATTGGTCAATTTGGATCTTACTATTGATGATATGTGGTCTTTTGCCGGACGTTTGCATATTCCTGTTGTACTTGTCAAGTAGATATTTGATATTGTTGATGTTAAACTTCTGATACACCAAATAGCATTGCAGCCTAAACTTCTGGTAAAAGTCTTAAGATCACAGGTGTTACGGTTAGTAATTCTGAATCAATGTATTAAGTAAATAGCATAGGTAGAGTGTTTTTGCTCTGATCTAGTACCTCAGAGTAAATGCATAAACATTTTGCGCATCAAATTATAATAGTAAAAAAGTATGTTTCTCTGATAGACATGATTCATTGTATCTCCGAATACACACTTAGTTGCATCCTACTTGTAGTTTCTTAACCCTTGTAATTCCCCCAATTCACACTTGTTAGCAATCCCACACCTCATGTGGCAAGTCTTGAAAAGATTTTTATAAAAACAGGAGCTTATCAAAGAGAAATTTACAGGACACTGCCTGCTCTTTTTGCTTATCTGAGGAGGGCCAGTTAGGCTGCAGCTAGATCATTAATGAAACAATAGAATAGGGTGAAGCCCCAAAACACTGCCATGTTTAGAAAGACAGAGAGAGTAGAGGGTTTACAAAACACAGGGAGGTTATAGAGAAATCGAGAGCCTAATATATAGGATAAAGATAAAGAGCTCCTAAAACACAGGGATTTTAATAAATATGGCATTTAAAAGTGCATTGTTTAAGGGTGAAGTACGCTTGTCAGCGTGAAAGAATTTTGATTGATCAGTTACTGGTTGTTTGGAATATCTCATGTGCTCCCATTGTAGTTCACGAATGTTTACCATACTGTAGACTTAGATTTTTTTGGACCTGTACTGATATTGAAAATGAAATTCAGACAACAAGCACTTGGAGTTTACTCCTGGTTCTTAATTTTTCATCATCATTTTGCTACAGAACTTTACTGTGCCCAATTTATTGGTTGTTCTACTATGTCACATTGTATATTGGTTACTGGATGATAGGACTGTGTGTGTGTGTTTGCTAATTCACATGCTTATTGATAAAAAAAAATGTTGGGATACACTTCACATGTTTTATAAATATACATTTGCAGAATGATTTTTGCTTTGAGAAGAGAGATTGGATGACTGTTCAAAAACATGAATTACCCGATCGTAATAAATTGGTAAGAAATGGAGGTTTGGTATATTTTATGTCAAGTTGTTTGGATTTCTTAAGCCTTGTGCTAATTGTTACACTATTCTCTAACTTTGCTTCTTGAGCAGATTATGGGGTTGAACCCTCCTTTTGGAGTTAAAGCAGCTTTGGCAAACCAGTTTATTTCTAAGGCTCTGGAATTCAATCCGAAGCTCCTTATTCTTATCGTTCCACCAGAAACAAAAAGGTAGATATTCTCTCTGACATGTATGAAGTATGCTCTCTGGTCTCGTTAAATCAGACTCTGATTTGTGTATATTTTGGTGCTTTTATTCAGGTTACCATATGATCTGATATGGGAGGATGAACGGTTTTTGTCAGGAAAGGTAAATTGAGAAGTATCTACCAGTCACCTATAGTGATTGTTAACTAATGGAATGTAAATTTTAAATGTATGTTTCTCACTTGTATCTGTCTCCTTTCAGTCCTTTTATCTCCCTGGATCTGTTGATGAGAATGACAAGCAAATGGATCAGTGGAATGTGACAGCACCTCCACTCTATCTTTGGAGTCATCCTGATTGGTCTGATAGACACAGAGCTATTGCTCGAAAGGCTAGTCACGGTCCTATGTTACTAGGGCCAGGGAAAGATGTTCATTCAGAATCCCTAGGTCATTCAGTTGAGAACAAGGATGAAAATCTGATGGTGGAAAATGCTTATTTGACACCAACTGGTAATTCCAGTGATTTTGTTAGAGTTGCAGGCGAGGGACATGAAGAGAGATCCTCCAAGAGAAATGGTGACAGAGGTTTCCGTGCAAGTTCTGGTAACCATAAGAAACAGGTTAATGAGATTTCTGAGAGGTGGCAGTGCGGTGGCAGAAAAAAGAATGGGAGGCGGCAGTGCGGTGGCCGAAAAAAGAATGGGGGTGGAGTGGTTGTGTTGTCGCCAGACAAAAAACGTGACGGCGACAATTTTTCTAGTGAGATTCAGAAGGAAAGTTCTCCATCTAATGAGCAAAAGCGAAAACCGAATCAGCATCCCAGCAATTCTAGTTCAAGTGTGCATTTTGAAACGGCTTATGACAGGACCACAGCCAGCATCCCTGATGACACTGGTAGAAATGCCATGAGCCGTGAGGAGACTTGTCCAATTTTCACGCATAGATGTCCCAGTGGTGCCAGTCCTAGCTCTAATTATATGGATGCGGACTTGGAGGAACCTGAAATTAGATGCAGGAGAGAGAGGTTAGATTCCATTGAGCATAGATATTCCCGGGGGATGGATGAAATACATGCACGGTTTTATGGGCATCAAGATTCTGATTTGCACAGAAGTAATTATATAGCGGGTCTGGGTCAAGTTGCATTTCCATCCATGTATGGGCATGCTGAGCGAGGTTCAGCCGTTTACCCATCTCACAGAATGAACACGTCAGTCATGGAGAGGTATTTACATCCGTTGGATGGGACGAGTGCCTTAGGAACCCAACCAGCGCTTGGGTATGGCACGAGTGCCTTAGGAACCCAAGCAGCGCTTGGGTATGTGTTCAATAGCAACCCGTACGACGATCTCAGGGCACCACGACATGCTGATCAACGGCCCCCCTATGGTTTTGCTCCCGGTCCAAATCCTTACTTCTCAAACCGGCATTCAGCAGGTTTTCTGCCTGAGTAAGCCCGTGGATGTTCTCCCATCAGTTTAGGAAAAGTATTTAGGTCTTTCGCAATGTGCACCCCAGCGTTTATCATTTTTGTAAGAAAAGGGTGTAGGTGTAACTGATCTTTTGCTGCTGTGTGTTAGCTTTTTGCTGTGTCATCTGCCGTTTGTAGCCTACAATTAACTAGGAGGGTAAGATATGAATTTCTAGTGCAAGTTGTGGGTAGCAATGTATAATCTCAAGACGCACCCCTCAATTTCCTCTTAACTTTCCGTTATACCCATATATCTCCTCCGTTGTACACGAAACGAATAATCACGAAGTAGACTGGTATTCCTAATATTATTGATAAATTTACTCATGAAGGGAAACATTGTAGTTCCATCGGAAACTTTGGGTGACGGTAACTAGTTTGCCACCGTGTCTTCATACTCAAGTATTGATGCAAATCATCGGGATTTCGAACTTGCATATCATATTAGGTTTTGTCATTCAATGATCATCCTTGTACAAAAAACAGTTAAAACAAAAATTATATTTGCGGAAAATGAAAAGAAAGAGATTAATTTTGGCACTGGCACGTACACAACAGTGTAATCTTCCCGGTTTTCAGGGACGGACCTATAGTCAGGTCTGGAAGGGTCCAAACCCCAGTTGGTTTTTCCACAAACCCCATATAAATACACATTTTTATAAGGTCTGGTTCAAGGGACATCTTAATTTACATAACTTTTTACACATCTTGTAAGCCATTAGATTTAAAAACGTTTAATGGTGTAGATTCATTGTTTAAATGATGTCATCACATCATTAAGTGATATGGAAATGACATGGCATTATGTGATTTTAACAAATAATTAAAATATTCTTTATCAAACTAAAACAACAAAATTACTATTCATATAAGAACAATTTAGTAAACGTTCATAAGGAAAAAAATATATATACAGTGACAAAACAAGGATGAAGGCTGCCAACATATATTCCAATTGTTGCTAACATTTGATGAACAGAAGATTTGATATTTGTTTCGATAAAACACTCAAGTGCAGGTGATTGAATAGCCAATCAATGGATGTTGTCAACCAAAAAAATTGGAGAAAAAGGTCGGGATCTGGACGTCAGCTAGGGTTCTGATGTTTCTTTAATCATAATCAAGAGGATAGATGGAGAGAAAAAATCATTCATTCATTCTGCAGGTAGTGATCTAATTAGTTAGGCAATTCAAGAAAATCAATTCCAAATTTATAAGAACAAGAACTTTGATGAAAGTATGAAACTAAAGGACTGCAAATAGTTGGAAAAAATTCAACGATTATGCATAGAAAAATTGTTCTAACAGATGCAAGGGCATTATGAAATCCCATGCCAATCACTAAAAATCAAAATGAGAATCGAGGAGATGCATCTTAGTTTTTAAATACAATATGTTATTCAGAGAGGTTCAGTTATATTAACACCGGACAATTGACTCGCGGCTTCGGATTTTCGATCTATGAGAGATAAAGGTTTTAGCATTTGGTGCTTGTTCATCTGCTCTTTACATTTTATTTTTCTTTCTTTTTGATGGCACAATTGTTGTTTTTTTTTTTTTTTGAATAGGTGTTAGATCACTTGCTAATATGATCTAAATTTGTTATGAAAATAAAAAACTCCATGTCACCTGCCACATCACATTCTTTTTGTTGACATCATATTAGCAAATGATCTAGACCGTTAAAAATTTTAAAATCTGATGGTCATGAAAGAATGTAAAAAATAGTGTAAAAAACAATGGCCCTTGAACCAGACCTTTTTTATGGGTCTGGTTCAAGGGACATCTTAATTTACATAACTTTTTACACATCTTGTGAGCCATTAGATTTAAAAACATTTAATGGTGTAGATTTTTTGTTTAAATGATGTCATCACATCATTAAGTGATATGGAAATGACATGGCATTATGTGATTTTAACAAATAATTAAAATATTCTTTATCAAACTAAAACAACAAAATTACTATTCATATAAGAACAATTTAGTAAACGTTCATAAGGAAAAAAATATATATACAGTGACAAAACAAGGATGAAGGCTGCCAACATATATTCCAATAGTAAATTACTATAAACTTACTAATCAAATTTTAGTTTACAAATACATCATTTACACAATATCTTACACATTTAAAGACAAAAATTAACAAATTAAGACAAATTGATGTCCACATGTCATCTGTCATTACATATTTTACAAAACTACCATTAATCACATATTCTACTGCTGTTACTGTCGACTAGGATGCCTGTCGCTGCTACTGCCGATTGGATGCCAACTTTGAAATATGCTACTACCTAATAACAGGACGTTGTTACTGCTGCTACTAGATTCGAAATCTACACTTCCAATAGATCTAAACAGTAGCAGCGAATTAACCCTCCCAACAAATTTTGCAGTAGCAGCAAATTCCCTCAACATATCTAAACAGTAGCATCAAATTTACTTTACCCACAGATCTCGCAGTAGCAGCAAATTCTCTCCAACATTAGCAGCAAATTTACTTTTCCAACATTAGCAGCAAATTTACTTTTCCAACAATAGCAGCAAATTCCCTCCAACAGTAGTAGCAAATTTACTTTTCCAACAATAGCAGCAAATTACCTTTCCAATAGTAGCAGCGAAATCATCTGTCTAAATAGTAGCAGTGAAATCATCTGTCCAAACAGTAGCAACGCCTTGTAGCAGGCAAATAAAGACAGTAGCAGCACCGCCTTGTAGTTGTCGATAAAAACATGACCGACGACAAATTCCCGTCTTTAGGGCAAGCTCCTCCCCACATTGTCGCGAAAGGATATCGACGGTCTTCTCCACGATGCCGGTCGACTCCTTAGACACAATCGACAGCCATGTCCGGTGGCACAAGACGATGAGTTCGGCATTCAAGGCGCTCGTCACCATGGAAGATGAAGGTGTGGTGATGGAGGTGCGGCATATCAAATCGTGTCATGGATTGAGATTGTGATGATGAGATCTGCTAGATCTCAGAGAGAGAGAGAGCCATGGATTGAAATTGGTGATGAAGAGATCTGGTAAATCTGGGAGAGAGATAGAGAAAGAGAGCCATGGATTGAAATGGGTGATGATAAGATCTGGTAGATTAGAGAGAGAGAGAGAGAGAGAGAGAGAGAGAGAGAGAGAGAGAGAGAGAGAGAGAGAGAGAGAGAGAGCAGAGAGAGAGAGAGAGCGAGAGAGAGAGAGAGAGAGAGAAGAATCAAAACGTTGGAATGAGAGAAGGAAATGGAGTGAGAGTAGCATCTGGTGTAATTTTATTAGGAAATAGAACATTTTGGTCATTTGAATTTAACATTTGGATCAAGTTTGCTATTATTTAGTTTTGGGCTTGAGACCCATGCCTTAATTTGTATAAAATTATTAGAAGTGGGTTTTTTGTGTTTTTAAATTTAGTCATGTGTTACTATGTAATTTTCTCTTTTATAATCAAACTCCTAATGTATATATATAGATTACTTGAGCACCCCATCCTGACATTGTACTAACCCTCTCTCGAGCGTCTCAAACCCCTTTTGATACATTAATTTTATGCATTAGGGCGCCCATGTGACAATCATCATCCCCTTTGTATCTAAATAACAATAATATTAGAGACGTGATGTAATAAAAACAAGAAAGATAGAGTGAATTTTGAATATGATTTCTTAGTTATTAGAAACTCGAGACTTTGAAATGTTTGCCTCTATATATTGGGTTTAGGAATGACAAGTTAATTGTTTTTTAACTGATGTAGAACGACTTGCAGACGAGTTCGAGGAGCAGCTGGAACGTCAACGTCGTAAGCAAGTTTAAGTTTCCTATTATTCTTAGGATTATGATTTATGTTTCAATAAGGATTTATAATTCCAATAGGTTTTGTTATTTCCTAGTTCTGTTCTAAATAGGATTTAGTCATGGGTTAGAGTCTATATAAGGCACCCTCTATGATGTATTAGGATTCAACAATTCAATAATATTTCAGAAAACTTAGAGATTTATCTCACTTATCACCTTCAAATTCAGTTCGACGCTTGTCTACCGATTTCACCTTTCTACCTATAGCTTTCACTGCGTTAGGTGGCATCAGAGCCTGGTCTCGCCTGGATCGATGTCAGACGACGAAGCGGAGGTTCCTGTCACAACACTCGCCGACGCTGGTCGGGAGATTACTGCTATGAAACAAGATATTGGGAAATTTCGTCAAGACACCAACAATGCTTTGGCAAATTTAACAACTCTTGTGCAGCAGCTTACGATGGAGGTCCGAGCCGGAGGATTTGCCCGAGGCCAACGCCGTCGTCAAGAACAAAACTATGATTCTGAGGAAGAAGAAGAAAGGGGCCCACCAGACAATCGACAACAAAATCGTCATGACGAAAATTACCGAATGAAAGCAGACATATCTTTCTTCTATGGAAACTTACAAATTGAAGAGTTTCTTGATTGGCTTTCAGAAGTGGATAGGTTCTTCAATTTAATGGATGTTCCAGAAAATAAGCAAGTGAAGACGGTTGCCTGGAAGTTAAAAAGCACAGCCGCCTGTTGGTGGGATGATTTGCAAGAGTCTCGCGTTCGACAAGGAAAAGAACCTGTCAAAACATGGCGAAAGATGAAAGCCCTTCTTAGGGGACGTTTCCTACCCCGAGATTATGAGCAGACTTTGTTTGAAAAATATTATGACTGCGCTCAGAATAATCGGTCTGTGTTTGATTATAACCATGAGTTTATGCGACTTAGCGAGCGAAACAGACTTGAAGAAAGAGAGACTCAGAAAGTTGCAAGGTATCTACATGGTTTGAAGCCGGAAATTCGAGAAAAGATTGGGTTGCAGACAATATGGACTCTAGCGGAAGCCATGAACTTAGCTCTAAAAGCAGAAACTCTACTAGCAAGTAGTAAAGTTAAGCAGCAGACTACCATGAGTTATCGTAGAAATTGGCCTGAACCATCTACTTCAAAAGGATTGCAAATTAAAGAGCCTACAAGAGAGCAACAATTTAGAACAGAAACAAGTAGTGGAGACAGAGGAAAAGCTACTGTTCCGTTTCGAAAACAAGAGCAACCTGGCAGCTTAGGGGACTATGCCAAACCAAGGGGAGAAAAGTGTAATCGATGTTTTATGCCTGGTCATACTTCCAACAAATGTCCCAACCCAAGGGGATTGCATTATGTGGAAGAACATGAAGATGATGAAGAGCAGGATGAGATTACAACTACTGAAATCGAAGGCCAAGATTTTGATGACATCCCGTAGTTCCTAGTTTGCCAACGGCTTCTATTAGCAAAGCAAGGACCTGACACTCAAAGGCATAACATATTTCGCACTAAGTGTATCATTGGTGGCATGGCATGCAATCTAATAATTGACACCGGTAGTTGCGAGAACTTTGTGTGCAAGAGAGTGATCGACCGTTTCAAGCTTCCTACAACAAAACATCCGACACCTTATTCCGTTGGTTGGATTAAAAAGGGACCTATGGAGCCTGTGACAGAAACTTGCAAAGTTCCCATAACTATAGGACCATATAAGGACGAGGTGGTGTGTGATGTTGTAGACATGGACGCCTCTCATATTCTTCTTGGAAGGCCAGGGCAGTATGACGTAAGAGTGGCATTTGATGGGTACAAGAATACCTACAGCTTTTTATGGAAAAAAAACAAGATCGTCTTGAAGCCTGGTATCCCGCATGAAATTAATTATGATGGAAAGATGAAGACAACAAACTTTCTCACTTTATCTAGTTCTGAACGAGAGCTTGAAGATGGAATTAAGGAAGCACTTGTTTGTTGTCCTATTGTGATGAAAGGTCTCTACACCACCGAACAAGAAGTAATGGAGGCACAAGTTCCAGAAAAGGTGAAGCATATAATTAGTGATTTTCAGAAGTTAATGTCAGAAGATTTACCAGATGAGCTACCACCGATGAGAAATATTCAACATCGAATTGATTTAATTCCGGGAGCTAGCCTGCCTAATCTTCCTCACTACCGCATGAGTCCGAAAGAGAATGAAATTTTAAGGGAGAAAATCGAAGACTTGTTACGAAAAGGGTTCATTCGTGAAAGCATAAGTCCTTGTGCAGTTCCTGTGTTACTGGTACCAAAGAAAGACGGCAGCTGGCGTATGTGTGTTGATAGTCGCGCCATCAATAAGATCACCATTCGGTACAGGTTTCCAATTCCACGTTTGGAAGACATGCTCGATGTTCTTGGAGGATCAAAGTTCTTCTCTAAAATTGATCTGCGTAGCGGGTACCACCAAATTCGAATTAGACCCGGAGATGAATGGAAAACAGCTTTTAAGAGCAAAGATGGCTTATATGAATGGTTGGTGATGCCGTTTGGACTTTCCAACGCCCCGAGCACTTTCATGCATCTCATGAACCAAGTATTGCGCCCATATATTGGAAAGTCTGTGGTCGTCTACTTCGATGACATTCTCATCTATAGCAGGTCTGAAGAAGAGCACCTCGAGCATATTAGACAAGTCCTTGAGGTTCTTCAAGATAATCAATTATACATCAACCTGAAGAAGTGTTCTTTCCTCACCGAAAAATTGTTATTCTTGGGGTATGTAGTGAGCTCCGAAGGAATACATGTGGATGAAGATAAAGTGAAGGCAATTAAGGAATGGCCTACTCTGAAAACCGTTAGCGAAGTGCGAAGTTTTCATGGTTTAGCAACGTTTTATCGGCGGTTTGTTCCAAATTTCAGTGCCATTACTGCACCTCTTACCGAATGCCTCAAGAAAGGAAAATTTCAATGGGGAGAAGAGCAAGAGAAGAGTTTTGCCTTGATCAAGCATAAATTGTGCACAGCTCCAGTATTAGCCTTACCAGATTTTGATAAAGTTTTTGAGGTGGAGTGTGATGCTTGTGGCGTAGGAGTTGGTGCAGTTTTATCTCAAGAAAGGAAGCCGGTTGCATATTTTAGTGAAAAGCTTAGCGAAGCTCGACAAAAGTGGAGTACCTATGATCAAGAATTTTATGCCGTGGTTCGGGCATTAAAACAATGGGAGCACTACTTGGTGCAACGCGAATTTGTTCTCTACACCGATCATCAAGCTTTGAAGTATATTAATAGCCAAAAGAATGTGAGCAAGATGCATGTTCGTTGGGCTACATTCTTACAGAAGTTTCCTTTTGTAATTAAGCACAAGTCCGGAACCTTAAATCGAGTGGCCGATGCATTAAGTCGAAGGAGCCAATTATTAGTGACGTTGTCACAAGAAGTTATAGGGTTCGAATTTTTGAAGGAACTATATGAGGATGACGACGACTTCAGAGAGATTTGGAGCAAGTGCATAAAGCATGAACCATGCAGTGACTTCTTTTTAATGAAGGTTATCTCTTCCGTGGCAACAAACTATGCATATTATTACGTTCTAATGAAAATTCTTTTAGACATTCAATAATGCCGATTTATGCTTCAACTTATGACCGATAATAGTCATTTTAATCGTATGAAGTACTACCTTATTTATGAACCCCGCTAAGATTAAATCATGGCTCTGCCACTGCCGGTTCTTGGTGTAATGTAATGTTGGCATAAATGTTTGGTGTGAAGCAAAGATAAGGCAGACAAGATGAGATTTCAATCAGACCTACAATGTACATTTTCTTATTACTTCCATTTGTTATGGACTTTTCACGTTTATGTTTCTAGTTTATTTTGTAAGTTTTATCACATCTAAGTGCCTTTATTTTTTTTTCTTCAATAAATTAACTATGTGCAAATAGCACATATTAACATATAACGAGGCCATCCCAGGCATACATGCATTAGAAATATTACAATCAAAGAGTACAACGATAAAACTTAGAACACATCGAAAAAACGATAAAACTTAGAAGTAACCTGATGTCGATGCTTGATTGAGAGTTTTTGGATTACTACTCAACCAACACAACTTTATTTCACAAACTAGTGTGCTTCATATATAGGAGTAGTTCATACTAATAATACTCATGCAGCTAGCACACCTGACATTAGGCTAGGCAGCAAACGGTTATCTAATTCTCAGTTTCCTGAGCACCTGGTCCGTGACCTCCGTGCCCTCCACGGCCTCCATGGCCACCGCGTCCTCCATGTCCCCCCTGTCCTCCGTGCCCTCCTCCTCGGCCTCCATGTCCTCCATTTCCATGGCCACCATGTCCATGCTCGTTGCCGCCGTGGAAGTGGTCAGAATTTTCTGTACCCAAAAATAAAAACGATTTAAAAAAAAATGTGATGATAAACGAACAAACCAACATCTGGTTTCTTATATGTAAAGAAATTGCTGAAAATTTGAATGATTTTGCAGTTAGTATATTTATGTGATCAGTGACCCAAAATGTAATGCATTTTAGTCACGTACTGACAGAATTGTTGAGAATACCGTAATGTGAAAGGAAGAATATGACTCACCATGAGCTGAGACCTCAGAAGAGATGAGAACAGCAAAGACAAGGGCAACCAGAAGAATAGTCTTTGAGAATGCCATCGATCTGATCTTTCTTTGCTCAACAGTAATTGTATGAAGGAAGTGGTTTGTGAGTTAGGTACACAATGCAGCTTTGCTATCCCTATTTATAGAGCAGCGCGAGAGACGTGGGTGAAGAATGGAAGATAGATAGAGATCAGAGAGAGTACAGATAATGAATGAGAGTGAGACCCACATCTTTCTTACTATGTACTGGAATGGGAATTTTTGATATAATATTTCAAAATACAAAAATTGTTTATTGAGGTTTGTCATAACCAAATTAAATGGTGCTTTGATTTCCAGCATAACTCTCATTCTATAAATATCCGTTACAATCCAAAGACTAAACTTATGAATATTTAATTTGGTTAGTTATAGCCAAATTGAATGGTGCTTTTATTGTGTCATGATTCTTTCATCTCATACACTACTATATAAACCCTCCTTGTCAAGCTCATTAAAATAGACACAACAAATATTCATCATATCCTCTATTCTAATTTCTCCCTAATCCTCTTATGAGTCCGACTATATTATGAAGTATGTCAAAGGAAGTTATCAAGCGGTTCTAGGATCCAAGTATTGCGAGTATACGCTTATAAGGATCAACAATTGTTGTACTCTGGAGGGTAGTTCACCATAAACCTATTACACCGAGACACTGTCTCCGAGTGGCGAAATATACTCTTAAGGGCAATGTTTACACGCCTCAACCTTAAACATTTACCATATCAAGTTTTCGACGCAGACTTCATAATCAAATATAAGTATTTATATTTTGTTATTTTCTATTTATTTCGGCATAATCATGAGTAATATTATTTGTTAATAATATCATGTATTTGTATGATTTTGTAGGTGACAAAATTCGATGGCAATATCAACATCCATCGACCAAAATTTCCTACATTATATACACGGTGTTAACTATCGGGTTCTACAAAAATTTATGTGTAAATTAATCAAGTAAAAAGAATTTTTATATTAAAGACAGCTGCATCAACCCTTTATATATCCTGTCGTGCATGCATGGGATCAGGCCCGACCTTGGCCTAGTGTCAACTGTGCGACGACACTAAGCCCACAATCATAGGAGGCCAAACTTGCTCAAGTCCTTTTAATGTTCTTGGAGAAATCAGTTCCAAAATTAGAGAAAATTAGAAGAAAAAAACGTCACCTTTGTGATTCGAACTCTGGTGTATTAAATGGAACACAAACAACACAACCATCCTATTGCACATCAATTCATTTGCTTTCTTCATATGCTAATATTCATTAATTAAATATCATGTTTTATATTTATTTTCAATGGCATGTTTCAGTAATTTTTTTTCTAACACTGTTTCAGAAATTCATCATATTTATTTTCTTAAATATTTTGTATTGGAGTAAATTACTAGTGTTATATTTAAAAAAAACTACAAATGTTATTTATGAGTAGTACAGTATTAAAGGGGTGTATTGTATATGGAATTAGTGGAAGTTTTAAAGAAGTCTATAGAATTTGAAAGTCTAGGTGTATTCAATACAGACTTTTAAAAATCCATCAAAATCTAAGTGTATTCAACTAGATTTTAAAAAATCATTATGAATTCCACCAAAGTTCAGAGGTATTCAATTAAGACTTTTTAAAATGAATAGAAGTTTAGATGTATTCAAAATATCATTCATACTTATGGAATTAGTAACTCATGGATAACGGTGGACTTTGTAGTGTAAATTACAGTACACACCAAACTCAAATATTTTTCCATCCACTAGAGCAAAGATTTGGAAAAGTCTACGACAGACTTTTTCTTTACATGTGAATTTTACATGTGAATATGTTGATCCTGCGATACATCATCTTTCTTTTCTTTTCTTTTTTTCTTTTTTATAATATTTTGTGTTATCAACGTTCTATTCTACCTATTCTTTTTAATGTTTTTTGAATGTTAACATTTTGTTGTCTTTCAATTGTAATGATTGGAACCCTTGATAACCTAAATATTATCTACCAACTCTTGATACTAGAACTACATAATCATATATTATATTATATTTACGTACATGAATTAAACTTGTTAACATCTAATGTCACACTTTAGAACATGTGTCTTTGGTTAACGTACACGTATGTGTGTTGATAACTTGAGTTAATACAATCTTTTTTGTTACCTATGTTTATGTATCTCAATCAAATATTACAACTGTATGCATCGAAATTAGATAGATAAACATTAAACTTATAATCGGTGTCATTATGTGTTTGTCATTGCATCTTTGTTTTTTCTTTCTTTCTTGTAACTCTGTAAGTATTGAGAAATCTACATAAGTCATTGATATGAAATCTGTAGATTTCAAAAATCAGTGAAAGTCTGTGATTAAAAATCGATAGTTTTAAGAAATCAGTGAAAGTCTATAAACTTTTCAAAGAGTCTGTAGACTTTTTAAAAAGTCAGGTGATTAAAATAAGTCTGTATAAATCTAAATACAATACACCCCCCTAAGAATAACAAAATTCATTGCGTTTATTGCCACCTCACAAACTATTTTGCTCACCCCATATGTTGTTGATTTATTCAAAGACCAAAATACCCTGATGTAAAATTACAGCAAAGGACATTAAGTTGTTACAAATTATAATTTCTTTTTTATACTTTTGTTTTGGATGAACACGTACTTCATAAACCCTAACCCAAATTTATCATATTCGATCGTTCTATGAAGTCTGAAGATGCTAGCATTGAACTTGAAGATGAGGTGAACTATTTGTATTTTTCTTTGTTAATGTTTGGTCTATCCTTTTACTCATTATTTTCTATGTTGATTTTGTATGTAAATTCTCATAGACAATTGTACTGTATTTATGAACAACGCATAGATCAGTTCAAAAAACTCAGAAGTATAGAGTAATGGAAAAAAGAATATAGGGCGAACAAAGTAGAATTAAGAAAAATGTATTTTAGTTATTGTAAATGGTTGAACAAAGAAGAATTGAGAAAATGATATTTAGGTTATTGTAAATGGGTGAACAAAGTAGATTTACAAATAAAAATATATAAGTGGGGTGTGAAGCAAATGTGGGGTGAACAAAGTGATTTGTGAGGTGACAATAAATGCACCTTTAAGAAAAAGAATGGAAATATTCATCGAATTAAATTTTTAGAAGTGTGTCATCTAATCTATACTAATTCACCTTACAATACTAATTAACCTATCATGTAACAATATCTTTCTCATATTAATTAAATTTCATATACCGACCTAGAAAAAATTAAGATAAGAGACCCATAACTTTTCTTCGCACCAAGCCTTCAATTCTTCATGACCGGCCCTGCATAGGATGACAGTAAATTGACATCAGTCTTTTACAGAGCTCACTAGTCAATACCAACACAGTCATGAAGTAAACTCGAACGTGTGGCAAATTGTTTCAAAATCAATCAAGAAGAAAATCATGCATATACCATCTAGCTTTGAGAGGATCGACATTGCATGTGATCGAGTAGATTAGGGAAGTTTTGGTCGTTTTCTTACTAGCTAGCTATTAGTATATATGTAGCCGCAGATCGAGTTTGAACAGAGCTTTGCTTTCACACACTGATAATTAGATGATTCCAGACCAATATGCATATGATCCAAGCACATATACGTCCCTCGTGACATCATATGTTTATGAACAAGCACCCACACATTGATTCTATCGGTCCCAATTTAACAACCAGCAGTTTGCTTTCAATTGGATTTGCTTTAATTTTCAGTGTAAGTTGGCATTCCTTGAATCTCACCGACTCAATGATCAGCTGACTGGGGCTAGCTAGGGTTACATAGATAAAGAGCATTTCCTCTCATGTCATTTTCAAATACATAGTGAGTGGTTGGCCCTATTGCTCGTATTAAATCCACTCAGCTTACAGCAAGTCGTTCGGTATTACGTTAAAAATTGATGTGCTATTTGAGAAGTGGCTATTACTAATTTACTACCATTACTTGAAGAAGATAGTAAAGTGACCGTTTACCCTCCCAAAGCTCTCTCATTTGCCATGCAAATAGGTATGAGTTGTGAATCCTAGAATGTGGTGTCTTTGAATTTATTTTTTTTCCAGACAAAGATCCATCTACATGAAGATTTTAATCGACTCCATCGTGCTTCACGGTTTCCTCATGCTCGTGGGTTTTAATCATAGATCAATGAGGGGGTCTAGGGCTGTTTTGGCATGATGGTTTTTTTTTTTTTTTTATTGAGAAGAAACGAAAAATTGGCATGATGGCTTTGGTATTCAGTTTCGATCAGATGGTACACGTTACATCGATGTGAATGTGGGAGGGGGAGCTAGCGACGCCATCATGGCGCTTTACACAAACTGAATGGCGTACTTGGCATTTGTTACATGAACTGGATGTTATGGACTTGATTCCATGGGTGCACGTGGTAATAGGAGACTTCAATGAGATAATGCTTGCCGGAAAGAAAACAGGGTGGAGGATTCGATTGGAGAAACAGATGCAAGGGATTTGACAATCACCTAGAAAAAAAAAAAGAAAAAAAAAAAAAATTCATGCTGGACATGTACCTGAATATGCACAAAAAACATGTTTTATTCAGAGTTGCCACATTCCAGTTGTTAAATATAGGAATCTGACTTGGGAAATGGAAATACCATACTACCAGAGAAAATGTGCAAACCAACAAGTCTCATCTGAATATGAAGCAGACTAATTTTATTCACCTAAGGTTAAGAATGAAATTAACAGAATAGGTATGAAAGAAGTGCTTACACGAAGGCAAACACTGAAGGTAGCATCTCTTAACATGTCAGGAAGACAACTTCTTAAAGCATCACATGCTCTGCATGATAACAAACCGTGAAAACCTTCATTAAAGATCATTAACAAGAGAGATTCCAGGAAACAAAAATGTAAAAGTTTTTCAATAAAGCAACCTTGGGTTTTCGGATAATCGAAGGTAACAGCGGATAATATGTTTCAATAAACGCAATGAATGATGTTCAGCAAGTGATGCAACCATGTTCTCCAACACTCAACCTACTGCAAAAAACCGCTCTGCTGTAGTGCAAATATAATCCAAGCCCACATCATCCAACAAAATCTTTTGAACAATAAACGTGGCGACCTGCCAGAAGAAGATCATTTGTCAGTAATTTACATGTCTTATTACAGAAAGGGGCAATGCAACACCCCAGCATACATTAACCTGTAAATCTCAATTTACAGCAGAAGGAATAAAGTTAAAATAGAAGAGCGCACTCAACTGTTTTTGACAACTCACTGCCCATTGCACAGGGGAATTATTTCCGTTGAGAGAAGGAAGCTGATCACTTCTGTGTCATCAACCTGGAAAGAAAAGGAAGGAGCCAACATCATTTCCCTTCTAGAGAAATAGAATACAGATGCTCAAGAATAAGTTTCTACTACGAAGTGATCTAAGTAACAGTAACACTGTTCTCCTCTTCACGTATCAGATGTGCATGTGTAACAAAGAGTGAGAGTAAGAGCGGCACCATAGCACCATAATGGTGTATGGAGAAATTAACTCTTATGAGCAGATATGTGATTACAGAAACTGGAAGAGCATGCAATGCAAGGCATATACATATCCACTACAGAATCAATATGTTCTTACTTGGGTTTTAACACTCACTAGGAACTGCTGCAAGAACTCGAAAGCATTTAAGATTAGGTGGCTTCACTATAGCGAAATGTGTGGTACTCATAACTTTTTAACAACTGATGGATATAGTAAAGGAAACTATCCCTTAAAACTTTAAAACCTAAACAAGTATATAAAACAGGTCTTTCTTTCCACCCTTTTTATTCCCTCCATTTGATTAGATAACAAACTAAAATAGATTTGTTCTTAGATCTAGTTATGCAAGCAAAAACACTAGAAGATAATCTACTCAAGGCATGCATTAGGTTATTCTGTTTGGATTAATACTAAATACAAGTCTCGATTTTTGCACCGTTCAGCCTATCAAAGTACACATCTACACCAGCTCGTCATTTAACGACATTGCATGCATCATATATCAAATTATTCAAGAAAAAACACAATATATGTTCAGTTCGGCCAATAAGAACAGATACCTTCACCAAGGCACCAATGACACCTAAGCTGGTGAGCCTCAAGTACTCAAAAGGTCTTGACTTGCTTGTTGTATTAAGAAAAGGGTACAAATATAAAGGTATGTGAGCTGCAAAAGAAAGATAAAATCTAAGACAAATAATCCTTTCTTGGAATACTAATAGACCATGACAGAATAAGCTTCAGTGAGCTGTTTGTAATAGTGTTTGGAAAGAAATTTGAGTCCTTTGAATCTACAAAGGATGAAGGTTATTTACCATTAAGGAAATACATCCTCGTGTCTGGGTGTGACGCAACACACTACAGTGAGATGAAAAATATAATATGAAGCAAAAAAAAGTATACAATGAATAAAATATCCATCAAATGGAAGATAACTAGTACTTCATGATACAAGTGCACAAACAATGACAAGATGTATCAATTGAAGAGGTGACAGCAGTCGACCTGAAGAAGAGCAAGAGCATTGCAAACACGATTTGATTGGGCAGGAGTTAGATTTGGTGGGGATAGAACCGGGTATATTGAAACTATTTCCTGTACATACAGAGATTTCCAGAGCGAGAACTCGTCATCATGGAGCAACACACAAGAGTCACTAATACTGAATTTTTTAAGCAGGAAAAATATACATGATGATGCAAATGCCCATGCTTGGACATAAGGTATATTCCACACGTAAGAATATAATCGAAAACATGGTAAAGCACCTGCCATAATGTCAACATAGTGGATAAACAATCTGTGAAACAAGTATTTTGCAACAAGCATAGCCGAAGTGCTACCAACATACCTGCAACAGAGCAGCAACAGTACCGAAAGAATTCCATAACAATGGAGCCAAATCTTGAAACAGTTCTCTCTTCTGAAAGTTGAAATCCAAATGGGAAAAAAAAAAAAAAGGTTAACTAGGGATACCTGTACAGAGTATCCATATGACAATCAAATTGAAACCAATAACAGACACAATTCTCCTTGTAGCACGAAAAGAATTAAAAGTAGATAAAGAAAGACTCTTTAGCTCCTATATGAAGTATATATCGTAAATATTTTCATTTTCCCCTTAAAAGACATAACAAGTCGAGAAAAACTGGATCAAATCTGTCTGTTCCACAATAGGTGAGACTGATAACATGTCTGTTCCTAATGTATGGCTCTACTTCACATACTCGGGAAAGTATTCCACTTCGTTTAAGGCAATCCCTTATCAGACAGGGGAAGCAATTTCATAAAAGGTGCTACAGACCTATGTTGCACGGATACGTCCAGATGCTGCCGTGCCCGTATCGTACCCGTGTCGGATACGGGTACGGGCCGGATACGCTCTGGATACGTATCCAAGGCTGAAAAAACGTATCCAAAGTATGTAGCACATAGTCAACTCTGTGGATACGGTCAGAATACTTTTGGATACGTATTGGGGGTATAATTGTCATTGTAAATTGAAGCATAAGGAAGAAGAATAAAGAAAGGAAGGAGAAGAAGAAAAAGAAGAAAAGAGGGAGAGAGGAAAGGGGGGGGGGGGGGTCGGGGGAGGAGAGGAAAAGAGGGAAGAGAAGCAGAAGGAAGAAGAATAAAGAAAGGAAGGAGAAGAAGAAAAAGAAGAAAAGAGGGAGAGAGGAAAGGGGGGGGGGGGGGTCGGGGGAGGAGAGGAGGGAGGAGAGGGAAAAAAAAAAGGAAGAGGGAAAGTGAGAGTAAAAACAAAAGTGAGGAAAAAAAAATAGAGCATGATTATGTCGGAGGTGGAGAATTATAAAACGGGAGAATGATATATATGTATATATATATATATATTAAAAATTATTTTATAAAACGTATCCAAAACCACTACATAGTTAAAAATGCCGTGTCCCGTGTCCTGTCGTACCCGTACCCGTGTCCCGTACCCGTACTCGTGCAACATAGCTACAGACGCAGTGCAAAAAAGAGTGAACAAATAGCCTCCCTCAGGGCTGTAAACTTTCAAAAGAGTCCATACAATAATGCTGTTTGTCTTTCTACTAAAAAAATAAAGTCAATTGATGAGACAACAGTTCTGTGTACCGATAGATTCTTTCTGAAATTAAATAGTTGAACACCTTGACAGAAAAAATACAAACTCCCTCCACAGAGGCGCCACCTCCGACCCATAACCCCGCAGTTCAATACCACTTCGATACCTCTCTGTCCCTCTCTTCTCTGTTCCAGTTCAAAGAGGGACAGTAGCCCAACCTAAACCTCCAAGCTTCTAAGTAGCTGCGACCTAATTTCCTCAATGTTCCTCTCTGTTATCTATTTACCCATTTTCGTAACACCAAAACATTGAATACTTCCCAAAGTAGCAATAATTCCAATGCTATATGTCAAATATCCTAAAACACAATACAGCTTCCAGCTTTCCACTTTTACACCAACCATATTCCAAGTTCTTCCTCACAAAATATCACATAAGCTAGTCAATAAACACAACACAAGTAAAGGATCAAAACCCTAATTAAGAATCAGTAGAATTCAAGTTACTCCCAAAACCCCAATTTACACTGTAATAAACCCTCAGAGCTCAAAACCCTAACTTTAGGGTTCTTGTGTGGACAGAGGAATCGTACCTTGGAGAGTTCGAGGAGAGCATTTTCGCGAAGCTCAGGGTTGCTGAGCTCGAGAACAAGGTGCTCGGCAGAGGCCATTCCGGGTCGGGTAGGGTTCCGGCGGTGGCGGCGCTAGGTTTAGAACCGATCAGACCTCCAAAAGGCGCGTACATGCAGAAAGCGACTAGGGCGGACTCGCCATTTCGAAATTAGGAGAGAGCAATCTTCTCGGTTGTGAGCTTTACCAGTTTGCTTGCTTGCTCTGAGTGACAGAGAGAGACGATGAATAGGACTGTGTGGAGAGCAAGGAAGAAAATTTCGGTGATTACGGAAATTTCGACCCTCTAAAATATGGAAATTTCGACGGAAATTTCGGGGAAATATCGATTGCAGTAAAAAAATGAGAAAATTGACGGAAATTTGAAAAAAAACAAGGAAATTTTAAACCAAACTTTAAGAGATGTTTGTTGTCTATAATATGTACTATATTTGAAATGAAAACCTTGAATAAACATTGATCTATAGGGAGTTGTAGTAAGTTAAGGTAAAAATGTTAGTGCTGAACCGTTAATAATTCTTAAAAGTTTACTTTAAACATCTTGCATGATGTTAATAAGAGTTTTACCATCTTTGTAATGGATTTATAGTTTCAAAGGTCCCTTGAGCTATTGTTGTAAGTTGATTAATTCGGGAAAATTTCTATGTTGGAGAAATTGTTGAATGCGGTAAAAGATAAATTTTAGATATTAAAAAGGTGAATTGTTGTTGGTGTTGGGTATTTTTAGAGTTGGGTTGGGAAAATTGACAGAGAAGGCCCAAACTCTTTTTTTTTCTCTCTCTCTCTCTCTCTTCTTCTTCCTTCCCCGAGTCTCTCGCCCTACCGGATTTTCTTCGCCGCCGTCCGCCACCGTCCGGCCAAGATAGGGGGCGAGCTAGGTGTCGAAATGAAGCTTGGAGCATCCTCTTCACGTCTAGGTAGGTGACTGGTTAGGTTGCGCCGCCGTGAGGGAGGAATCGCACCGAGAAGGTGCGGCTGCACAGTGGCGGAGTCGTCGTCGGGACTGCCTTTTCCGGCCACCATAAACGGCGCGGTTGGTCTCGTTTGGAAGCTCTCCTCCCGTACAACAAAACCTCAAAAGGTTTCATTCCCTCTTGATCTAGGTAGGGAGATCGGTGAGTTGAAGTTTTAGGGCTCAATTTACTATTTTGATTCGATTACCCTATCTAGGCTTGGAATTGGTGTTTGTGCTAGTTAGGGAAGTTGTTGTGCATGTTGAGAGGAAGATTGTGTTAAATTTTAGTGAGCATTGGAGGTGGCCGGAGTGGGGCTGCCGGCCGCCACTGCCGGCGGAACAGACGGTGGCGCCACCTCTTTTGAGAAAATTTTCTGGGTGATTTCAACAGTTTCGGCCAGATATCGAAAATATCGAAAATATCGCGATATATCGCGAAATATCGATAGTTTCGAACCAAAAATTTTGGGGTGGGAAAAAAATTTCGGTGTGTGAAAAAAACGATATTTTCGACGATATTTCGGCGAAAATATCAATTTTTTCTTCCTTGGTGGAGAGCCACGTATTTAAGGTGCGCGTGGCGGTTATGACACCTCATTTCCGCTAGAAAATGGTTTGACGAGAAAGTGCGTGGACGCGCCACTGAGAGCGAGTAACTTATGCCAATTTACGAAAAAGGACTGCGATTTCCTTGGACGGTAAAACGGTGCCCGTAGAGCATTGACCATTTTTGTAAGAATACTTTGTCGTTTGAAAAGAAAAAATGGCATTCCTAAATTTGTGGGTGCAAGATCCTTCCAAGTCAACTTCTATATTCTATGTCTATTTCTATGGTCAAGATTTTTGCTAAGGTATAGAATTAAGGAAAGAGCTGGACTACGCCAAAGTGTCGTACGTCCATGTGGTCCCGAGACGCGTGGTGTTTTTTCAGATGACGGTCATTCTCGTCGTTGTCAATGGTGTTTGGGCAAAAGCTAGGGGCGATTGTGTAACAAGACGACGGGGGTAGAGCGGCGGGCGGGGGGTGTAATACGACACTGCAGGGAGATCGGCCACGTCTCCGCCACCGACAGGGCGAATTAGCGGCAAGCAAAGCGTCGTGCACAAGTTCAAAATCAAAAAAGGCGGAGCTGGTTACAAGTTTGAAACTGATTAACTGAAGAAGGTGTTAAAGCCGGAGCAGAGCGTTGTGCACGATTTCGACATTAAATCGTTTTTGCTTACAGGTTTGCAATCGATGAATGGGTTGAAGATGGAATTTGCATGCAACCATATCGCATTCCCTCCGGAGGTAAGAGTTTTAATTCGGTTCAGTCGGTTGATGTGGTTATTTTCGTTGTGTGGCGATATGTGGTTATTAGAATTATTGTCGGTATAGTGTTTTGAGTTCTCGTGCCTTGTACATCTTTATGATCTTGCATTCCCTCTTGGTATGTTCCTATACAACAAATGGTTAGTTTATATGTAAACATGAGATTTGTGTCTAGATTTGTAGATATGATCTGTGATTAAGCAATGTTTCTTGGCTCTTGGTTGTGTTTTCTAGTGTTTTGTATGTACTATGTGCCATCATACTTAGCGGAAAAGATGCTATCGTGATATGTTTAACTACTTTGTTGTGATTCTAGAGGACATCAGAAAGAGCACAACCTGCAAGGAAGCTGGATCAACTTTGTATGTACAGTAGTCAAGCTCAAAGCATGTGCATGTTTTCTACTCTTCTTTAATACATTTTCACAGTCAAAATGATCAGCTAGTTACCTTCTTTTTTTTTGCCTAGTTGTGGCTACTGATGATAAGAAAATAGCAGCATGTTGTTCAGATTTTGGAGCTAAGGTTACCTCATAATTGTATGGACTGATAATCTATTTGAGCCTTATATGGCATTGCTAATTCATCCAGGAGCCTAGTGGTTGCTTTACTGCATGCAATAATCATGTAAACTGTCGTTGTGATCATATACTTGTCGCAAGTTCAAAGTGATGTTTTTCTGGGTTTGTGTTGTTTATACGGTTTGTGTTGAGTTGAATGTAAAGTTTTAGTCTTTGTTTTGTTAAAGTTTTAGTCATCAATCACTTTAATGTGTTTAGAGCATTTAAGATTTTAGTAAAAGAAAGTAGCTGTTGTTCAATTGGACTTGGAAAGTTTGTGGCTTTCGTATTTAGTGCGTCTTATTTTGATTTTGTATTGGTTATGTGTGCATTGGCTCCAACAGTGAAGCGTGTGAAGAATGAAACTGCTTTTAAGAAATTGAAAGATGGGTTGCTTTCAGCTACGTCTGGGTCTGTAAAGGAAAATAAAGACTCGAGTGAGTTTAGTTTCAAAGAAACTGAGTCCACTAAGTATTACTGTGGGTGGAGACTTGGAGCATCTGGGGACCTTGTTAAGAAGAAGACATTCCCGGCTTTTTTCATACTTTATCATGACGGTTGCCTACCAAAGGTGTGTAAAATTGTTTTTTCTTTCTCCCGTTTGTTATTGATTTCGAGGTTTGGATCAATTGGTTTGATTATGAATGTGTGATCTTTGTTGCAGCACTTCACTATTTTTGGTTATGCTCGGAGTAAGATGACTGATGCGGAGCTAAGAACTATGGTTAGCAAAGACACTTGCTTGCACAATTGACTAGAGATGAGCTTTGCTTCATTCTTGCTTTTGTGGAATGAGGTTGCATTGCTTGCTATTTATTCCTCCAAACATATTCATAGATGTTGTTCGCTGTGCAAGCTTGTCTACTTCATCTGGTAATGACTGGTTATTATTGAGAACAAATATTCAGGTAATTTTTTTTTCCCAAACTAGGTTGGTTTTCATCATGCAATTAATGTGGACCACATTATAAGAGATATAATGCAGAATCACTTGTTTCAGATACTGTCAGTTTGGATGCAGAATATATCAGAAATGAGAAGGTAATGAGCCTGGTTTAATGCTATGTATAATATGATTTTCCTCATTTTTCTTATTTTTAAATTGCTTGCTCCATCTCAGGTAAAAGTTTTGCCTTCCATGAGGCCGTTGGAACTTGAAAATGTAGCAACACGGATTTTACAAGAGCCATGTATGTCAGAGGAGGTGTTACTTAACACAGCTTACAGAGATGATAAAACTATTGGTAGCTATTGGTAGATTCATTGATGGATGTTTAGATTATACATGGAAAGGGTTTTACTGATGATGGATGAATTTGTTTGTTGACTTTATGCAGATCCACAAGTTTAACACTAACATCCTATAAGAATGACAAATTGGATGTGGATTAGGATATGACCCACATTCACCAACTCCTTGTTTGGTGGCTTTGTGCAGATTCACACTACAACACTTTTGGGGTTATGAATCTTCCTCTTCACATTTTGTTAATAGTTGGAAAGTTAACGGTTGATGTACTACACCTATTTGCAAGATTTTATCAGTAATATGAATGTTTATCAGGTGTATGTATAATATGAATGTTTGTTTGCAAGATTCTGCATTCATCTCATGCACACAGTTTCCAATTCCTTACGATAATCATTGATCATGTTTCTCAGCCTGCTAAAGTAAAACATTATCTACAATTTCAGCTTCGGAGTTGAATAGGTTTATGGATCATTCAACAGTAGAATGTAATCACCAAAGTGAAATATGTATATGGTACAAAGTTCTCTTGTTTAGTAGGTTATATGTAAGTTACAACTGTACATTTTTGTGAACTAACTATATATAGAAATAAAACTGAAAAATTTGGCCAAGATGGCACATCCTAATGTCCAAGATTTGAAGCAAGAGCCAACCTCACACAACTAAGGGCTCTGATGGCAAGTCCTGCTTCGATAAAGTCTGGACGGAGCTTAGACATGGACAACTCTTGTAGTTTATTGAGCAAGAGCTCTGTCTGAGATATTTAGCAGACGTTTCTACCAGTTTAGCAGCTTCAACTGCACAAAGATCAAAACTAGCTCCTCTTAGCTAAATCTCTAGCTACCAATCTAAAACGGCCTCACAAGAGGAAAGAACACCAATTAAACAAATGAGTTCCACGCTATCCAGCCGCACCCTACTATCAAATTAAACTCTTCCATTCAGGCATATTAAATAAAAGCCTCCATGTAGTATACAACTTTATATTGACAAAGTCATAGAACAATTAAACTAGTCTTCAAATGACAATATATAACAAGGGGTAACAGTTTCCATAACATACTAGATAGAATGGAGTTTGTTGCAGATAGTTGCCAAACTCTTGGTTTCTTTTGGTGCTTTCTTTCCAGGTTGCTTCTGTTGCAGACGCTGGTATATGCTCGTAATATCCATATATGGCTTCACTTGTTCACCTCACCTAGTAATTGCAAGCATGAGCATGACAAGGGTCTAAATTCAAACTTAATCAGCCACGGAGTGCAAATGAAAAATAGCGAAGTATTCTTAAGAGAATGACTACTTATATTGAGATGTAAGGCATTGCATACCAGAGAAACCATTATGAAGCCTAAGAAGTCTGTTATGCGGCTATGCAACTAATTACATTTATGGCAGAAATTCTAGACCCTTGCAATTGCATTTAAAAGGGATAATGGTAGACAATCCTATGACAACAGCTAATCAGGTGCTTTAATATAATTCATATTGCTAGTTTTAGGGGAAAAAAGTATGAGGCAGGTCTCTTGAAAGGATATCATCAGGAACAATTACTATAGGGTCTAGTTCAAGGGACATTAAATTTGACACAAATTTTGACACTAATTTTTAACCATTAGATTTAAAAATAATGAATGGTCTAGATCAATCCTAAGTATGATGTCAACATATAACTAATTGATGTGGCAAATGACGTGGCATTACATAATTTAATAACAAATCAAATAAAAAAAAAAAGAAGGAAAAATCACACCTTAAAATCTGGAAAACAAATCCAATTTGCTCAATAAAAAGGAGTATAAAAATCAACATAACTCCAAAGACGTAGAAGAACAAACCCAAAGGATTTGGGCATGAAAATGAAGCCTTTCGATCAACGCACAAAAATAAATCCAACCTCACTTTCAATTGTCTAGGTAAATTTCCCTTCGGAAAAGCAGTGCTTTCAATTACGGTTGTTGATTAAAGTGTAATTGAGTGAACATGAGAGGCAACGTTTGCATCATTGTTTGCATCATTGACATAAACACCAATATTACTCTAACATGAGAAGCTAGTAGACAAACCTTGTGAATCATTGCCTAGATTAATATACGATCTGTGTTGGATTACAAATTGGTTCTTTAGCTCCTCTGTTTTTTTTTGGTTGTGTTCTTCTTCGTCTTTGGGGTTCTAGACGATTTTTTTCTCCTTTTTTATCGAGCAAATTGGATTTTGTTTTCTAGATTTTAAGATGTGATTTTTCCTTCTTCTTTTTTTAATATGATTTGTTATTAAATTAGGTAATGCCATGTCATTTGCCACATCAATTAGTTATATGTTGACATCATATTTATGATTGATCTAGATCATTCATTATTTTAAAATCTAATGGTTAAAAATTAGTGTCAAATTTAATGTCCCTTGAACCGGACCCATTACTATATATTCTACTGGACTTGCATGTAAGAAGAAACTTTGTTTGCTGCTACCAGCTCCACCATAGAAAAGAGTTGTCATTTAAAAACAGAATAAAATTATTTCAAAGGAGAAAGTTTTACCTAAAAACTGCACAACGTATAAGTATAACTCTGTAATTTCAACTATTAATAGAAACAAGACTATAACTTCAACTAAAATTTCAATGACTGATACTTGATAGAAAACAAAAATAAAACTTGAATCAACTAAAATTTCAACCAAAACGCAAACAATTAAGTTGTACCATTTAGCAGAGTCTGAGCTGCTTTCATAGATGAAACTCCACACCAAAAACTACCTACCTACCTGCAGCAGCTTGTAATGAGTTTCCAGCGATGGTTACCAGTAATTGGATTCAGCTCTGCTCTCTCAGCACTGAGATTCGTCTCTAATTTCTCTGGGTTTCGGGTTCCAGATCCAGACTATATCTTCGAATCCTTTTGAATTTGATTCCACTCTGCTCTCTCAGCAACGAGCTTCGTATGCAATCTCTCTGCGTTTTGGATTCCAGATCCAGACTACAACTTCGATTCCTTCGAAAGAGTGGATCAAGCCCGAGACCATTGTCTGGGTATAAATTTGTGGCAAAATCTCCGTTCTACCCTTCAGTCTCACAGTAAAATCAGGCAGTCACTGTGACGGCCTGAAATTACAAAACTGCCCCTCTGTTAACAACTCTGTCTGGAGTACCATACAACGCGTGTGGTGTAGCTTTTGCCTAGAATTAATTTGAATTAAGGACGAAAAGTTCGTTGCATACTAGAAGTAGATTACAAGCACCATAACCGTAGATAATATATAGCATTGGCTTGACAATATACTCGTTTTGAACGAGTTTAGAAAACATAGAGAACTTACATTTTTAGCAAAGAGACTTGTTGTCAAAATATGAACAAACGCAAATGCTAACTTTTCACGAAAAAAACAAGGCCGAAAATGTGTATTTTGTTCTCGAAGATATCAGTTTTGTCTTAGTTTGCAATCATTTCATTTCCACAAGGAAAGTGGAAAAACTGCTGGATGTAACAAGTACCAGGCTAATTTCCAAGTTGAAGAGAAAATGTTCAAAATTGTAGAGTAATATTTTCCTGCTACAGTTGTAAATTTTGAGAATCAGCATAAAAAGAAATGGGATGTGAAAGGAGCACACGGTACATGTCCAGCATAAATTTTTTTTTTTTTCTTTTTTTACACTATGAACTCATTGAGTTGGGCTTCAGAGGAAGTCCCTTTACGTGGAGCAATTCGAATATAAAAGCCGACCAAGCATTTGGTACGCGTTCTATTGGCAGGATCTCTTTGAACATTCGGAGGTAGCTCCAAGCCGGTTTGATCACATATCGATTCCCTTTAGGGTGATTGCGGCCTAATAGCTATTCAACATATATTCTGCCGTTTTTGGTTTGAGAGTTTCTGGTTGCAACATGCAGATTGTGTGACGCAATGGTGAACGAGTAGTGGCCGGCAGAGTTTTCTATTTTACCCCTAGAAGGAAATAAAAGTTTACAAAACTTTAGAGCAAATTGGCAAGTGTAACTAGAAGTCTAGAACCACCCTGCAGGTATGAGCTAGGGTTGGAAATAACATGGTATGAGCTTTTGTTTGTAAGATATGACTTGATTGGTTAGGTAGTACAACATTAAAGTCATAGGTTAACAAAATAAGGTCCCCTGACCCTACCCTCGCCATGACCATCGCTATCCCTACTGCCTAATATTCTAGGAACCCAAAAGAAAAAGAAAAAAAAAAAAGTTGCAATTTTCGCGGATAAGAGCACACTTTTTGAATTTGGGCTTTCTGCATACCATCCACACACAAGCCCAGTTTTGGTCCAAATGATATTTGCTCTAAATCAAGGTCCGAATTGGTTTTTTCCTTATATCCTTGGAATGGATCCAAGACGAAGCAAATTGCACAAAACTCAAAATCGAAATCGATCAAGATCCCCATCAATTTTCTCTTCTTTTAATCTTATTTCCCACAATTTCTCCAGAACGGTAGGTTTCAATTATTTCTGTTTCATTCTGAATTTTCCTGATCTTCGAAGGTTTAAACCCTAAATAGAATTTAAATGGTGTTTTTGTATTGAATTGCAGAAGCTGAGGTGTTCCTGATTGTGTGGATCAAGATCGGAGAGAAATCCAGCATGGGGTTTTTCGTGACCAGCTTGATTTTCGTTGTGGTTGGGATCATTGCGTCTCTGTGTACCAGAATTTGCTGCAACAGAGGACCCTCTACTAATCTGTAAGTCTTATCTCTCTCTGCATTTTTCAATTCTGCTAAATTTGATGGTGTTGGAGGTCACAATAATGCCATAAGGTTATGTTGTTTGGGGAGCTTAGGATCCGATTCGTGTCATTTTCTCGTGGATTTCAATATAAAATCAGTGGGAGCTTTTCTGTTTCAAGTAAATTGGCTCAAGTTAAGCTCTTCATACTATGCAGTTCTCTTAAATTATGTTGTCCATTTTAATATTGGGAACTTACTGTTTAGTTGGTACTGTGGTTATTGATATGCTTGATTTGATTGCGTCGTCCTTGACATGGCGGTTTATATGTATCTATTAAGACCATCAATCTTAGATTGCCAGTCCAGTCACATGTGTTCATCTTACAGTACAGTAGGTTGTATTGATTGATTGCGTTATTGAATCAGTGTATAGAAATAATATCTAGTTTCAGTGTGATGCATCCTTGTCGAGAGTGTAATATCCTTCTTTTGCCATGTGGAAAGTACTGAACTGTATTTTCTTGTGCAGATTCCATTTAACGTTGGTTATTACAGCTACAGTCTGCTGTTGGATGATGTAAGTTCTTCTCTATCATGTTTATATTTTTTGTTTCATATGAAATAATGAGATTAGGATGAATTAGTTGGTTCTGTAGCATAGTATGTTTTGCCATATTTGTATTGTTATGTGTGAATGAGCATTTTCGGGTTATATATTTGCTCTCTTCCATATAAGCTGTGTTTCAAGCCTTCAGTGTTTCAATCTAGAGAAATGGATCTCATTCCAGAACCACCATTTTTGCTTAATTAGTTGAAATTTCCTTTTATCCTCAACTAAATTGTCAACAAAATTGTTTGTATGAATAGAGGAGAAATTGAATAATATTGTAAAGCTCATTTATCAAGCTTTTAAGTTGACCAATCCACTTCGGCCCTAGAGGGTTCATTTGCAACCAACCTAGTACTGGACTACTGGTAATGAGAATATGTGGCCTTGTAGTATTGAGTTGCACTGTCATCATTCAAAGCAGGAAGAAGAGTCTCCTTCCATTTCAATTGACATCACCAAGTAACTGCCTTAGTTGTCCTGCATATGGTAACTGCACGTATGTTTCAGGGCTAAAGGAAAGTACATTTTTTGTTCTTGATGAAATTTGTAATGTATAATAGAGTCATCCTTCTGTATGAGCACTTAACTCCAATATAGAATTATAATGAATTGGTGCCTCTATCTGTTGTTTATGTTTGCTCTGATACTGCATGAGCCTTTGCAATTGATCTTTCAGTGTCTTTGTGCGTGTGTGTGTGTGTTTTTTTTTCTTCCCAATCTTTCTGATCATCATACTTGAGATGTTTTATTTTATTTTTTTACTTTTTCAGGTGGGCGATTGTATATATTGCACAAATGAAACCACTCATAGTCCCCATTCTAAGTGAAGGAGAATGAAGTGCGGTGGAGAATCATATATTCCTTCATTGGTTAGGTGCCTTTTGAATTATGAATCATCTCTTGAGAACAACAAATTTTACGTCCAATGGATTATTTTTAGGAATTGTATGTAATGTTGGAGTGTGGACTTTGAGTTTGCTTGGTATTGTTTGTCTACCTTACCTTCTATTAAGTGTTGTATAAACGCTCATTCGTTTTAGAAATCACTGTCACTGAGAGTATGAAATGTGATTTAATTGGAATAAGTGGCAGATTAGACTATATTTCTTTTATATTTGTGTACCGGTTAGAATTTACCTCACACTCTAGCTCATAATGTGTTCCTTTGTTGATTTTCTTCTTTTGGACAAAATCTGCCTTTGGTTTTTATTTGTGCAACTTTTATTGGATATCAGAAAATGGCATTTTAACCTTGCAGAAAGTGAGTCTTTGCGGTTATGGTTTTGGGAAGGAAAGTAGTAGAAGGGAATTATAGGCTATAACTACAACCTAGAAAAGTAAAAGAAATGCGACCACAAAAATCTTTAGTCATGTCGGAACATTACTGTTAATCATACATGTTCATAGTAGCTGTATATCGAGCATGAACACAACCAAGACTCGATGTCATCAATTCGGTAGTAGGGCACTAACCGATAACTGAACCGAAGACTTTGATTTTCTATTTTTCAAAACTGAAACAAAAATTACAAGAAATGTGATTCACACATTACTAAATACTAAATACATATCTCTTATTTAATATATTATCTATTATTTTTTTGATGTTAACGTTTTGTTAAATACACAACCCTAAATTTCCAAAATTATCCTTGTCCACAATAACCATTTAAACCATCTCTCTTTTTTTTTAAGGATTTTTTTTATACAAAAAAAAAAACCGCTTTTTCATCAAAATTGTCATCTCACCCCACCCGTCTGACAGGAAACTATAACCTGATTATCGAGTTTCATGGTCGTATGGTTTCTCCATGTAAGTTCATTGATATCTTCTTGTACTACGATTATATCCAACAAATGGTTATTTATCTTGAAAAAAAAATAACAAAAAAAAAATCAAAGGTTATTATCCCTCTCATATGATCTAATCTATGATCCACTATCAAATATCAAGCTACATGGATCGTGAGCGGTCATCAATGAGCAATCTTTCATGCAATGAGAGAAACAATGTGTACTTGTTTATTTAATTGACGTTTGTTTTCTTATTTTTAATATAAATGTCTATTTTAGTAATTCAACTTATATGTAAAATCTAAAATTAAGATGTATAAAAAAAAAGATGTGTATCTAGTATTTGGAGGTGTGCGAATAAAATTTCTCAAAAAATAAATGGGAATCACTCTCGTTAGTCAAACTACCTCGGTCGATTTCAATGCCATTTTTGTTGAAGTAACGACTGATGTAATAAGTTTTCACAGTTTACCAAAGAAAATAAAAGGAACAAAATAAAAAAGTAAACTTCAGGTTCAATTCTTCAAACAAGTTACCTCCAGCAAATGCATAATAAGTATACATCAAGTTACAACACAACTAATACTAAGCAACCAGCCTACAGATTAATGGGCACCTCCTGAGATTGGTCATCAGCTCTAGCAACTGCAATGAGGACAAGAAAGGACATAATTCAGTTCCCATAACAGCTAATCAAAGATGTAATGCAGTAACAAACAGCCTATAATCAAAGTTGCAGCTTTTTATATTTTGCAGGTACTGTTTTTGATCAAAGCTACACATAAGTTTCAAGGTGCATTGGCCATTCCCAACTGTTCAGAGCAGGTTACCGCATATATTTAGTCATTGAAACAGAACACCAGTACATCCAAAGGCCAATCTTTTAACGAACTTAATAATTTCATAGCACATCCACATTGCACACAGTTTCCTTACACTGGTTCGTAATCAAGTACATAGTCCTTACATGGAAACTTTGGCCAGGAAAATATAATGATCAGCTTGGTTATCATATTTAACTTGGCAATCATTATTGAAATAAAAAGAAACACATCAGTAATCAGGACATTGTCTACCACAAAAAAAAATCACTTGGTTACGGAAGCATACCTGAATTTGTACATTAGCTAACTGCTGTGATTGGCTTAGGTGATCTGTCAATTGAAGTTTCTCTATTTCTGAAATGCATAAAAAAGTAAACATAATTTTTAGAACACAAATAAGTTAACAGAATAAACCAAAGATAAAATGCCTTAGACTGAAGCTTAGATTTTTTACCAGCCTCAACTTCCTCCAACTCATTATTAAACTTTCATTCCTTAACCAATCACAACAGCAAACCAATGCTTCAACCATTTTTGGAGTCCAAGTTCCTCTGCCTTTTGTCTTGATTAGATTCAAATGGCACCAACTGAAGTCCATCTTCAGTCTTCTGAAAAGCCAAGGTCCTCTGCCTTTTGTCACGTTTCTCACGCAATGGGATTTTCTCACATAACGGGAATTTCTTGCAGACCTTCTTAAGATGTTTCGTGAGGCCACTGGTTCCGTTCCTCCTAGAGTCACAACTTATGGAGGTACCACAATAGTTGCAGATGGCTTTATCAGTCCTATCAGTCACACCATCCTCCTTCTTCATCATTGTGTAATGTGGCCAAGCTAGACATCTTTTCTGTCTCTTATAGGATGAGTTGCCTACATGTTCTGGTTCAGGTGCAACCCGTAATGTAGGGTGTGAAGATTGCTCCGAATGATCTGGGTCTGGAACATTTGGAACAGAGCTTGAACTTTGCGAACTCGTACTGCCGGTTGATTCCATAACCTTTCAGAAAGACACAAAGCAATGTAGGTAGAAATTGGCAATACGTATTAATAAGCATAAAAGAAGAGAGCACGTTTTCATCATCAAACCCAGAACAGAAAATTTAAAAGCATACTGAAAAGTATGCAGAAGACTGAAAACAAACTTAAGAAAGAAAAAACAAGTAATAGAATTCAGAAGAAGGAAAAGAAGAACTGACCGTGTAAGGGCAGGGACGGCCCTGTGTCCCCAGACAAGAATATATTTAAGGCCTAAAAAAAAAAAAAACTCAAAATATTACAAAAAAATCATAACACAATATAAAAGAAGAGTATGGATTTAGACGTGCACAGAACTAAAAAAAAAGAGTAAGAGACGCTAGGTCTTCTACTCTTATTCTAACTTCTTTAATTTTTTTTTTAACAGGCCTATATAAAAAAAAAAATTGAGGCCCCCAAATTTTGAGGCCCTAGACCCAGGCCTGGTCCGTCTTGCCCCAGGGTCGGGCCTGTATAAGAGGTCCTAGATGCTAAAGAGAAAGAAGCCGAAGAAACAGGAATCAATGGGGGCCAAGCTGTGTTCGAGCCATTCGTGAAACTTATGAATGATGAAACACCGACAGTAATTCAAAAGAGTGAAAACGTTGAGACAGTGCTAAAGAGTGAAGAGTGAAGAGAATGGAGGTTGAACGGGAGACATTCGTTAAACTAGGTTATCGATGAGAGAATCAAGTGTGTGCGAGCCTGCCGTATGAAAGCTAAGTCCCCAATAATTCTCGGTTCATTTGGTAGGAACCGATTCTCCATGCATAGAACCGAAAACCGAGACTAGTTACCTAATTTCTCCTCAACAGTGTAGGACGGTTTTTATTTATTTAATTTTCTTTTTAAAGGATGTGTGAAACTTTATTCGTATGAAAAAAATATTACATCACATGATAAGATTTACAAGGCATAAGTACGGGAGAGTCAATAACGACAATCCAAATCTAATGATGAAAGCCAGGAACAAATACGCACATGCGTTCCCTATAGCTTTCACTAGAGTTCATACTTGAAACCAAAACGGAAAAAGTGGAAAATGTCTTCACTTCTTCTTAAAGGTGGCCTCACTAGAACTTTGCTCGAATAAATCCTAGTGGAAAACTCAAACCGAGGAAAGAGAACCACCTACAACAATGAAACACAACCAAAGCCGAAACACGAAATGTTATATTGATGAGTTCAAACGCTTAAAGACGGTGTTAAGACTCTGAAATGAATTCTGCTCGCCAACAAAGATTAGGTGGACCAGACTAGCCAAAAATCAACACACTTAATTAAAAGTTTAAAACTAAGCTAGATTACGAAAGCCCATTTGCCTCTCCAGCCTAGAGCAATGGATTAGATGACAACTGTACCACAACAACTGTTTGTAACCAACAGTTTTTCCACTCCCGCAAAAAGAGGTCGGTTTACTGTTTCTCCACCAAAGAGATAACGTGACATAATCGCTTGGAACTGCCTGCAACCGTTCTGTTCCCTCCGGCGACCTGGACCACCGCCAATGCCAAAACTCGACAACAATAGAAGACATAGTATCTCATAACTCATCAAAAGACATATTGTAACGGAGAATCATGTAATTGAACACATAGAAAGCAAAACACACATCACAAAACTACACTATCAGGGAAGACCCAGATATTATCTCATGTAAATGGGAGAGAACGATTTCCTGAACTTGCACATATAAAACTGTGATCAAACAATCAAACAAAGAAGAATGTAAATCAAAGCTGCAAAATTAAAGAGGAAGAGATAGGAATGGCGATGAAAAGGCCAAAGTTGTGATTGATGCATTTGTGTCATACTTAGGATCCATGTCAATGAAAGAACCGATTCCAAATTCGCTCTGAAACGACGACGCAAAACACAATTCGACTATGTCGGGGGACTTCGAGCGCGCCTCCCTTAGCGGTGATCGACCTCGAAGTCAGCGACGAACCAGGGAGAGGACCAATTCTGAGAAAACGTAGTCATGAAGAGTTGTTGTGGAGCGAGAAGGGGGCCATTGATCGTTGTTTGGCCAATGCTTGTTGCTGGTTTTTCCTTGACAGGCGACGTTTTGTCGGGTCAAAATAGGCAATATAAGAAGAGGAACTGTTTAAATTAGGCATAGTCAGAGCCAGTCATGACACACAGATGATGCAGTACTGCATTATACCGCACCGGTTCAAACTGTTTTACAAACCGCACCGGTTAATGTAAATTGGAAAAATATGAACCCGCATGAAAATGGATTGGATCCGGATCCTAACTCACTTGATTTAAGCCAACCTGACCCGGTTGTTAAATTTATTTATTTCTATATTATATTTAATCTTTTCTTTCTTAGTGCGCACTTTAGTGTATCTTACCAAAAATTAAGTGGCTTTTCCAAGTTGTTTCTCATGACATACCTTAATTAGTATAATAGTATGCGAGGAAACCATGGAATTTACCGGGCTAACAAGCACTTGGATGAGGAACATGCATCTAAATTAAGTGAAAACTAAGAATCATGTTACTTTCAATTAGCTATCTATTGCTCCATCTATATTTGAACGAGTAGGGTCAAATTAGGCATAGCCACTTGGGCATTGATTTTGTAGATTTTCTTATTTAATTTGAACCGCATCAAAAATCGGTTCCACCCGAATATTCAGATTAGCTCATATAAAACATGAATATGTTGTAAAGTAAAGAAAAGAAGAAGAGAAGACACAAAGAGAATAATTGGGAGGAGGCATCAGTCTACTCATTCATTCTCATTAGCCTCTTTATATAGAGGTAGAGTTTACATCAGAGTACATAACTAATGAGTAATTACGTGGACAGCCACATAGATTATAATATTTATAACACTCCCCCTTGGATGTTCACCAATGAATGATGAAATTAGACGCGCATAATGTTGTCTCATTAAAAACCTTGCCAGGTAAGAAAAACCCAGTGGGAGAAAAATAACCCTGGTCGAAGGAGAAAAAGAGTGCAACGCGCATATGTCTTAGATATCATACTTCTGGATGCTCCCCTGATGAGAATCTCCCCCTGAACGTTGCAAGCTTCATGCGCCGTAAATAACGGTTTGATTTGTCCATCACTAAAGTGAGACCATGCGTGCTTTGCATATAGGGGCTCATCATGAAATTTCAAACCTGCAAAGTTATAGTAATAACAACAGCTAGAGCTAGACGATTATAAATAGGTCTTACCTCATTAAGTCGTATGACTAAATTCATACACTAAGTAATGGCTAAACAAGATAAACAAATTGACATTAAAACATTGAAATATCTCATGGGGTATCTAGCCATACACATTAATTATCTTTGTGTAGTGATACGTCTCATATAAACTTTACAAGAACTCTAAGTAATTCATAACTTTCCAAGAGTTAGAATATGTAGCGACATAATGATCATAATTCGAATTTGATTTTGTAGTCCAATCATAGTACTCATTGAGGCAATTTTGATCACGTTAACAATAACGGAATGAGTATATATGAGCTAGCTTTAAACTATTTGATTCCATGAATTAGCTTCAGGCTCTCTCAAGTATTCATGGATTAAATTACATTAGAATCATTCATGTACTTGAATCCTTTAAGGATTTGACATGCGATACGCTTGTAATGACACTTCACTTCTGGGAATTTGGTTTATCAATGTGTCTTTAAAGACCCTCACATTTTGATCAATAGACTTCAGGTCTAGATGTAAGGTAACATGAGTTACCTGAGTTGATTCTCAATTCATAAAGCTGGACTACATCGTCAAATAACAGATTGAAACCAAGTTGATCAAATAGACAAATATTAATAGGATACATACGTACATGAAAACATGATTAGAGCCATATGAAAAGATTGATGTAGAATCTTTTTACGGAAACAAAACCAAGAGTACAAACACATGCAATTCAATGTAAAACAAAAATATGGATTAGCCAAAAAAAAAAAGGTCAAACCAGATTTGAAAGTAGAGGCAGATAACAATCATGTAGTTATCCTCAATACCAACAACCCAATCAAAGCAATCTAACAAACCGAAGACACCCACTCGATCACAACTTCACAATATTGAAATCAAACTAAAATTAACACAATGAAATCGGCAAATAAGATGGGTTTCCTAACCGTGCTAATGGATCAAAGTATAGATCGACTGACATGGACTAAAACAAAATGAAAGTTTCACCGAAATCTAAGACTCATAGATCGAGAGTTATGGCCAAGCAACAATATCACCCCATATGACTCATGGATCATCATAGAGTATAAGAAGATAAAGAAAACAAATTGAAATACGATGATGTAAAGGGTGAACGGTAAAATTAGTTTTAGTAATCTAGGGTTTAGTCGTTATCAACTCAAAGGTAGAGTCGTGCTGATAACGTGTTGTAAAGTAAAGAAAAGAAGAAGAGAAGACACAAAGAGAATAATTGGGAGGAGGCATCAGTCTACTCATTCATTCTCATTAGCCTCTTTATATAGAGATAGAGTTTACATCAGAGTACATAACTAATGAGTAATTACGTGGACAGCCACATAGATTATAATATTTATAACAGAATATGGTTTGTAAAATAACCAAACCAAAAGAAGTGAATTGATTATTGAGGCTACTCATGTTCTTGTATTTGATATTATAAATTATGGATGTCTTAGAGGCTAAATTATCTAATTTTAAGTATTTTTTATTAAAAAAAAAAGTGAATTGATTTTGAATTAATCGTTCCTAATGAAAGATAAAGAGTAGTGACAAAGAGATAGCAAGAGAATCATCATCTTATTCATTGATAGGTGCCATTTATATATGGAATTACACAAAACCAATATGGTAAGGATATGAATACATAGATCTAGTCTAACTATATATCCTATTGGCATAAGGCCAAGGCACACATAAAGAATATCTAGAAAGATACAGAATATCCTAGAACACTCCCTCTTGTGCCACGCGCTGATATGCCGATGGTGCTGATCTGTTGCCTCGTCAAAAACCTCGTCAAGTCACAAAAACTCTGTGGGAGAAAAACTGAATCTTGATCGTAGGAGAAAAAGAGTACAACGCACCCTTCACATTTGATAGTGACATGTATGCATGTGCTAGACTCCCCCTGAAGTTTGCACCTCCCCTTGATCTTTACATCAATCATAGGGCTCTTTAACATGTCTTCAAATGTGGCATTGGACAATGATTAACTAAATCATGTCGTATTGTCCTCAAATGATCTTTTACACTTAGATCTTGAGGAAAAGGCCGCTTGTGAACTCAAAACATAAGTTGTACAGGAAATCAGATTTCCGCGCAGCATGACCTTCAGTTACTAGAACAGTCGTAACTTCCTCTAGAAAATACATATGAACAAACCGTAAACGGTTTTGGAAACTAGACTCATTTAGCTTTCCAACCGTATATTACACACGTTTTGGTTCGTCAGGAGCTATTCACAAAGTCCTGTCGAAGTTGACTGTTTTGCCAAAATCAGATTCTCGGATAGATTTGTCATACTTTACGAAAACGGCCATAACTCACTCAATATGATAGGTATGATCAAATGGTTGGTGTCCCTGTAAAGTAGACACATAGACCTTTCCAATGGTACCAATTTCACCATTTTTTAGTGAGTGAGATTTCCTGCAGGTCTCGTGGAAGTTGACCTACAAAACTTGGCAGATTCTGATTTCACTTTTGATGTGTCTTTCTTATATAGGGATAGAATAAGCCTCAACCTTTCATACCATTAAGTATTGAAAAAGGAGTTACTGCTAATATATTGGCGTTGCATGGGCGCATAGCTACACTTAGCTTTACAACTTTTCATGGCGAATGAGATGTCAAGTCTTTCGTATTGTGTTGAGTACATTGATGCGTCTTATTGTACTTAGATGGGAACTCCATCTCTTAACACATATTTGTCATCTTGCTTTAGACAAAACAACGGATCTCTCTTTAGAGCAAAGACCTGGACTAATCATGGGAGTATATGTAGGTCTCACTAGTTATAGAGCGCCTAAGCCGATTGATGGAAAATCATCATCAATACAGTCATCGAGTGTCTTATCGAGACCATGTCTTCCCAAGATCTTTTTCTTCGGATGTTGATACATATTGGCATCTCTTGATCCATCAAGAGTCCATGTAAATCCGGAATGAACACGCAAAGGCATAATTCACCATATCCCTTCCAAATCAAGTAGAGTTCATGTGCGTTCCAATACCTTTAGCAAACGCGTGCTCTTGTGGTCTGGAGCCACTTGATTCAGATGAATGAAGTCTGTTTAAGATCTTCATGTATATCTCTGATCCCATAGAGATGTTATTATGACCACATTCATAGGCTGCATGTTCAGTTATTTGGAAACTACCAAACTGACAAAGTAGTGGAGTCAATGACATCCATTACGAGAGCATATCTCATCGTAGTCGATCTTAGTGCGTGTTAGTGATAGACCTTGCGCCATAAAGTGAGTCTAAGCTCTTGTTCTCACTACGCTATCTAACAAAGATATAGTTGATAGGGTTTAGCTTGCGGTGTCGGCATCACCTGCCCAATGACCTATCTCTTTGTTAATGCTGGATCGCATCTTTCCATTAGGCCAATCAACTAAGTTGATATTCATCAACGAAGGGTGGTTCGATAGTAGATTCATTATCTCACGTCCTCATGTACACTAGTGTAATACTTGTAGAGATCTCTATATGGATTGGATTTGACATTGAGGCGTCCCCAAATGATAATCACAATTCAGACTTCATGAGACAGATTTGAGTATCACTGATCAATGGATCAAGTTGTGCCAAGCTCGCTTTCTTCCTAGTGCGAGAAAGTATCAAACCTAAGGGCCTCACTCCTTTTGGGGAGCCACACGGCCTTGTGACACCAATTTTGCCACTATATGGCGTCACCATATCACCATCCATGGTGATGGCGTCAAGACCAACAACTTTTGGTCGCGCCATGTCCTTTTGTAGGACATCAATCCTTGCAGACATATTTGCAGCATGTGATCTCGTCACTTTAACACTTTAAGCATTTGAGATCAAGATGAGACTTAGTGGGGACAAACCACGACAATTCACGTCGTTCCACTTGAACACTTGTGTTCTTATCTCCCCCTAACGGCGGGAATATTGTCTCATCAAAGTGACAATCCGTAATTTAGCGGTGAATGAGATTGCCTGATAGGTTTCTACATATGCGGATTATAGGTGGAGGTTCATATCTAACCTAACTTATTCATCTCAAATGACCCATCATTGTACGCAGTGGCAATGCGATTTGGCTCCTAGAAATAACATCTAGCCGAGCTCAAGGATTGGAGATCCGTTTCAATCTTGCTGAGCTTAAGGATTGCAATTTTGTGTCAATCCTAGTACACAGTCACAAGTTGTAGTACAATAAAATTCAATGATGGTGAGTCGTAGATGAATAGTAAAGCTGCATGCAAATATTGCATAGCCCCAGACGCAATAGAAAGATTGATGCGCATCAATAATGTTCGAGCAACAAGCTAAAGTTGCTTGGTCGTAGCCTCGGTGAGACCGTATTGCGTGTGAACATAGGGTACATGACACTTCAACTAACATCCCGATAAACTTCTTTAAAGAATGGGTAGTGAGCCCGTAGAAGCATAAGCAGCATAAACAGAAGATAATATGTAACACGTGACCAGTGTATTAACACTTCAACCAACACCGTAAAGCATAAAAAGGTATCCGCAAGTTGGTTGTATCTATCTACATAGTTTGATGTAAGAATAGAATGTTCACTTTTGTGTCATTTAGCATAGGAGGGCCTCACTCCTAATTTAGCTGAAGAATAGGCTTTCAAAACGAGCAATGAGCATTGCAGGGGGCCAATGCGACATCGAGAGAAGGCCGGTGCACCTCAATTGCTTGAGGAATCGACCGGACGACCTCCAGGAAGTTGGAGTCGTGTTCGGATGACGTCAATGTCCCCTGGGTCACCACCATGCTTCATGGTGATGCTAGATCTCGAATGTCTTCATTTTGAGCGGAAGAATGGATGTCCATAAGAATTTCTCAAAATTTGGACTATCGCTTCCAGGATGACTTAAATGGTCAAACCAAAGCCTATATGAGTCGGTGTCCCAAATATCTAGTTTGACGACAACATGAGATTCGATACTCGAATCGTAGTGACATACAGTCCACTATATTGACTCATGAACTTCTCCAAGATGTGCTTCAGTTCGCATTCATGAGGAGGTATACACAAAAGAATTCTTATTCATTCTCACAATGTGTTTTCAAATGAAAACCATTAGCATGAATGTCTTAAAATTTAACACGGTTCCTTAGAATGTTGTGGATAGTTCAACTATCTGTGAAGCACTCAATGTCTCTATGAGACATATCTACAAGGAGTAGATAGGTGAGTAAATAGTTCCACTTGAACCATTTAGAATGATTGAAAGAAGCTACGAAAAGCTGCAATCCCGAAAGTGCATAAAAATTTCCGCGCAGAATGACATTTGCGCACTAAAACAGCCATAACTTCTTCGTTCAAATAGATATGGACAAACTGCGAAACGTTCTGAACACTAGACTCGTAGAGCTTTCCAATGATATAAAGCTCACTGTCTGGTTCGTCTGGAGCTGTTCACAAAGCTCAAACGAAGTTGACTGTTCAGAAGGGACAGATTGCTGTTTTTCGCAGAATTGGAATGTGCGAAGCTGTGAAGCTTGCAGGTGGCGTGTAGGCTTTTGCCTTAGCCAAAAGTGACATGTGTATGATCAAAACCAAGTTCTTTTGGTCGTTCTAAGGTTGTAAACTCCATGACTAGTTAGCAAAAGCTTCCTGACATGAACATAAACTAACTCAGAGGACCTAGAGGATCCGATTATGATGATAATTTTCCAGCTTTGATAAGTCTTCAACGTCTTTTGCAAGACGGCAATTTGTTTAATAGCGTAGGGGGATCCAGAATCAAAAGCTTTCGGTAACTCCAAGTCAGTATGACCAGGCATATCCGTGGAGGTCGGTAGTGCGAGACACACTTAAAACCACTATCTCCTTAATTTCGGACAATTCTAAGACATCACACTGAGCTTGGATGAGACTAGTTGAACAATTGATGATGAAAAATCCGCTATAGGGTAAGAAGACTTAACCGGAAACACGTGGGCGATCCTCCTTGAGGATGCAGTGCCATGAGTCACCTTCAAAGGAAGGGACCAAAATCGGCACAATATGCCATGTCTCTAAGGACGATGTAAGTATACATCTTGATTGTAAATCAATATGAACCATAAGAGGAGAATAGTTTCACTACGAAAAAATTCTCAAGGCATTCATTATTGCTAATATGAGTACATCGAGGTCTCAAATAGACGAAGGACGTTGATACAACACCTTAGTACATATAACTTGGAACGAAAATCAATGTCTAGCCGATGACGTCAAAGTCATGGGTAGCTAGAGCAGGATCCGAATCTTTGATATTCGCGATCATGGGGATGACGTTCTTGTCCTCATATTGATTTTGCAGGATCCGAATCTTTGATATTCGCGATCATGAGGATGACGTTTTTGTCCTCATATTGATTTTTCATACCTTTTTATATGCATTCACAATTTAAAGGAGCTTGACAATCTTGAACCAGTTATCCGAAGATCCACAACGGTTGCATTGTCATGAGTTGACGTGAGTAGTTTTGACAAAATGGTGTCTAGACCGGGAGTGTCGCTATTAGAGCCGACGACACCTCCCCCTCTTTTCTAGACATCGGCACGACGTTTTCTGCCGTTGCCATGACCCATATTGTTGTCCCCACATTAGGGGATAATCTCAAATAAGTTTATCACATTAGCGTATATACAATTCCCGTTTGTATGATCAAAATCAAGTCTCGTTGGTAATTCCACACCAACTTGGAGGACCTAGAGAACTTGATGATGATTGAATCCGCTAAAGATTATGGATCATGATGACACAAAAGATCATCAACAATATGTAGTCAATTAAGGTGGTAAGCAATCCACTTGACTAATAACTCAACAAATAGAGTTATATGAACGTTTCGAGAAACGCTCCATGAGTGCATTTCACAGTACTTTGTGGTCATTACTTTTTGCACAAATTGTCATTAAATGCTTTTGTCGATGTGGTGCTTCAAAGACTTTGAGCACATGAGATGTGAAATCTCGGCATCTAGGCTTGTTAGCCTAGGGGTCAAAACATGTGGTTTAATCCTTTCCAATGAAAGGTTCCACAGATACCAAGCGAAGATCCGCCTTAGGCATCTAGTACGTCAAAACTCAAAGGAGCAGAATGTTACATTGCTCTTGCATACAAAACCAAGCTGTTATGAGACTCGATAGAGGTCACAAACGATGCTTTTAATGGTTTGTTCTTCAGATTGATCATACACAATCCAGAAAAGCCGCGAATTGATCAAACACAATTCGGAAAAAGGCCTCGGATTGATCAAACACAATCCGGTGATAGGTCGGGGTTGATCATACACAACCCAGACAAGGAAACAAGAGTGATCAAACACACTCTTGACCCGCGAATAAAATTCCGGGATTTTTGGTACCTGCAAATACACCGACCCAAGCATAGAATGGAGTAGAAGAAGGGGAGAAAACATTTTATCTCCCCCGAGTTTATTGAACTTGGAAGAGTTTTAGGGTTGTAAAATAAACATACCGTAAACACTTGGATGCTTGATCGGATGAAAAGAAAGCAGCAAAGCGGACAGGAGAAGAAATAACGTTTTGCCCACTTCTACTTTGAATTTCGGGCTGAAATTTTGACAGGAGCAGCTCTAGATGAGGAAGTTGCTGTCAAAAATTCAGGTTGATCGGAGCAAGGAAAAGTGGTGAACCGGTGGTCGGTAGCGGCGGCGGTCTGAAATTTTCCGGCGGCCGGTTCGGAGACTTTCCGGCCGGTTCTCAGGGTGAGGCCAGCGGCGTTGGATCCGGGACGGAGAGAGCTTTCTGGGGATATAAAATTCCGGTGGAGGACAGTCGGAATTTTGGTCGGAAATCGGAAAAACAAGGCTGCCCGATTTTAGGGTTTGAAAACAAAAGGTGGGCTATTGGCTCTAAGGTTAGAACAAAGTGCATGATAACGTGATGAAGAATAAAGAGTAGTGACAAAGAGATAGCAAGAGAATCATCATCTTATTCATTGATAGGTGCCCTTTATATAGGGAATTACACAATACCCATATGATAAGGATATGAATACATAGATTTAGTCTAACTACATATCCTATTGGCATAATACTAAAACACACATAAAGAATATCTAAAAAAATACAAAATATCCTAAAACAATTCCTTATTATAAGATTTTCTAGTTTCTACTAAAATATCACAACAGTAAAAAGTTAACGGACCAGTTCGATTTATGATTTTTTTGGGTTCGTAAAACCCTAAAAATCTGAAAAACCCATTTCCCATCACAGCGAGAGTGAGAGTGAGCTCTGAACAGAAAACGATGGCTACTACTACCTGGGCGAACCCGAACGACCTCATCTCCACGTCCTCAATTCCCACCGCATTTCACCACAACGCCCTCAGAACCTGCACTATTCCTCTCCCCACCAAAACAAGGACCGCTCTAAACGACACCGTGTCAGCTGCTCCTTCGCCCCCATGGAATCCGCCAAGATTAAGGTCGTCGGCGTCGGCGGCGGTGGCAACAATGCTGTTAATCGCATGATTGGCAGCGGTTTACATGTTAGTTATTCTTCTCCCTAAAAAAAATGTCCTTACTTTTACTGGGTCTTTTGTTTTATGAAGGCTCAGGTGAAAAATGTAGATAAATGTTTGATCTTTTACCTTACGTTCATCTGGGTTACTGGGCTTAGTTGAATTGAGTAAACAATTTTAGTGTGGCATGGAAGAATGACTAGGAATGTTATTTGATAACCCACTTAGAATTTAGGCTAATGAATTGGCTTAAAAGTTTGTATTAGCTTAATATTCACTTAAGTATGGGTTACATGTTTTACTACACAAACCCCATTGAACTGGGGTACTGGGTTTAGTTTATTTGAGTATGACACAGTAATTTGGAGATGTTTAAGAATTTGCTGAAAGAATTATTGCTTTATTAGAAATGTTGTTTGAAGCTCAAGTGAAACTCTTGATAAATATTTCATTTTTGCTTTACATTTTGTACATTGTTTATGATGTTGTTTACTGTACAAACCCGCTTGAATTAGGGTAATGGGTTGGCTTAAAAATTTTGTATCAGCTTCTTCATAACCCACTTTAATATGGGATGGTAATTCAGAGATAAACAAGAATTTGCTAGAAGAAGTATTAGGGATGTTTTGATCATTACTTGTGAGGAACTGATGTCTGATGGTATGCTGATTGTTTTATGTAGGGTGTTGACTTCTATGCGATAAACACGGATGCTCAAGCATTGTTGCAGTCGGCTGCAGAGAACCCGCTTCAAATTGGAGAGCTTTTGACTCGTGGACTAGGTCGAGCATTCTCCTTTTTGATATAGGGAATCTATTCTTTGTGGCGTTTTATACATATATATCAATTTATGATGTATGTATGCATATACTATAGCAATGTAGTACTGTTGTGTTATAATTATAAGTATGATCACCGTTCTGGTTAATTGTAAAACTTTGTGAGGTTTTTTTGCAACTTTAAGCATTTGATGGAAATGCAGGTACCGGTGGGAATCCACTTCTGGGGGAACAAGCTGCTGAGGAATCAAAAGAGGCCATTGCGGGTGCTCTTAAGGGCTCAGATCTCGTCTTTATAACTGCTGGTATGGGTGGAGGCACAGGGTCTGGTGCTGCCCCTGTTGTTGCACAAATATCGAGAGAGGCAGGCTATTTGACAGTTGGTGTGGTTACCTATCCTTTTAGCTTTGAAGGGCGTAAAAGATCAGTGCAGGCAGGTGTCAGTTTGGTCCTTTTACGCTTGATGATTATATATAAATTTGACTACTTCCCAAGTGCATACACCTACTTCGTTTCGATGATACAAATGTTCCTTGTCAAAGATGATTGCACAGTTGAATCATGTTCTAACTTAATCAATTGGCATTCAAATATTAATTAGCTGACTCTGATAGGTTTTACAAGTTCTACTCTGTGTTGAGACTCCCCATTTTGCTTCTGTCAGGCATTGGAGGCTATTGAAAAGTTGCAGAAAAATGTTGACACTCTTATAGTGATACCCAATGATCGCCTGCTTGATATTGCTGATGAGCAGACACCCCTTCAGGATGCTTTCCTTCTTGCTGATGATGTTTTGCGTCAAGGAGTGCAAGGAATTTCTGACATAATCACAGTGAGTACTAGAGCAATATGTTGAAACATATTAGAAAGTTCAAGTTCATTCACCATTATATTGGTTAAGCATCATCTTGTTCTGTCATTAGCTCTATTAAAATTGGTGAATCCATGATAATTTGTGAGTAGAACATGAGATACTAGAAATGTGGTTTTTTTTTTGTTAAGTACAAAACACTACTATCTTAGAGGTAGTTGGGTTTGGATTTCAATAAATTTGCACTGCTAGTGCGTGCTTCTTTTCTGCTTATCCCAGACCAATTGATGCGTTCCTCAATTTGCAGATACCTGGACTGGTAAATGTGGATTTTGCAGATGTAAAGGCAGTCATGAAAGACTCGGGAACTGCAATGCTTGGAGTAGGGGTTTCCTCCAGCAAAAATCGTGCAGAAGAAGCAGCTGAACAGGCAACTTTGGCTCCGCTGATTGGGTCTTCAATACAATCTGCCACTGGAGTAGTGTATAATATCACTGGAGGAAAGGACATAACCCTGCAGGAAGTGAACAGAGTGTCTCAGGTACTTCAAAAAATTGTGAGGGAAAGGGTCATTTTATAAATGACACTGAATTTGTTTATAAATTGCATGTTCTGTTTTATGCTGCTAATTTTGATACTCTTTGGACTTTTGAGACTGCCGAATTTGTATGGCTTTTGAATATTCTCTAGAATGATTACATTTAGGCGTCTCAGATTTCTTTGAGATCAACGTAAAGAGTTCCGCTCAGTTTTCTTGTGTCAAAACTTCTGCATAATAGAATATAATGATGTGGAGTGAGCTCAAAGGAGCTCCTCAACACATCTCATCTTATGTTTCTGAGATGAGGAAAAACAAAATTTCATAAATTTAGCTTGGTGTATTCATTTTCAAAGAGTGATGAAATCTGCAATGTACATTTCAGGTTGTAACAAGTTTGGCAGATCCTTCTGCTAACATAATCTTTGGAGCTGTTGTGGATGACCGCTACACTGGAGAGATCCATGTGACTATTATTGCAACAGGCTTTTCTCAGTCCTTCCAGAAGACACTACTAACAGACCCCAAAGCAGCAAGGCTGGTTGACAAAGTTGCAGCGGGTCAAGAAACCAGGGGAATCCCCCTTCCGCTCAAGTCATCCACCGCTCCATCAAGACCGGCTACAAGAAAGCTTTTCTTTTATTCATTGTTGCTCACTTGCTTGTTAGTCTCTTTAGTCTCTTGTGCATTTGCCTTGTAATGATATTGAAGCTCTATTATAAGATATCATTAGTTTTCTCTATCAATTCTATGCTAGTTTTGAGTTGATGAAATTTATGAATACGTGCCAATTACTAAAAGAAAAAGAAAAAAAAGAGGAAAGATTAAGTCGCTCTTTTCGGGACAAAGACAATCACTTTTAACCATAGAAATTACACACATTTTGTATAAAATGGTACTGGAATGCGACGTCTGTAGGGTTTAACTTATCTACAACACCTCAGCTGAGTACAAGTATAACTACTGCAACCTATAGGTGTGATGGTGAATATCTAACATCTAACAGGATGTCAATGTTTCCTACCAAACAAATGATTGACATATTCATGAGAACAATAAATAGCGAAGTACAAATTAATCACAAGAAAAAAGATAACTCTGATTTGGGAGTAAAGGGAAATACGCTTTCACCAAAATGTCCAAACAATGATGCAACCATATGTCCAACATCGGTCTCTTCTTTCCATGCCTGAGCAAGACCAGTAGACCCCTTTACCATTTGGCCACTGACATCCCTTCCTGACGTGTGTTCCATTGGTAACTGGTGGGACATCGATGAAACACCAACATTCAAGCTCCCAGCAGATGCGGTAAATCCGCCTGCAGCCCCTTGCATGTCAACTTGCATGGAGTTCATTGGTAATGCTCCAACCATGCCATCATGAGCTAATTTTTTGAGTGGTGGTTGCAGCATCAAGTTGTCGGTGCTTGCTTTGCGTTTATCTTGATTGAAAGGAAAAACATAAAGCATAAGATTGATATGAGAAAGTGAAGATATTTGATGTCATCAAGTTAAATGAGGTAACAATCTTGGCAACCTTCATAGCAGCAGCTACCATGTGAAGCAAAACAGTAAAGCTATGCATAATGTATAAAAGTTACATCTTTAAGCAGATTGGTCCCACAAAGCAAGTATATCACAGGAACATCAACAGACCTCTGTACATGTGCACACAGAATGAGAAGTAACTTAAAAAGATCAAGAATAATTACGTATTCAATAAAAGTTACAGTAAGATTTCCGCTTTCAGGTCCCTGAAACAACAAAGGCTAGTCTGAACAATAGTTCCAACCAACATAAATCCTAGGTCACTATAATCATTATCGATTTGAAGCTGCTGTAATCCCCACCTTATTCTTGTCAGTTCTACATACACACAAAACCTACATGCTCATATATACTGGTGACAAAGCATTCACAAAACACATCTTCCACGCTTTTCTGCTTTGCCTCTATGATGACCTCATCTTCTGGGTGGTTTACTAACAGTAAACCCAAGCACATACACATATCACCTCTGCCCACCTTAACCATCCCCCAAAGACACATTATCACAATATGATGCTCCTTTATTGTCCATTAGACGTCAACCTTAGGGTTCTCTTAAATACTCTCTCATATAAGACATTATCATCAAAAGTGCATATATAACACTACACAGTGGAGACATATCAAAACCATAACACAGAGGTTCACATTGGATGAACTTATATCTAGGCATGTATCGTAGCAGTTAACCAAGTTAAAGGAAGGCATACTTGTCATTGTTGTTGCAATCTTTCCATTCCTCTTCCAAACAAGATGAGCTGGACGAGAGAGCAGACTGTGGAATATCTTGAGCCGGTCATGCATGCATTGGCCAGCCGCACGCTAGAAGCAGTTTAGTTAGTTCCCATTTGATAGAAAAACCATTAACATAACAACAAAGTTCAGATTCTAATTATGAACTAACCAGCAAGGCCCCATAGACGCGCCAAGCTTCATGCCTCTTTATCTCATTCTTTTGCTTCTCAAGTATCATTTCTGGCTCAAGAAGTTGCATATATGAATCAAGATTTGGCAGTATAAGTAAACGAACCTGTTCAGAGTGAAGATGTATATCAATTTACTTGTAACAACACAAAAAGGAAAAGGTGTTTCTACTACAAAAAGCACAAGTGCACTCAACAATGCAGACAGTTACAACTATGACTACACAAGAATGTGCTAATAGACCAATAGTGCATCCTTAATAGAAAATTCATTGAATACAAAAGCATTTAGGAGGCAATACCACATTGGGACCAAGAGCTGCTAGCCCTTGAATTGCGCCATAATGTTGGGGTAATGCTTTGTTTGGGTCCAAGAAAGCATGAAGCAAAGTCCTTGTCAACCGTGGCTGAAGATTATGATAAACATGTCCAAATCTGCACCAAAGCATTGTTCATGGTTAGAATTCAAACCAAAACAAACTTGAAATACTTAGAACTCCAGGTGGGATTCTACATTCCCCAACACGCCCCCTCATGCCCCCTCCCATGGAGGCACGTCCAACCAATTCTTACATTGGAACTCATAGGGCCCAGCACACAAATGGTTGTAGCTCCTATACCATGTTAGAGTTAAACATCCAAGCTCACGCCAATTGGCAGTGGGTGGGGGAGACCTGATATGGAATCTACATTCTCCAATAGAAACACACACACACACACACACACACACACACACACATATAGATGTAAGAGAACGGCTTAATAAGACTCAAACTATCATTAGTTTAAAGAGTCTTGATCTTGTTCCATGTAACCAATTTATTCAGAAAATGAAATTGCAAGGGAAAATATACATTTGATCCGAGCAGACTATGCTTACTTTAAATTGGTCCCAGATCAGGTTTGCATCAACATGGTTCTTGGTTGATTGAAATGAGCCCAACTATAATGTACATTTGCTAATGTTTTCCATCATATAAATCAATTAAGAGTTCATGAAATATGCCCATCTTAACCTCTGTATGAGTTGCTATATGTTTCTAAAATGACCTTCCAACAATAAGGAGAAAATTTGCCAGTGCAGAATGGACGAAATATGATTAACCAAATTGAACCTAATGATTATACTTCTTCTATGAATTACACTAATATTTGCAGAACATTGTTGCATATGATTGTGCCTCAAAACAAAGAAATAAACTTAACAAAAAGAGAATCTTCACCTTTTGCAAATTGAAGAAACCAGGTTGGCAGTAAAGTTTCTAAGTTCCCAGTGATTGTCTGTATATCTATTCCCTAGTCTTTTTGCAACAAGGCAGGTAATAACAGAAGGCATCAATTGGTGTAGCTGGAAGAAATTACCAAATTAGATAGATAAGATTCACTTGAAATTATGTAAATTACAAAAACTTGATGTATCGACGCATGTGTTATCTTATTCCTTGTACTTCAAAAGTTGATAAAAGGGAGTGCTTACATAAGGTTCAACATGTATGTGAGGATTTTGAAGAAGGCTCCGGACAAGACGCATCAAAGCAAATAGGTAGAGAAAATTATTCAAATTCCGTGTAACCTGAAATGATTACAGGAAAACACCACCACAAATAAGTAACATATAGTAATGAGTCCCAGTTTTCGGTTTTCATTACAGGATTACCTCATCAGCAACAAAACACGTAAAGTAAGGGACCAACGGATGGAGTCCTGAATCTGTTGCCAAACTCATTAATGCTTCTTTGAAAAGGGTTGAGCTAGACCTTTGAGTAAGCCCTGTAATCTTCTCAAAGTAAAGCTGCAGAGACAACCACAGAGAAAGTATGGCACTAAATTTTTATTATGTGAATAAGGCATACAGAACATAGAAAGAGATATACCTGAAGTTCCTTTGATAGTACATGCTTAACGGGCAATTTAACGTCTACAGGAAGTCCATCTTCCTTGTATTCAGATTTTTTGACGTCAGAGTATACAGCAAGCGCTACAAAGAAAAGAAGAATAGCAATCCAAATTAGAAGTTTACAATATAAAAAAAGCGCAGAACATCAGAAGGCAACAGAAAGATTACTGCATAGAGTAATAGAATTATTAAAAAAGGATCATATCATCACTGATCAGAGAAGGATGTGATGAAACAAGTTTTATGTATGTATATGCAAATGATAATTCATGGTGTGATGCATGCCTCAGCACAGTAGACTAGGATAATAGCTTATAAAAGATCAAATTCCTCATTTAGCTAAGAAACCTTGAACCTAAGTTCAGTAAGGATACCTTCAACTGGAGCATTTTCTGGAATTGCAGGTTGAACACCTTCGATTGCCAGCCAGTGAGCAGCAACTGATACATCAAATGGTGCTTTTGGCAAAGGTGCCTCAATCACCTGTACGTATCAAGAGATGCATATAAAATGAGTAGTTAACAAATTATTAGCATGGGTAATCATGCTTAAAGTTGTCAATGCGTTCTTACATCTTTGAATTCAACATCCTTGTCATCTATGTAGAACAAATCCCTATGTCCAGCAGCTCTCTTGAACCTCAAAGGATCTCCGGAAGCAAAGCCATAAATTGGCTAAGGCAGGCAGAAGAAAAGCAAAGTATTATTCTTGTTGCGAGAAAGTACGATATGAGCTTAGACAGATAAGACCAGAAACTGAAAGTAAACCATAAACCATAAACACTGCAAAGTGTAGTTTCATCTGAATCATAAGAACACATCTTACCTCCACATTTCTCAATTTAAGTGCGCTATCCACATCATCAGTTGTCAGAATAGTCCGTCGCGAGTGCCTCATACATTTGATAGCCTCCTGCGTTTCAAGATCCAAATACATTCATCAATTGCTACTTTCGCGTGTAAACAATGCATTCCTCACAAACTCCTCACAATCGGTACCTAATCAACACTACCTTAATAACATTTTAAACAGATAAGCATTTGCACTGTCAAAACATTTCGACATGTCTAATATCCTATATCTAAAACCTGACCCTAAACCAAAGCTAGTTCTTTCTACACAATGGCAATGATAACTACACAAAATTGAGAACAAAAACTCATAATGTAACATCAAGAACATGGACATACCTGCATGATCTCGCGAACGCGGTACTCCACATCAGGGGTGAGAGCAAGAGCAACATCAGGAGACAAATTGGTAATGCCAATGCTCTGTGCTATGACCTCAATTGCTTCTGTAGGCACGTTGCTCATCTTTAATTTTCTGGGTTACCTTTATTTCACTCGATTGATCTTCATAGCAAGAACCCACTTTAAGTTAGAGACTGAGTACGTAATTTCTAGCAACATGAATGAAAGAAAATCCCAACAACTCATCTGGGTCAGCTTCATATGAAAATTTATATGTAAACAAGGTACCTAAAATTGGCGGGATAAGTCCGAGTGATGGAGGATTGCCGGTGAGGGAGTTACAGAAGAGACGTGGTTAGATGAAGCTTGGTTCAGAATTATAGGCCTGCCAGAGCACTCTCAACTAAAGTAAAATAAACTTAATGTTCATCTGTGATTGCTATTTTATGGATGAGAGATATATGTATCTTTCTTGTCGTCGTTGAAATCAGATCTTGTGGAAAGACTAAAGTAGGGTTGGTGCAAATAAATGATAAGGAAATTGAAGGAACTTAGGGATATGGAATGGTTCCTGTTTCTTCCATTTTTCCCACCCTAGCTACAAGAAAATCGTTTACATCTTGCCAATCATGGAAATTTATTTGTGCATTTTAAGCCAATATAACTATATTCATGGCTTCATGCCTCGTTTAGTTGGCGAAAAAAAAAAAAAAAAGTAATTTGTTTGTCTAACGTTTTCAGAGTCGAATTACGACCGTCAACAGGACAAGATGATCACTTTAATTTGTCTTCGCGATACAGAGGATTCAGTTAGGTCTGTAGGAACCGGTTTGTGTTCATTCATTTACTGTACAAAGCAACCCTGTTCTATGGCTTTTTTTCATAATTTCATAATTTTTTCATGGAATACTTTAGGAGATGATGGAGAGTTGACCGAAATTGGCACTAAATACTTTCGGAGAGATCTCCAAATCACCGGTATGGCTATCGAAATCATGATCACCATCAACTGTAGGTTCCAGATCCAAATGATAGTATCAGGCACCTTAGCTATTGTTCTTGACAAATGACCGGCCAGACCCAGTTTCGCCCCCCTAATTTTCAAAGGCCAGCCCGAATGTACACTCCACTAGCTTCTGCATCAGCAATGTTCAATTTGAACTACATGCTTCTATCAAAGTGATTGAATGCAATTCATTCACATAACACTAGCTCATTGAAACCAAAGTCGGAGTTGGTAAGAGCGTAAGGTATGAAATCCACAAACTCAAGTTCGAATACCGCCAGAATCTGAGTCTATTCTTGATTTCAATAGAAATAGAAAAAAAAAAAACAAATAATAGCCGAATAGGAGCGGAAAATAAAAGAACTCTCCGACTAGATAAACACATAAAAGTGTAAAACAGAAGGAAAGAACTTAAAAGGTGCCAACAACTCAACAAGCAAAGAAAATTTACAATTATTAAACACCTCTGGAATTCACAAACAAAATATCAAGAGGGCCGGGTACAATTTCACAACCAGTAACCATTCAACAGAAACACACACAAACAACAACAAATGGGAGTTCTTTGTTCTCTATGGATCGGACTTACAGTTGGTATAATTACAAGTATTTGATCAGCAAAAATATCACAGCAACCAGGCCAACAATACCAAGAACAGCTAAAAGCATGCACATGCAGGAGCAACCACCCTTTGTGCGTTTGTTCAAAGCTGCTAAGTTCTTCTGCACTCGCTGTTTTGACAATATCGGGAAGACAAAATAGTATGAGAAACTCAACAATTAAAGGTGTAGTCAAAATAAAAAGAAAACAAAGAAATGAAAGCAATCTAAATTAATTCCAGCAACTGCTCAGAGAACATAATGCAAGTGAACAACAGTACATCCAGTACCTTTCTCTATATGCACACAAACAAACACAAGAGAAAGTCCTACTGATTCTAGTCGGCAAGCCTCTGAGTCTTAACTTTTCGACAAATGATGTACATAATTTAGCTGATTGTTTTCTGTTTCCTTGTTCACTTTCTATCAATCAACCAATAGAATACATATCCAAAAAAGCATAGCATAAAGAAATGCAACTTCCAACCAAAGCTATTGGTGCAACATTGAATATTCTTTCTACATGTATTGAGCTTTTAGCTAATGCAACACAATGTTCTTTTACATAACACAATAATAGTACATATGTTAGTACCAAACTTGATTCATGCTAAGAGCACCTATTTCATCAAAAAGATGTAAACTCAAAAGTTATCCAAAACCTACTCCATTCATTATGGCTGGCTGAGGTATATGCAATCTTATCACTCAAATCAAAAAGCTTATTTTTTTTCATCTATTTCCCAAGAAATAATTCGATAAATTTTTCCTTCATTGCTTGACGATTCTAGATGGAACAACTTAATACGTTTTCTTTCTTGCTCAAGAACATTTATTCTATGTCAATAATTTGTTACCAACTGACTATGACGCACAATGCATTTACAAACCACTACATACTCTATATTTTTTTGCTTGGCAACCAGAGACGTTGATTTAAAATACATAAATGATAACATTACCCGTAACCGAGAGTCAGTAACATCCACATGTTCGTCCAAATCATCCTGCACAAAGGGGAAGAGATGATAAGTAATGACAAATACACTTGAGAAAATAACTAATTGCATTTTGGATTAGTACAGTCAAAGAGTTCAAATGCAATGACATACAATAAGTCTAGTGTGCAGGGTGAGTTCCTCATTGACTGCCAATGCAATATGTTTTGTGCTTACTACAGTCTCCTCCAATCTGTCAAGCCCCTCATCTTGCTCTGGAAGCGGTATACTGTGTTATAAACTAAAGATGCATATTCTGAAAGCCATTTCATAAAAGAAAAAAATTACCAGAAAGGTTTGTTCTGAATAGGTTAAGGAACTTGCCTTTCATAACTTGTCGCTGAAGACCAACAAGCCCATAGTTGTCCAGGCCACCTGTTCGACCCATGGCATCAGCTTTACTTATTTCAGGTCCTAGCAAGCTGTCTCTGTTACCAGAGTGTGATGTCAACGTTGAAGACATCTGGCTGACTTTTGATTTCAAATTTGCAATCATGTCCTTCCGACGATTCATCTCTTTGGCTGTTCTGAGTATCACAATAGGAAGCACAGAAGAATTTCAGATGATGATGACAACAAGAATAGACACTCTAACTTATCAAAGATTATCCTACAATAAGCATGTCTGATCAATAGTTTAACAAACATTTCATCCAAATAGGGATCATATGAAATATCAGCTCAACAAACTCATTCCACGGAGATAGTTCCCCACATATAAAAAGTAGGAAAGGAGAAGAGATTTCAAGTTAGAGATCTATTTATCTTTCTTTCAGATTGTTATGTATGTTACGATAATTCATCCAAGATGACTTACATGAGCTGCTTTCCAGGAAGTGTTGACAATTCGGACTGTAAGCTATCAAGTCTAGTTCCCAATATTGTGATTTTCCTCCGAATAGCAGAGACATGGCGCTGTGTTTCTGGACCTGATACGGGAAATGAACTGCGTTCAGATATCATACCACTGATATCATCAGCAAGTTTTACTGCTTCGTTATATTCCTTCATCCATGAGTCCGAAGAAGATGCCATTGACCTGAAGCAAACAGTGCAGATTGATTCAACAATCAGATATTACTCAAGTAAATGATAACAGCAAAGGAATCTTTATATATCCTGGGTATAACATAGATGATGGAAAATACTTCAAGGAATACAGGACAGGAGAATTAGAAGAAAATACAAGATTAAGTCCGAAATAGCAGCCACACAAGAACCTCTACCTTCCCAGACTAATTATAAGATAAGCAGAGTAAGAGAACATTATAGTATCTGATTTTTATAATCCAAGGTAACAAGGCAAAAGCTCGCAGCCGTCCATGTATCGCCGTTTACATTCATGGAACCAGCTGTAAACTTCATTGCATAAGATTGTCACCCAGTCATAACTAAGCTCTTAATTTTCCCAATTCTAAGCTAAGCAGGCCACATGAGCATTATTGTATATGCCATTCAGCAAACAAGGCAAAAGTAGTCGCAACCAGAAAATTTAAGCTCAAATTAACAAAAACGCTCGAAATTCAATACAATCGAATCCAAGTAAATTCAGCCAATTCCAGCTCAATTCAACTAAATGTCAATTCAACAGATTCAACAGATCAAATTCAAAACTCCGATGCCACAGAATACATTACAGAATCGCATTGACTCCGAAATTTCCAACACGCAAGGAACAAATTGATCGAAAACATGAAAGGCACGAAAGCTCAACACCAGAAAATACACGATCGCGATCGCGAAGTGAAATCAATTACCTGATTTAGGGATTGCGATTGTGAACTGTGGAAGATGGGGGGAATTGTTGGGTGAATGAAACTGAGAGGTCAGGGAGGGGGATGCGAGATTGAGAATATAGAATTGAGAATTGAGAATTGAAAGGGGGTTAATCGGAGACGCCGTACGACACCGGGGGAGTCCTTTTCCGACCACGACTGCCCTTTTTTTCTTTTTAAAAATAAATCAGGATTGCTTTCCCAGCGGTGTGTCTTTGTGATTTTGGTACAACTGTGCAACCCTCTCTCCATCGGTCTACCCGTAATTCCTTATTGTTTATTTTACAATATTCACTTTCTTTTTCTAACGGGACAGGGACTTCTGATTGAAATTCTTCTTATCCAAAGTTTTAAGAAAACAATTGATATTGTTTGCCATACATGTATAGAAAATGACAAACCACTATTATAGACAGTTACAAAATACAGAAAAATTAACTTTTAATAGATTTAAACAAATAAGGACATAAGCTCAAACCCACAATGCATAGTCCCACGCCCTGTCAGTAATTTTAATGCAAAATACCAAAAAAACCAATACTTTGTAAAATAACTACATACATGCCACTGCCTCCACCGAAATGACTCAATTGCCGATTCGTCCCACACTTCTTCACCATTTCCATTCAAAACAACGATTCTCTCTCAAAATCTCAATTCCTAAATCACAGTAGCAAAAGATTCGTCCCAAAATTCTCCACCATTTCCATTCGAAACACCGATTCTCCACAGTAGCAGATCGACGTCTCTCAAGATTCACGATTCAGGTACTTGTTCAATCTTCTATGGCTTCTGCATGTTTGAGATTAAGTTTTTAGGTTCGCTATTTTATAGTAGCAATCAGAAATGAATAATCAATTTCTATGAATTTGAACTCGATTTCATGGATTGGCTTTGTGTCTGTGTATTTCGTTTAGATTTGGTGTTATTTGAACTTGAAATCACGATTTCGTTTTCGATTTCATAATCGAGCAGTAGAACTGAGTTTATAAGAATCTGAAATTCATTTTTACAGTGCTTTTGGAGGCAGTAGCAGTTTATAGATTTGATTAATGGAGGAACATGGGTCTGTAATGATACTAATGAGCCAAAAAGTAACATAGGTGGCAAACGATATCCAGGTAATTCTCTATGCACATGCTCATTTGCAATATCTCTGCTACTGTATTTGTATCATGAGTTGTCTATGTATTGAGTGTTTTGCAATTGAGAATATGTTTTAAATTATCTAGACTAGTTATATGTCTGCTACTACACCTGCTAAAGTAAAATTGAAACTGCTACTGCTTCAATTGTTTCCTGTTAACTTGATCATGCTCATGCTACTGTTAAAGTAATATCTCTGCTACTGTATAATGAGTTATCTATGTATTGGGTGTTTTGCAAGTGAGAATATGTCTTAAATTGTCTAAACTAGTTATATGTCTGCTACTACACCTGCTGAACCTTAAGAATCACAAAAAATCAAAAAAAAATACTAATGTTAAAGAGCTGCTACTACATGGACTAAACTAGTTATGTATCTGCTACTACACTTGCTGAATCCTAAAAAACACTAATGTTAAAGAGCTAGTAATAAGTCTGCTACTACGCCTGCTAAAGTAAAATTTAAACTGCTATTGTTTCAATTGTTTCCTACTAACTTGATCATGCTCATGCTACTGTAAAAAGTAAGAAATATATCTGCTATTGTAACATGAGTTGTTTAATTATGATTTTCCTTGCTACTGTGCACAGGTGCAAAATGATATGAATGCCAAACCGAAAGGGAAGCGATATAAGACTCTAGCGTGTAGAAAAAAGTTGTCAAAAAGCCAACGAAGTAGACAAGATTAAAAAGCCAAGGTACACCGAGTAGAAATTTCGTCAATTCAGATGCAACATGTTGGCATTTGAAGAAGTATTCACCAAGGTTTGCAAGGACTTAGGTGAGGATAAGGAGATTCTAAGAAATGAGCTAATGAAGACACCATTCTGGGATTTCATATCAATATATGATAGACGTTTGGTGTCAAAATCCACTGCAAAGAAGTCGGATAGAGAAATTCAGCAATTGATTGACTGCTACGTGCCAAAATTGAAGAAGTTCAAGTTTGGAAACAAGGTGGTTGAGATCAGTGTGTCAGATGTAGAGCAGATTTTTGGGCTGCAAAACCCAAAAAACGGGCTCAATGTGCCGACCCCACTTGAAGATTCAAAAAAGCCTGTGGATAATTTAGTGGTGCAAGCTTTTTCGGCAATGAAATCATGATAACAAAGTCAAGGATATTGGATCTCCTGGATGCAGAAGTGAAAGTCAAAAGGTATGGTTGGCCAATGAGAGCCACACAGCTCCTGCTACTGCATTTATTCACCACACTATTGTTTGCAAGTTCGGGTTCGACTCTTGGTTGGAGTTTTGTCAAATGCATAACAGATTATGACACCATGAAGAAGTACAATTGGGCCAAAGGAGTTAGGGATTACTTATTATCGTGCTTGACTACTTCAGAGGATGGGAGGGCTCACACTAGTAGTGGATGTGTAGTATTGATCCCGGTAAGCAATAGTGTTGCTGCAACTGCCTTTGAATTATGTGCTACTGCTAATACTACTTTCTTACATGCTTGTTTTTGTTTTGTCGTATTGGATTTGCGAAAGAAGCACCATACTTTGTGAAATTGATGGGAGATGTGGGATGACTCCATGTTGTGTAAAGTGGAGTCTCCCTGCTTTCACTACGACGTTTAAAAAAATGCAAGTCCATCAAATTGATGTAAGTAACGGATGCAACTCCATATAATTTTAGTTTGCAAACATCAAGCTGCTACTACATATAACAAATGTAGCTGCTACTATTTGATTTTACATTTTCATTTAGCTCAGCTACTATCTTGTGATCATATTTTCTTAGATTAATTGGGAAAACTTGTATTGTAGATTGATAATGCTGAGGATGAGACAAATACGAAGGATAACGAACAACAAAGTGATGATGATTTTATGAATCATCCACCAAAGCATGCTGCTGCAAAGCCAAAAGACAAAAAAAGACAACGAGCAAAAGAGAAAAAAGCATCATCAAGCCAAGCTATTGCGGTGGAGCAAGAAGTGGGAAAAAAAAACAAAGAGGGCAAAGAAGCAAAAGCATGTCGCAGGGAAATGGATTGTAAAACAGACATTGAGAGATACAGTAAAACTGCTCATGCAACTCTATAGAATTTTACTTTAGCTTCTTAATTGGGTTCTGCTACTACCGAATTCTTTTCGCATTAATCTGCTACTACACTAAAAAACAATAAAAAGCTACCGCTACAAAATAAATCATAGTTGTTATTTGTTCAAAAATAAACTATTATTTTTTCTGAGAACCCTATATTTATTAGAAAAACACTGGACTGCAGGTTGATAATGCAATTGGTGACGATGACTTTGAGAACCCTCCACCGAAGAATGGTGCTACTATGCATGATGAGGTGGGAAAGAAGAAAACAGCGAGGAAGAACTTGAAGAAGGGTGCTACTGCACAAGTTGAAGAGGGTGCTTTTGTGGTGGCTGAGAAGGGTGGTCCTGTAGAATCTGAAGAAGGTGCTCATGTGGTGACTAAGAAGGGTGATACTGCCAAGCCGAAGAGGGTGTTTATGTGGTGGCTGAGAAGGGTGCTCCTGCAGAATCCGAAGAAGGTGCTTATGTGGTGTCTGAGAAAGGAGCTAGTGCGCAAACCGAAGAGGGTGCTAGTGTACAAGTTGAAGAAGGTGCTACTGCACAAGCCGAAAAGGGTGCTCCTGTGGTGGCTGAGAAGGGTGCTACTGCACAAGCCGTAGAAGGTTCTAGTGGACAAGCCGAAGAGGGTGCTACTTCAGAAGCCGAAGAGGATACTCGTGAAGGCCTTTAATCATTCGACATGACATTACATGGTTGGGTAAGTATAAAACTTGGATTACACTTATAGTAGATATGAGTGGAATTAAACTTGACTCATTTATTTGTCCTTTTTTTTGCAGTTGGAAGGGAATGAAAAAGCTGCTGCTGTGGACGATGAAGGTGAACATACGAAGAAGCAGCAGCAAACACGGAAGAGATTTTGAAGAAGTTTTTCAATAAAGATAAGGATGCAGATCAAGGAGGAGGACATGAAGAGTTTGCGAGTGAGAAAATGTATGATCCGGAGGACTTCAAGTTGTATGAAGAGTTTGTTGAAAATGAGTCTAAGGAATTTTCAAAAGCAACTAGCGATGAGGAGTTGGAATACTGGCAGGGTTTGGCCAAAGTAAGGGGAGAAATGGTGGCGAGTGCAATCTATAGCTGCAAATCGAAGAATGACTCATATGTGCGGCTTTAGGATGAAAGAGAAGAACTGAAGAGAAATAACAAAAAGTTGAAGAAAAAATTGAAGCAGAAAAATGATTACATAAAAAAGTTGGAATACAAGTATAAATTGTTATTGCTAGGACAAAAAGGAGAAACGAGTGAGGTTGGTGTTACAACTCAGATTGAAGGAGGTTCAGATAGAAATGATGTAAAGGTTTAGGAGCGGAAAAGGTTGTTACTGCAGAGGGAGAAGAAAGTTCAGCTGAAAATGTTGCTATTGCAGGGGAAGAAGAAGGTCCAGCTGGAAATGTAGAAGGTGCAAGGAAAGAAGAAGGTTCAGATGTAAGAGGGGTAGCTGAAAGAGAAGGACCGAGGATACGTTCAGTTGTAAGAAAGATCAAAGCAAGGACCGACCGGAAAGAGAAGAAGATGGAAGATTTTGAGGTCCAGATTCCCTTAAAGAGACAAAGGAAGAAGCGTGATTGAAAGTCTATGTGTTTGTATAGGAGGGCTGCTACTACGTATTGCTGTTTAGTTTGAGATTATGAACTCATGAGGATCACAATTTTTCTCTGTTTAGTAGGTCATGTTTTTTTAGATATTGCGGATTAATCAATTGTGTGGTCGACTATTGTTTTATCATATGGATGAATATAATTACGTTGTTCTGTACTTTAGGAGAGTATAGGCATGATGTCTCTTGATATCTTATGATCTTCAGATGTGATGCTCTTGATTACATTGTTTAGCAATGTTGCTACTGTATTTGGTGTTTAGGTTTCTGTTTTTCTGGAAGCATATCATTATAACATTCTCTTGTATGAAATTGAATTTGAAAGGTTTTTTATAGATTGGCGTATTTCCTTTGATATACCACAGTTGCTACCACAAGGATAAAAAAAAAACCTAAAAAACACTAATGTTAAAGAGCTGCTGCTACACAGACTGGACTAGTTATAAGTCTGCTACTACAGCTGCTGAACCACAAAAAATCTTAAAAAACACTAATGTAAAAGAGCTGCTACTACACAGACTGGACTAGTTATAAGTCTGCTACTACACCTGCTGAACCACAAAAAATCTAAAAAAATGCAAATGTTAAAGAGCTGCTACTACACAGACTGTACTAGTTATATGTCTGCTACTACACCTGCTGAACCACAAAATCCAAAAATATTCTGATACAGTATTTAATGAGAAAAAATCCTTGAATTGTTTTGTTTTTTATAACGAAACAAGATCTGAAACAAAATGACCCGTAAAAAGGAAGTATGCCGCTGCACCACAAAAAGACCATACTAAATGATGAAAGTATATCAATGAACCTAAAGGGCAGCGTGCCGCTGCATCGCCAAAAAACATCTAAAATGTTCTCGTTACAACACACATGTTGTACTCAAATAGGATTGGTGCATGTTCTGCTGTTGTGGTGGCCTAATGTGTGATAACGCGAGCAAGTGATCTCCTTGCATTGTTCACCAAAAGATCTGATTCTTCTCGACTTTGGTCTTCCAGGTGGTCTTCTAGTCTTAGGAGGCTGCAATGCGGAATCTCCAAAACTCAAGATGTTAGGCCTATCCAAATCAGGAACTGGACAGATAGGAAGCTCATATGTTTTCTTTTAGAATGTAGTCTTCCAGTAGTCTTCAATGTAGTCATATGCAAGGAGATTGGCTTTATTCATCACTTGAACAACATGCACACAAGGAAAGCATCGAAACTCCTAGTGAGGACAAGAACATGCACACCCAGCTAAATTCACCATGACGTTGCAGGTTTCAGTAAAAACTTCAAAAACATCTTGACTGGACTAGCTAACCCTCCAATTCCTTCCCGTCTGCAGTCTCTTTAACAACTTCTTCTCCATCTTAGGACATAGAACGCTGCCCTAATTGGAAGAGTCTAACCTCCTTCTTGTAAACAAATCAATCGTATGAACACGAACACCTTCAAGCAACTGAGGCAGTGGCATACACCTTTCATCCTTGATCATGTTGTTGTAACTTTCGGCTTGCTCATTGCTCATTGCACCATATCTCTTGCTAGGGAAGTGAGCGAAAGCATAATTTTCCGGTTTCAATTCTTTGAGAAAATCTTCAACCACTCCAGTTCTCTTTGCTTTCGGCATCAACAATTGCAAATGCATATAGAAATATATCTACAAAATAAAGTGAAACAAGAAATAAATAAATATATATATATATATATATAAAGAAGAAGAAAAAACAAAATGAGGAAGGCTGCTGCTGCTGCTACTACTTCAACTGCTACTGGATTCAAGCAAGAAAAATACTCATATACTACTGCTACTACAAAAACAGAAAAAAGGTCGATAATTTCAAAACTGCTACTGTTACTAAAATAGCTGCTACTACACAGAACAAATATCCAAAATTTATCATACCTTTGTTCCCTGTTTTTGCACAAGCACCTAAAAGCATCCTTTGTACTTGTTCTTGATGAAGGCTCCATCAACAAACAAAATTGGAGGACAGTACTGAAAACCATGGAGGGAAGCCCCATAAGCAATAAACAAGCGGCGGAAATGACCATCTTGAGTGTCAAGAACACAACGGGAACCATGATTTGTTCTCTTTACTGCCTCTAGGTACCAAGGTAAATAGTCATAGCCTATGCCTTCATCGCCATGTAAACTTCGATTGGTAGCGTCTTTTCCTCTATACATTGTATGGTAAGCAACCTCAGAGCCAAAATCTTGCTTCAAGTAATCCATAATATCCCTAGTCTTCACCAATGGATTAGCTCGAACTTTATCACTAATGATAGTGGAAACAACATTGGATCCCAGCCTCTTGTGTTTCTGATGACGAACAACACAAACACAAATGTGCTCATTGTTCAATTTGGTGATGTAGAAAAAGTTATTGGATTGGCGTAACGAGGCATGCACATACTATTGACAACTCTCTTTATTTTTCTTGGCACACTCAACACTAATGCGAGACTTGTCATTTTTCGTATAGCGAAACTGAAATCCGTTCTCAACAGCATATTTGCACAACTTATCCCGAAACTCAACAGCACGCCAAAAAAAAAACTGACCTATCCTGAAAATATAGTCATTCCACTCGCTTGACATGTACTTCCTCTTCATTTTGTCACTTACAAAGTTCCCTAGGATCATGTTACTGTCATCCTCACAATTAGAATCATCACTACTAACATCACCATCATCAAAGGATGCTTCAATGCTAACAATAGCAGACATTACAACTGTTGAAGGCACTATAGAGGTAGATGAGCTAGATCCAACATCAAAGATTTGGATATTTATGAAACGAGAGTTCAACACTTCAAAAATCTCCATCATTACGGCAATATCCTCATCAGAGTCAAGACGACAATTAGGAAGATCAGTGAGCGAATATTTCAGGACATACTGACCAACCTTCAAATTCTGAAACTTCAAACAAATCTTCGCACACATATCATCATACTTAGTGCTTGATGACAAGCACATAATGAAAGAATCTCCCCCATATGAAAACCTTCCAAACTTAGAATTAGACATCCTACAAAAAATGATCACACACACTATCAAACAGAGCTATGCACATACATTAAAAAAAGATTCAAAAAAAGGCAGCGTGCCACTGCACCGCTAATCAGGCTAGTACACCACCTCAAACAAAAAAGATTCAAAAAAAGGCAGCGTGCCACTGCACCCCTAATCAGGCTAGTACACCACCTCAAACAAAAAAAAATGCAACTGAGACAAGCTAGGGAGCTACTACTAAAAAAATCCTAAAAAACACTAATGTCTGCTACTACACAGACCAAACTAGTAAAATGTCTGCTACTACACCTGCTGAACCTTAAGGATCACCAAAAATCCTAAAAAACACTAATGTTAAAGAGCTGCTACTACACAAACTAGACTAGTTATGTATCTACTACTACACTTGCTGAACCACAAGATCACCAAAAACACATTAATGTTAAAGAGCTGCTACTATACAGACTAGACTAGTTATATGTCTGTAACTATACCTGCTGAACCACAAAATCCAACTAAAATTACAAAACCATAATGAGTAATTAGATCTTGATACAACAAGATGTATATGACACGACCCGCCCCGAATTTCACCCTAAACCCGGAGTAAATCGTGCGGGGACCACCTCCAAGGAAAGATTTACCGCAAAATTCGGTACAACCTCCCTTGAAAATGGACAACCCTTCAAATAGAAACCTGCAAACAGTCTAAAGGTTCCAAATCCAACCTTATAGACTCCTGGAGCCTTCGTGCTCCCCACAAATCACAACCTCTCCCAATATAGATTTAACAAAGATTCTACAACCAACATATTTAGAGCAACTCTATTTGAGAGGAAATGAACTATAAATAAATAGAAAAGAGCGGAAGCTATACTATTGACTATGCCTCTTCTCCATGTACGTCCGATCTCAACTATGCAATCCTGCAGACTGGGCATTTTAAAACGAAGGGCCCAGGGGAAGACATTTAATAACGTTAGAGTGAGTGGACAAAAATAATTTAATACCAAAATAATTATGCATTCTCATTTTAATTTCATAGAAAAATATACTGCATGCGGCAGCTCAAAAGTACTCAACTCAAAAACTGACAATTTTACGACTAGCTCCGGCTAGTCACCAACTCAATAAAATGAAGCCTCTCAGGCTAACTATATATATTCATATATTCGTATGTATTTACACTCGTCAGACTCCTTGTATAACTCGTAGAAACAATTTAGAAAAATAGAAATTCATACAAGGCTACAACGCTGGCATCTAACGCTCACGTTGTGCCATAATGGTATTTTCCTCATTATGACCGAAAAGACGGTGTATATATATATATACGCGCATATCCCCTATATAAATTATTATATTTATATAGGGCTACGACGATTGCGTCTAACGCTCACGTCGCACCATAATGGAATTTTACCTCAGTATGGTGGAAAAGCACGTATAGCTAGCTAACATTTATTTATATACTATACTCATAAACATCCAAAATACATATCCACCGAAAATCTCATTTTCGGGATCTCTCCAAAGGAAGAAAAATTGTCAAATAGCCGAGAAATCAATAATCTCATCAGAAGAAATAAATGATTAATAAAATCATTCATCGCATGCTTTTTATTTAAAACAAATGTCCACTCACAACTTTAGGCTTAAGCTTGACGTCGATCCGAGGTCTCTCCAATTTGAGTCTCCTCACGTCCTGTTCCAAATATATAATTAATTTCCCAACTAAAATCCAGTATTTGATAAAATAGGCAAAATTAATCGAGAGCCATAAATACGCTCATCATTGCCTAAGTTCGATATTCTTAAAGCGAAATGATCCAAACTTTAATATCATACTCGGCAGTCGTAAATACAACATTTTCTAGAAATTGATTTAAATCCTACGGTCGGATTTTACATTATTTAACTGCCAAAATACCAAACTTCGGAATTCACAAACCTATTCAAAACTCGTCCGAAAATTCTAAAACTCATTCATTAAATTCCTCTAATTATTACACATTTAAAATTATACAAAATCCCAAAACGGCGGCTGCGGCTCCGCCGCAGCGGCGGCCGGAGGCCGATTCCGGCGACGTCCAAATTCTACCAAATTTTAACAGAATCTCCTCTCAACATTCCAAACAACTTTCATAACTATCACTAAGTCCAATTTGAAGCCTAACTAGGTCAATCGAAAGAAAACATCCTAAAAGCCCTAGAATTTCAACTTCAAATTTCTCCTTACCGAGCTCAAGAGGGAGTGAGCCTTTTGGAGGGGTTGTTGCACGGGAGGAGAGCTACAAAACCGTACCAAACTTGCCCGGATTGGTGGCCGGAGGAGGAAGTTCCAGCGAAAAGCTTCCCGGCGTCTCCGGCAGGTTTTCCTTCGAACGGCGGCGTTACACGGCCGGTCACCGGCCCAGAAAGAGAGAGGGGACGGCGGGGGTCCGAACGGGAGTGGTGCGGCGGCCTGGCTTGGCCGGACGGCGGCGGTCGGCGGCCTGGCTTGGCCGGACGGCGGCGGTCGGCGGAGAAGGATTCCGGCAGCGGGAAGAGGAAGAGAGAGTGCGCGGAGGAGAAAGAGAGAAAAGAGAGAGAAAGAGAGAAGAGGAAAGAAAAGAAAAGATGGGTTTGGGCCTCACACCAACCCGGCCCAACATAAAAAAAATACCCAACTTCACTAATTTAACACCCCAAAATAAAATACCATATTAAAAAATTACATTTTACTAGCTAAAATTTACCATTTTTACCGTCGACATATTTTTCTCCTACGAATAACTCTCTGAAATAATTGTCCCTCAAAACCTCTCTAGGGACCAATTAAACTATAACTTAATGTCGGAGACGGTAAAAATTATTATTATAACCAAGCTAGTAAATAAGATAAAAATTTTACGGGTCGGGATGTGACAGTATATATATGCATGCTACTATATTTGCTGAGAACACAAAACCAATAAAGCTACAAAAAATATTCTGATACTGCATTTATTGAAAAAATCTGAAAAAAAAGAAATATGTTGCTGCACCACAAAAAGACCATACTAAATGATGAAAGGGCAGCGTGCCGCTGCATCGCAAAAAAAATCATCTAAAACATTCTCATTACAACACACATTAAAACATTAAATCAACCCCAAAACAAACACCTGCTACTGCATATATAAACTAGAATAGCTGAAACATTGAATCAAACATATAAAATACAATAGCTACTGCATATAAACTGCAAATAAAAACATATCAAAACAAACACCTGCTACTACAAGTAGCTGAAACATTGAATCAAAACAAATAAACAAAAACAACACGACCTAGGCAGCTACTACTACAATAGCTGAAAATATTGAATCAAAACCAAAACAAACATCTGCAAATTTCAATAGCTCAACAAATTTGCTTCGAATGAACTTTAAAATGATTTATAACTGCAATCGGAAAATTATCAACACAAAACCTAAACAGAAATAGCTCGTCATCAAATTCCAATTCAAAATTCCAAAAAGATGAAAACACCATAAGAATAAAGAATCAAGAGATTCAACCTACAAATTGCTCACTACTAACATCAAAGCATCAAACCGATTCAAAAACGAAGTAAACCTAAACGAAAATTGGATCAAATTCAGGGAAATTTGAATTTACAACTAGCTTTTTAGTAGATCAGAAAGCTTGAAATCGACGGAGAAGAATGAAAACTTAAGCATGTGAGAAGAAGAAGCATGAAAGTTACCTGCAAATTCACCTATGGAGACGAAGCAAAATGAAATCGCAACGACGAAGAGATCGAGAGATCGCAACGACGAAGAGATCGAGAGATCGCAACGACGAAGCGACGAAGAACAAACTGAGAGAGAGACGTTGCGTTTCAATCGTCCTCTAGCGTTTATATACTCCTCCTCACATCCCTAAATTGGTTAGTTAGTTATGCAGTGGCAATTTAGTAAAACTATCTCATGACACATGACATGTACAGAAAAGATTGTCCTTAAGTGTTAAAAATTAACTTTATTTGTTTAAAATGTTTCACAAGTGGATTTATTTATGTTTCAGATCTTTTTAGAAAATGTATATGTGATTTGCTATATATATATATATATATATATATATATATATATATATATATATATATATATATATATATATATCGGTGCATACCAAGAGTGAAACTATTTATGCATGTAGTCTCTTTGATATGTTGTACATTAATGTAACCGTAGAAACTAACTTTCTCATAAAAGTGAGCGTTCATGAAATTATGACCAATATTCCAAAAGATGAAATAAAACAAACACAAAAGCAGAAAACAAAACTAATCAGATGAGAGCGCTTATAATGAATTCAGCGATGACAGCTTCCTTTTTTGGTTTTTTGTGTTTGATCGGAAAGAGCTAGTCAGATTCGTTTAAAAGTGGAGCTAGGAAAAATATATTTTGTTTATTCAAATTATATTTTGTTTATTTTCCACCTCTTATATTCAAGTCCAAATGGTGTAGCCGCGTTAACCATTATAATTGGCTTTTCTTTTGAATAATTCAGGTCTACTAGCCTTTCTTCACAGTTCAATCCCTAGAGAAATTCACCGATTGGTTTAAAAAAGAGAAAATTCTCATCCACCCTAATTTTAAAGAACTTTTTCCCACCAACAAAATAAGAATATAAAATTTTCACTAACCTTTAACCCTATTCACTCTTAGTGTTTATTCCCTCTAACAAAATATTCAGTTTTTTCCTAATTTTTACTAACAAAACTGCCATCTCTTCTTCTTAGTCTCTCATCTTTATCTTTATCTGATTCCCTCGCTTCTTCTCTCTCTCTCTCTCTCTCTCTCTCCTCTCTCTCTCTCTCTCTCTTCTCTCTCTCTCTCTCTTCTCTCTCTCTCTCTCTCTCGTCGGTGATGTTACCGACGACGCCATCACTGACAAAATGTATCGGAGGCCGAGAAAGACGACGAGGGAGAAGGGGTGGGTGAAGAGGGAGACGTCGACGATGAGGGCGACGACGGCGAGGTAGTTGACACGGAAGAAGGAGTGGTTCTTGCGCACACGGACGGTGGCGTCGGAGAAGGATTCTGGTTTGGCGAAGGCGGAGTGGTCGACGAGCTCGGCCCAAGGGCGACGCTGGGAGAGGTCGTTGTGGACGGTGTCAGTGATGTGGTTGATGAAGGCACGGAAGGCAAGGGTGGGGATCGGAGGCTGGGCCTGGGACTCGACGGATCCGGACGATGGTGGAGATCGGGAGGACGGGTGGCATGGTGGTTGACATTGTCGGTGGAGGAGGCCACGACGGTGATGGTGAAGGAAGTGGAGGTGTATTGAAATGAAATGTCAGGTTTTGTTGATTTTTTTGGGCTGCAGATGTGAATTCAAATGCATTGCATTGAAGGAAAATATTAAATTGCTATATTTGGCTCATAAATTATGGTAATATCATTGTAAATACATGATGTGATTGGGAAGCAAATCACTTGTACCCAAAAACCCAATACCAACCTGTGCCACGAATCAGAATTTGACATGTCATTGATTTGTCTAACACAACACTAACTCTGTTAACTCTCATTTTATTTATAATTTCAAAAGGTAATTTTCTCTTTTTCTCTTTCTTTCTCGTGATTCAAAGTCTGGCTTCTTCATCAACGTTGCTACCTTTCATCATCATCGATTTCTTGACTTTGTTGGCTCCTCTCATCTCCGTCGCCAATCGCCACCAGACCCTAAAATCCATCAACCTTGGCTCCAAAAGTCTCTATAGATCAAAACTCCACAACCCCAGATACTCTACAATCTAAATAGTCAAACTAGACCACGTACAAATCAACCAATTAAACTGAGATCACTTCAGATTCTCCAAATAGATCAATAACTTAATCGCAAACCCCATAAATTGGTACCAATTAATCTCTCTATGGACCCTATAATCCCAAACATCGCATCTTTACCCATGGAGCTAAACAGTAGCTACCCAAATGAGCAAACTACATGGATTACACTAATTACAGTCAAAATTTGCAATTGTATGAACATAAATGAAAAGGGTGAAGACTTCGAGAGAAAGAAACTTGCTGGACAATATGAATCTATTAAAGATAGAAAACCCACTTGACTTCTAAAAAACTTATAGAAAGAGATGTGCTTAGTTGGGAAGTAGTTAGGATCGAGAGAGGCTGAAAGAATCAAGGGAGTTCTAGATTCTGGAATTGGGTCTGTAGGTGTTTGAAGAACACGGTGACTATATGGAAGCGGAAGAGTTGGAGTGAAACATTAATAATCATAATCAATAAAAGTTATATTTATTTTGTTAAGAAAATAGCTGGTAAATAATTAACTTAACGGTGTTAACTTCTGTTAAGTCTATAGACATGTGTCAGATTCTCATTCATGGCACATGTTTGACATTGGGTTTGTAGGCAGAGGTGATTTGCTTCCATGTGATTGATAGTCTATCTTACCTTTTTAATTGTGACTGACTTAATTGTGCATTAAAACCAAGCAGAGACGGTGCGCATGTCTCTTTAATAGTTAGGGTCCTTGTGTGCACTAGAAAGTTGAATCACCTTGTTTGATTATATATATTATTTTAGAGTGTAATTAGCATTAAATTGGTGAAATTAATATAATGTATCAAGGGTCCTCTGACCCCAATATGAGGTCCTACTAATCCAAATAGGTGGTCATACTACCCCCAGTAGGAGGTCTTACTGCCCCTAGTAGGTAGTCCTACTGATTAACATTAAATTGGTGAAATTAATGTCATGTATCAAAGGTCCTCTGACCCCGATATGAGGTCCTACTGACCCCCGGAGTCTAGTCAATGGTGGCCAGAGCCCGGTCAACGACCCCCGGAGCCCGGTCAAAGGTCACCGGAGCCTGGTCAACGGTCCCCCAAGTCTGGTCAATGGTCCCAGGAGCTCGGTCAACGGTCCCCGGAGCCCGGTTAAAGATTACTAGAGTCCGGTCATAAAAACTTTATTTTATAATAGACTATTATAATGGTCTATTATAATTTATTTAATTTATTAAGGTTATAATTGTCTTTTTGCTCTTATAATGGTCTATTATATTTTATTTAATTCATTAAAAGTATATTTGTCTTTCTACTGTTTAAGTTGACTTTTGAGTTTAAAATCTGATTTTGTTAGTGAGAATAAAATTCTTAAAATTAGGATTAGTGAGCATTGTCTCTTTAAAAAGAGCAAATGAGAGAAATATTGTCCCTTCACACGAAAAAGAAACTTGTTCCTCAGAATTTAATGCCATCAAACCTATAAGTTTTTTCTTTTGCACCGACAATATTGAGCATGGTACATAAACAGCACAAAATTACTTTCTTTTGGAAGATTTAGTGTCTTAATGGAAGATTAAATTACATGTCTTATTCAAACTACAGAACAAGCATTGCACAGTACCCAAATTATCATCTCAAACAACTGATCTGAAGAAATGCGGATATAGGAAAGGCTTTCCCATGAGGATATGTATCTTATTTCATTTCAAACCATCATCCCATCAGGCTTTAAGAGACTCCCCCACTTTCACAAGGTCCTGGAGTGCTTTTGAGATCTGTTGCTCTGTCAAGCCTTCCAGCCGGACACCCCTTTCAACACCCAAGTCTGTTTCACAATCAAAGGTCAGGAACCAACAAAAGAATTATAAACCTTGAATAAGCGATTAAGTGTTCAGTAAGATGAGCAACATTAGCATATCAGACATCGAAGGGTACTGGAAATGGAAATGGTGGGTCAAAAGGAGCACATACGCCCAACAGTGGACACAGATTCAGTGATTCACAGAATGAAGTTAACCACTGCTAATCAACTGAAAGAATGACAAGGTAAAACTGTTATAACCCACGAGGGTGAATGCTGGCAGACCAAGACCATTTCATTCCTAATGTTGGGCTTACATGCAAATGTTAAACATATGTCACAACATGCGGAATATTTTGAAAACAAAATGCAAGGTCGAAGTTCGGGGTCCCTAAGGATATGTCTTATCTAGAGAAAAAATTAAGGAAAATTAAAAATAAAAGAATGAATAAGGCTTGGTTCCAACCTAAAGTGATCCCAAAACCACCTTCTTTTTTTACAAGTAAGGAATTACATTAAAACTGGAAGCCCCTTGGGCAACCGGGGTTTACAGCATAAAGAAGAATAGTCCTAGAGGCCTGAACAGGAATGGAGTTTGTCCATTGCTGACCATTATCTAGATTGTGACCTAACCTCGCTAGAGAATCAGCATCAAGGTAATTCCAAAACCACTTGTTGGAAGTTGGCAGAAAAAATAATGGTTTGGTCATTCCTAGCTCCAACATAGTCATCTTCCAGTGTCAGCAAAACATGTTCCTGTTATTGCCCCATCCTAATTTTTGATGTGGCTGTTCTTCCAGTCACTGATCTCCAGTGTCAATTTGACAATTTCAACTGAAAATAACTATGAGCAACTCCAACCAAAAGAAAAGGTGGATGGATAGTAATTAAGAAGCTACTTGGTGTAGTTCAATCTTCAGAACACTTGAGTCTTCACTTGTAGCACCCAACTTTCTATTTTGGCCTTTCTTTAAAAGATGATTCTTCAAAAGGTTGCAGTGCTTAAGTGGACACTGGAGGGTTTTTTTTTTTTTTTTTGGGTTGAAAAGCACAAAATCATCATCAAGATTGTAACCGCAACCTTCAAGAATCCCCTATCACTGTAACATACATAGAATCTTCTTCATTTCTGTTTTTGGGAATATTAGGTGCCTATTTCTTTTGCTGCTATAACATTTTCAAGGTTCTACTACTGTGTTTCCTTGATTTTAGGCTCAGTTTTCTCTTAAATTTGGAGTAAAGAAAGAGGTACAAGTGGATTGTGAGGTTTCTCTTAAAGGAAAGCCATAAGGTGAAAGAGTGACAACAAAGGGTTGGCTTTTATGTGATGGATTTGTTTGCATGTAATTCAAGTTCTTTTTTTAGCTTTCCTTTGCTTGCATACAATTATAAGTGCCGACCTACAAGTGAAACTACTACACGATGATAAGAAACCTAAGCAGACAAATATCTGTTTGCATACATCTACCTGTTGCTGAACGTCACGTCTTTGAGGCGTTAACTTAGTTTCGATAGTCATTGATTATCATCATTGTCAAACTAATGAGGCTTTCAAAAACACAGCCTCAATAGACACATGACAATGTGAAGAATAGATACCGAAGACAACCACATATTAAAGCTTGTCGATCGATCTGAGGCCAGTATTTCCTAAGCCATACTAAGCTAAATTCAAGTTAGACCAGCATATGCATTTCACCAATGATCCTAAAATGTCAGATGCACTTGATTGGAGAAACTCACAAACACCATCACAGAACATCTGTATAACACATCTAGGCAGTTCTCACAACATTGGTAACTGTAAAATTACTCTTCTAAATCTTCTAGTAAAAAGTACATCAACAACTAGAATTCCTCACATTGATCAGCTCCTATTGAACTCAAAGTACCAGATTCAATCATGCAAAGACAAATATGCCCTGGTCATGGGAGAGCATCTCATAACCTATATATTTTCACTTCATTTCTAACTAATCAAAATTTCAAAAACATCGACAGATGTGAACAAAATAGAAAACTGAAAACCCGGAAAGAAATAACAAGGGAGGAGTAGGAATAATACCATAACGAGCCCAGAGCTGAGGCTCAATCCCACTGGCCTCGCGAATCAAGATGGGTAATTTGGGGTTCAACTTCTTGAGATCCTTGTAATTATTCTCCACAAATGTCCTGCAAATGCGAACACGGATTTTGATTGGTATTGATGTTAAGGAGGAATTGAGGAAGAAGAAGAAAAGAATGAAAGGGGGGACCTACCTGGTGGTGGCACTGGAAGGAGAAGACTGGCAGAGTAGGATCCTGAGCTCCTTTAAGTTCCGAGATAGATTTCCCCTCCATGCCATTTTCTTTGTTTTCTCTCTATCGGACTCGGACTCGGACTCTCTCTTCTTCTCTGCTCTTTGGCTCTACGACGGAGATTCAGGCTGAGCCAAAGTTTTATGCGTTTGGTGACTTCTGAGTCATACTACATGTCGTTTGCAAAAAACGACGCGTTGTTTTTCACCCAAAGAAAAGACTCCGCTTTTAGAGTTTTTATCCACACTTCTTAAATTGTAATCCACTTTTACTTTTTATTTTTTGTAACTTAAATTTTAACCTAATGACTTAACTTTTCTCGTTTTATGAAATTGATGACTAAAAATAAAAATGGGAGTGTGGATTACAATTTAAAGAGTGTAGATTTCATGTCCCTTTTTTTATGTTCAATCTATTGTCAAAAAAACCTTCTCTTTTACGTTTTTCCTTCAACAAAAGAAGCGTTAATTGAGTTCCGGTTACATTTATTTCTGGTGTTTTAGATAGGAAAAAGAGTGCATAATTTATGTCCATCGTCACAGCAGATGATATCTTTCAATGATTTGTAACTTTAAGTTATTTTGTATAAAATGTTTGCCTTTTGCAAATAACAAAACCATTCATGTTGATTGGGGTGAAATCTTAAGGTGTACTAGCTCTGTTCTTCTCTGCTGATGTGTTTTGTAGCATAGGGACACGTTTTTATTTATATATTTATCTTTATTTTTTATTTTTTAACTGGACACATATGTATGAACATTTTCCCTTTTTTCGATTATGGGCTTGCCATAAGTTGTGAAAAAACGGCCCCAACATAACAGACCCATAGGCCCAAAACATAAAATTGTAGCGGTCAGTTTGAAACCTTTCTTCTTCCTACTGCTCTGTTCTACACGATACTCTGTTCTTCCTCACAATAAATTTAAGAACTTAAGAATAAGAGTAAGAGAGAAAAATGGTAATATTCTTATAACCATGAAAATGTTTCGTAGATGATGAAACCGAGATACAGAAGTGTGAAAAAAAACTAGAAAGATCTAAGTACATTAGGACAACGATCATGTGCAATTTGCTCGGCAAATTGGGCACGTCTGGTGGCTGGCAAGCCGGACATCGATGCATTGGGAGTGGAATGCATGGTTGCAATTGGGCAGCAACCGAAGCATTTCTTCAGGAGAGAACGCGGATATGCAAATAGCACACTCAAGCTCCGGCGCCGATTCCTCCATCCGGCTTACGAAGTCGGAGAAGGATTGCAGGGGGAGGTTGGTAATGGCGGACTGCTGTAACCCGTTACGAGCCGGACAAAGGTTGTGGAGGATCCAGGAAACAATGTGCCGGCTGAATATAAGAATAACGATTAAGAGGGTCAAAAGTAGCAGAAATAAGAACACAATCAACACATATTCGGGTCTGGTATAGTTATGGGAAGAGGAATCATCAGTGGCTAGAGGCATTTGGCTCAAAAAGAGAAAAAGAAAGAGAAAGAATTGGTTCAGTGTTTAGAAACAGAAAGAAGAAGAAAGGAGAAGCAGGAAGGTGGTATGAGAGCGAGAGAGAGTAATAAATAACGATGGATGAGTATTGCAGTGTGATGTGATGCTTCTCCTTCTAACTAGCTCTATGAATCTATGATGATGATGCTGCTATATGATGAGTCTAGCTAGAGTCTACTTGACCCTCTGCAGCTGTTCGGTGAGTTATGGTTTTCATTTTTGAGTGCAGCATGCCGGGCACGTGGGGTGAAATTGGGTTTTAAGGAGAAGGAGGGCGGGCGGAGGTGTTGTCTCAGGATCGTGAACCGGCGTGACGTGTACTTGACGGAGTTTGATGCTTCGTTTCCGGATTCAACTTCTCTGCAGGTTAGTTTTGGGTTTTCTGGATTCAAATTGGCCTCAAAGTTTTGAGCTTGATATATTCAAAAGCTTCATTAGCATCATGAATTGCTTCAGTTTAGTTGATTGCAGATTCGAATTAGGGTTTTGTTAACAAAAAGGGTAACCCCATTTGGTTATTTAGTGGAGCTATGAAACAATTGTTGCTAATGATGTGTGTTTAGAACTTAGAAGAGCTGAGATTTTCATATTTGAAAAATGTAATTGTGTGATTTGGGGCCTTGGGGGTGCTTTGGAACAACTTTGATGATCTGGGTATGTACTTGTTTTAAGGCAGTTCACCAATTCGTTACTGATAATTATTGGCAGAATGTCAACCTCTCATTACTGATAATTATTCTAAAATGGAGGACAGTTTGGGTTGGCTCCAGATTATGGGTCACTGCGCACACTCATTCTCTTCCATTTTTGTTCAAGTTTGAAGATCGTTCTTGTTCTTGTTTGCGTTTTGGTTCCTGAGAAACTGAGGAACAGTAAAAATGAATTTTGGTTTTCACTTTGTGCAGATAGTGATGGCTGCATTACGGGCAGCGATGCTATTAAGTTCTTCAGCATGTCCAATTTGAAAGTGATCAAACACTTCAGCTCTATTTTGATTCAGTATCAATTTTTGAAACTAAACTACGATTACAATTACAATATTTATTTTGCTGGTTGTAAATTTTTTCTGTTGTTGTACTGGTGATGGGGTTAATTTCTGCTTTTAATATGCTTCGTTTATGTTCTTAGAAATACCTATCCTTATCAGAGTATAACAGTAAATTTTGGTTGATAGAATTTACATTGATTTACTAAAATTTCGTGTTTTATTTGAAATACAAGTTATTTGTGATACATTTGTCAAGAAATCTCTGGCTTTGAATATAAAGTTGTAGGCTTGTAGCCAGTTGATTAGGTTTTAATGTTCAATCAAATCATTGTACTGATAATTAGTCTAAAATGGAGGACAGTTTGGGTTGGCTCCAGATTATGTGCAATCGCACACACTCATTCTCTTCCATTTTTGTTTAAGCTTGAAGATCGTTGTTGTTTTTGTTTGCGTTTTGGTTCCTGAGAAATTGAGGGACAGTAGAAATGAATTTTGGTTTTCACTTTGTGCAGATAGTGATGGCCGCATTACGGGCAGTGATGCTATTAAGTTCTTCAGCATGTCCAATCTGTCTCGGCAAGATCTTAAGCAGGTTAGATTTGATTCCGTCAAGTTAGTGTGAATTGATTTCTATTGTGGCGTTAATTTTCAATTTCTTCCGTAATTTTGTACAGTTTATGTTTTGATGGATTTGTTTGGAGTGTATAGATTAGTGTATAGTCGAGTTAAAGATCCTCAATTCTGTTCATGTTGAGCAATGCAACTTGATTAGTGTTTGGTTTCGAAATCTGTACTGTAGAAGATTAGTCTCAGTTTTCTGTTCTAGAGGCATGCTCCTTTGCATGACCTTAAAAATGGATAAGGTTGATCAAGAAGGATATCAGCGGAAACCCCAGAGCTCTTAGGAGATCGAGGACATGATGTGAAAGCGTGAAGAGGACCTTCTTCTCAACCGTCACCCGTGCCAGATTTGACGGGTTCAACATGGACTTGTTCACAAAGTGTATGAAGCCAGTCAAAAAGTGTTGCCAAAAAGGACAAGAGGGACCGTTGTCTTTGGTCTTCCAGATACTTGAGGTTTGCAATTTCAACGGGGAAGGGACCGTCGAAATTTTTTTGAAGTTTAGTTCAACTACTTTGAGATCGGTAGCTGGGATATGATTCATATGAAGAATCTATACAATAATTTGATATAGCAAGAAGCAGTAATGATGTGAAGTTCATTGAAGGGGGGGGGGGGGGGGGGTGTGGAACGTTTTCATTAAGATTCCATTGAGACAAATGTAACAATAAAAACAATAAACAGTAAATGTGGCATCTTAACATCGTGTACCCAAGATAGTCCTGAGCTACGATGATCCAAACATCCAAGATATAGACATTTTAGGGAAGAGATGAGAAATCCCAAAATGGGTGCTCCTATGTGTATACCTAGGCCTGGTGAAGAATTTTGCACTTGCAAGTTTCTTCTACTTCTAGTCTATTCTTGGTGAATTTTGCACTTGCAAGTTTCATCTATTTCTAGCCTATGCTTGGTGAATTTTGCACTTGCAAGTTTCATCTACTTCTAGTCTATTCTTGAAAAAGAGTTTTATTAAAGACAAATAATCAGAAAGCAATTTTTATTGCCTAGAAAAACAATAAAACGAACTAGTGTTCTTTGTCCCTAATCCAACCCAATCCAATCATTCTAATCCTTACAAATAGAAGGAGAAGCTTCCCATTCCAGTACCTAATGTCTCCCTTGCTATGACAATCACAGGGCAAAGGTTCTATAATTCACATGATAGATTAGGCAATGCACACTACTCTTACATGTAAATATGAAAGATGGTAGAAGCTTTAGGCATACAAGAAAAGCAGACCAAACCATCCTAACTATCCACAAACATGAAAGTACAATTCTTGCTGGTTGCTGGAGGAGCTGATCATTGAGAAGCTCACCCATAGAATTCTTTGTGTGCATACCATGCAATACCATTCTCTGTATATGTTGTTCATTAATTCCCCTAATGGAAAATGGCAAAACTTCATTGCTCATAGAAAGTAGTCCGGTGCAGGTTTTTTGGCCGGCGTGCCTCTTGATTCCTGCATTTTACCACAATCTTTAAGTGTCAAAGACAAGGGAACCAAACCAGGAAGTGTTTGTCCAGATGGGACATTCTGAATTAGTAAAAAAGCAAATATAAAATAAATAAAAAATTGACCATCATCTCAAAATTTACGAGAAAAAGAGAAAATACTTGAATAATTGAAAATAATCAAACAACGCAGGATTCTGACATTCACTATGTCAATACCGTCAACTAGTCATCTTTGGTATGATTACTGTTATTCAGCATATTCAAAGTTATTTATCACCAATTGTACTGCTTCCAACTTTTCTGAAATTTTATTCATGGTTATATCATGTTGAGTTGCTTTGTAAAAGAAGTAAGGACATGTTTTAACTGAATGCCTAGATTCTAGATCTAGAGTGTAATACCCACAATAAATGTAGAACAGACTCGATGGATCTCTCATAATTGCCCCAGTCTCATTAAAAAGAAAAGAAGAAAAAAAAAAAATGATCAATTGCAAGTTAATGTGACGTACAACCTGTGGGGCAGCATCGAAGACTCGGAACTGCTTGTTAAGATTTTCATCCAGCTCAAGGATTGCGGCTACGTTACCACATCTGCAACAGACCAATAGTTGATATAACTTTTAAGCTCTAAAACAATGGTCAATAAGTTAACTATAGGTATTCGTAATACCTGTAACAGTAATTTGGAGCAGACCATACGGTAACAATCTGATTATTAAACATCCATTTATATCCTTCCATCACCAGCTGGTGGGCACGACATATATAGTCAATGTTGTTTGCATGGTTAAATGAAGACACAACACTTCCACCGAACAGGAAACCAGCACCACGTGGACTCAAACCCCAACCATCCACGATATCTTCAGGATCTGACCACAGTAGGTCACACATAGCACCATCATGAGGTACTTCTTGCTTCCGATCAATTGTTCGTATCTGCCAAAATAAGGGGATTAGTGGGCATATTACATAAAGACTACTATATTAGAGGTTAACGGTGACAATGGCAATAATAAAAGCTAGGATGGATGCTCAGACCTGATCCAAAGTTGAAATGGCAGGCGAAAGACCACCATGGACACTGAAAATCTTATTCTCAATGAGAGCTGACAGACTGCAATGATAAAACAGTAAAATTCAAAAGCTGTATGGAATTACAAAGGTAATATACCATAAAAGCTAAAACTAAAGTAACTCTTGAGAAAAATAGGTGACTTGATATTTGTCAAGAATTTGAAGAATATATAAACATTAATTTAAAATCCTAGTAGATCTAACACTCATGGTCTATTAAGAGAAAACAAAATAAGATCCTATTAACATAATCACACCATTTAATTGGACCAAATTTCTATGGACATTGTTTCTTTCTTTTTTCGTTAGGTTAGTTAAACTGAGCCATCACAGTTTCCTCCCACCATCACCTAGCCTGCCACCAGAGCCAAGGCTAAGGGTTCCTTTCCATGTCAAACAAAACCGAATGATGGTTTAAGATCAGATACCAATACCTTCAATGGAAGGAAATGTTACATTTCATAATAGTTACACTTTCTGACCTTCAACAGACAGGTGTATGGGGTTTATGAGATAAAAAGTGGCAAACCTTAGGTAATCAAATATATCAGTGCAATATCTCCAAACATTGACAGATCCATATTTCCGTAGACACTCGTCATAGAATCCATACACCTGTCTAGAAAGGATAGCTGGTAAATATTCTCAATGATTAAGAACCAAATAACAGGCATCAGTTGAAGAGACTTAACCTGTGTTATCTGTCGACTCTCATGGTTCCCTCTAATGAGTGTTATCCGATCTGGATATCTCACCTGGTTGTAAACAATTTGTTTATTAAAGGTTCAGTACAACTCCAAAACAACAATATTAAATCAATGAATAAGACATCAAAGACTAAATCAACATGAGAGTAACTGCGTAGTCTACATGATGCTGAGCTAAAAGAACATAGATAGCCATTTAAGTTAAGTGTACTCATTCACCAAACCCAATGAAATAAATAAATAAAAATGACGCGGAAACATCTCTTAATATGAACAGAACTTAAGTCATGCTCAGATGACTAAATGTTTTTTCTTTGGTCAACTCAGATGACTCAACAAAAAGAATATCGCCAATTCAAAGGCCAGCATCATTTCTCTTTTCTTTTTTTAATTTTCCTTTTGTTTGGCAAGGGAATAAGCAATCTCATGTTACCGTATCCGCTTAATTCCTAGTCTTTAAAATGATAAGATCACCCCAGATAGTAATTTCAGTAGGTCTTTAGGCCTTCCCAATTCTTCCCTAATCTTTTTCTGCTTCTTTAGACAGGTTGATGACTCAAAATGTGTCTTTATCAATATAACATTGGTATGCTTTAGGGCCCTAATCTTTTTCTGCTTCTTTAGACAGGTTGATGACTCAACATGTGTCTATCAATTAAACAGGTATGGTACTTAAGATGCAAAATTTCTACCAAACCTTTATATGTTCTACCTCAGAGTTCAGTATTTTTCTTTTTCAGAATTCATTGTCTTGAAGAAAAAGAAAAAGAAAACAGAAGAAAACAAAAATGACCTGAAATGATGCTGTTTCCTAAACCACCATCAATCAATATTTTCACACATTTGTGAAGTTGGACAACCAAACTTATTAGAGTGAAGTAATTGATTTGAGAAGCTCTAGCCAGAGCCTAACCTAACATTCACAATATGGTGAGATAATGACTAATTTGTGCCACTCTAGTGTGTCTTCTATATGATTACATGACCGCAAATGATACAGAGAGGTTAGGCTTGGGTCCGAATATGTCCTAGTCTTTTCTATCATACAATGTTTGCATCAGCACTAGTGAAGGGCTATGATAAACAGCTTTTGTGGTTTATGCGAAGAATGTAACTAAACCATTGCATTCAATTTGGTTGCCACAAAAGTCTCTACATAAACAACCATCTACTGAAGACAAACAGATCCTACCATATGAAACACGGCTTTAAATTTCAAAATAACACAGTTCCAGAACTAAAGTTTCAAATGTAGTAGAGGTAGAATCCATAGATCTTCTTGATGCTATAAAGAGCATACAGAAGTATAATATAAAGGCCGAGCAAGTCAGGCGAAACATAGAGAAGAGTAAAGACTATCACCTTCAGGGCAAGTAGGAGTAGAAATGTCTCCACCGAATAGAAACCTCTGTCAACGAAATCTCCCAGAAACAAGTAGTTAGTCTTGGGGCAATCGCCTCCCACTTTGAAAAGCTCTTTCATGTCATAAAACTGACCGTGGATGTCACCGCATATCTATTCACAGAACACAGCAACAACAGTAACCGGTTAGCCTGAAGGCCGGAACTACACTTACAAAACTCGAAGCACAGTATTCAACTTCAGCAGAAATCAAAAGCAGCCGTAATCCAATACAAATAACACCTAAAGTTGATGTTCCAGTTTATAAAACCCTGCACATATTTCTCCTAATCACTTTTTCGCAACAAACCAAATCTCTAACAAATCGAACCCGAAACCTAAAGAATACGATTAACAATAAGATGAGAAAATCCAAACGCATAGATTAGTGAATCGAAAACGACACCATCGAATCAATAAGCTCGAAATCAGAAAGGGAGAAGAAGATTACAGTGACGGGAGCATCGACACGCTGGACGTTGCTCTCTTCGACGAGAATTTCCATGGCTTTGAGGCAGAGAGCCTTCACTTCCGACTCTTTGAGAGGCTCGCATTTCTTGAGCTGCTCTATTTGTCTGTCTAGGTCAGAAGACATCTCTCTCTACTTCTTCTTCTTCTTCTTCTTCTTCCTCGGATGCAGACCTAAACCTAGACCTAGAGCTCTACCTCTCTCAGAGTCAGAGACTCTCGTCCGCTCTCAAAACAGTGAGAGATTGTGAATCTGTGACTATATCTCACTCCGCGACCCTTGTCTTTCAATTTCAATTTTCAATTTCTTTTTCTTTTTTGTGAGGGCTCTCAGCTCTCTAGTCTCAGTCGTGACTTTGCTTCACAGTTCACACTTTAGTTCGTTAAATTACACCATTAGCCCTTTATTTTTAAACTATTTGGCCTTCAAGTGTTAATTTTTTTTTTATAAAAAAAAAAATTATAAAGATAAACCTCTCAAACAATCCGAGTTTACTGTTTACATTATCAAAGAGCAAGACTCTAGTAGCCGAGTTAGGAATTCTATTACTCCATATGTGACCATCATCTGGAAGTTGGTGTCCTTCTTGAGATATGACGTCCGCCACAAAGTTGGCTTCTCTATACACATATTAAGAAGGAAAAAACTTAGGTGTCTTGAGGTATTTATATATTGCAAGGTGTCATTATTTTATTGGTCCACGTAGGATAACAACTTAAAAACTTAACAGATTTTTGTAATTGTCTTAACGGATTTTTGTAACTGTTGTAACAGATTTTGTAACTGAAAAAAAAAAAAACTCTCTCTCTCTCGCTCTCTCTTCTCTCTCTCTCTCTCTCTCTCTCTAGCTTCTCTATCTTCTCTCTCTCTCTCTCTCTCTCTTCTTCTCCTCTCTCTCTCTCTCTCTCTCTCTCTCTCTCTCTCTCTCTCCTCTTCAACCTCTTGCGCAATGAAACAAATTCATAAACCCAAGAATCACACAATGAGTTAACCCAAAACAAACAAGAGACAAACAACACCTAGAAATCGAATTCCTTTGATACCTTTAAAATTCATGGTTAAGAGTGGTTCATTGATCTCCATCCCAAAATTCCCAACTATAAACCTCAATATCATTGTATCATCAAGGATAGCCACCAAACCATTATAATCAATGAAAGATTTCATCGATGGTAAGTCGACAACTCCTAGACCTCGATTACAGAGTTCAAATTCCACTCCAAATCGTGGTCTCACTAGATGATACTCTCAAGAACAACTGCCCAGAATCACTATGTCATTTCTTGCATCAGGCGACACAACAATTGTGTCGCCTGATAAAAATCGTAAGTGTCGTCTTCTAGCATGTCGTTGATGAGGTTCTCCAACGACACAAATGTTGTGTCGCCTATAAGAACCTCAAGCGACATAAGACTTTTTTCATTTTGTGTTGCCTGAATTAAGATAAGACGACACGGTATATATGTCGCCTGATAGTTTAAACAACGACATGCTAGAAGGCGACGTATCTTTTTTTTGCCGTGAGGCGACACAGCTCTTTGTGTCGCCTTATAACTGCGAGTGAGAGAAAAATACGCTTTACAACAACATATAGGTGTAGGTTAATTTGTTTAAAGACGACATTTAAACGTCATGTGAAAATGTTACAGGTGACATATACTTGGTGAATTAGAATGTAAACTTTTCCACGCTATATTTATGTGTCGCTGGATGAACTCACACGACATACTATTGATGTTGTTTCTGGTCTAGACGTAATACGACGATACATATGCATTGGGTGAATGATCTTCAGGCAACGTATATTTTTTCTTTTTTCATTTGGTCTCTTTAAAACAATAGGTATATGTCGTCTGATATGCTTTAAGCTTTCACTACGTGATATCTTTTAGACTTTTGACATTTTCAGACGACATTTGTCTATCGTATGAATGAGCTTGAGCTACATATAAATGATGCATTCTTTTGATTTAAACTCTCCACTTACGTTGCTGGTTGTTGTTCTTTATGGCCTCACATTTCTGGTATCTTAACTTAATAAAGACAATAGATATTGTTATGTTTGTGTGCTGGTTGTTGCTTTATGACCACACATTTCTGGTATCTTAACTTTGTAAAAAAAAATTACACTGAATGATTATCTGATCAAATGCAGAAAATGAAATATGTTATGGCAGGAAATGTTAAGCATCACAATGTAAAAACACCATTACTTTGTACCCAATAGACAATACATCAATCCATATAATTTTTATAGCTCTGCATATTTTGCAGAATTGTATTGTATGTGTCTAGCTACCTACACTGATGAAACTTAGCAATTACACTTTTCTCTTTCTGATATAGTTCTGAAAGGGACAATGCAATAGCATGATCTATGTCTTCTTCCTGCAATGCAAAAACAGAGTTATCACAAAACAAAAATACAGAACTACTAATGTAATCTGTCTGCATGAGTTTACATGATAGTGAAAGCTACCATGATAGCTAGAGTATCAACAATCCTCTGAGTTGAATCCCAGATACATTAAAAATTGAAATAAAAAGTTACCAAAGAATGATTGAATCCCAGATACATGCACCTCACCAGTGTACCAATACACTGGAAACAGACCTAGCTAGACATAGATCAGGAATAGATTCAAATACAGCCATGTATAGCTTCCTCAGAAATTACAAAGTCCTACTACAGAGCAAGGTAGACATAGATCAGACTTTGAGTAAAACACCATCGTTAATGTACCAACTTCGAAGGAATCATGACTGCAACTTTACTTGAGAAGAAGGGATTTAAACAAACTGAAAGGACAAGGTATAATCAATGTGCACACTTCACAATGATTTCAGTAAGGTACTCAAAGGCTAGTTTATATCAAGATTAAAGCATCCAAAACAAAGGATATTTTTTTTTACAATGAACAAGTTGATAACTCAACATGCATTTGGATAGTGAAAGACAGTAAATATACTTTTCAATACTTATGGATTGCGAAAGAGACTACTTAGAGGCAAAAGGAATGGAACCAGCGTAACAATGAACCAGCAATTGGAGCTTTTAAAACTCTAGGATAGTATCCACAAATATAAAGTTGAAGATGAAAGGTCGCTGCTGCACTTTGGTAAGAAACCATAGACCCAAAAGTAATATAAATGACTAGGAAAAGGAGACAACCTCAAAGATAACATTGGAGTTGTAGACATCAAGTCTTTATCAAATATAACAAGTATCAACGGTATTCATGTATGAGGTGAAGATCAAAGCAATAGGTACACGAGTTTAGAACTAATGACAATGAGGTAGAGAAACTTGAGTTCACAAACTCATAGATGGCAAGAGGAAATTATCAAAGAATGGAACCTTGTCTCTAAATAAATTCAAACAGACATATCAGAAGAATCAACTGAGCAATTAACCATGTATAACATGATTTCAGCAACCCACACTGTGAAGGAGAGAACCAGACTAACAACATGATTACTTGTACACATTTAACACTTTCAAGCAATTATCATTCCAAGGTTATTCTCAGATTGTAGGGATATTTGTGAACATTAATAGACAATGACCCATGGAGAAAACTTGACCATCACTGAACCGGCAGTGGCAGCATTCACAAGATCATGAAATGCATTGAGGTTTACTAAAATCAGGAAACAACGATTAAGTAAAAAAAAGCTCAAGCACAACTCTATAAAGTCTGAATTGAAATCATAAAGCCAATACTTCAAGGCACTATTATGGAATATAAAGATAAGGATTAGATTTCAGAACCCTTTAGATGACATAACAACTAAAGAGTAGTTGTTGTAGTTAAACTCACTGAGATGGGGATTAAGAAAGGGACATATATGATCACCAATGTATATTGAAGGATTTACTGATAAACTGGTCAGCAAGGGATTTAACAAGGAAACATCATAAGGGATCAACTTTATCAATAAGACTTGATTAGATACGATTCCAAATAAGGCTAAGAGAACACAACAATAACCATTAGAATCATGGCAGTCATATAGTATATACCAAATTACAGGAAGGAAAGAGAGAAAGAAGAAAGATGAATAAGATTGCACACAGAGAAAGCATATCACAGCAATCACACCCAATACACACCAAATTAGAATCTAAGCTATAAGGAAGTTTTGTTTTCCCTACCTCAATTCATAGCAACTAGTAGCTAAATATATCCAAGAGCAATCACGCTATTCCAAAGCAATCCAAGAGGAATCGTGCAAAAACCTCAAAATACAAACAGCCAATCTACCATAGCTATCCAGCCACCTATCAAAGGAATTTCAGATACGAATCAAACCCACAATAATATGAAAGTAGTTTAATCAAGGATGATAGTAATGGAAAATCAGAAAACTCACTTGCAGCCATAAGGCTGTGTCTATTTCAATGGAGAAATTCAGAGACTCCATCTTAGAGGATTACACAACGTGTTTCACAGAAATCTCTCGGAAGATCGTTTGGGTAAATGAAGGGATGCTAGCTTTTCAGAAACGGTAAGAAGACAACTGAAGAGAGGAAGAGAAGAGGGAAGAGGAAGAAAGACCGATGAGTTAGTTCTGGAGGATTCGATAAGGAACACGTGAATGGCTGAGAGAACATGAACCCAGAAATATGCAGAAAAATAGAGAAATAGGATTAGGGCTCTAATCTGGAAATTGAAGCTCAAGAAAGAGTGAAAACGAGAGGGAAGTGATGGGGTTTACCTTCCGAAGCACGGGCTCGCTGGAGAGAAAGAGATTCAACCAGAAATCGGATTTAGGGGTTAGGGTTTGGACTTCAATTTGAAAAGTTTATGGTTCTAAGTCGAATTGGTGGGTAGGGAAAGGTGGAGAAGAGGAAGACGAACATTTTGGTGGTGGTCTTGCGGCATGATTGGCTACGCCACGCCGGAGATGGCGGAGGCAGGCGGAGAGGGAGAGAGAGCGGTTTGGGCTCGTGTGAGTTTCGGTTTAGGAAAATTCCCTTCCACCCTAAATTTAAAGATTTTTTCCTTGAGAATCTAACCCTGAATACTTTTAACAACCCTTCCTATCAGCCAAATATTCAGCTTTTTTTTATTTTTTTTATTTTTCTTTACTAAAATGCCCCTCCTTCTATCTCTCCCCTCTCCGATTTCTAACCCCCCACCCTCTCTCTCTCTACATAAACCCAGATCTCCATTGTTGATCTATCCAGATCAACTCACTCTGGCCACTACAACATCATTGACGTCGATCTGCAGCGGCCTTGTCGGTGGCTTCATGGCCATCATCGCCGACAACAACCGAAATTTTAAAAACCTCGAAGGTCAGATCCAGCTACTTGCCTCTCCTACATCTCTGGTACCTTAAAGGTCGTCGTTGGCCTCTGAAGTTGATGAAGACATGGCAGACCTCCATTTCTGAAGTTTTGCTAGCAGCTACAAGATTAGGTGGTTTGATAAGGTAGGGTAAGTTGGTGAGTGTAAGTAATCTTGTGAGAGTGGGTTTCAATTAAAGATTTGGTGGTGTTCTACATAATTTTGAATGTGAAATTGGACTTGATTGAGTAAATTGAAGTAGATACTCACGTATGATAGAGCTTCAGTGTCAAATTGGTGTTGTTCTTTCTATTTGTTACTGTTGACAATCAAATGAGTGATCCATGGTGCTAATTCCATTAATTTATGCTTCTTTTGTTGTGGTGTTAATGCTTCTACAAATTGGTATGCGTCTCTATCATTTGTGGTGTAAACATAGATGATTAACGTAGATGATTTTCTTATAGTTTATTGATTTTAGGGTCCTTGGTTTAAGAGCAATTGACTTTCATACCTTAATAGACACACGGAAACCAGTAATTGCACGAGGTATGTTATTTGTTTGTCATAGTATGATATATAGATTGTGTGTAGACGAATATACGGTGACCATGATAAGACTGTATGAGTTTACTGTGTATAAAGAATGGACTTTGACATTGGTTTTAAAACTTAAAGAGATTGATTGCTTTTTTGGTTTGGGTTTTAAAAGAGTTAACTACTTCATGAAAACGCAGGTTGTCTGCTCCTACTGCCCCTAGTAGATCATCCTACTGCTCCCAGTAGACCCTCATACTGTCCCTAGTAGACCCTCCTACTGCCCACATGAGACCCCTTACTGCCCCTAGTAGACCTCCCTACTGCCCTAGTAGACCCTCCTACTGCCAACACTAGACCCTGTATTGCCCCTAGTAGACCCATGTACTGCCCCCAGTAGACCCTCATATTGCCCCCTGTAGACCCCCGGACAGACCCCATGCATATTGCCTCTAAAAGACCCCCTACTGCCCCCAGTAGACCCTCCTACTTCCCCTAGTAGACCCCCTACTACCCTAGTAGACTTACCTACTGCCCCTAGTAGACCCCCTACTGCCCTCAGTAGACCCTCCTACTGCCCCTAGTAGACCCATCTACTGCCCCCAGTAGACCCTCCTACTGCCCCTAGTAGACCCTTCTACTGCTGCTCCTAGTAGACCCACCTACTGCCCCCAGTAAGGACCTGTTATAAGTGACTAAAGCACAACGACTCCCGAAGCCTGGTCAACGGTCGCTGGAGCCCGGTCAACGGTCCCAAGAGCTCGGTCAACGGTCCTCGGAGTTTGGTCAACGGCCCCGGAGTCCGGTCAACTGTCCCCGGAGCCCGGTCAAAGGTTGCCGGAGTCCGGTCAATGTCATTGGTCGTGAGAATCCGGTTATAAAAATTTTATTTTATAATAGACTTTTATAATAGTTTATTGTAGTTTATTTAATTAATTACGGGTATATTTGTCTTTCTGCTGTTTAAGTTGGCTCTTAAGAATTTTAAAATCTTATTTTGTTAGTGGGAATAAAATTCTTAAAATTAAGGCTAAAGGACATTGTCCCTTTGAGTTTTGACCAAAATCAACCCGTCTATTGCCTTTTATACCTGATGGGATCTTTATTAATTTTCTTTCACTAAAAAAAAGTGTGGGATGTTTAAGTTTTGGTGAAAAAATTGAGCGGGAGTCGAAAAGAAAAATTCATAGTCAGCTCATACTAATCACGGCGCGCAACTATTGCATGCAGTAAATACTTTATACTTATTAACGACGCGCAATGAAGGAATGCCATAAATATATACCTCTTCATTTACGGCGTGCTTTTATTGCAAGCTGTAAATAACTCGACACACAATTTCATTTACGCTGCACTTCCGAAGCATGCCGTAAATAACTCTACATAACATTATTTGTCTACCTACAAAATCAAATGTTAAGGGGAACCAAACTCAATTATTGAGGGTATTCCCTCCAAAGGTATTTCAGAAACTAAAAAGTAACTATAAAACAACACATAAATGTTGTCATATTATCAAAAAAAATTGTTTGCAAAATGAAATGGTTTGGAGGGAATCCACCTAAGTTAAAATTAAGGCTAGGGTTTCGTTTAGAAATCACACTATTCCAGTATCATCCAACACATAAATGTTGTCTTATTAATAAAAAATTTGTTTGCAAAATCAAATGGTTTGGAGGGAATCCACCTAAGTTAAAATTAAGGCTAGGGTTTCGTTTACCTCCAAAGTCAGAAATTACACTATTTCAGTATCAGCCAACACATAAATGTTGTCTTATTAATAAAAAATTTGTCTGCAAAATCAAATAGTTTGGAGAGAATCGATCCACCTAAGTTAAAAGGCTAGGGTTTACCTCCAAAGTCAGAAATTACTAAATTACAGTATTAGCCAACACATAAATGTTGTCTTATTAACATAATTAAGTACAATTTTCACGCAACTTGTCAATTCATAAAAATTCAATATCAGCCAACACATATATGTTGTCTTATTAACATAATTAAGTAAAATTTTCACAGAAATTGTTAATTCATAAAAATTCAATATCAGACAACACATAAATGTTGTCGGATTAACATAATTAAGTAAAATTTTCACACAAGTTGTCAATTCAATAAAATTCAATATTAGCCAACACATAAATGTTGTCTTATTAACATAATTAAGTAAAATTTTCACACAAGTTGTCAATTAAATAAAATTCAATATCAGACAACACATAAATGTTGTCGGATTAACATGAGTAAAATTTTCACACAAGTATTGGTCAATTTGGAAATCCCTCCAAAAGTTGAGAAAAGATAACCTTCATAGGTAGACGACCTATAAGTGTTGTCCGAATGTAACTTTCATTTTAACAATTGAGACTAAAACATACCTCTTTCTTCACCAACATATATGTATTGTCCCAAAAACATACTTTTTTTTCAAAGAAAATTAGTATTGTCTAAATGCATATTCCACCGACACAAAGAAAAAAAATGTGTTGCCCCGAAGCCCCGAACAATACTTAATTTTTTTGTGTGTCGCCTGATGGGTGTTGCCTGATGCAAGAAATGGCATAGTGAATGTCTGCTTTTATATGAGCAAGTGTCTCGTGAAAATAGTAGACTTAGCATACAAATGAGTAGACTTTACGTAGAAAACTATACTTCTAAATAAGCAAGTGTCTCATGAAACTAGTAGATTTAAATTATGAAATGAATAGACTTTTATTACAAAATAGGTAAACCTTGCATGTAAGAGAAATAACCTCACTCTAAAGAACAACCAAGATCGAGTGTGTTACAAGAAATAGCCTCATTCTCAAACACACGTGACATCCTACTTATATAGCGATTTCCTCTACATTCACTAATGAATCTTTATTGTGTTTAGATTTGTGAAGGTATACCGTTACACGATTCATTTTAGGCCACAATAACCATTTAGGATCATCAAGGGCATTTAATGAAGCACATATCTCATGTGTATATCTGATTTAGGGTTAATGACGATCAATCAATAGTCACCCTTTGTGTATATAGGATGTATAGTTTATGAAGAATGAGCAATAATCACCTTTTGTGTATATGATTTATGGTTTATGATGATTGAGATAATGTTACTTCGATTGTATGTAAGGTATGATTTATGATGATCGAATAATCACTCTAGTGTGTACGTACATGATATATGATAATCGGATACTAGTCACCTCTAGTATCAATAGGGTTTATGATGATCGAACATAAGTCTCTCCCAATGTATGCATGGTGTAGGGTTTATGATGATCGGGCAATAGCCACATCTAGCGTAGGCATGGTTCAGGGTTGTGATGATCGATCAATACTCACCTTTAGTGTTTACTTGGTATATGATAATGAGCACTAGTCACCTCTTATGTATATAGAATTATGATGATCGGGTGTTAATCTATCACTCACCTCGACAATACGAATCCCCACCGCGAATACTGATCGTAAACCCAGCCTCATAAAATGAGCTATCTAGAAATCAACGTTGGATCTAGCTCAAACCTCTAGGATAGAAAAAAGACATCGATACGAACCCGTAGTCTTTCGCGGATTTAAAATCAGAGTGATAAATCAAAAGTTATGATCCGCCGAACTTTAGTCGCAAAAGAAAATCTAGAGAGAGAAAGTGACGAAAATTGAGGAGAGAGAATGGAATGACATAAAAACTAAACTTGCCGGGTCAGCCCATTTATAGGCTTGGGTTGACCGAAAAGAAGGGTCAACTAAGCTTTTTGGTCCAATAAAAAATCGACACTTGTCAACAAACATGAGAGACTAAATTCCCTATACTTGTTGCCACGTGTCACACTCTGGTTCATCATCATCTGCCACCTGTCAGCTTGCACAATCCACTTGCCCATTTGTGGATTAGCTGACTTAGTCACTAAGTCAAAGAGAAATGGACCAATAAGGAGTTGTCATGTCATTGGTCTGAAATAATTGATGAAACTTTAACAAAAATTCAAAAATTCATTAAAAATAGCTCGGGAGTCTGAAAAATTCACCGAAAAATATGGCGAACTCGTGATGACCTCTACTTTTATTTTTAAGAAGAAGAATAAATTTTGAGAAATTTTAAAAATCGAGATGTTACATAATCACTCTTAAAATTGGCATGTTTTACGGTTTATGATGATCAAGTACAATCACCTCTCATGTATATGTATATATATATATACATATATATACAGTCCTCTTCCAGAGAGGGATTCCTCTTTGAAATTAAAGTGAGGGACTCCTTATTTCGCTTACTTTCAAGTCGTATTTCCACATCTCAACCGTACAATGTCTAAAACACAATGTGTAGATCATTCCTGCAAAGTTTCATCAAATTTGAAGATCATTTGGGTACCGAATTAGATTAAATAAATCAACAGAACAAAAGTTGTCTAAACTGAACCGTTCGTGTAAATTACGATTACGGAAGCTCAAATGATCTTCAAATTTGATGAAACTTTGCAGGAATGATCTACACACTGTGTTTTAGACATTGTACGGTTGAGATGTGGAAATACGACTTGAAAGTGAGCGAAATAAGGAGTCCCTCACTTTAATTTCAAAGAGGGATCCCTCTCTGGAAGGGGACTATATATATATATATAATTTAGGGTTTATGATGATCAAACAATAGTCACCTTTAATGTATACATGTTATATGACAATCGAGCACTAGTCATCTTTAGTGTATATAGGGTTTATGATGATTACACATTAATCACCTCTATTGCTGGCATTGTTAACGGTTTATGACGATCGTGTATAGATAACCTCTAATGTATATGTGGTTTAGGGTTTATAATGATCGAGCAATAGCCTCCTCTAGTGTATGTATGATTCAGGGTTTGTGATGATCGATCAATAGCTACCTCTAGTGTATACTTGGTATATGATAATCGAGCCCTAGTCATGTGTATAAGGTATTATGATCGAGTATAAACCACCTCTCATGTATATATGGTTTAGGGTTTATGATGATCGAGCAATAGTCACCTCTAGTTTATACATGATTTAGGGTTTGTAATGATCGATCAATTATATGATAATCGAAATTAACTATCATGATCGCATCTACAATCAAATTTTTCACAAAAGAGAACTCTAAACCCCTAAACTTTAATCATTAAACCGCAAATGACAAAACTTAATAAGCGGCTAGACCTTCCTCAGGGCCTTCTCTCTACACTGTCACCACCCACCAAACCGGCCAAGGGCAAAATGGTCTTTCCGTGGTTAATGTAAGTAGAAAGAGGAGAAACCCTAAAGCTCATTGTATGTTCTTCTCCTCTTCCACACAGCCGCGCATCTCCTTTCTCTCCTCTCCCCACTGCCACTGCTAGCGCCGGAAAGCCACCTCCGGTTACCGTCTCGCCTCACCAACGCCACCATTTGATGCCGCACATCACCCTGACCAAAAACCCTACCCATATCGACGGCAGAAACCACCCTTTGCTACTACATGCAACCACCACTAGCCTAGCCGCCTTGCCCACCGAAAACCTCTACTTCCGGCCACTCTTTCCACTCACCGCTGTCACCATCGAGCCCGGAGAGGAATCGTTACCGGAGCTGGGTTACCGTCGACCTACAATCTTCAACCGCCGCCGTCGTCCACACATCGACCTCTTGATTGTCCCTTCTTCTCTCGCGGCCAGTAAGCTTCGTTCTCTTCTAATTTGATTTGGGGATTGGGCTTTCTTAAATTGACCTTGAGGAATCTGGAAAGGGAGAAGGATCGGGGTTGCAGGGCTTGACGATCGAGCTACATTTAGTCTCGCCGCTCCCTCAACGAGAAGGTTTTCTCTTTACTGTTGTTGCATTTTACATTTTTTCAGCTTTGATTGAAACTATGGATTACACTACATTTTAGTTTTCTCAAACCAAGAGGACCACTTATCTCTGTCTCTTTGAGTAGTATAGTCTCTTTAAAATCTCAACCCAAATTATACATTTTAAGCAATCTCAAACTTTCAAAAAATTAGTAAGCTGCTGCACCAATATCGATATGTTATGCTACACTATCAGAAGGAATTAACTGGGTCAATGACATATGAGATTTTTTCTAATTGCTCTAGTTCCAATTGTGGAATGCCACTGCTGCACTATCCCAAAAGGATAAAAAGGTATCATATATTTATAGTGAGATGTGTAAGATATGCATTTTTGTCAAGAACTTGTTCCGTTAATTCACTTAATTGTTAAACATTGTTTCTTGATATAAGTTTTGTTACACAAGTGCTTTTCTGTTTAAATTGATATGTGATTGGTTCAACTGTGTGCACGGTATACTGTGGTACAGCTGAACCCAAGATATATGAATAGAAGTTACTGTCAACCCTCCCACTTTGTGTGTTTGACCATCAAAATTGTCTGGTCATAGTTCTATATTTTATCTTAAGTAATCAAATCTGGAAAAAGTACTTCTTAATTTCATTTGTAGTATCGTATCTTATATACATATTGTACATATTTGTTTCATGTCCAATGAATTGGTAAGGAATATATACAGTAGGCTTTCTATGTATTGATAGCATGAGGATTAATTATTGCATCTCAATTGTTAAGCATTATTTCTTGATACAAGTTTTGCTATGGCAATGCTTTTCTATTTAAATTGAGGAAAAATTTTAAGAAGCCACTAGACGAGTATGCATTTACGTACACCAAGTTACAAAATACATATTTTGGTACACCAAAGATGAACTCTTATCCTACTTCACGATTATTTAGTCGGGAGTAAATGTTCGTGTACTAACACTTATGCACGTAAATGCATAGTCGTCCTAAGTTGATGTACCATTCCCAAAATTTTCCCTTAAATTGATAGAAGATATGTATTTGATTACTTCAACTCTGTGCAGGGTGTACTATGGCACAACTGAACCCAAGATTGTGAACGAAAGCTCTACTTTCAAATGCTCATGGATGAGCTTGAAGGTGAAAGGGAGTTGAGGAAGAGCGTTGTGGAACATATAGATATGATCAAGATACTAGGCTGTTTTTCTTTTGGGTTTAGGGTGGAAGTGCTAGGTTTAGAGTTAGACTTGTGAAACTGATTGACCCATTATAATCGATATTTATGCAATGAAAAGCTTTTGATGGTTCATTTTTGGTCTATTGTTATATAGATCTACTCATTCTACTTTTGAAGGAATGAAGGAATGAACGACAAAATATGCAAAATAGCAACCACATATATAATCATCCATGTGTAGTCATTATGTCAATACAATGACATAAATATCTTATGTAACTGATTTATGTCATCGGAAGGTCCAATACTTCCATATGTCCAGTCTACTTATGTTAAAAGTGTTTGGCTCATAGAAAAGTAGATCTCTACTTATTTTAAAAGTGTTTGGCTCATAAAAAAGTAGATTGTCTGGAAAGCGTTGGTAAGTATTAGACCAAGTATATCATGAAACTAGTAGACTTGACACTTTTGACAACTACTCTCTAGACTCTCAAGCAAGAGGGAGTCGGTGTGAATTCTCGACACTAACGAGATGGTCTACGCGTATCATGAATAAAAGATCGAACATCATGTAAACCACGTAAACAGTTAGACCATTTTGTCTCACAAAAAAAATACACCCGTACTTGTAAATAAGCAGACCAGGATTCGTAAACAGGTAGATCTCTTAAGAATTCTTCAAGTGTCTGTGAATTCTGGACACTTTAGAGTTGGTCTACGCGTAGTGTGAGTCAATGATTCTAAAACCTAGTACACCATGTTAACAAAATAGGTAGGTTAGTGTTCGTAAACAGGTTAACCATTTTGTCTCACAAAAAAAGTAGACCCTTACTCATAAATAAGCAAACCAGGTTTCGTAAACAGGTAGACCTCTCAAGAACTCTTCAAGTATTTGTGAATTCTGGACACTTTATAGTTGGTCTACGCGTAGTGTGAGTCAATGATTCGAAAACCTAGTACACCATGTTAACAAAACATGTAGATTAGTGTTTGTAAACATGTAGACCATTTTGTCTCATAAAAAAAGTAGACCCTTACTCGTAAATAAGCAGACCAGGCTTCATAAACAGGTAGACCTCTCAAGAATTCTTCAAGTGTCTGTGAATTCTGGAAACTTTAGAGTTGGTCTACGCATAGTGTGAGTCAATGATTCGAAAACCTAGTACACCATGTTAACAAAACAGGTAGGATAGTGTTCGTAAAAAAGTATACCATTTTGTCTCACAAAAAAAGTAGACCCTTACTTGTAAATAAGCAAACCAGGTTTCGTAAACAGGTAGACATCTCAAGAATTCTTCAAGTGTCTGTGAATTCTGGACACTTTATAGTTGGTCTACGCGTAGTGTGAGTCAATGATTCGAAAACCTTGTACACCATGTTAACAAAACAGGTAGGTTAGTGTTCGTAAACATGTAGACCATTTTGTTTCATAAAAAAAGTAGACTCTTACTCGTAAATAAGCAGGTCAGGCTTCGTAAACAGGTAGACCTCTCAAGAATTCATCAAGTGTCTGTAAATTCTGGACACTTTAAAGTTGGTCTACGCGTAGTGTGAGTCAATGATTCTTTAAACAGGCTTCGTAAACATTTTAGAGTTGGTCTACACTAACCTGTCTATGAATTCTGGCCAGGCTTCGTAAACAAGTAGATCTCTCAAGAATTCTTTAAGTGTCTGTGAATTCTTGACACTTTAGAGTTGGCCTACGCGTAGTGTGAGTCAATGATTTGAAAACCTAGTACACCATGTTAACAAAACAGATAGGTTAGTGTTCGTAAACAGGTAGACCATTTTGTCTCATAAAAAAAGTAGACACGTACTCGTAAATAAGCAGACCAGGCTTCGTAAACAGGTAGACCTCTTAAGAATTCTTCAAGTGTCTCTAAATTCTGGACACTTTAGAGTTGGTCTACGCGTAGTGTGAGTCAATGATTCGAAAATCTAGTACATCATGTTAACAAAACAGGTAGGTTAGTGTTCGTAAACAGGTAGACCATTTTGTCTCATAAAAAAAGTAGACCCGTACTCGTAAATAAGCAGATCAGGCTTCATAAACAGGTAGACCTCTTAAATTTTTTTCAAGTATCTGTGAATTCTGGACACTTTATAGTTGGTCTATGTGTAGTGTGAGTCAATGATTCGAAAACCTAGTACACCATGTTAACAAAACTGGTAGGTTAGTGTTCGTAAACAGGTAGACCATTTTGTCTCACACAAAAAGTAGACCTTTACTCGTAAATAACCAGACCAGGCTTCGTAAACAGGTATACATCTCAAGAATTCTTCAAGTGTCCGTGAATTCTGGACACTTTATAGTTGGTCTACGCTAGTGTGAGTCAATGATTCGAAAACCTAGTACACCATGTTAACAAAACAGGTAGGTTAGTGTGCGTAAACAGGTTGACAATTTTGTCTCACAAAAAAATAGACCCTTACTCGTAAATAAGCAGATCAGGATTCGTAAACAGGTAGACCTCTCAAGAATTCTTCAAGTGTTTGTGAATTCTGGACACTTTAGAGTTGGTCTTTGCGTAGTGTGAGTTAATGATTCGAAAACCTAGTACACCATGTTAACAAAACATGTAGGTTAGTGTTCGTAAACAGGTAGACCATTTTTTCTCACAAAAAAAGTAGACCCGTACTGGTAAATAAGCAGACCAGACTTTGTAAACAGGTAGACCTCTCAAGAATTCTTCAAGTGTCTGTGAATTCTGGACACTTTATAGTTGGTCTACGCCTAGTGTGAGTTAATGATTCGAAAACCTAGTACATCATGTTAACAAAACATGTAGATTAGTGTTCGTAAATAGGTAGACTATTTTGTCTCACAAAAAAAGTAGACCCTTACTCGTAAATAAGCAGACCAGACTTCGTAAACCGGTAGACCTCTCAAGAATTCTGTAACATCCTGAAATTTCAAATTTCTATTTTTAAAAGGATAATTATTTTCGAGCTATTTTAAATTCGAATTTCTGTAATTATTTAAATTCTTAGTAGCTTTTGAAAAGTATTCAAATTTTATCTTTTGAGCTCATAGGATTAAGTTAGACGTCGTTATGAATTCGTGGGATTTTTCGGAACATCGTTTGGACATCTTAGCTATTTTTTAAGGATTTTTGGAAGTTGGTATTATAAAAAAAAATCAAAGTCAGAAGGAAGCGAGACCCAGACCGGGTCAACCTCGACCCGAATAGCAGCGACGGGCGACCAGGACTTTTCTTCGTCCTCCGGCGACGGCGTGGAGGAAGACCGGTGGCGACGGCTTCCTATCGACGTGATGATCGTCCCTGTGACTTCAGTTTGTCGAGATGAGCTCCGGCGAAGGAGAAGAGGTGCTGGTTTCGTTGGCGAGTTCTCGATACCGGCCACGGCGGCGAGCATGACCGGTGCTGGTAGCTCCGCCTAAACTCCCTGAACATCGTCGTGCTACTAGTTTTCAAAGTGGAGCCTTCATGAGTGAGAATCGATTAATTGAAGCTCCAGGAGTTTCCCGGCGAGAGTTCGATGCTTTCCGGCCACCGGCGAAAACAAGTGAGGTATCAATCTTCAGCTACTCGTGGAGCTCTTCCCCTCTATATAATTGAAATTGAGTTTGGATTGAGTTTAGAAGAATTTGGATTTGCGCAGAGGAGGAGCGCCGTGTGTGCTGCCGTGCACGGCGGCGGCAGTGAAGGTGTTCTGACTATTTCTGGGTTTGGTTAGGGTTGGCAGTAGCACTAGAACATAAATATGTTATGGTGTTGCTTGAATTCTGAAAATGGTGGAGTTGGGTTTTTGAGCAGTGTGGTGTCTGGCCAATGTTCACGGCGGCTGTGGTGATGTCTTGAAATCAGAAGACTTGTGTGAAGGAGAGGTTGAAGATATGTATTATGTTTTGTACAAGTGATCATTTAATTGGTTTCGGTAGTTGAAAGCAGGGTACTACGGATATCTTGGTTTTGTGATCAAAGGAGTTTAAGTCAAGCATATATGCTTGTATAGTTGTGAGATATGGTGGTTACTGCAGGAATGGATAGTTGAGGTTCCATGATCTTGGTGCAAATGTCCAGTCGATAATTTTAAGATGTAATTGGTATTTAGTGTAGTGAAGAAGATGTTGTTTAATTAGGAGAGGAGATGGGGCAGTGGAGCAACATGAACCGAGAAGTGTTGTTGACTATGAAATAAGTTCAGAACCGAGATTGAGCAAGTTGGGTGTTCACCCGATGTGGATTAATATAATTCTAAGCTCTTGGTGTCCATATATAGCAATTGTGAGGACTTGGGTGTCATTAGTAAATTTCAAGGAATTGATCGTATTGATTTGAAGTGATTTGTCAACATTTTCGAAATGAGAATTTGGTCGATAAGGCAAGGTGAGTGTCCTTAGTAATTTAGGATTCGGTACGAGGATTGAATGCAAGTAGCACGATTTCAGAAGCAGAAGATAAAGAGTTCAGAAAGCAAGTAGCAGTGTTACTAATTTTAATTAGCGTCGGAGTCAAAACTCGGATTCCAGGTAGGGTCTCTCAGGGAACCTTTGTTTAAATTAATAATTAGATTATAATTGAAATTGATGCTTTGTGTGCCATTGAGTGATTAACTCTTGGTTGCTATTGTTTTCGATAAAGCATATGTAATCGGTGATTTATATGATTAATGTTATCGTTCTCCGTAAAAGCATGTATTTGATGTTATATTACGAGTATTGATATTCAAATGACATGCATAATGCATTGTGAGGAATTGTGAGATTAGTGAGATTGGTGATAGCGGAGAAGATGAGAATGAGATTTAAAGATCAGATACATTTTGTGTAGTTAAGTTTCCTCATGGGGCATCTAAGATCTATGATTAGCCCACACGTGCATAAATGAGGGGAATGCAGGCCCCATCGACGGCGGACGTCTATAAAACGATCTAATTGGGTTCCGGGTTTGGAAGACCATGGGTATAACAAGATGACTAACAAAAGAGGTACAGATGGTGAGATATTGCTGATTGTTAGATCATATATTCGAGACATATGAGTCACCCCCGGTTAGTAAAATACACTGTATAGGACGTGTAGGCTCACATGTCTTGGATGTATGGACTGATTGCCAGTAATTGAGAAAGTCATTCATTAGCAAACATGCATCAAATTATTGTTATATATTAAAGTACTGTTTGTTACTTGATAACTTGATTTTGCGACTAGGATAAGTGTAACTAAGAAGGTTTGGCCCTACTGAGCGTAAGCTCACCCCTATAGACTTTTGTTCAGGTACGTACGAGGAACGTATTTCGAGAAGTCTAACTGTGAAGTTTAAGAGACGTGTACAAGAGTAGAAAAGAATTACGGAAGATTAGAAGTGAGATAGATCGCAAGGGCTCATCATTTTGTCTTTGTAATTGTTTTTGTTATTGTAAACATTTTATTTTCTTTTATTTCGAGAAAAGTATTTAAATCGTTCTATTTTCTTTTACTTTTCTCGCTCATGCCTTGGGTTTGGGGTGAGAGTTGGTCTACGCGTAGTGTGAGTCAATGATTCGAAAACCTAGTACACCATGTTAACAAAACAGGTAGATTAGTGCACGTAAACAGGTAGACCATTTTGTCTCACAAAAAAAGTAGACCCGTACTCGTAAATAAGCAGACCAGACTTCGTAAACAGGTAGACCTCTTAAGAATTCTTCAAGTGTCTGTGAATTCTGGACACTATCGAGTTGGTCTACGCATATCATGAGTTAAGGATCGAACACCTTGTACACCAAGTAAACTAAACAGGTAGGTTTCGCTTCGTAAACATGTAGACCTTTTTGTCTCACAAAAAAAGTAGGCCTTTACTCGGAAATAAGCAGACTATGCTTCGTAAACAAGTAGACCTATTGAAAGGGTCTACGTAAATCATGAATAAATGATCGAGTTTCATGTACAGCCGCTAAACAAAAGAGGTACGTTCATCTTTGTAAACACGTAGACCTCTTCTCTAACAAAACACATATGCCTTTACTTGAAAATAAGTAGACCACTCTTCCTGAAAATGTACCCCTCTCATGCAAGAGTGAGTCTGTGGTATTTCTCGACACTATCGAAAAAGTCTACGTAAATCATGAATAAATGATCGAGTTTCATGTACTGCCGCTAAATGATATAGTTTCATATATCAACTCTTTTTACCATTTATTTTCTCGAGATACAGCCCTTAACAATACACCAAAGTCTGTGTAATAATCTTCTTCCATCTATATTTCTCTTGATGTTTAGGGCAATGGAGTCCACACGACCTGCAGCTGCTGATACATGAATCTTCCCTTCCCACGCCTCACCCCTACACACCACCTCTCTTGAGATGTACATATACAACTATATATATATAAGCTGCTGACCCAAGTGACTGAGCGCATTTTACACAATTCACAAGTCCTTGCATGTTGCAATCAAACTTTCTCTAAAGAACTCTTTCAAGTGATCAATTGCTTCTATCTTTGCATGCAGATGAACTCTTTGGATGAATTATCACCAAAACAAAACCCTTTGAGCTCTCATCAGAAGATTTTCAAAGTGGGCTACATTAGTTCACAGTCAGAACCCTTGTTAAATTACTTAAGATATAAATACACACATAATGCATATAGCTTCTATACAAACAACATTAAAGAGAATGAGTAAATTCAGGTTTCCATACTAACAAGGCCCTTCCAGAAACAACATTGTTCAAGGATATACGCTGTGCAATTGATGTGCCTGCAATAAAATCCAAAACAAAGGACTCAAAATATACAAGCCTGTCACTGGTTAACATCCCTGAACAATTTATTTACAACAAATCCAAATGTCCAGGAAAAGAAAAAAAATAAAACCAATACCCACAAACAGATTCACAAACCCAAATTGAGCAGTAACAATCACAAAACCCAATACCCAAAAAAAAAATATATACAAAAGAAACAATTTCCATGATAATAGTTTCGCAGATGATGAAATAGAACATAAGTGATTAACTTTGATATTTACCTTGAAGAGATTAGCTTCCAAATCAGACAGGGAGCTGCAATACAAGAGACAAAAGGAATCGCTTCGTCCACTCCTCCTCGCCGGCATCAGAGACTCGCCTCCTTGGGATCGGTTCTTCTCCAGGAATGGTTCATCGTTAGAGGTCCGAGTGGGTCTGGGCTGCTCTGTAAGGAAAGAAGGAGGGGTGAGCAGGTTAGGGAGGTGCGCTACCGGTGCACGCAAAGAGCACTGCGGCGAGTAAAACGCCGTCTCGTGCTCTCTTCGTCGTTAGAAGACGTCATCGGCGACGGAAAATCGAGGCTACAGGCGGCATAGGCTGCAACTCAGGACTCAGTCAGTACCGATCCGATCGGTACGGTGACCGATTCACTTTGGTGGCTTGGATGACTTCGTGAAGGAGAGTGAGAGAGAATTGTGGTTAGTCGAGAGGGAGGTACTGATTCGAGATCTTAAAAAGGTTTTAGGATTAACTTTAACAGAGTATAACAGACGTTAATGGAGTCAGCTAACGGAGTTATTGCCACTTAGGCGAGGTATAGATACCCCAAGACATGCAAGGGGATCCATTAAAGAATTGAAATTTGTTTAGTCTTTATGGTTTGAAGTCGACATCTGTTTAGTCCTTGTGATTTTATTTTAATCTGAATAGTCCTTAAAGTCATAATTTTTCATCCAAATAGTCTTTATGGTTTTATTTTAATCTGAATAGTCCTTAAAGTCATGATTTTTCATCTAAATAGTCCTTATGACCTTTAACTGAGAAAATTGTCGGAATGACTATTTGGATGAAAAATTATGACTTTAAGTACTATTCAGATTAAAATAAAAGCATAAGGACTAAACAGATGTCGACTTCAAACCACAAGGACTATACAATATTTTATTCTATATTGAAATAAATAGAAGAGAAGGATCTTGCAATGTTCTTGATATCTTGAATGATCTTGAGCAGTCTCCAAGGGGTGCTAATTCTCCCATTAACATCATCTATTACCAGTTTTGAGTCGTTTTCCACTTGGATATTCTAGTAACCTTGTTCATTTTCTTTGACTAAGCGATCTCTTATCGTCATAGCTTCAACAGTTGGTATAGTTGTCTTTCCCAATCTTTTAGCTCCAGAAAGAATAACATTGCATGCCTTCATGGTTCCTGAAGACATATCCTCCTGCAGCCGAATTCCCTTAATTGAGTCATCAAAATTGATCTTGATGTGTGAATTGAGAAGAGGAGAATACCTTTTGGTGGTAGGAGTGGTTTGGTTGATTCCCTCCTCAACAACATCATGAGTGGGCAAAACTTCTTTTTGGTAACTAGCAGCAGTTGCCACAACTTTTAAGGTTGTGACTATTATGTCTTTAAAGATAGTGTCATTTCTTGCTTTCTAGATTTGCCAACAAAGAATAAGAATTTTATCATATGGTTGATTAATGAACAATTCTCTAAAGACCTGCAAGTAACCTTCTTGCCAATCAATGGGGCTAGAGACTCCTGCAAGCCTCCAAACCTCAATGGTAAATTGACAGTAACCAAATAAATGACCAGCAGGTTCATTATCATTGTCACAAATTGGGCAACTATTATCATCAATAAGACCAGATCTTGAGAGTCTGTCTCTAGTTTTTAATCATAACGTCATGAAGACAATAAAAATTGAGCCGTCTATCGCTCTTTTTGTTATCAATTGTGATGATCCAATCATCTGAGTCACAAATGAATTTTTTTTTGTTTTTTTGTTTTTCAGAGAGAAAGTCATGAAAGGATTATAAGGGATTATTCCGTAAATAATTACTTAATTATGGGTATTGTGTGAGTAGTCACACTAACGGCTTTACACATCCAATTAATATACTTGTAAATAATAGGAGAGAAGTCAACATATTTTCATGACAAATAAGAATAATTAAAATGTTGATGTTATTAACACACCCCATCTATTTTTCTATCCACATATTTCAATTTTATTTACAAATTGTCACTTGACTATGTTTCATGATTGCCTCTTATCATATGTGGGGTGTATTAATAACATAAAATGGTGTGTTAATAACACTAACCTAAGTAAAAATATTCACTTTTTTGTTGTTACTGTTCACGATGAACAATACACAATTTTTTAGTTGACTTTTTTTATAGTTGACTTTTCGTTATTGTTGACTTTATTCGTCATAGTTGACTCTCTTTTTTTTCGATTTTTGCCGAAAATATTTTGCCACCCTTGACTCCTTGTATTGCACCACCATGTGCATTCATGATGGAATTTTCGAACCATATGCCGGAATAAGACATGTTAATTAAGAACTTTTAATATGCCATAACAGTAATAAAATTTGAATAAAGCTCAAATCTTAGATAAATTTGAAACTTTATTAATATGTCAACAAACATCGAGGTTTTGTTTAGATCTAATCCAAATCATAAAAACTATGATCAAACGTCATTTATTAACTGAGGCATAGAAGTCAGTATAGAGAATATATTCTTGAGAAATAAATGCAACAATCAAAATCTGCAATATCAATGTGTTCATTGACAAATTTAAAGTATTTGATAGTTAGACCGGTGTCATTGCTATCTCCATCTTCTCTTCAGCTGCATGATGAGCCTTTTGCTCTCTCGTATATTTACATATTTTATATAGTGCAGCTAATTCGGCACTTGTATTGTAATGCCAAAAAAAAAAGCCTCAAATATATTAATCATGGATAGATATATGTTTACCTCAACCCTGTCTCTCGATTCATTATTCATCACTTCATGCTCGGGTTATTGTTGGGGTCTTTGTGCCTAAAAACTAGTAGAACAGTAGAGTCAGTCATGGAGAGAGAGAGACGGGCTCTTTGCAGCTTCAAACAAGACCATACTGATCCTGGTAGGCTTTCTTCTTGGGTGGGTCACCAATGCTGTTAATGGAGAGGAGTTTCATGCAACAACGTCACTGGTCACGTTGCCAAGCTTGACCTCCGTAATTCACATGCAGACAACTATTATAATGAGGAGTGGAACACCACGAAGTCTGGAGAATCTGGTTTGGAGGGTAAGTTGAATCATTCTTTACATAGCTCCAAATTTTTCTATACACACACTCCCAATTTCATTGGGGAGCTTACAAGTTTGAGGTATCTCAACCTTTCAAGTTCGATATCTTCTCTATTTGCGAGAGAGATGAATCTCCCTTCTCTCGGTAACCATCTAAACTTGAACTATCTTGACCATAGTTGTGTTTTTTTTGGGGGGGGGGAGGGGTACATGTTTTTATTCCAAGAACCTAAATTGTCTTTCTCATCTCTCTTCCTGAAGTACCTCAATCTTGATGCTGTGGATCTTAGCAGCACAAGCGTAAGTTGGCTATATGATGTCAGCATGCTTCCTTCACTCTTAGAGTTGCCTTTGTCCGGTTGCCAAATTCAAAACCTTCCACACTCCCTGCAATCGGTTAACTTAACATCACTTTTGGTTCTGGACACGTCATACAATTTTCATGGTAATGTTACTATTTCCAACTGGCCTTCCAATATTACAAGACTGATCATATCTCTAGAACACCTCGATTTACCTTATTGTGGACTAGAAGCTCATCAGCTTACCAAACTTGTTGGAAGATTAAAACGACTGCAACATCTTGACCTCAGCTTCAATTCTCTTAGTGGCTCAATTCCATATTCCATTGGAAACTTGTCATCCTTGAAAACCTTATATCTCTCTGGGACCGTATGAATGGTTCCATTCCGTAAATTATCGGGCAACTCTCACAGTTAATTGACCTTAATTTGTGTGGTGAATCATCATTGTTCAAAGAATTTAGAGAAAATTACATAATAGCACATGACCAAATTTAAAAATACAAAAACCCCACTTTCAATATTTTTTGTACAAATTAGGACATAAACCCAAGTCCAAACTAATGGTACCAAATCTGATTTAGACTTTCATAGGCAAAATGACTAAAATACACCTTTTTCAAATAAATTTACTCAAAATGAAACGGCAGTAACACGTCTCTGGTCGACACGACAGTAGCACGTCTCATGTCGACACGGCAGTAACACGTCTTCGATAGACACGGCATAAGCACGTCTCTCGTCGACACGGCAGTAGCACATCTCCCGTCGACACGGCAGTAGCACGTCTCCGTCGACATGTCATGTCGACACGGTAGTAGCACGTCTCTCGTTGACACGGCAGTAACACGTCTCTCGTCGACACGGTAGTAGCACGTCTCTCGTCGACACGGCAGGAGCACGTCTCTCGTCGACACAGTAATAACACATTCCTAAACGGTAATAGCACGTCTCTCGTCGATACAGCAGTAGCACATCTCTCGTTGACACGACAGTAGCACGTCTCTCGTCGACATGGCAATAGCACGTCTCCGGTCGACACGACAGTAGCACGTCTTCGGTCGACACGGCAGTAACACGTCTCCAGTCGACACGACAGTAGCATGTCTCCGGTTGACACGGCAATAACACGTCTCCGGTCAACATGACAATAACACGTGTTCGGTCGACATGGCAATAACACGTCTCTAGTCGACACGACAGTAGCACGTCTCATGTCGACATGGCAGTAGCACGTCTTATGTCGACACGGCAGTAGCACGTCTCATGTCGACACGACAGTAGCACGTCTCATGTCGACACGGCAGTAGCACGTCTCATGTCGACACGGCAGTAGCACGTCTCATGTCGACACGGCAGTAGCACGTCTCATGTCGACACGGCAGTAGCACGTCTCATGTCGACACGACAGTAGCACGTCTCATATCAACACGACAGTAGCACGTCTCCGGTCAACACGGCAGTAGCACATCTCTAGTTGACACGGTAGTAGCACATCTCCGGTCGACACGACAGTAGCCCGTCTCTCGTCGACACGACAGTAGGACGTCTGATGTCGACACGGCAGTAGCACGTCTTATGTCGACACGGCAGTAGCACGTCTTATGTCGACACAACAGTAGCATGTCTCTCGTTGACATGGCAGTATACGTCCATAGTATCAGTAGATATGTAGTGAAAGGTAGTTTGGTAAAATATGTAGTGACAGATGACATGTGGATATTAGTTTGTCCTAATTTGTTAATTTTTGTCTTTAAATGTATAAGATAATGTGTAAAGGATGTATTTGTAAATTGAAATTTGGTCAGTAACTAATATGTAGTTTATTAAAGAATTTACCGATTGCAAAGAATTTTAACAGAAGCACAGTTCATAAATCTCACCAGTTTATAGTCTTTCAAAGTACAGTAAACTACATATTAGTTACTAACCAATTTCACTTTACAAATACATCCTTTGTACATTATCTTATACAGTTAAGGACAAAAATTAACAAATTAGGACAATCTAATGTGCACATGTCATCTGTCACTATAATTTTACTAGAATACCTTTCACTACATATTATGCTGCTACTGTCGACAGAATGTGCTACTGTCGATCAATAGGTGCTACTGCCGATCAAAAGGTGCTACTACCGGTGCTATTGCAGTATTTTTCTGGCTATTCTCTGATTGGTAGCGCACTGCTACTGCCAACTCTTATGCTAGCACATTGCTACTGTCGACTCTTATGCTAGCACACTGCTACTACCGACTCTATGATGTTAACGCGCTGCTACTGTCGATGCTAGCGTGCTGCTACTGTCGAAGATGCTACTGTCGATTCTCAGGCATAATAACACTAATCCGGCCACAATCTTAATCCTAAAACCACCATTACCACCAGCAACATTGCTCACACCACTCCCCCCAACTTCGTTCCTAGATCACACAAATTCCAAATAACAAGCAAATCAAATCCCAAATTAAATTCTAATTAAAGATAACAAGTAATTTCCAAATCTGACCACATATAACAAAATCTGCCCTTGAAACCCACCAAATCCACCAAATTGAACTCATTTGATCTCACAAACCCACTCCAAATCCCACCAAGCTCATGCCTCCGCTTTTCTTCACTTTCAAATACGAAGCTAATACCTCCAACGCCATTCTGATCCAAATTGATTGAAACCTTTGCCTAGAAAAGCATCCAATTGGCGTCCAAATTTCCTCAGCAGTCGTCGTCCTCTTTGAGGCGCTGCCGTCGTTGTCCTATCACAGCTGTTGTTGTCGAATCACCTCCGCTTTCGTCGTCGAATCACCTCCGCTTTCGTCGTCGATTCACCGACGTCATCGTCATCAATTCATCAATGTCGTCATCGATTCACTGTTGTCGTCGTCGGCGTCGTCATCGCAGAGGAGAGAGAGAGAGAGAGAGAGAGAGAGAGAGAGAGAGAGGAGAGAGAGAGAGAGAGAGAGAAGATAAAATTTGCAGAGGCAAAGAACCAGATCGGGGGATTTTATGAAGAAGAGAATGACATGAAGCGTAATTGTTTTGAAAAATTTGAGCATTTTGGTCTTTTACCATAAAAACTCGAGTCAGGCCTATTACAGCTTCATTTTGGGCTTGGACTCCTGTCCTAATCTGTACAAGAAATATAAGAAGTGAGTTTTTTGTGTTTTTAAATTTGGTCATGTGCTACTATGTAATCTTCTCTTCAAACTAAGCACAAAACGACCTATGTCTCTCATTTTCAACAAGTCGTCCGACTGGGTTCCTCCTTTCAGTCTCCAGACAATTTACATAAAAGATTGTCGAGTTGGCGGGCCTTCCCCTTATGGCTTGAATCTCAAACTCAACTAGTCCATGTCACCCTCCAAAATACTGGAATATTGAGCACAATATCAGAGGATTGGTTAGGAAAGATATCTTTCCGAGTCCAGAATTTAGATTTATCTTACAACCAAATACGGGGAAAACTTCCATTCCAATTCAGGTTCCCACATCTAACTGCCCTAGATTTTAGTCACAATTATTTCGAAGGATTTCTAGGGTGGAGTTCATGGAACGCTGTAGAGGTCTCTCTGGTTACATACCAAGCTCCATTGACATCCTAAGTTCTCTTCGTATATTGAAGATGAACAACAACAATTTTGACAGTGAAATTCCTTTATCCTTGCAAAATTGTTCTTATTTGTGGGACATTGATCTTGGAGGCAGCAAACTCACCGGGAAGCTGCCTTTATGGATAGGATCAAAGCTACAGTATTTGCAAATTCTGAAATTGTCATCCAACTTTTTCAGCGGACATATCCCCAGACAATTGTGCAGTCTTCAGATGCTTTAGATCCTAGACATTGGTCCTAACAACTTTTCATGGATCATTCCCACATGTTTGAGTAATCTGACTTCTCTAATCACAGATGACTTGAAAAATCGGGCAGCTTTATACTCATTACTACGAGGAGACAACAATCATCTCAAAAGGAAGAGAACTCGAGTATGACAACACTAATTATCAGCTTATTCTATGACATGTGAAAACCACTGATTGTTCATCAAATAACTTAGATGGTGAAGTACTTAAAGATATGTATTCTCATTGCATTGGGTACCTTGAACCTCTTAAGGAATCAACTAACTGGAAAGATTCCTTCACAAATCGGAACTTAACCAAGTTGGAAACTCTTGATCTCTCACACAACTATCTCTCTGGCGAAATTCCACAATGTCCTCGTTAAACTTCTTGTCTCACTTGAATTTGTCATACAACAACTTAAGCGGGAGAATTCCATCGGGCAACCAACTCCAAACACTTGATGATCCATCTATTTATGGGGACAATCCCTTGCTGTGTGGGTTTTCTTTGAATAAGTGCCCTCAAGACGACATGTCCCATGCAGAAGACAACAAAGATCATGAAGATGATAAGGAAAAGTTTGGTTTGCATACCAGCGACGTGCTCGGTTTCATCATAGGCTTTTTGGGGTGTTTGCGGCACACTGATTCTGAACAAGTCACGGAGGTATATGTATTTTCAATTCTTCGACAAATTTAAAGATAAGGTAGCACTAGTCATTGCACTGAAAGTAGCTCATTTGCAAATATAGTAATTTTGATCGGGAATGATAGTAATATCTATCTATGGTGTATGTATGAATAATAGATATATCTTTATGATAGTTATTCATAAGGGTACTAGCAAACAATAAAATAAATCAAGCTAATAGCATGTTGCTAACATATATGTTTTTTTTTTTTTGGGACAATGCCCACTAGCCATAATTTTAAGAATTTTATTCCCACTAACAAAATCAGATTTTAAAATTCCTAAGAGTCAACTTAAACAGAAAAAAGACAATTATACCCTTAATGAATTAAATAAACTACAATAGACCATTATAAGAGTCTATTATAAAATAAAGTTTCTATGACCGGATTCTCACGACCAATGACGTTGACCGGGCTTCGGCAACTGTTGATCGGCTCCGACGAAAGATAAGGATCTACTGGGGGTAGTAGGGGTCTATAGGGGGCAGTAGGAGGGTCTACTAGGGGCAGTAGAAAGTCTGTCCAGGGGTCTACTGGGGTCAGTAGGAGGGTTTACTAGAGGCAGTATGAGGGTCTACTGGGGGCAGTAGGAGGTCTGTCCAAGGGTCTACTGGGGTCAGTAGGAGGGTCTACTAGGGACAGTAGGAGGTCTGTCCAGGGGTCTACTGGTGTCAGTAGGAGGGTCTACTGGGGGCAGTACGACCTCCTACTGGGGTCAGTAGGGGCAGTATGACCACCTACTAGGGGCAGTAAGACCTCCTACTAGGGTCAATAGGGTCAGTATGACCACCTATTAGAGTTAGTAGAACATTCTACTGGAGGCAGTATGACCACCTACTAGGAGCAGTAGGACCTCCTACTGGGGTCAGTAGGACCTCCTACTGGGGGCAGTACGACCACCTACTGGGGTCAGTACGACCTCCTACTGGGGTCAGTACGACCTCCTACTGGGGTCAATACGACCTCCTATTGGGGGCAGTAGAACATTATAATTATTTCCCCATACTTCTTTTAATGGGTTCTCTACCCTTCACCAATTCAAAATCTAACATCAACCATAACTCCATTTCGGAATCAAATACCATGACCAAAAACCAACACATTAGTACTTTACCTTACAACCAAAAGTTTCAGGCAAAGTCCTCCAAATTACTCTCTGCACCCAAGGCAGAAGATCACCGCTGCCAACTCCGAAATACGCCCCCGACGGACAACGACATGGCCCCCGACGGCCAGCTCACCACCACCTCCGACATCGTTGAGGCCTCATTACCAGAACAAAGGCTTTAGCTGACGAAAATAAAAAAACCAGGCCGACGGATTATTTTTTCGTCGGCTAACGTGGATTTTAGCCGACGAAATTTTTCTTCGTTGGCTAATTTAAATTTGCATCGGCTTTGGTCAACTTTAGACGACGAAATTTTAATTTCGTCGTCTGAATAATTTTTTTCGTCGATTATAGTCTGTGAACTTTAGCCGACAAAATTTTTAAAAGTTTAGCTGACGAAAAATATAATTTCGTCGGCTAAAGTGCCTTATATTTGCAGATCTAGACAACAACTCATTTGGGAAAAAAAAAACTATACGTAGAACCTTCAAACGCAAAACAGTCGTGAAATAAGATATGACCAGAATGGTGAAATACATCTACGGTTGAAAAATCATGGTATTCCGGTAAAGTCTCGGTGTCGATAGTTACGGTCAATGCAATTTACCCTTATTATTCACAATGTTGCAGATTTGGTGTTTGGTGTCCGATTGACTATTGTGATACCTTTTCGGAAGCGTAACGGCCCTACGAGTCAAACTCATCGCCTTGCCTTGACATATGGGCCTTTTTGGCCATCCGAGTCCGTTTAGGGCTTTAAAATGCAGTTTTCTTATTTCCGATTAGAGTTGACCGTATCGATCGAGCCCTTAACGTTGTCGAATCTAGTTGAATTTTTTACCATAGACATCTTTCGTCATAATGATCATATCTGATGATCAAATTCTGGTTTGTAAATTTTAGTCATCGGAATCACGTGTCTACTATTTACCGTTATTATTCTCTATGAGGAGCCCTATCGTCGGAAGGTAAATGTCTGAAAATTTTTATATGGGCAGTTGCGTCTCATCTACGTGAGAGTTTTTCGTGTGGAAGGTTTGACCAAACTACGTAATATAGAGGGAGATATGAGCGTTTTCGAGTGATAAGTAACGACGGATTAGGGTTGACCATTTCGATTGAGCCCTTAACGTTGTTGGATCCAGTTGAATTTTTTACCATAGACATCTTTCATCATAATGATCATATCTGATGGTCGAATTTTGGGTTGTGAATTTTAGTTATCGGAATCACAACATGTCTACTAATGTTGTATAACTTGTTTAGTAGGTTATACAACTTTGTGAACCAACTCTACATAGGAGGCAAAATTATCAAAAATCACGTGAAATAAGATGTGTTCATCATGGTGAAATACGGCTATGGTTCAAAAATCACGTAAATCGGGTAACGTCTCGGTGTCGATAGTAGCGGTCAACCCTATTTACCGTTATTATTTCCTATGGGGAGCCCTATCTTCGGAAGTTAAATGTCTCAAAATTTTTATATAGACGGTTGCGTCTCATCTACGTGAAATTTTTTCGTGTGGAAGGTTTGACCAAACTACGTAATATAGAGGGAGATATGAGCGTTTTTATGAATTTATATACTTTAGCCGACGAGATATTAAAAAAGTCGTCGGCTAAGGCCAAAATTGTTTGGCGGTAAACCAAATTTGGAGGAAAATTTTCAAATGACTTTAGCCGACGAAAATATATAAAAAGTCGTCGGCTAAAGTCGAAAAAAATTTGGCGGCAAACCAATTTGAGGGAAAATTTTCAAAATTTTCAAAGGACTTAAACCGACGAAAATATATGATTTCGTCGGCTATTGTCAAAACTTTTTGGCGGTCAACCAAAATTTTCAAAATTTTCAAAGGAGTTTAGCCAACGAAAATTAAGAATTTCGTTGGGTAAAGTTTTTTATATAGGAGTTTTACCAGAGGTGGATGATAAGAAGTCAGAAAATCAGAAAAAGTTACGGTTTCGCCTATCGGATTTTCTTCTCGGCCTAGCCCCGCCGTCAAGCCACCGGAGACCGCCACACTTGTCCCAAAAGCTTCGCCGTCGTCTCTACTTCATTGCAGGACAGGTGGTGCATCGAGTGGCGCCGCCGTGAGGGATAAATCGAGCTCCAAAACTCCGCCGGTTCGGATTCGGTGTCGATCGAATTTCTCCTTCCTCAGGTCACCATTTGGTGAGTTATATATATGGATAAGTTAAGTTTGATTAGTACTATATTCTCCTAGAATTTGGTAGCTCGATTCGGTGTGTGTGAGGAAAATCGAAGATTTGAAGTTTTAAGGGTTTAAAATTGGGGATTTATATATTTTGATTCAATTAATATGTTTAGGCTTAGAACTTGGCTTCGACTTCTTCTAGAAAGTTGTTCAAAATGTTGAGAGGAAGATTCTGTCAAATTTTGGTGGTCATTGGAGGTGGCCGAAAGTTTCTGCAATTTTTTTTTCAAAAACCAGCAACTTTAGCCGACGATATTTAAATACTTAAGCCGACGATATTTAAATACTTTAGCCGACGAATTATTACTATATTTCGTCGGCTATAGTTTTTATTTTTATTTTTTATACATTCTTTAGCCGACGAATATCTGTTTCGTCGGCTAAAGTCTGAGATATTCGATCGAACATTTAAGATATTCGTCGGCTAAAGTCTCAGATAATAGCCGACGACAGAAGATGTCGTCGGCTAAATAGTGGACAATAGCCGACGACGGTTTCTAGTTTCGTCGGCTAAAGTCATCGCCGACGACCCTTTCCCGACGAAACTATAGCCGACGAATTAAGCTAACAGGCCGACGATGTAGGCACTAAAGTGCTTGTCCTGGTAGTGCCTACATCGTCGTCATCGCCACCGACACGGTGGCGAAGCGGCTCGTGTTCCCTGGGTCCGACGATGGCAAGGGAGGCTTCTGGAACCGTGGTGGTTTTGAAGCCGAACTCTGTGGTGGAGCATGAAGCGATGGCAGGTTAGGTGCGGCAGATGGATCCGAGATGCTTCTGGAACCGTGGTGGTTTTGAAGCCGAACTATGTGGCGGAGCATGAAGCAACGACGGGTTAGGCGCGACAAATGGATCCGAGATCCAAATTCCGATGACGGCAAGGGTTTTGAGGTTGGACTGGAAGTCCTCCCGGTGAGGGTTTGACAGAGCAGAGGCGATGGCGAGCATCTGTTTCATTTTTAAAAAGTCAAAAAGTTAGTGGGAATAGTCTCTAAGAGTCTATTGGGTTGATGAGAATTTTAAAATCTCTTTTTGTTAGCGGGAAAAAAAATGTCTAAATTTAAGGCTAGTGAGAATTTTCCCTCTTTTTTTTTCCCCCGAGGAATTCATGTTTGATGAATGAGCAGTGGTAGAGTACTTTCAAAGCTTCAAGTGCATGTTGATGGTGAACTATTTTAGTATATTTAGTTGAGTGTTTTCATAACGATTTAGCAAGACTTAAAACTTTGGGCATTACAAAAAAAAAAGAGTTCAAACTTTCGGAGACAGAGTAATGCATTCTCATCGCCTGCCCTTGATTGCAACTCTAGAAGGGATATAGTAAACTGGTAAAACATGAAGATTGTTGATACTGACCCTCATTTACATATGATCTCTTGAGTTTAGGTCTCTATTTGACAGTAAATTGCCACATACAAGCTAGACTCACCTGATGTTTTGCTATATATATTATAGGAAAAATTTTAGTTTACTCCGCCGAACTTTAAGTCTAAAATCAGTCTAATACCTCATCTTTTTTTTTAATCAGTTTCATCCCTAAACTTTCAAAATGACATTAATCTCGACCAAAATGACTAAAATAACTCTTGTTACTTAATCCTTTTACCCTCTCTCTCTCTCTCTCTCTCCCCTCCACCTCCTCACCCCAACCGCCTTAACCTTCCCCACTCCTCCTTATTCCTCACCCCCTTCTCCACTCCCAACCGCCGCTCTCCTACCGCCTTCCCTTCCTCTCCGTCAAAGCCTCTGCTGCTGGTTCCGATCAAACCTCCTTCGTCCTCGTCTCTGCCAAGGGCACCTCCTCCGGCGTCGTCTTCTCCCCTTCTCCCGACTACTCCTCCTCCACCTCCATCAATTTCGACGCCGTCACCAAGGCCGAGCTCAGGGAGAATGGATTCCGCACCAAGCTAATCTGCACCATCGGCCCCGCCTCTGCAAGGTCCGACCAGCTCGAGGCGCTCGCCGGCGACGGCATGAACATCGTGAGGCTCAACATGTGTCACGACACGCGCGACTAGCACCATGTCGTCATCCATTGCTGGTGGTAGGGGTGGATGAAGACCGGTGATGAAGATGGTGCAGACCTCGTCGTTGGCGGGCCGATTGGGGTTGTCGAGGAGGAGGTGGAGGCGCGGCGGCGACAATAGCCGGGGGAGGAGGAGGGGCTGCTGTTGGGGGCCTATTCCTGGTGGTAGGGGTGGATGCCGGCGCCGGCCATGTGGTGGATTTGGAGGCAAAGCCCTAGGGGCGGTAATGAATGAGAGAGAGAGAGAGAGAGAGAGAGAGAGAGAGAGAGAGAGAGAGAGAGAGAGAGAGAGAGAGAGAGAGAAGGTAGAAGGATAAGTAACAAGGGTTATTTTAGTCATTTTGGTTGAGATTGATGTCATTTTAAAAGTTTAGGGATGAAACTGATTAAAAAAAAAGATGAGGTATCAGACTAATTTTAAACCCAAAATTTAAGGGAGTAAACTGAAATTTTTCTTATATTATACTGTAGTGTCAATAAAAATGTGTCCCAATTTACAGGAGAGCGACTATGCCTCACTTGAAAATTTCGGATACCAGAGAATTAGACACAAGGAACTAACTAAAACAATGCAAATTAAAGATAAACTAACCTTAGTTAGATAAACAGAGCCGTAGAATCATCTCCTAGTCGACTCATTAATAGAACCTGTCATTCTCTTGAAGCCCAAGCTCAGCTGCAGACTTGTGCTTCGAATTCAACAGTCATATGATATAGGACTACAATTTGCATATATAGGGCTGACTGCTGAAAAGTTTTTAAGATTACAAATTAGCCAGCCGAAACATCTCTCAGAAAATTGCATATATAGAGCTTACTGTTCGAGATCGGTCTGGGGCTTTTCTTCCGGTTTGGTTCAGATGCTCCCCATGCGGTGCTATTTGTTGCTACTGGCGTCTGCAGAGGTGGGGCTTTCTTCGCTTTAAAAATTGTGAGAAGATTCTAATGAATGGTTCTATATTAATTTTTTTTTTCAATCACAAATAAACTTTATTGTTAGTGATGGCAATAATCTCCAGCTGGTAGGGTACCCACGAGTATTTAACTCTAATGGGGAGATATATGGGGATAAATGGATAACGGAGATGGTGATCCCTAGTATTCGGATTCTTAAGTCGGGTACGAGACGAGTATAATATTTTGATATTCGTCCCCATCCCCACCCATTAAAAATGAAAAAATTATTATATTGTTTAACAAAATTACTTTCATGTCATTTGTTATGTCTCTTGACCTAATCTTTTTCTTATTAGAATAGATTACAGTATTGATAGAACTTCTAAATCATTCGGGAGACTCTATAGTCTATATAATGTCTATATATAAACATTTTTATCAAGGATTAAATTCAGTTTAACCTTCTGAATTTTAGGACTAAAATCAGTTTAGTCCCTGACTTTTTGTTTTAATCATGTTGGTCCTTGTACTTTGAAACATTATCAACTAAGTCCAAAATTTTAAAATGACTCTAAAAATAACGTCATTTACTGACTTAGAGTTGACATGAGGATCCACATTTGAGTTTTTTAACCTACAAAAAGAGTAGATGAACATTCTAACGATGAAAATATGTAATTTTTCAAGGACCAAACTCGGCCATTTTTGGTTTAAAATTTAAATTTTGGACTTAAATGATGTCGTTTAAGAGTACAAAGACCAACATGATTTAAAAAAAAGATCAAGGGCCAAACTGATTTTAACCCTAAAGTTTGAGAGGATAAACTGAATTTAGTCATTCTATCAATAAATGAGTATATAATTATTATCGTTATATTCTCTTATATAACACGTTATCTTTTGTTCGAACCCCGAGTTGATAGCTAAGAGAAAAATTTCTAACCCTGAGTTGATAGCTGAGAGAAAAAAAAATCTGATAGTTCATACCCAAAAACGCTAAAATAAAAAAAAATAAAAAAAAACCTAGATCTGTGTGTCGTCTTTCTTGCCGTGAAGCACCATGTGCTTCTCATTGAAACAGACCGGCCCGGAATTCATCAAACCCTAGAAAATTTAAATCATAATCCATAAGCTCCCAGTGGCACTGAAAAATCGAAAGCACAAAAAGAGAAACAAACCCTGCATGGACGAATTATGACGTACTCACGTTTCAACACATGGGTATGCATGGATGATTGTAATGGGAATGTATGCATTACTTGACGTTATTCAGAGATTCAAGGAAGATGATAAGTCACCAACACAGTTGGGCTCTACTATCTAGTAGGGACTAAATTTCTCATTAAGTTAAGAACTAATTAAATTCAATTTATCTCCGTAATTTTTGGTGTCAAAATCAGTTCAGTTCTGTAACTTTTTTTAAAATCAGTTCAGTTCTGTAACTTTTTTTAAAATCAGTTCGTCCCTTCAACTTTCGTAAACACATCAGTTTAATCTAATTTTTGAATTCATCTTAAAATATGACGTCACCAAATTGACAAGGGGACCTATTTTCACCAAACTGAAGGGTAAAATAGTTAATTTGAGAAGATATTATTAAAGAAAATAAAAAAATACATTTATTTGGTAAAAAAAAATGGTCCTAACAACAAAACAAAATCAACCACATAATAGGTCTGTAACATCAAAAATGATGGAATGAGCATATGTAGTTTTTATTTTCTTTTCTTTTAAGTTCTAATTAATTTGAAAAAAAATAAAAAATAAAGGCATTTTAGACATTTTGTTAAAAATGGGTCCCCTTGTCAGTTTGCTTATGTCATATTTTAAAGGGAATTCAAAAATTGGACAAAACTAATGTGTTTACGAAAGTTGAAGAGGCGAACTGACTTAAAAAAAAAGTTGTAGGACTGAACTGATTTTGACACCAAAGATTAGGGGGGTAAACTGAATTTAATTCTAAAATTAAATGTGGGAGCCTTTAGGGCATCATGAATTTACAATGTCAAACACAAGGGCATGAGAAGCCTCATTAGGAACCCTATTTACCCAAATATTACCATTATGCAAAGAGTAACCTAAGTGTGCTAATGCATCACCACAAAATTCGCCTCCTTAAACACATACCTAAAAGAGATAGACGAAAAATGAGTTGTGAGCGATATGATATCTTCCACCAATTTGTTAAGTCTCCAAGGGGGTTCAAAGACCCTGTTAAGAGCATCAATGACCAGTTTAGAGTCTCCTTCCACTTCTAACCTGCTATATCCCTTGTCTTTGGCGTAGACAAGGCTGTCACGAAGTGCAAGAGCTTCTGCAACTACAACCGAGGATTTTCCTATCTTTCTTGAACTAGCTGCAATCGGGTTGCCAAGGGAATCACGGATTACAAATCCCCCCGCTGCTAAGTCACCAACCACAGAACCATCAAAGTTAATCTTGAAAGCATGATTTACTAGGGCTTGCCACTTGATCGATGTTGGGTGTGCTGTAGGAGCATTACTCATGTTGATCTGACCATAGGAGCAAAGATTCTTAAGGATGCTGGTGTAGGAGGCCACTACTGAAAAAGGACTGGTAGTGGTGTTCCTAAAGATCAAATCGTTCATTGCCTTCCAAATTTGTCAGCAAGTAACAATCATTTTAGCGTAAAGTTCTTTTTGATATGGTTGCTTGAGGAACAGTTCCTGAAAGACATTAATTTAACCATTTTCCCAATTAACAGGAGGGTGAACACCTGTTAGATTCCAAACTTCTTTTGTGAAGTCACAATAGCCAAAGACATGGTTAGCTGTTTAATTGTCCATGTTACAAAGAGGGCAAGAGTTATCATTTATCAAGCCAAACCTTGAAAGTCTATCTCTAGTTTTTAGTCTACTTCTGAGAACTAACCAGCCAAAAATTTTAGTCTTAGGCTGGATATCTAATTTCCAAAGCTTGTTGATCAAGCTTATCTGGTCATGTTTATTAACATCATCCAATTGCATTCAAGTTGCTGATTTAATGGTGTAGTTTCCCTTTAGGAAAGGCCCCCAGATAAATTGATCCTCCTGTTCAAAAACTGGGATATGGATCCCTAGAATTTGATTGACAACATTTCTATCCAAGAGATATAACAACTTGGATTTATTCCAAGATTTGTTCATGATGTACTCATTAACTATTTCATCAAGGTTTATACACCGCCTTCCATTTTCAGTAATAGTTTCATAAAGAGGATAATCAAGCACCCAATTAAAAGACCAGAAGTTAATAGACTTACCATTGCCAACAATCCATCGCATACCTTTCAAAATTAGAGGTCTAGCATCCAGGATGCCCTTCCAAGCATACGAACAATTATGTTTCTTTTTTACCTGAAAAAAAAAAATGAGTTCCTTAGATATTTTTTCCTCACAATTTGTGCCCACTAGTTATCTTTATCATTGACTACTTTCCATGCCAATTTAGCAATAGCAGCATTGTTGAAAAAAGCTGCTGGTCTTATTCCCAAACCACTTAGGTACTTTGGTTTGCACACTTGGTTCCATGCCACAGGAGGGCAATGGTTCTCAGAACCCCAGAAAAAATTTCTAGAGGATTTATCGATACTATTTGTTAATTTTTTTGGGCATTTGAAACAAGGTTAACATGATTGGGCATACCTGAAATGTTAGCTTTGATCAAAGTGAGTCTACCTGCTCTTCAGATGGTACTTTTTTTCCAACCGCTAAGTTTGTTGGAAATTTTCATAAGCAACTCCTTAGCATTAACATGGTCTTTCCAAAAGATCACATTATGTATGCCAAGGTACTTACCAATAGTATTCTTATGTTGAATGTTTAAGATATTCATAATATCATATTTCAAGCTAGTTCCAACTTTTGGTGAAAACAACAAAGAGGACTTAAGAAAGTTAATTTTTTGCCTTGAAGCAGAAGAAAACAAGGGCAATACCTTTGCAATGTTTCTAGCTCCCTTTTTGGTTGCTTGGGCAAATATCAAACAATCATCTACATACATTAAATTAGAAATTCTGAAACCCAGAGGGGAGGAAAGTAGTCCTACCTGGGCTTTATGATTCACAGCAAGTGCATTAAGTTGCCTAATGAAATGTTCCATAGCAAGGATGAAAATGTAAGGGGAAAGAGGATGAAGGGAGGCAAATTGCAAAAGATCATTATTTAAGCAAAATAAAGTGAACTAATAGCATTAGCAAACTATATGCTTCGATTTCATTCTTTCAGGACGAATAAAACATTATAGTTCATTCATGTTCATATATTTCATAAGTTTTTTGTTGCATAGTAAAGTTGCACAACTATTGATGTTGCTAATGTGATAGCAAGTTTGCAGATAAATGATTTTCTAGTATGAAATAAATTTTTAGTCTACGATTTTATATTAAAATTTTGTTAAGATTGTTTATATGTTTATATTGTAGATGATTACTTAAGTTTAAATGTATATGTGTTACTGTGTTTTGTGGTAAGTCATATGGTTTTATTTGCTGCATTGTGATTTTGGAATGGTGGTGATTTTCTAATTCTCCAAGTCATCCTTAAGTTCGTTGTAGTTAAATATAGTTGACAAAATTTTGGAACAAGTTATTAATGTGAATTGAATTCAAAGTGCAAACTATAGTATATACTATGTTATATATATATTTGGATTCTAAATGATGTCAAGTTCAGTGGGAGATTGTTAGATATCTTGATGAACTAGACATTGTATATTAAGAAGAATGCAGACATAATATGACTAGTATTTAAGTTCAAGCATTGAACATGAGTTTAAAGACTGAACAAAATCATTTTTGGCCAACTTATAATCTGTTAGAATTTGAAATTCATTGAATACAGTTATAAAGTTTTATCTGATTTAAGTTTTCAAAAAAGTAGTTAGGCCATCTCCAACAATTGGTCTAAAACCTATAATAGGTTTAGGTTTTGTAAATTTTTATCTCTAACCTATTATTCAAGTTGAGCTAAAATATGACTTACTTAAAATGTGTCATATTTTGACTCAACCACCTTTTGTCAACCATCTTTTACTTGATCATCATCTAGATTAGTGACACATGCTCATTTTTTTTATTAATAATAAATCAACAATAAAGTAAAACAATTTGAAGAGACACATGTTACCAATCTAGATAGTGGTTATTAGGGTGGTCAAGTAGAAGGTGGTTGACAAATTTGAATCCAAATGAGACCAAACCTATAATTTTTGAGTGAGTGGGTGTGAGCCACTTGTTAGATTTTATTAATATAAAATAGTTATGTGTGATATAATTTGATTAAACAATGATATAAAATGATTAATTATTAAAATAGATTTGGGTTTCACTCCATGTGTGATCAATTAGTAATATAAATGATTAAATAGCTTTGGGTTTTAACTTATTGGGTTGGAGATGCAAAATTATAGGTTTGTGTGACCTAAAATTTGAATGTAGGTTTGGGTTTTAGACCAATTGTTGGAGATACCATTAGAATGACAAACAGTTTCTTGATGATACTGCCATGTATAACTCGACCATATAAATGTCGGATTTGCTCCATGTTGATACACAAGTGTTATTCTCATCAAAAGTCTCATTAACATAGAAAATCATAAATGTGGAATCATGAGATGACCACGACCACAACAGACAACTTAAGTTCTTACAACAAGTTTTCAAGAGACAAGTGTGTCAACAGATAGATTAAAGATATTTCAAGTGTGTCAACATAAGAGGTCGATCGCTGGCAACAGATCGATCGTTTGTCCGACTCCTACGTTTTCTTGATTTTGTTGTCTGCTTTCTCTATGAGCTGCTTTGTGCTTTTGATTCCAACTATGTATAACTTAATTTTAAATCGTTAGGGAGTTCTACATTCAATTTTTAACTATGTATAAGCATGTTGAAATGCTTTGACATTCAATTTCTTTCCCCATTAATAAGGTTGAAGTTTTGTTTAATGATTTTTTATGAATATTGATTCATAAAGTTTATGTGTGAGTGTTTTGGAGGCCTACTTAGTATGCATGCTAGAGATCTGATACTTTGATTGTTTGATGCCTGGATAATGTTAGATTCCTTAAATCATATAGAGAAGTAATCAATAGTTTCACAAGCGAGTATACTCTACCATAGGTATAGTAGGACGCTATGTAATTTGTGAATGGTTAGTGATTGCTCGGTCTCTTTTCGAATTAAATGATATCTACATTTTGATTGTTGGACATAATAAACGTATATTCATGTTGCATTGCTTGAAAATTGTTTAAGTGTATATCACTTCTTTTTTGACGTACAAAATAAGAAATAGTTACAAATAATGTTCAAAGTGTACCAAGCAAATCTTTAATAAACAAGAATTGGCTTTATATAATAGATCTATGATTATTCTCATCTTTTTATTTGAATAAAGATAACATGACTAGTCATTTTGGCTAGTTATGAAATTTCAAACTAATAGCGTCATTCATAACAATTCAAGTTATGGGCATTAAAATTATGCATGCATGGTCCACCAAGGGTAATAATCCACGAACAATTTCTACACTTGTCTCGGTTTGCGGCGAATATGTCTGCTGAGTGTTGAGTAATATGATGATTTTTATTTATCCAATCAAATTGATACTTGAAAAATGTCTGGTAGATCAAATCAGTTCGAAAAGAGAATTCAAAAGAGGCATGAGCTAGGAGAACCACGTCTCTGCCCAACTCATTAGCTATTGTAACATGAACTTTTCTCAATGGCCGCCAGGTAGCTGCACACATAGTTAGGAACAAAAACAGTAGAGATACAACTAAATTATTGTGAATGCAAGATGCCATGACTATGTGATGGAGAGAACTACATTTCTTCATATAAATGTTCACTATTTATAGTACTTCATATTTAATGTATTTACAAAAGTATAATTATACATTTAATTTAGGTTCATATTCATATTTGTTCACCTTAATTAGTATTACATTCGATTACTAAAGCGGGGACAGTTTTTTTTTTTGCTAGAGAATTTAATTAATATAGATTCATGTTCCTTTATACTTTATCGCTCTAAATTTGATTACCAGTTGATCTGTCAATGTAAATTACATTCTTACCATGTCTGAATATATTGATTTTTATTTCCATAAATGTTTTATTGGATCTATGTGTGAACTTCAATGGTTGTTGTTGGAAATTCCAATAATTCATATTTTTTGGATCTATGTCTGAGGTTCGTTGTATATATAGCGTTGCCCTCAAAGTCTATATGTTTGCAAAACTGGAATTTGGAAGAGGTTTATTGAATCCACATATTTTAATGCACTTGGGTTATGTTTATAGAAAGTTCAATTTAGGTTATGTTTATTATTTATTCGTTTTGATTAGTATTTAGTTTGACTAGAATCTAATTAATATAAATTCATGTCCCTTCAAATTTTGTGTAGGGGTTACGACCAAGGTTACGACCAATACGACTGTTCAAGATTTATGCAACATTAATTCTCTTGCGAGCGTTACGAGTCGTGAAGCTCATCGGTTTCAAAAAGTCGAAAGAAATTTCCTGTGGGCAATTGGGAATTGGACTTTGGTTGTTGGGCCTGAAGCTATCTGATTATGTATTTAGGCTACAGGAGGGTTCAGGCCTAGCATCCTGAACCAATAAGTTTGTGGGCCTTGAGTCCTATTGCAGTTTATTTATTTCGATTTATTTTAATTTTTGTTTTCAGGCGAGATATGTGACGGAAGGTTACATGCTACTCTATGGATTTACATGTGTGGCGGTATTGATGTACCATATCATGGAAATCTTTATCGAGCAGAGCATCATCCTACATATTGTTTTTTGAGTCGCATGCATTATCACTGTTCTTTTACAGATTTTGAGTTCTTACGCGTCCCCGTGTTTCCTTCAAGCCATCTTTGTGTCTCACCTTTTAGTTTTTTATGTTTGTGTCTATATCGCTTTATTTTATTTGGGTTGTACTATACTTGAACATGAGTTTTCTTCTATTTAATAAAAGTTGTCAGCTAGTTTCACAAGATAAAAATGTCCCTTCAAACTGTATCACACCAAATTTGTTACCATTTGATTTTTGAATATATATATATATATGTAGTTTTCTTTTGAAATTAAAGCAGGTGACTTCTTATTTAGTTCACTTTAGGTCACATCTTCACCGTTTAATATCTAGAATATAGTGTGTAGATCATTCCTGCAAAGTTTCATCTAATTTAGAGATCATTTGACCTTCCGTAATCATAATTTACACGAATGGTTTCGTTTGAACAAATTTTGTTCTGTTGATTCATTTAATCTAATTCGGTACCGACATTAACGCTATATTGAGTTAGTTGAATTTGTCCATAAGTCTATTTCTTTTCAATCGTAGAAATCAATCTCTTCCAAACCCAGGTCAAAATATTTTTAAAAGAGATTGAGGTCTGGCGGTCTGAATCAAAATTGGTGGCTCAATAGAGATGCTACGATACCGGTACGCATGTGAAGAAGATGATTGGATTTGGGTCAAGCAAAGCCTTTGGGCTTGGATGGGCTTTCTCTTGTAGCTTCATTGGGCTTGAAAAATTATGGGCTAGGATTTTGCCTGATCTTTAGTTTTTTATTGACATAAAAGTTTTAGGTTTTTAGGACGTTAAGCACTTTTTTTTTCTTTCTGTATTTGTGCCTATATGTTATGTATTTTTCATATATATTATAGGCTTGTTTTTCTTGAAGTGAGCTTTGAATTTGTGAAGAGTGGTGCTAGCATGCATGCCACCTCCATATACATGTGCTAATCACAAGGGAATGTATGTATTCGTGCCAATCTGGCTTGAGATAAATAGAATTGCCTTCGGGCATCTTCAAAAAAAAAAAAAAAAAACTCTATTCCAACCTCTTGTCACATGATTTCCCTAATGAATGGATGAATAAACTAGTGTTTATAGTTCAGAGCTTGAAGAAATTCTTCTGAAGAGATTTCTATGATTCGAGTGAGAAAAATGTCTTAAAGATGAAAAACTTTGAGAAATCTTTCCCTAAAGGAGGTTTGAGAGATGAGGAGAGAATACCACATCTCGTTTAATTATCCAAATTCCAATTGTAATACCCCGGAAACTCGATATTAGGTTCTAATATTATTTGGAAATTTTCGAGTTAGAAGTTAGTGTGTTTTTGAGGTTTGAAGGAAGAGCAGAAGTGTTCGGACGCATAAATTACCCGAAATGATTCTAATTTAAGGGTCATAGAGTTGACTTTTTATACATTGGGTTTCTAGAGAAACTTCCTTCATGAAAGTTGTAGAGCACGACGATACGAGTTCGTAGACATATGACACACATAAAACGGACTTCGTATGAAGAAGTTATGGTTAGTGGAAGTTTATGGCCTTTTGAGAATTTTTAGTATAAATACTCATCATCTTCTTTTGCTGGATCATACCTCATGTCCTCATCCTCCTCATCACTTCTTTCATTCTCACTTTCTAATTCACACCCACCATATGATTGAAGTTTATCCATAAAATCAATTTGTACATCTAGAAGATCATCCCCTTCATTTGCTTGCACACTTGAACATCCAATTCTTCCACTAGAAGTGATTTCGGCTTCTATTAAAGTCCACAAATATCTTTTTTTTTGCCAATTTCTTGCTCAACAACCTTCTATTTTCCCTTATCTTTTGGACCAACCTTACCAATAGTGCTTGCTTGAGTAGGCACAGTCTGCTCAACATCTCTAATCACAACTCCTTTGACTCTACCAAGACTAGGTTCTTCAGGAAATACACCACAACTAGCAGCTTGGCTAAACAAGATGTCTTGTAAGAAGGCATCATCATCATCTTCTTGTCTAAAGTCAGGGTGCAGCTCCAACTAATCACAATATAATATTAACAACCTCTAATGAGGTACAGAAGAACACATATGCACAACATCTTCATCTGTTTGCAGCTTCACTAACTCACCATTTTCAACACCAACCCTATACCAATACTCAATATGTTGAGTTTCATAGAAAAGACTCAGCTGTTTCACCATGTTCCTTACCTCCACAAGCGACATCATATCTTTGTCACAGTGGTCGTAGAAATCATACCTCTCTCCCACATATGAACTCTCTTGTAAGCACCCTCCATGATACACCTTAATTGTGAAATACTCTGGGCGAGCTGTAATAAGCAAACAAAACCATTAAGTTACAAACAACTAAAATAACAGTTCCAACCAACAAATGCTTTGAGACATAAAGAGCTACAAATAAAAACCAAAACAAAGACCATGTGAGACATGATAGGACCACAACCATTTTTGACTCTTTTATAAGTCTTTGTTTACTACATACTAGGATCACAACCAAGCACTACAGAAAATATACTATATTAAAAGCCAAACCAAATTCTTCAACAACATTTCAATGGTATTAAAAGCCAAAACCAGGTTTCCAACAACAATTTTAACAATATTAAAAGCTAACATACAGATACCCAGCATGTAAGCCATAAACCAAAACCATATACAAATAGCAACTGAGTCTGACATATGAAACTCAGAGGATTGAGTTGAGACAACTGTAAGTTGAGTCTTTTCTATTGTTTAGATCAACCCCGAAACCATACCAGATTCAAAAATCCATATTTTCCTCCAAAATCGAAAACCCTATAAATATGCGATTTTAAAGCAATCCATATCGAAAAGCATACTAGAACTTACTATAATCAGGTATGCCATCGTTCAACCCTTCTTCGCCTCTGGGAACCCACAAATCTGGGTTCATCACCATGTCGATGCGTACTCCTCTATTTTGTGATAGATAGTAGACGAATGTTTTATTTCAGATGTGGATTAAGGTTTTAGAAGGGTTGAAATTGATGGGTTATGGGTATTAGGAGGCTAGAGCTCGCTCTTGTGTGGATGGGTTATCGATATTGATCGATGGAGAGCATAGTGAGCCTCCAATGATTTCAAATTTTAGGGTTTCTGTAATTTTAGAGTTGAGTACGGGGTTAAGACATCCCCGTAATAGGCTAGGGGCATTGATGCCATTTTACAATCTTGTGTGGATCCACATGGCTAATTTTTTTGCCATGTCATCGCGTGAACTTGCCACGTCAGCAATTTAACCACTAATTTAGATGGTCATTTAACGGATTGACCTAATTGTGTGACATTGGATAGTTCGAGGAATGATCCATTGAAATTAAAAGTTAATGAAATAAACTGTCGAGTGCATGAAAGTTAATGGAGTGACCAGTAATTTCTCCTAAATAGAATTTTTCCTTTTGGGTCCTCATTATTTTTAGAAATCACATTTCTTCCTCCCTCTCCCTTCTCTCTCCCCGAACCATAACCTCCAGAGCTTTCCATCTGACCCGACCTGATTTTTCTAGCCAACTTCGGTCGACTCAGGCAACGGCACCGGTCGGAGTTGTTTCATCTCAGCGGCGTAACCTTGCCTGTGGTGGTGGCTTGCATCGATTTGTAGTGGTGTGCGCAAATCGAAGCCTAGAAGTTTTGTGTTGAGACCCGGTCGGGATTCTCACCTCTGGCGGCGGCGGCGGCGTCGTGACTTGGAACTGGTCTGGATAGGAAGTTCTTGGTGCCCTTGTTCGACTCTCGGTGGTCTTGAAGCTTGGCTCACAGTGTAAAGTTGTTGAGTTGGACTTCCCCTTTGCAGTGGTGTTTCGACCCGTTTTCCGGCCAAATTGATCTTGACCTCAGTTATGAAAGTTGCTCTCCTTGCTTCGATTTACAAGTTTCGTGTTGTGAGATTTCCCAAATTCAAAGGTTGGTGGGGTGGTGTTGGGGCCACACATAGTCGCCTGTGGCAGCGCGTGGCGGCGCGTCTAGTGGTGGTTATGGGGTTTGTGGTGATGGGTAGGTAGTGCTTGGTGACACGGGCATGTGGACAAGTGGGTTGTAGGTTTTGGTTACCAATAATGCATGCTAGGGTTTCCCCCTCGGTGCTAAGTTTCGTTCAGTTTCCAATTCAAGTAAATTCGAATGTAGGACGTTTTGGCGACCTATTAGAGGTCAAGGGAGAATATTGTCTCGAGTGACAAGTTTGTGGGTTACGACTTGAGTTTCGACTCGAGTTGGAATATGTTATTTTTGATTTTTACTAGGTAGAGATTTCTACTACTAGGTGATTGACGGTACATGTTCGCATCTTACCTTTTGCTAAGAGAAGACCCAGCAGGAGTTTTAAGGTGAGTAACCTTCCTAGGGTTTAAGTAGGAACTAACTTTCTTACATATTGTGTTGATTTGCTAAATTGTAGAATTGCGCTCTTGAAAGTGAAATGTTTTATTTTAAAATCATGTGAACTTGATCGTCCACGGTTCACGGGTAAGTAAAAGGTTTCTTTAATATATATCAGCTTTCTTTAGCCTTTCTCGATTGTAGCTATATTTTATATTAGTGGCATTTATATATGTTTATGGAAGTTTGATGAAATTGTGTGTTATGACCACTTTTGTCGTATAATGTATTGATCGTTAAAAGAAATGATTTGGGGAGGATACTTGGTTATGGGCTTGATTGAAGCGTGTTTCATTTGTTGAGGATCGGTGGGTTATTAGAACACGTAATTTGGAAATGTTTGTGATCAGGACCTTGAGTTTATTTGAAGAAGAGTAATCGGTGTTTGGCCTATGTGGTGATCTGTAGAACGACCTGTGTGGTGATCTGTGTGATGAATCTGTGTAGATGATCTGTGTGAGGATTCTGTTGTGATGATCTTATGTAGATGTCGTGGATTGATGTTGAGATATATGATCGAGCGATTGGTATTGCTAATGGTCTTTTGTTAATGATGTGTTTCCTATTGAATTATTATGATTCTAATTTGAATATTTTAGTGTTTCTTGTGATCTCCTGAACTACGTTTCATGCAGAGATCACTGCTTTCATATTTGTTTGATCTCAATGTAATCACCTGAACCTATGCGCAGGGATTACTATACTTTTAATTATTTGTTTTAAAGTGATTTTCCTGATTTAATTCATATGCATTGATTACGATGATTGTTTATATGTTCTTCACTGAATTAGACCGATGCAAGGTTTCTAGTTGTAATTAGTTAAGAGTGCATTTGAAATTTAAGGTTACTCATACAGGTTTGCAAAAGCTTATCGGGTTTGTTCTTTCACCCCGTTGCACCATTCCATGGTATAGGGGTTTGATCTTGCAGGTGAGGATTATACAAGGTTGGGATGTAGAAGCTTAGTAGCTGCTTCCTAGGAGTTAGACTCTTTTGGTTATTATTAATTTGTCTGATTGTATTAAGCTTTTGGTGAAAGTTTCATTTTACTTGACATTTCAAGTTTAATGTAAATATAGATATGTAATATTTGACTCCATGTTGAGCTTATATTGACATTTATATTTCCAGTCATTAAGTTTGGAATTTGGATTTAATGACAGCGTTTTGAGAATATTATTGAGAATTATTATTTTCAAATTTTTAAAAATTATGTCTTCAAAATTTGGGGTGTGACACCAATAAAAATGATTCCTTTAAAGATTTTACGATATTAAATGCAAAAGAGGCTATTTTATCCTCAAAACTAAACTCTTTGGAAAATTCTTGAGACACCTAAAAGTTATACCAAATATTAATACCAAATGGTATTCATAATGTGATGACCCTGTTAATGCTAAAGAGCTGTTCATGAAAATTTCCAATAAGCACTACGCCAATTTTGCCTTCAGACGACCGGCAATGCCCGTCGTCTAATTACTTTTTGCGTGTCGTCTATCGAGCTGTCATCTGATAACGATTCAGTCGACAAGCATAATCTGTCGTATGAGGAAGGTTATACGACATACTGTATGTCGTCTTTATGAATCCAGGTTCGTAACACAAAAAATGAATCTGTCGATAGAAATCGTTACAACGACAGTTCCCTGTGGTTGAAAGAAGAATTAATCAGCAAATAATTGCATTCGTCTGTCGTCTCCAATTTATTCTAACGTCACTTATATGACGTTGAAATGACTTTTTTATCTACCCTCTTAATTTATCCGTCGTCTGTATTATAGTACTACTATGCTTTTCTATCGTTACAATAGTTTAAAACCTCAAAACTCAGACTACATACATTATTGTCTTCTTTTACTTTAAAACGACATATAAAAGTCGTTTGAAAGATGTAAGATATCAAAGTTCATGGGATATCTGTTGTCTAATTTTGATTTGGAGGTCACCAAAGCATTTGCACAAACTAATTTAGAAATCTAAATTCATTCTCATTGTCAAAACCAACAATATTTACAAAGAGTTATTTGTCCTAAGTAGACATATAAGCTATAACACCAATAATTTATTTCTCTAAAATGACTTAAAATACATATTTGCAAGTTCAAAGAAAGAATGTCTATCAAGGTTACTTTCTAACGCTTGGAACCCTTCACTTATGCAGCTATTGGATCCTTTGCAGTCAAGTTTGACACAACCATATGAAACTTTTCTCGGGTTTTTGTACCTGCAACCTACCCTGCCTTTGCCACCTTGCTAAAACACCATTGAACCAGGCTACTCCGATAGTCACATACCTGCTTGTTTTGACAGCTGATCCTGTATTCATAGAAAAACAAAAATTATTCATAGCAATTCAGATGTGAGCAAAGCTTGAGACATTTTAACAAATTGCATGTAATGCATGCTAAAAGTAAAGTTGACAATGACACTATCCAAACACTGAAGTTGAGCTCAAAACTCAAAGTTGTTACCAAGTAATCAACTACTGTAGAAGCAATGTGATTTAAATCATTTACAATTTTTCAAAATATCTCAGACGACAAAGTAAACTGAACTCAGGTTAGAGATGTGTATCCATGATAAGCTTTGCAAGATTTTCCTCGACCATTTACTCTAATGTCATTGCAAGCCTCCTTTAATAGAAATCTTCTTGTATTCATTCAGCAAACCGAAAGCTAGAAACTCAAATAGAAATAACAAAACTATCAGCTACCGGTTTGGGTTCTATTGCAAATATATAATCTGTAACTTACAGCGAACCCTCTTCTTTCCTTAATTGTTATGATGCATGTAATATGAATCTGATGAATATATTATCGAAATATGTAGTGTTTTAATTGCAAATGTAAACATAAAACGATGGATATGTATAATAAAATGATTTTAAATGTAAATATGTATATAGTGAGTTACCGTTGATGTTGAAGACTCCCTCAGCATAACTATATATAGCAAGGAGCACTGCTATAGAGAAACTTAACAAATGTTAGCATTAATGATTATTATTGTATAAAAGTTCACAACATAGCAAAATAACAATCCATAAAAATAGATTACAAAATAATAGGTACCGTTTGCGTGCCATAATACTTAATCTTACCTATACTTAACTCCTCAGAGATTGTGTACTAAGTCGGTTGGTGCTGAACTAGTCTCTGCAAAAATCAATCAAACACTTACAATAGACTAGTAACTTACAATATGCATCCAAGCTAATTCATTGAATTGATATACGAGGCAGCCAACAAATAAAATAGCAACCAAACCATCTATCATTACAATTATTATTGTACATAACAAATATGAATTGCTATAATTGCCAACAAACAGGAACTGCTATAATTGCATATAACCAAAAGAGGAGGTAGCCAACAACAAAAAAAATGAGTAACCAAGCCAACTACAACACCTGTAACCAAAACTTGAATGTGTTACATATATTCAGAATCTTGTAAAAGCTTATATATATCAATAGCATATGAAACTTTATGTTTTTTTCCGAATGGAACTAGGAGATAGAAAATTATTTAAGCAGAGCTTAATCCAACTAGGAGTAAATTGCCCAAACGGAACTCGACCTTTTAACAGAGAGCTACAAATGCAAACCAAAGTCATGTTAGTGATCCATTGTTATTCATATAGAATTTCATCATAGCAAAGATAAAGTGTGTATATGGAATATAAATTTTCAATTGATAGAGTCACTTCAAGGCCAATGTTGAACAACAAGGCCCAATTAAGATACCAGCTGCCAAGTACTTAAGACCATGATCACCTACATATAGCAGCACCAAGAGGACACCCATTAGTGAGCGACACCATTAAGTGCAATATGTTAAATTTCTTCCAGGGTATAAACATATCGAAAATATATGGGTACTGAAGCAATGATTATGCTAACAATCCTGTAGAAAATAAGGTTTTAAACTAATAAGTGAAGCCTTATTACAACGTAATGGTCCTCCCCAGTAATGCTCCTCAGCAAAACTCACATATACAAAAACAAAGAATGATAAAAATAGGGATGGAAAAGGGCATAGACTTGACTGTAAATACATAAACTAACTAAATCACAAATAAACATGATAAATAGAAGAATGAGAGAAGAATACCCAAAAATCTTGAGAGGCCATTCGAGCATAGGGCAAAAACCCATATTAGTAAGAAAACCTGCTATTTGAGCAATAATTGAACAAATCAATAATACCCACACCAAAACCAAAACCCATATAGAGAAAAGAGGTTGGTGTTACCATAAACCAAAATCGAAGAGCCCAAGAAAAACCCAAACTCAAAACGAAGAACAAAAAACCAATTCAAGATATATGAATCGACCCGAACTCAAAATGAAGAGAAGCTAGGGTTTCTATCGAGATGTCTTAGCTCACCCTTGAATCATGGTCAAGTTTTCAATCAAAGATGTTGGAAACCCTAGAATTGATTCGATCTAAGAGACAAAACAAGAGGAAGAAGGATATGAAGATAGATGATATACCTGAAGGCGGTGGATAGAGGTTGAAAGATGGGTACGTTATTCATCTGGAGATCAAAATGGGGATGAAGAGAAGGAGCTGAGAGAACGAGCGAGAGAGCTATTGTGAGAGTCAATCGAGGAGATAGAATGAGAGTTCAGAGGAGAGAGTGGTTTAAGTGTCAAAAAAGATCTTGCTGTTATGCCAAAAAAAAAGGGATTAGTCAAATATTTATGGTTCTCTAAGATACGATAGTTTTTGTCGTCTTAATAGGTACATATTTATTGTTAAATTTCTCTTATTTTTGAGACGACAGACATCTCACGTCTCATGAACATGCTTATTTTAACTGTCTGCGTGTTGCTACTTTCAGACGACAGAATTTTAAATATCTGTCGTAAAAATTTATCAGACGACAGTAAAAACGAGTTCTGTCGTCTGATCCATGTCGTATGATTGCAAAATTGGCATAGTGAAGCTTAGTGGTTGGAAGAAAGGTACCCTCTCAAGAGCAGGTAGGCTTACTCTTATTAAAGCTAACATTTCAGGTATGCCCAATCATGTCATGTCTTGTTTCAAATGCCCAAAGAAGTTGATAAATAGTATTGACAAGTCCTCTAGAAACTTTTTCTGGGGTTCTAATAATGATTGCCCTCTTGTGGCATGGAATCAAGTGTGCAAACCAACTAACCTAGGTGGTCTAGGAATAAGACCAGCAGCTTTTTTCAACAATGCTGCTACTGCTAAATTAGCATGGAAGGTGGTTAATGATAAAAATAACTGGTGGGCACAAATTGTGAGGAAAAAATATTTAAAGAACTCTTCATTTTTTCAGGTGTCAAAGAAGCAAAAATGCTCATATGCTTAGAAGGGAATTCTGGATGCTAGACCCCTAATTATGAAAGGTATGTGTTGGATAGTAGGCAATGGTAAGTCGATAAACGTCTAGACTTTTAATTGGGTACTTGATTATCCTCTATTTGAAACTATTACTGAAAATGAAAGACGGTTCTTAAACCTCGATGAAACAGTTGTTGAGTATATTATGAACAAGTCTTGGAATAAATCCAAGTTGTTGTCTGTCTTAGATATAAACATTGTTAACCAAATTCTTGGGATATTTATCCCAATTTCGGAATAGGATGATCAGTTTATTTGAGAGCCTTCCCTTAAGGAAACTTTACTATAAAGTCAGCAACTTGGTTGCAATTAGAGGATGTTCATAAACATGACTAGATAAGCTTGATCAACAAGCTTTGGAAATTAGACATTCAGCTTAAAACTAAAATTTTTGGCTGGTTGTTGCTTAGAAACAGATTGAAAACCAGAGATAGACTTTCAAGATTTGGCATGATAAATATGATAACTCTTGCTCTTTTTGTAACAAGGACAATGAAAGAGCCAACCATGTCTTTGGCTATTGTGACTTCGCAAAAGACGTTTGGATTCTAACATGTGTTCACCCTCATGTTGATTGGGAAGATGGTTATATTAAAGTTTTCCAGGAAATGTTCCTTAAGCAACCATATCAAAAGGAACTTTTTGCTAAAATGATTGTCACTTGCTGGCAAATTTGGAAGGCAAGGAATGATTTGATCTTTAGGAACACTACCACCAATCCTTCTTATGTGGTGGCCTCCTCCGCCAACATCCTGAAGAACCTTTGCTCTTTTGATCACATAAACAAGAGTAGAGATCTCACATTACACCCAACATCGATCAAGTGGCATGCTCCAGCAAATGAGGTAGTCAAAATTAACTTTGATGGTTCAGTGGTTGGTGACTCAGCAACAGGGGGTTTTGTAATCCATGATTCTTTGGGCAACCCGATTGCTGCTAGTTCAAAAATGATGGGAAAATCCTTAGTTCTAGTTGCAGAGGCTCTTGCACTTCGTGACAGCCTTGTACCAAAGCCAATGGGCGTACCAGGTTGGAAGTGGAAGGAGACTCCAAGCTAATCATTGATGCAGTTAATGGGGTCTTTGATCCTCCTTGGAGACTTATGAAAATACTGAAAATAGTAGAAGACATCAAATCAGTAGCGGCTCAGTTTGTGTCCATATCTTTTATGCATGTTTTTAGAGAGGCAAATTTTGTAGCTGATGCAATAGCACATCTAGGTCATTTTTTGCCCAATGGTAATACTTGGGTGAATAGAGTTTATATTGAGGTTACCCATGCTCTTGTATTTGACATTGTAAATTCGAGATGCTCTAGAGGCTCCATTATCTAATTTTAAGTATTTTTCATCAAAAAAAAATATTAATACCAAATGATGTGGCACTAGCCATGTCATCAATTTTCCAACTATTTAGGTGACACTACCAGAAGAAAGGTTTTAGCCGACGAAAATAAAACAACCAGGCCGACGAACTATTTTTTTGTCGGCTAAAGTCCACATTAGCCGACGAAATTTTCCATCGTCGGCCAAAAAAATCTTTAATTTCGTTGGCGAAAGTATTGTTTTCGTCGGCTATAGTCCACAGACTATAGCCGATGACTTTAAAAATTCTTTAGCCGACGAAATTAAAATGTCGTCGGTTAAAATGCTTTATATTTGCAGATCTGGACAACAGCAGCTCATCTGGGAAAAAAAACGGGAGAAAAAGTTTAGGTGTTGTCGAAATCTGTCCATAATTAGTTTGTGGAGCTATATATAGGTACGTATATGTATATATGTTGATTAATTGAGTTTTATTTGAGTTGATCGATTTTGAGTACGTTGGATGTATATATATATATATATATATATATATATATATATATGTTGATCGATTTGGTTGATGATTTGATAATATATATGACGTTGTTGTTAATAAGTAGTAGATATATATATGTTAATTAATTTATAATATTGTGTTGATATGGTATGAAGTTGTTGATGATATATATGAGTTGATGATGATTTTGTGATGATGTTGATATATAATATGTTATGAGTTGATTGATTTTGTGATGATGTTGATATATAATATGTTATGAGTTGATTGATTTTGAGTACATTAGATGTATATATATATATATATGTTGATCGATTTGGTTGATGATTTGATATAATATATATGAAGTTGCAATTGTTCATAAGCACTACCAGAAAAAAGGCTTTAGCCGAAGAAAATAAAAAAACCAGGCCGACGAATTATTTTTTCGTCGGCTAAAGTGGACTTTAGCCGACGAAATTTGACTTCGTCGGTTAATTTTAATTTCGTCGGCTATAGTCTGTGCACTATAGCCGACGACTTTTAAAATTTCTTTACCCGACGAATTTTTTCGTCGGCTAAAACCTAAGTAATAATTCGTCGGCTAACCGCATCTTAGCCGACGAATACCCTAATATTTCGTCGGCTAAACCCTAAACCCTAATGGTGATATATTTTTTATACGACTTGTTGCGTCTCATCGATTTGAAACTATTTTCAATTGAATGTCCGGCCGAAATACGTAATTTAGACGGTCCAATGACCTTTTTGGTGCGTTTAGGGGTTTGACTTACGGGATTAACCGTCCGGATCGAGCCCTTAACCTTGTCGGATCAAGTTGAATTTTTTCCCATACATGTATTTTATCATGATGGTCAGATCTGGCGGTCGGATTTTCGTTTCTCAAGTTTGATCATCACAATCACAACATGCATACTAATGTTGTATAACTTGTTTATCAAGTGTTAAGTAAATGTTCTGTTTCAAAAACAAACTATACGTAGATCCTTCAAACGCAAAAAAGTCGTGAAATAAGATATGACCCGAATGGTGAAATACGTCTACGGTTGAAAAATCACGGTATTCCGGTAAAGTCTCGGTGTCGATAGTTGCGGTCAATGTAATTTTCTCTTATTATTCACTATGCTGCAGATTTGGCGTTCGGTGTCTGATTGACTATTGTGATACCTTTCCAAAAGCGTAACGGCCCTACGAGTTAGACTCATTGCTAAAGCCATGATGTATGGGCCTTTTTGGCCATCCGAGTCCGTTTAGGGCTTCAAAATGCGGTTTTCTTATTTCCGATTACAGTTGACCGTTTTGATCGAGCCCTTAACTTTGTCGAATCCAGTTGAATTTTTTACCATAGACATCTTTCGTCATAATGATCATGTCTGACGTTCGAATTTTGGTTTGTAAATTTTAGTCATCGAAATCACGTGTCTACTATTTACCGTTATTATTCCCTATGGGGAGCCCTATCGTCGGAAGGTAAATGTCCTAAAATTTTTATATGGGCGGTTGCGTCTCATCTACATGAGAGTTTTTTGTGTGGAAGGTTTGACCAAATTACGTAATATAGGGGGAGATATGAGCGTTTTCGTGTGATAAGTAACGATAGATTATAGTTGACCGTTTCGATCGAGCCCTTAACGTTGTCGGATCCAGTTGAATTTTTTACCATAGACATCTTTCATCATAATTATTATATCTGACTCTCGAATTTTGGTTTGTGAATTTTAGTCATCGGAATCACAACGTGTCTACTAATGTTGTATAACTTGTTTAGTAGGTTATACAACTTTGTAAACCAACTCTACATAGGAAGCAAAATTATCAAAAATCTCGTGAAATAAGATGTATTCATAATGGTGAAATACGGCTATGGTTCAAAAATCACGTAAATCGGGTAACGTCTCGGTGCCGATAGTAGCGGTCAACCTTATTTACCGTTATTATTCCCTACAAGGAGCCCTATCGTCGGAAGGTAAATGTCTCAAAATTTTTATATAGGCGGTTGCGTCTCATTTACATGAGAGTTTTTCGTTTGGAAGGTTTGACCAAACTACCTAATATAGAGGGAGATATGAGCGTTTTTTGTGAATTTATAGACTTTAGCCGACGAGATATTAAAAAAGTCGTCGGCTAAGGTCAAAAATGGACTTTAGCCGACGAAAATATATGAAAAGTCGTCGGCTAAAGTTCAAAATTTTCAAAAAACATTTGGCGGGCAAACCAAATTTGGGGGAAAATTTTCAAAATTTTCAAAGGAGTTTAGCCGACGAAAATAAAGAATTTCGCCAGGTAAAGTTCTTTATATAGGGGTAAGAACTCAGAAAAATCAGAAATGCTTTCTCCTGCCGAATTTTCTTCTCGGCCTAGCTCCGCCGTCAAGCCACCGAAGACCGCCACACTTGTCCCAAAAGCTTCGCCGTCGTCTCTACTTCATTGCTGGACAAGTGGTGCATCGAGTGGCGCCGCCGTGAAGGATAAATCGAGCTCCAAAACTCCACGGGTTCAGATTCGGTGTCGATCAAATTTCTCCTTCCTCAGGTCACCATTTGGTGAGTTCTATATATGGATAAGTTGAGTTTGATTAGTACTACATTCCCCTAGAATTTGGTAGCTCGATTCGATGTGTGTGAGGAGAATCGAAGATTTGAAGTTTTTAGGGTTTAAAATTGGGGATTTTTATATTTTGATTCAATTGACCTGTTTAGGCTTAGAATTGGGCTTCGACTTCTTCTAGAAAGTTGTTCGAAATGTTAAGAGGATGATTCTATCAAATTTTGGTGGTGATTGGAGGTGGCCGAAAGTTTCTGCAGTTTTTTTTTTTCAAAAACCAGCAACTTTAGCCGACGATGTTTAAATACTATATTCGTCGGCTATATTTTTTTTAATTTTTTTATAAGGTTTAGCCGACGAATTATGGCCTGTTTCGTCGGCGAAACCCCTCTAAAGCCGACGAAACAGACTATAGTTCGTCGGCTATTGTGATTTTTTTAATTTTTTATTACATACTTTAGCCGACGAATATATGTTTCGTCGGCTAAGTCTCAGACTAGGCCGACGAAACATTTTAAAATATTCGTCAGCTAAATTTTGGGACAAAAGCCGATGACTTTTTTTTCGTCGGCTAATTATGGACTATAGCCGACGAGGACTTTTTTTTCGTCGGCTAAAGTCATCGCCAACGACCCTTTCCTGACGAAACTATAGCCGACGAGCCTTCGTCGGCTAAGATCTTAGCCGACAAATTAAGTTAACAGGCCGACGAAAATTATTCATCAGCTAAAGTGCTTGTCCTGGTAGTGAAGTAGTAGATATATATATATATATATATATATATATATATATATATGTTAATTAATTTATAATATTGTGTTGACGGTATGAAGTTGTTGATGATGATTTTGTGATGATGTAGATATATATATATATAATATTGTTATGTAATTATTAAGTATATATATATATGTGTGTGTGTTAATTAATTGTTATTAATTAGTTATAGTACGTAGAATATATACTAAATGAATTGAGATTTTATATATGGCATAGAATTTAATTAATAATTAGCTAGCGTTATACATATATATTTTGTTATATTTTCAGGATATGGATAAGAGTTGGATTTCGCTACCAAAATGGGACAAAAGATATGGTAAAGGAGTTATGAGTTTTCTGGAATATGCGTTGGCTAATGCTAACAGGAATACAATTTTCTATTGCCCGTGCACGAAATGTCAGTGTCGCAGCGATATGCATCGATTTGCGATTGACAAAGTATGGCAGCACCTGAAGAGTAACGGGTTTTGGGAGAAGTACACATGTTGGTTATATCACGGTGAAACATCATCAGGGGGTCCGCATGATCATGGCCAATTTTCTGAGACGGGCAGTACATCCAACGATCTAACAACGGCCTTCATCAACGACATGTTTCCTTATGAGAGCGGTGTATGCGCTCAAGGACAGTATATGCCTGACCCGGTGCAGCCCTCCCTAGAGCTGTCAACACTGCTGGTATTAAAAAGTACAACAAACTGCTTGCTTTCCAACAAACCCCTGTGTACCCCGGTTGTCAGAAAACCGTTCTTGAAAGTGTTGAGACAAAATCGACCGTGAAGGCTGTTAATGATTATCTACAGTACACTGCTTCGATGCTGCCCTACGGTCATCGTCTCCTACCACTCCTAGTCCTACTGCTTCGGATGGTGGGTCATCTGGGGTACAGATGCCGCCGCCTCATCTGTTCCTTTCGCGGATGATACCTGCCTTACCTGCAGCCGATGACTTAGGGATGCCGATTTATCCACTGCCCCCGCCAGTGGCTCCATCAACGGCGTACCGGTTCGTGCCTTTTGATACGTCTCTTATTTCCGCGAGGGTATCATCATCGGCGACAGAGACGGAATCCGTCGCATCCGCCGCATCGTCCTCAGGTAATGAAAGATGAATGATTTTTTTTCTTATAATTAATAATAAAGGGTCTCTGATTTTAATAATCAATTTGGTTTATCATGTGATAGGCACTGTCGTAGCGAAGCCGACAAAGAAGAAGAGAGGCCCCGTCACAGGAAAGGCTCTCGAGAAGACCGTCAGTACCTCAGGGAGGATCGTCATCGATACTGACGGCGATGGCCACATAATATCGGGCGGGAAGTCCAGGACGTACTCCGGCCGCGTGGGAGCGCTCATTAGGGATAAAGTCCCTATGTTGTGATCAGACTGGGGCGAGGTCCCGCAGGAGGTTAAAGACATGGTCCACAACGCGATGTCGGTGAGTTTACAAAATGCCTCAATAATATTATGTATTACATTGTTGGTTTCTCGAAAAACTAAACTAATAAACGGTTAAATGCAGGTGTGGTTTGACGTTCCCGAACACCTAAAGAACAGCTGGGCGGACGTTGTGCATGGAGGAAGGTACGTTGGGAAGTTAATGAAAAAACAAAATTGTATGTGATATTAATAATATTTCTAATATTTTTGTTGTATCTGTAGGTACAAAGAGTGGAAGAACGAGTTGCGGACACACTGGACTACGCACGGGAACGCACGTTCTGGTACCTCTGCTGAGTTCCAGTACAGGGAGTACGAGTGGCGTTGGCTTCTGACATCAGAATTCAACAACCCTCGTAAATAGGTATTTAAAAAAATTAATTAGTTAATTTGTCATTAAGTACGTGCGTTTTTAAATATTTTATTAATAGTTTATTTTTTTCTTTCAAGGCCGTTTCCCGGGCGAACGCTCAGAACCGGCAACGCAACACAAGGAACCATCATGCCGGTTCTAGACCGTTCGCTGTGTTCATGGACGAGGCGGCCAGGGAATATCTAGAAGTCAACCGGTACGTCTATACGTACGAGAAGACATATCCTGACGCCTAGGAGGATATTGTAAGTCATCTTACGTTTTTAAATTTTTAATTTTACTTATATATATGTTAATTAATAATTTTTTTTCTATCCAATTAGGCGAGGGTGAGGGAGGCTAGTGACGAGGTGATGAGTGCTATTGTGAGGGAGACATGGTCGGACACGCAGGAGGAAGAGATGTCTGAAGCCATGTCCCGGATCGACACTTCGGATCCGACGGTTGGGGCGAGGATCATGGGCATAGCCTTCCCACCACGAGCAAACAACTTCTACTGCCAGGGTCTAGGAAAGAAGGGTGAGGGGGTCCTGAAGACCACTCCAGGATTTCAACGAAAGGTAGCCTCGACCAGCAGCAGGACCACGACCACCAGGACGACTCAGCTAGAGTAAGAAGTTCAGAGACTACGGGAACAGCAAGCTGCTCAGGTTGCCTATAATGCTGCGTAGGCAACCTATAATGCCGTGCAGGCAGCATATAATGCCACGCAGGCAGCATATAATGTCGCGCAGGCAACCTATGCTACCGAGATATATGCCATCCAGCAAGCCCAGCAGCGGTAGATGTTCCAGTACATGCAGGATTTTACAGCTGCCCAGCTTCAGGGACTTCCGGCTATACCGCTACCCCAGCCGCCGCAACCTCCGCAGCAGCCCCTAGAAGCGGATATTAATTTAGACGATCTAGATTTTGTGTAGTTGATGAATTATATAGTTTTATGTGCTTGTTGTTGGTTATATGAAATTGTTTTGGTGTATTTTGCAGCTTGCTTGGAATGATAATTTAGAAATTTCGGGTTTTTTTTTATACTGGAATGGACTTATAGCTGACGAAATACGCCATAATTCGTCAGCTATAATATTTTTAATTTTTTTTAATAAGGTTTAGCCGACGAAATATGTCATGTTTCGTCGGCTAAACCCTTCTACAGCCGACGACACAAACTATATTTCGTCGGTTTTAGTTTTTTTTATTTTTTATTACATACTATAGCCGACGAATATATTAAAATGTTTCGTCGGCTAAAGTCTCAGACTATGACTGACGAAAAATTTTAATATATTCGTCGGCTAAAGGCTGGGACAATAGCCGACGACAGAAGAGGTCGTCGGCTAAAGTCTGAGAGACTAGCCAACGATGTCTTCTGTCGTCGGTTAGCGCTGGCAAAATAGCCGACGACTTCTTCTAGTTTTGTCGGCTAAAGTCATCGCCGACGACCATTTCCCGACGAAAGTATAGCCGACGAAGGCTCGTCGGTTAAGATATTAGCCGACGAATTAAGCTAACAAGCCGACGAAACTTTTTCGTCGGCTAAAGTGCTTGTCTTGGTAGTGTGATGATATGGATATCATAGTTTTTGTACCTTAAAAAATGAATAAAAAGATAAGAATATATTGACCTAAATTTCTTCTTCAATAGAAAAAAAAAAAGAAAAAAAAATTATCTTCTTCTTTAAACTTGTTAAGCATCGTTCCCAATTCTCTTTTGTTCCTGATGTGAGCCAATTAAAGCCGTTTAACTTACCAGAATTTCGTTTCTCTTTTCGATACTCCCCTATTCTCAAAACTATTCTTCTAACATTTGAACTGAACTCATTTTGCTATCCTTATACTGTTTTTCATTTCGTTTTGTCATTGTTAACTTACACTTAATATTTTACAAAGATAAAAAGAAGATATTTCAACAGAAATAATCACAAGACCCACAACATATCCATAGATTGATTGATTTAAAATCTGTTGATAAAGTAGTAAAGAATCTATTGATTTTAATGTTTTCTGATAAAAAATAGAAAATCCATGTAGCAATTCTTTTCAAATAAAGCTGATGAGTTGGAACATGCCACATCATTCGGTATAAGATTTTGGTTTAAATATTTGGTGTCTCTAGCATTACTCAAACTCTTTACCAACTTATGAGTTTGTCATATTTTAAAGGAAAAATTATAAGAACAGTACATCAACTTTGCACCACTGATAATTAAGGTTTTCTTAACTTTCTGAAATAGCATATCGGTACATGAATTAACAAACATAACATCATTTTTGTACATGTCGTTAAGTTTTCTGTAACGGGGTCAAATACATGAGGGTGAAATGGTATTTTGACACCATAATTCTATCCTTACCTTATATTCTATAATTTTGAATTAAAATTTAGAAAGACATTCAATTGGAAAAAAAAGAAGAAGAAAAAACCTCTTACATATTTCTCCAAATCAATGTGTCCTCTCATCGAAAAAAAAAATAAAAATCAAGTTGTGTCCTCCTTCCAGATCAAAATATTGAACTGACCAATTTGCCCTTTAAAATATGACACTTAACATGCTACTTAACAGAAAACTTAACGTCATGTACAAAAATGATGTCAAATTTGTTAGTTCATGTACTAATCTGCTATTTCGGAAACTTAAGAAACCTAAATTATCAGTAGCGTAAAGTTGATGTATTGTTCTGAAATTTTCTCTTTTTTTAAAAGTATGCATTTTGTCAATTTGTCACCGTTTTTTGGTGAATTCCTCTCCAAACTCTCTCGAAAACCCTAGGGTGGTGTTTCTAGATAATTTAATGAGGCCGCTTATTACTCCAAGGACGGCCTCATTTCATTGGTCCTTGATCTTCCTCTCCAAACTTAGAAACATTTAATTATCTACTAGCTTCGAAACTAGAATTGCGAAAGCCACTCTAGCTCCATCCTCCATCAGTAAGTAGGAAATGGTAGTGATAGAATAACCCTTGTGGATACTATATGTTGTCATCTCGCATTCAATTATCAATGAAACTTCATTTTGTCAAAAAAAAAAAAGTAACAGGAATGTATTAAGAGACGGGGTATATATATAAAATTAATCACAAATTTTCTAGAACTCAATAAAGAAAAAAACAAATACGAGAGAAAGGAAATAATTAAACATCATAGTCCAAATAATGAAGAAAATGTCAAAACCTTAACAAATTGAACTTCTCTGACACAAGCTCTTTCCACACACTATTTTTTCTTTTTTTTGTTAACATATTTATAAAAAAAAAAAAAATTTAGGTTACTAAAAGAAAACATTCAAGTTACGAAAAAAAAAAATGGTACGTAGATTTCGATTTATGATTTATGGATTTAAAAAAAAAAAACTCTTTCCATTTCCATTCCCACATGTTGCTTTCGCAGCTTCCCTGGTTCACCACGAAACAAAATAGATTACCTGAATCAGTTTCTTCGAAAACCCAGAGTACACTGCTCAATTTCCCTTGTCCTATCCTTAAATTTTGTTACTCTGTCTCCTGTGGGTTCTGGGTTTCTTTAATTCTGAGTTCCAATGATTCAATCAATTTCTAATATCATGGTGCTTGTTACAGTAGCACAATTTAGCTATTTTCTGACATGAGCTCCTTAACAAAGTTCATGGCTTCCCCTATAATCCTTATAGTCTTATCACTTTTCTGATTCCATCAAAAGCCCAACTATGATTACCTTGTTCCACATGGTTTATGGGTGTTTGCTGAAATTATGCTCCCCAATGGTTCAATCCAATACTATAGTATAATTTAGCTATTTCTGAGATGGGTTCCTTCAGAAAGTTCATGGCTTTCACTAATATGTTCACAGTTTTATTACTTTATCTGATTCCTACAAAGGCCCAAGAAGAAGGATTCATATCTGCAGTTATATCAAGCAAAGGCCTCGACTTTACCAAGGACTTGCTGATAGAAGAGGCAATCTCCTCTATAATTCCACTTGAATTGCCTCAAATTGAAAAGTCTGTGAAAATCCCACTTATTGGTCAAGTTGATGTTGCTCTGTCCAATATCACATTATATAGTGTTGATATTGCCTCTTCATATGTGGAGACCGGTGACTCCGGTATTGCTTTGGTTGCTTCAGGAGCCACTGCAAATTTGAGTATGCATTGGCAGTACTCTTACACCACTTGGTTATTTGAAGTTACCGATAATGGGGCCGCCTCTATTCAGGTATGAGGAGACACTCCAGAAAGACTTTGTTTACTATGGTTTTGCTTTGATTGCATTGTGTTATGAAAATGTAGAGCACAGTATTCTCGAAAAATTTATTGCTTGTCATAAGTTTGTAGTTCAGTCCAGTTGGCTTGATATAGAATATAAGCAACTCTTAGAGGCAAATCGATATCCCTTGAGTTGAGTTGTTCATTTCTTGGTTGATTTGTAGTTCAGTTCTGTAGGATTGAAATAGAGTTTGTGCAACTCATAGTTATGGATAACCTCATAACCCCCTTGAGTTGAGTTGTGCATGTCTTACTTATTTGTATTTCAGTTCCATAGGCTAGAGATAGATTTTGTGCAGTTCAAAGTCACGAATAGATAATCCCTTGAGTTGACTTGTGAGGAGTGGCTGGGCTGGAGTTTGTGCAATTTTGTTGATTTATATCATTAATGGCTGTGGATTGTGTTTTGAATTAGAATCAAAGAATTTCCAAATGGGAAAGTAAAAGATTGGTCATTTTATTTTGTGGTTCTTCTGGTTAATATGATTTAAATATCAGTGGCTTTCACAGAATTGTTAGGCGGAAAGTATGTTTATAGTTAAGTATCAGAAATCATATGGTATGGGAGATGGTTATGTTGTCAAAAGCTGACATATGCTACAGTTTGTGAATGTCATTTAAAGTGAAGCATAAGATATTTCCACTGAACTTGGAGTTATGAAAGAAAGTAATGTGTTAATTGAATTAAGATGCAATTTAAGAATACCAAATGAGAATATGAGACGCATTCACCTCAATAGATACAGATAAAGATGACTTTAAATCCTGAACCAGTATCTGGCATGCTATTGTACTTGAAAAGATAACCGGTTCTTCGCAAATTAAATAGGCACCAGATAAACACTTAAAATTCTGAACCAGTATATGGCATGCTATTGTACTTGTAAAGATAACGGTTCTTCGCAAATTCAATAGATATGATAAGGACTCAAATCCTGAACCAGTATCTGACATGCTATTGTGCCTGTAAAGATAACCGTTTCTTCACTAATTAATCTGAATCATCTTTTTTGCCCCTCCCTTTATTGAGTTAAACATATAACAAAGTGGTGTTGCTTCTGCAAAAGGTTGAAGGTATGGAAGTTGGTGTTACCTTAGCTTTGAAGGACCAACAAGGAAGTCTTAAGCTGTCTGTTTTGGATTGTGGATGCTATGTGAAGGATATTTCCATCAAGTTAGACGGTGGAGCATCTTGGCTTTACCAAGGGTATGCAATCCTCTTAATAGAGTTTGCTTGACTGAGTTTATGTGCTTCTTTGTTTCTGTTAAAAGTTCTTACAACCCCCTTCCCTCTTCCCCCTTTTGGTAGTTGAATCTTCCTCTATATCAACCGAGACCATGTAAGTATCCAGTCTAATATCTTCTTCTCAAAGTCTTTGATCCCTCATCCCTCTTACCTTCTTTCAGGTTAGTGGATGCTTTTGGTGGGCAAATAGTTTCTGCAGTTGAAGAAAATATTGCCAAAAAAGTCAATGAGGGAATAATGAAGCTTGACTCGTCACTACAATCGCTTCCAAAGCAAATCGAGCTGGATGACATTGCTTCTTTGAATGTCACGTTGGTGGACAATCCTGTGCTTAGTAATTCTTCCGTTGAATTTCAGATCAATGGTCTATTCATAACTCCTATTGATGATTCGACATCCAGGTTAGACCATAAAGGTTCATTAAATCCTCTTCCGCGCAGTGCTCCAGCTAGGATGGTTGAGATATCATTACATGAAGATGTCTTTAACTCGGTGTCCTTGGTCTATTTCAATGTAAGTTTCATTTTTTATGTTTTTTCCCATAAAATACTGAAAATGGTCGTTTATGTGATCAGTTATCTCCATTCTTTGTATACTGCTTGCTCTCACATTATCTAAGTTACCAGGCTTCAAGATACCCATTAAAAATTGCCTCAGTACTAACTGGCTCAGCCTTGCCTGATTGGCACTTCTATAGCATATAATTCAATTTGCAAAGAGAAGCTGAAATCTTTTTCTCATTTATGTGTTCAGGCAAACTATATGAACTGGGTTATTAACAAAATACCAGATCAATCCCTGTTGAACACCGCTGAATGGAGATATATTGTTCCCCAACTGTACAAACAGTATCCAAACAAGGATATGGATCTTAATGTTACTGTATCTTCTCAACCAATCATTACAGTTGTGAACAACGGCATTGACATCATTGTTTACTCTGATGTGACAATTGATGTCATAGATGATGAAGTAATACCAGTTGCCTGCATATCAATGGTATGCTCCATTAAATGCCTGTGTACTCGGATTAATTTCATGCACTCCCTTTAAAATCAGCACTTGCTCCTTTCTTCCTTGTTGTTCATTATGTTGTTCCACTCGCTTTTTGTTAATGCAGCACATTCATGCTTCATGTACTCCAGAGATCCTGAGGAGTAAACTATCTGGTATTGTTAAATTGAATGATTTTACCACATCTTTGAAATGGAGCAAAATTGGTAACGTACACATGCATCTCGTTCAGGTACTTCCTTGTACATATTATTAATTGGATTTAAGCCTGTAATGCACTCTCTGCCACCTAATAAACATCAGAGTATTGTTATTGTGGTTTGGTCAACAGAGCAGGCTTTTTTTTTATGCGGGAGTTGAATTTTACCACATAGTACAAGCTTGATTGTTAGTGATCAGCATCTGTTAGAGCTCTATAAAACTTTATCAAATTCCTGTGCCAAACAGATTCAATATTGCATTGTAAATGTTGAACATCTTTTTACGGCATCTATATAAGTTGAGTTTAAGTACCGACTTGGTATCTACTAATTTTTTCGTCAAATTTGCTAGTCTTTAGCTTCCTCGATCATGTAGCCTGGAATACTTGAGGGAGTTTCTGTTTTCCTCTTATTGTGCTCCATTTGATATTAACTTCATCAAGAATATATACTGCAGGCAGTGTTGTCAACGGTCCTCAGAACTGTTGTCGTGCCTTATGTGAATTTATGGCTCTGGAAAGGACTACCTTTACCACTTCCGCATGGATTTACCCTTCATAATTCTGAAACCTTCTCCACCAATTCAAGGCTTACAGTATACAGTGATGTTGCGTTTCTAGAACAATAACTGACACATCGTCAGCACGAAGCTCGGTCAAACCAGAGAGCTATACACCATATACAAAATTAGTATTAGTGCTTATTTTCTGTGGAGAGGTTAGTTTATAGCGTATGTAATTCGCTGAAAAGCGAGTTACAAGGTAAGGTTAGTCAAGCACGTTTGCTTTTCTTGTAAATGCAGTTCTATTTTAGGATTCTGGTGTAAAGATTTTGAACTAGCTAGACTGGTTATGGGTTCAATTTTGACTGGCATTAGGGGGTTAGATGTTTAATTGGAGTCAGTATATGCATTTGAAGTGTAAATTATCATGTAAAAGGGTTTAAATATAATGTACTCAAATAGTTATGATTAGAGTGAAATTAAGACTGCAAGGTATATAAAGCCATGAAGGTATATAGTTAAAAGAGAATATTCGAAAGCCATGCAAGACTGCAAGGGTTAAAATGTTATACATAAGTTGAAAAGAGTCGCATTAAATAAAGGAGACTGAAGAAGGTTTCAACTTTCCAAGTTATGTTTGTCCATGACAGCCGGAAGGGTATGTAATGGTCGCTCTAGCCTTAAGCTAGCACAATTTTCTAGTATTTTGATTATACTATCTAAAAGTGTTTCGATTTTCTTGTAACCATGCTCTTTTGAATCCCTATTAATTATAAGAATTTCCTTGATTGAAAAATAATAATAAAGGAGACTGAAATTTGCATTTCTCATTTTATAATCCACACTCTATATTTTCACTTTTGGTTAAAACTCTTACAAAGAGCCAAAATAAAAAATAAAAAAACAAATAGGAAAGAGCCAACTATTGCCCAACCTCAGCCTGCATCATCTCCAACCTCTTCTTCAAATGCTCCTCATATGACATCTCCACCAACATGACATGATTAACAACATGAAGTTGTTCACTTAAATCATCCCATCCCGCGCCCTCCACTATTGAAGTATCTAGTCCAGATGACTGAGTTTCCTGCACGTCCTCATTTCTTGCGCATCTCTCTCACTGTTTGTCACACCCTGACCTTAAGGTATGATTAATGTGATGGATTAAGTTGAAAACATAAAAGCTATAAATTTTTTTTAAAAAAAAAAACCTTTTCAAGTATCAAAGAGTAGTCACTAGAACCTTTGTTGAGTAATCTTCAAAAAATACGGAATTATTATGTTAACACCCTCTAAGTGCAAAACTTGAGAACTAAACTTTTGATGTAATGCAAATATAGTTTCCTTTCCAATGATGTTAAACTGCACAGTACTCTCAAAACTTGAACACATCTTTATTTCTTTATTTTGTTGTCTTCAAAACTTTAAAATAACTTTAAGATATGACTAATATGATGGAATAAATCGAAAGAAAGATTGGTGCATATTTTTTTTTTAAATAAACTTTTGGAATGAGAAACTTTATAAAGAACCACAAACTAGTCACTAAAATTTTGAAGGGATAACCATTTTATTAAAACCAACTGATTGACGAATATTTGCCTGAAGAATCACTCTACTAACAACATAGAGCAGAAACTTGAGTAATAAACATCTCAAGAAGGAACGTTTGTATACTTCCGTAACCAAACCCTTTTAAGAACTGGGCAGTAAACAAATGGTTTTGCATATAACTTTAAACACACTTAACTCCTTTGTTCCTTTGCTTTTAAAGATACTAAAGAAACATTAAAATCTGATAAGAAAAGGTTTAGATACATCTTACAGTTTGTTCAATACAATACTTACATTTGAAAACCATCCATCACATTGGTACCAAAACCTTTACCAGATTGCTGCCTCAAAGCTACATAAATGAACTCAAGTTTCTCTACCTTTGTTCTAAACGTACTTGTAACTGCCCATTTGGTCTTCACATAAAGATTTGTTCTCTGTTATGTCGTTGAAAGACAAGAGGTCTATGTTCATGTATCATTTCTGGGCAGTATCTCGTTACATTCTGAAAAGGGATTTCAAGTTTGTTTCTGAAATCCTCGTTTGATCATTTGGTTGAGAAAATGAAACTTCCCGGAAAGAAATGATTGGATTACAAATGTTCTGTTCAGTTAGGCCCGGTGAATTGTTTGAGTGGGGATTGTGCCTCCCTTGGGTTGTTTAACCCTAAACCTGATCAGGGTACCGCATGTGCGGGGTTTGCTCGGTGGTATAGCTGGGCGGTGGGCTCTAACCGGAATCTTGAGGATTTGTTGAATTCTAATGAAAGAAAGTTCTATAAGTTTCATGTGTATTCTGATTGACACTTCTATTGATTCATAAGTGTTCTTATCTATTGGTCTTGTTATCAAATTACCCTCATGATCAGTCTTTTTCTACTTCGTTCAAGTAAATTGTTGATGCTTGTTATACTTGGTAAAGTTGATATCCACAATTTCAGTGTTAACTTTGAGTTGAGTTCATTTATGTAGCTTTGAAGCAGCAATCTGGTAAAGATTTTGGTACCAATGTGATGGATGGTTTTGAAATGTAAGTATTGTATTGAACAAACTGTAAAGATGTATCTAAACTTTTTCTTATCAGATTTTAATGTTTCTTTAGTATCTTTAAAAGCAAAGGAACAAAGGAATTAAGTGTGTTTAAAGTTATATGAAAAACCATTTGTTTACTGTCCAGTTTTTAAAAGGGTTTGGTTACAACACAAACGTTCCTTCTTGAGATGTTTATTACTCAAGTTCCTGCTCTATGTTGTTAGTAGAGTGATTCTTCAGGCAAATATTCTTTAATCAGTTGATTTAAACAAAATGGTTATCCCTTCAAAGTTTTAGTGACTAATTTGTGGTTCTTTATAAAGTTCCTCATTCCAAAAGTTTATTTAAAAAAAAATATCCATCAATCTTTCTTTCGATTTATTCCATCACATTAGTCATATCCTAAGGTCAGGGTGTGACACTGTTCCTATGTCCTTGGTTCTTCCCACCTCCAGGTTTAGTTCTAGTATTTGGACTAGACCTAACTTGGCCAATTGGTGGACCAAAGACTGGTCATAAGGGTCCAGTCCATGTGATAATAGACCACAGACCTTGCACATACCTGAAACTTCTAATAGTGCAAATGCAGTAGGGTTTTAACGGCCCAAAATCCAAATCTCTTGTCCATCCAGATATTGCGCTGAACGTCCACAAGAGCTATAAATCTCAGTTCCTCCGACGATTTAGACTGTAAGGATCGGGTCTGAGAAAATGCCATCGACGACCCAATTAGGCTAGGTTATCGAAGCTAATGTGGACAACCAAAATTAAATTCAAGGACACGTAGTTTCATGCAGCCACGAGGAGCTCGCAACTAATGCATATCATGATTTGTCGCCTCCAAAAGTAGACACACAGACATCGACAAAGCCCACATGTTCTCAAGAGGAGAGATGATTTATTGTAAACAAATTACACATAAAACTAAAACCTTATAAGGAAAAAACATAATAGATAGAACATAACCACACGCAAAGACCAAATCATACTTTTGGTACCAAAATACATCTTCCTTATAGGCTCGAAGAATACAATTGAACAGAATAAAACTTATTAATTTGCAATTTACAAAGAATTTTGGAATTGAGACGCTAACAAGTTTCAAAAGAATGTCAATTTTTAAGCATGCCCACAATTTTCAAAACCGCAAAAAACTTTAAACCGGCATGTGTTTCTTTATTTGAACACTGATATTGAAGAACCCAATATTCAACATAGAAATTTGTGCCCAAAAAACTCAAGCTAGCATACAATAAAAAGAACCCTCACAGTTTTCAAAACCACCTCAATTAATTATTTAATGCACACAATTCTGAAATGTATAAACAATTGAAGAAACACACTGACATTTTTCAAATTTGGCAAAATTTTGAAACGGGCTCACAATTTCAAAATTAGAATAAATTTTAAAACTACCCACAATTTTCAAAACCGCCCACAATTTTAAAGTCGTCAATTGTTTCTTACTTAGAAAACCACTATTCGAGAATAATCTATTCTGCATATAAAAATCAGAACCTAAACTAAATAAATCATATATGTTTATATCTTCATCTAGTAAAAAATGTGCTTAATATCTCTAAGGCATGTGAAGGTCGAGATGAAGAGGAATATGGTGTTGGAATAGATTTGACACTCTTTTTTTTAAAATTTGTTTTATTAATAACTCACACACTCTACATATGTCAATGAGGTTTAAACCTGTGATCTTAAAATTGTCAGTTAAACAACTTAACCAACCAAGCCACGGCTCATCGACAATGATTTGACACTCACATTCAATCGAATCAATGATTTACCAGATATAAATAGAGGTATATATATATATAGAGGGCCCTTCCAATGAGGGATCCTTTTTTTTGACATATATGAGGGATGAGGGATTACACCAATTTTTCGATCACAAAATCACATCTCCACCGTTCAATATGTAACTATATGAGTAGATCACTTCTGCAAATTTTCAGAAATTTTGGTGATCATTAAGGCATTCAAAACTACGATTTATAACTATAAGCATGAACGGTTCAGGTTTGGCAGATTTGGTTCGTTCATTGATTTAATCTTGTTCGACACCTTAACGATCACCAAATTGACTGAAAATTTGCAGAATTGATCTATATATAAGGATCAACAAACTGAACGGTAGAGATTCAAAAATATAATCGAAAAGTTGGTGTAATCCCCCATCCCTCATATATGTCAAAAAAAGGGGATCCCTCATTGGAAGGGCCCTATATATATATATATATATATACAGTCCCTATCCAGAGCGAAACTTCACTTTAAAATTAAAGTGTGAAGTTCCTTATTTGACTCACTTTTCGGTCATATTTCCACATCTCCACCATTCAGTTTGTAGAACCTAATGCATAGATCATTTATGCCAAGTTTCATTAAATTTAATGATCGTTTGGGTTTTCATAATCGTTATTTACACAAACAGTTCTGAATAGACAGATTTATGGTCCGTTCGTTGATTTAATCTAATTCGATACCTTAACGATTACCAATTTGGATGAAACTTGACAAAAGTGATCTATGCATTAGGTTCTACAAACTGAAAGGTAGAGATATGGAAATATGACCGAAAAATAAGTCAAATAAGGAACTTCACACTTTAATTTCAAAGTGAAGCTTCGCTCTGAATAGAAATTATATATATATATATATAATATATATATATATATATATATATACAGTCCCTATCCAGAGCGAAGCTTCGCTCTGGAATTAACGTGCGAAGGTCCTTATTTGACTCACTTTTCGGTCATATTTTTCGATCATACCCGGTCAGTGTCTAGATACATATCGTATGATCATCCTTACAAAGTTTCATTCAGTTTGGTGATCGTTTGCACACCGAATCAGATAAAATAAATCAATAGAACAAAATCTGTCCAAGTAGAACCGTTGGAGTAAATCATGATTATGGAGGCTTAAACGGTCACCAAATTGGATGAAACTTTGTAAGAATGATCATACGATATATATCTAGACACTGACCGGGTATGATCGAAAAATATGACCGAAAAGTGAGTCAAATAAGGACATTCGCACGTTAATTCTAGAGCGAAGCTTCGCTCTGGATAGGGACTGTATATATATATATATATATATATATATATATAGACACACACACAATTTCATTGTATTTTTTTATTTTTTCATCTTGGTGTTTCTCCTTGAACGTTTATATTTTAGTACTCCTTACGTCTTGTTCTTCTTGTGTGATAATGATTTCCCTTCTTTGGTGTAACCGCAAATTTCAGAGGCTTTGGTGCAGTCGATAAAGTCTTTGTTCCATTGCTGGAGGAGGTTTGTTCCTTGCGCCCTTCTCTGGTTGAATATATGCAGGACCAAGGTGAACAATTCACTCGATGGGCGTTCACAACATTGGGTCGATTGTTGTACTTTCTGAACACCAGAGAGCCTCAGAAACTGACAGCGCAATCTTGTCGAGACTTGAGGAAGTTATGGGAAGAGCTTTAGCTCTTCAAATTCGACTTGAGTTGGGTCGAGGAAGAATAACGGCCTTGGGTATGAAGGACAAAGTTGAAAGAGCGAAAAAGTTGAGGGAGGAAATGAACACTCTAGGCTCTCAAGGGAAGAGGCAAGGTCGAGCTTGCTGCAGTGGAAGTAAATTTTAAGGAAACTCAACAGAAGGCAGCCGATATTGAACGGTTGATTGACAGTGGCCAAAGTATAGTATAGAACTAGCTAGATTGCGTGAGCCTTCATCATACAATAGTTTTCTTCGTAGCCTCTCATTACTTGTTGAAGATACGCAAGTGAAGGCAGAGTTCCACTAGGATATGTTATAAGCTTGTGAAACTTACGAAACTTATGAAATGGCTTCGACATGTTCACAACTTTGGGTTTTCACTTTTCAGCTATACTCTCTAAAGACTAGAACTGCATTGTTTTTCTCGTTTCGCTAGCAGTGGGTAGTAAGGTTTCTCGGTTATTTTGCTGAAGATTTGCAAGTTTAGACAGAGTTTAGTCGGCATATGTTATAAACTTATGTAATGGTTCAACATTTTTTGAATATTTTGTAACATTTTGTACATATGAGTACCTCATGACAATTCATTACTCTTGTGTTTTCTAGATGCCAATATTTTTTCTTTTTGTGTGTGGATATATTTAGACACATAATGAAAGAGATTTAAGATCTAGCAACTGCTTATGAAAATTTTGAGGAAGCACAAAGTGAAGTAACGTGTGTTCACCAATTAAGAAGTTGTTTGTATGGAGAATATGGGTGAGGTAAGCCTTAGAATGGGTATGACAAATTATATGGATCAAACTAGGTATATAAAGAAAATAAGAAGTAATGGGTGGTATGGGGATTGAGAATAAGAGACTAAAGATTTACATTGCATCTATTTTCTCCCCTTCTTTTTATATTAATGATCATTATTGAGAAAACGCGTACATAGTAAAACAACAACAATAACAATAAAATTTGCTTACTCAAACTAAATATATAATCATTTTCTTTCTTTTTCTTAGAGACCAAAAAGTAAAATCAATTACTCAACGGAATTACAAGATAACGACCCATCCCTGTGGGGCTGTTAGATAGAGTCATTACATAAGTACTTCAACCTTCTAGGCAGTTTATGCACACCGATACAACTAACCTACATCAATGCAAGGGTAAAGATGACAGCTAGCATGTGGAGAGGTCTGGCGCCAGTTCTCAGGCCTTACATGCTGCTGACACCTCCTGATGAGAATCATCAGTCTCTTCTTCCTTCTCTGCATTTCAACCAGTCTCACATGTACCGATTGCAAGTTGTGCCTTCCCACAACTGCTCCCTGCTGTATATATGCCGCTTCAAGTAGCATTTACAACTTCCTCTTGTATAGCTTTCGATCCTTGAGCTTCGATATCTCAGTAATCGGCTTCAACTTCTGCTTCTTCGGAATACCTTTATAGACTTGCTCCCTTTAGAATGTCATCTCTTCTTGGGGGACACCACCACCACTCCCCGAACCTCATGACCTCCAGCGTTCGTTACAGGTTCGAATTCATAGACTGTAACCGACGACTCGCCCACTTGTTGCCCAAACCCTCCTCATATGACATCACCAGCATGATCTAATCAACAACCAAAAGTTGTTCACCTGGATCATCCCATCCCGGGAAGCAAATTTGCCCCAAACCCTCCTCATATGACATCACCAGCATGATCTAATCAACAACCAAAAGTTGTTCACCTGGATCATCCCATCCCGGGAAGCAAATTTGCTCCCCACATGACACGTGTCCCTTGTGTTTAATCACTTTAACTATGATTAACAACCATATATTTATGTTAATATAAGAGTGCGGTTATTGCAACCTTTAAATTTGCTCACTTGACCTCATTCTATTATGAATTATTAAATGACATATTTATCTTCTTACACAATGACTATTAAGGACACTGATTAACCAAAAAGTAATATTACATTTATTCTCTCTAAACTTTCTAATTCAATAATAATGCCACAATGGATTGCATTTTTATTATTTTTCTTATTGATTTTTATTTTCTAGTTTTAACACATACTTATTAAAGTATTTATATTTATATTATCATACATGTCACGTGAAGATTTTATACAAAAATTATGATCTATCAATTATTAAAAAAAAGATAAATAAGTAGAATAATATTTTTACAAATTATGATCTACCAATTATTAAAATAATTTATCATCATGAGTATAAAAACAAAAAATATAAACTTACAAAAAAAAATAGTATATGTAAAATAGAAATACAAAAGTAACAAAAATATATAATAGTTCATGTAAGAACATTTGTTTAATGATCGATAAATAAAATTTGAGACATAATCCTTGTATTTTTTTTAATATTTAAGAGAATAGTATTCTTCACGATTCGAATGAACTTTTCTCGAAAATTGATGTCATTAAAAATTATTTCTTACAATTTGATCAAAAAATGAATGTCTAGTGACATTTTATGCAAAATAAAAAAATACAAAAAATAAAGAAAATTAAGAAATCAAGGTCGGGAGACGGGAATGGAGGTTTGCAATAAAAAGAAACAAGAAAAAAATTTAAAGAATGGAAGTCGGGAATTGATGTTTGCATGCAAAAGGAAAAAAAAGAAAAAAAAAGAAATGGAAGTATAGTGAGTGAATAAGAGATGTAATAAGTAATATATTAATATATATGTGAATTACATAAACAATGTTATTTTAAAAATTTAAAATGAGGTCTAATGAGAAAATACTTGTATTTAAAAATAAAATGAAGGTGTGAAGAAAATAAAAGGTATACTGAACAAATTTAAAGATTTCAATAACCGTACTCTTAATTATATTGTTATCTAATTTTACTCACTACTACAGTATAAGTCTATAGCAACATACACAAACGTGGCAAAATTGGGCCAAAAACCACATATATATGTGGCCAGGACCCCTTTGGAACATGGCAGCAACAGTCACACTTCCTTCAATGTGTGGGTAGAAAAGTCAGTGGGTCCCACCACTAGTTATTTCTCAATTCATAAATTTATATTTGTATTTATGTATTATCTTTTTTTTGTTTGTATTATTTCCTCCAATTTATGAATTCCTCCGCAATGAATTAGGTCCATTTATAATTTATGAATTCCTCCGCAATGAATCCATTTATATTTGTTCTTCATGATTCTTCACGTAGATTCCCAGTACATATGAAGGATCATAATTCAAGTATATTTCCAATAGAGATCTGCTATCAATTTCTACAAGAAGATCGTCAATGAGTCAGCGATTAGCAAGTGTCTTTACATATAAATCTAGAATTGATAAAAGAACAGATCTGATCTTGATTCTTGCCACCAAGTACCACCATCTCCTTCACCTGAGAACTAAACTTCTGCAACCAAAATTATGCAGATGTTATCAAGGCTCACCCAATAATCACTAGAGATAAATATCAAATGCAAACTGAAATCTTACCCAAACATGGAGTCTTGATTACCCTTGTATCACAATCAAAGTTTGGCATCATGAACCATTGGCCTGTTCTCGCTGAGTTTTTTTGTTGGAGACAAAATACAGACAATTTATTAGAGAAGATCAACAATTGAAAAAAAGAAGAAGAAGAACAAGGATGGATCAGAGAATCTTAGGAAGCAGGAGTTATTCCTGCTAGAATCAACCTTGTCAATGAGAATAATCTGTCAAAACCATTCTTGAATCAGATTGCATATATGTGATTTCAGATATGAAGAACTCTTCAATATGCAAAAATTGAAAATGGTTATGAATCACATAAGGGATTAGAAGAAAGAGTTCTTGGTTTAAAGACAATAACTGAGCTTGGTTTACCTCGCCTCATGATCGATTCCACTATTTTGGAGTTCTTGTTCTGGAGTTCTTGCTCCAGTTGTGGCTGAAAGGTGTTTGTTTACCTTTGCTGTATTTTGATTGTTTTTAGCCTCTTTAGCTTCTTTGGGCTAGTGCCTTAAAGAAACTAATTTTTATTATCAAAATACAACAGCTGTCCTACACTCCTATTATGTATAAAAAAAACCTAGTCATCAAAAAACCTAATATTTGACAATATATCAGAACCCTATTAAGGCTTTAAACAAAGGTGTGTACGCAGTACTCCGAGTGCTGCAGCAGTCGTTTGACTTTGTCAAGCGAAGCGTGCGTCTCGCGTGGACACATAGCAGTTTTTTTTTTTTTTTTTTTTTTTTTTTTTTTTACCCCTTCGGTCTTGAAAGCCTTCTTCTTCTTCTTCTTCCTTTTCTCTTCTACTCATTTGTCAACCCGCAACAACTCCTTTCACTTTCTCTTCCCAAACAAAGCTTCCATCAATTACCCCTTCGGGTTTGTCCATATAGCTTTGTTTCCCTCAGCAACCTGGATCCACCGATCGAATTCGCAGATCGGTTTACGTAGATCTGGAAACGGGGTTGTCGACTTCGCTCGGATCAATCTCCCAATCGCGTGCAAAGGTATCTTCTACACTTTCATGTAATTCTCCCGCCTCGCAAATATACCGATCGGGTATTACCCGATGCAAAGCTTCTTCAACACACCTCTTCACTGTTCAGAAAGTTACCCACCTCCACCGGCTCGTTCACGGAGGGAGAATTACCGAGAGTCATGCACAACACGCGCTAAAAGCTTCTCCACCCGCTGTTTGACACGTGCTCCAAACAGCCGTAGTACTCAAGGTACTGCGTACGTTCCAGAACACACCTTAAACAAAACCAAAATCTATTGTAATGGGGCACACTAGTTTTCAGATGTTAGGATTATATTGATTTTATACTTCTCAACCACATATACAAGCAAAGTGTGGTATCATTTTGTAGAATTTGCATACACAATTACACATGCTTACTGTTTGTTCGATACCCACGTAACAAACAAATGTGTCAAATACAAATGTGGCGTTAGAGCATCTCCAGTAGTATAGATTAGTTTATTGCTAAATTTAACAATAGTTAGGATATTTAACAATTGAAATAGCAATTGTGCTCCAACAGTAATTGTTAAGTGTAAGTTAAGTAATATTTTTAACGAATCATAAACTTACACGTGGATAAAAAATAAAGGGAAAATATAAGTTTCTCTTTAGCAATTCTTGTCTAGGTTGCTAAATTTGTCAATTTAGTTTAGCAATGTTAGGATTTAACAATATTTTAGGTATTCTGCTGGAGCTCTTATTCATCCCAAAAATTTGACAAATTTCAAAAAAAAATTGATTTAGCAATACTCTGGAGATGCTCTTAGCCCTTTTTGTTGTAGTGACTGTAATTTTTTTTTTTTTTTTTGTTTCTTTTTTCTAATCATATCTACTTCTTTATGTTGGGCAACAAGTTTCGAACTTTGATCTGTTTTTTTTTTGTTTGGGTAATTTGATCTGCTTCTTTATCTGCTCAACAAGTTACAAATCTGCTTCTTCTTGTATTCAAGAATAACATCTGGGCAACAAATTTTGAACTTTGATCAAAGAGATTGCTCCCCACTTTTAAGATCCTTGATTACATCATCAGATATTCAGTTTTAAGCCGTCATATATGCGCTGCAAATGGTTATACCCAACCCAGATGTACCCAGATTAAACCCACCAATCCTACATCGCAATGTCATGACTTTTCTTTCTTAATTTGCATGACTATTGTTTTGATTTAGCATTGTGTATCTGAGTTTGGTTTTGATTATTGGTCTCCATTAGTTTAAAGGTTTTGCACGACTATCTGGGAAGTTTTTTGTTCTTGTAGTAAAAAAGAAGCAGATTTGTTAGAAAGAGAAAAAAGATTAAAGTAAAATCTCTATTAATAAAGCTAGAAGAGATCTCTATTAATAAAGCCAGAAGAGACGTGGGAATGGTTAAATTTTTGAAGTTCCGAAAAAACCACAAGTTTATTATTCTTCACCTATATTTGCATATTGTGTGTATGGATAGTATAGTCATTTTGAAATAAGAGAGGATTCCGCGGGAGAAATCGGAAAGGAAAAAAGAAAAAGAAAAAGAAGGTTGCAGTTGCGAACTGCCAAGACACGATCTCCAGTATTCTCCACAGTTCTCATTGACGATAACTGCAAGAAGGACGTGGGGATACATCTTATCCCCTGTTTCCATCTGCACTGCGTGCCAAAAAGGAAACAAAAGAAGCAAAGAAGAGCATAGCAAAATCAAATCCAAAAAGTCAGAACTAATAATTTGGATTCGCGTCATCGGTTTTACGTAAGTGATTTTGATTGTGGTAATCAGATTTGTCAAATTGGGTCATGGGTTTTTAGTGGGGTTCCGGTGATTGTATTTGGGATTGTAATGGAAACTGTTGAAATTTGGGGATGAATGTGATACTGGTTGCATGGGGTGGATTCAAAAATATGGGGTTTGGCTTGGAATGTATAAATCGACGGAAATTATTGATTTTCAATGTTTAATTTCAGTTGTTGGCGATTTGCAGATGAACCCAGAATAATTGTTGACTAGGACAACGAATGCGGGGATATCAATCATATGAAAGAGAGGTAAGAAAATTTTCAAATTGTTGTTTGTATGCCTGTTGTTCTTAATTGGTTCTTCTTTTTCTTTGTTTGAAACTCTCAAAAGTAATTGATTTCAAGTCTGGTTCTTTTAGTTATGGTGTTGGATTACTTCTTTGACTCACTTTACGAACTTCCAATTTCTTTCATTGCAGGTAACTTAGCTTTCCATTTCTTTAAATTTCAGACCCATCTCTATACTTTGTATTAAAATTCTTCTCAATGTATATACCTTTGGTTTTGTAGAAAGAGAACTCATGATGAAAACATTGTAGGTTCCATCTCACAAAGGCTATCACTGCTTATTCATAACTCCACTGCAGATGGATTGTCTCAGTGTAACACTGTCTGCCTCTAGCTTCCATTTGGGTAATCAAAGTTTTCCATTTGTATATGTTAGTCTTGCATTTGTGGTTTAATATTTCTGTTTCATATTTACAATTTGTAACTAATCGAAAAAAAAAATCTACAATCTGTAAACATACAAGAGCTTATGAACTGTTGTTTTTCTGTAACCAGGTGAGAAATAAGACGGAAGTGTAGTTTCAAGAAACCAGGTGATTCAACTTACTAATCCAATCGTCTTCATACTTTTTAATGAGATTTTTGCTTATGACCTTGATAATTTTGGTTATTGATTTTTCTATTTTGGTCATCTTATTGAATGGTTTTGAATCTGGGATCAAGGATCCATTGCCATCACTATAAGGGGGTCATTCCTGTTCGATATATATAGATATGTTGTGACTCAAAGCAACCTAAAAAGTCCGGAGAACAGTAGCTTTGTGATTGCGATAATTTTGGTTATTGATTTTGCTATTTTGGTCATCTTATTGAATGGTTTTGAATCCGGGATCAAGGATCCATTGCTATCACTATAAGGGGGTCATTCCTGTTCGATATATATAGATATGTTGTGACTCAATGCAACCTAAAAAGTCTGGAGAACAGTAGCTTTGTGATCGCGATTTTTAGATATACTTTGATGCCAGGTGACAATGGGTGAGAGAAGAAGATTTGGCGAAGGAATTGAAACTGCAACCAAGCAACGGTCGTGTTTTGCATATAATATATCCTTCTGGTGGATTGGATTCATTTGTTGTTACTATTTAAAGTTAGGTACTCTGTTCAGGTATGGTCTGCAAGTTTAAAAGGCAGTACCAATTTGTTTTACCTATTTCTTTGTGAGATGGTTAATTGGTTATATCTTTTGATCTCAGAATCGCTCCTGATTTAGTTTGCATTTGCTAAAATTTGATTGCTTTTCGCAGACCCCATCAGTAAAATTTGAACCTTTGTGCTCCATATGTGTCAATTTTTTAAGTAAACAAGCCTTCAAATTAGCTTCTCTTTGTAAGATTTCAATTCTGCTATGGCGGAGTTTATAAGCTTTAATTGCTCATTAATCAAGTTCAGGTTGAGTTAACTATGAAGCTTAGTTTAGGGGAGCTACTACTAAGTGCAAGAGCCAAGAAGATAAGGGCCTATGAGAAAATGGTTTCTTATCCTTTTTTTTTCTCTTCTCAAATTCATTCATTTTGAGCTTTTTAGTTTTGTTACAAGTTTTTTGTGTGTAATGCGTTTATTGTAAAGAGATTTGGATGTAACTTACAATTTTTTTTTCGCAAGTGAGGTTTTCGCAAGTGAAGCATAAACTGATATAAACTTGGTGCCCTGCTTCCTTTCTTTTCTTTCTTTTTTGGCTTCTTTGGCTTATCTTTCTTCTGTTTCGTACTCTAGAACTGATGTAATGAGAACTGGTTTGTGTATGGCTAAGTTCAGTTCAATCAACGTATGCCTGGCTTCTTTTTCTTTTGTTGTTTTGTTGTTCTTTTGTCGTCCTTAATGCTGCTCATGCTATTAAAATTGGTTTTCCATTGTGATGCAATCTGAAACGTATGCAAACTGACCCCTTAATGTAGTGATTAGAGCTGTGTGTAATTTCTTTCTTATTAAGTATGTCATTTCATGCTTGGTTACCGATATTGTAAGTTCATAGTGTTTTTTTACAGTAAATAAAATAATAAATGATTATGTTAAGTGTTAACTGTTACATTGAAAGTCATTTCACATAAATGGCAAGCTGTAGCATGCATGTTGCTACAACTATAGCATATGGAGGCTGATTGAAAATTCAAGTGATATGAAGGACATGATTTTGGTAGTGCGTGAAATCAGAGAAGCAAAGGACTTCTTTTTTGTTTTTGTTTTTAAGAGTTTAGGAGTTTGAGAGTTCAATTCATTTGTATTATGCTGAAAACTGTTTGATTGTCTATGAATGTTACAAAGAAAAATAGTTGAGACAGTCCTGCATGCGTTAATAAGTAAATAGCTAACTAATGGTTAAAGGCGAAAAAAGTCAAACGCACGAAGCAGAAAGTGAACCCAGAAAGGGAGAAGCAAAACAAAAGTGAACCCAGAAGGGAGCGTCAAAACAATTTGGGTGAGGTTTTGTGTTCAATTAGATGAGTTTCAGTCTCCTCTGTTTTTTTTGTCTTCAAATTATCAATGTGTATGCATTTGGGTGGGAAGCAAGTGTTTTGATCTCATAGTTTTGTTTTTTTTTTTTTTGTTTTTCATCGATATCAGTCAAAGTACCAAAGGCTCACGAGTGGTAAATCCTTGATTCTTTTTGTTGTTCATTTTTCATCTGTTCTATATACGCTCCTGTTTAGGAATTACCTTTTCAACTGTCTTAGATGTAAATGATATACTTTTCTGTAATGTTGTATTACTTTTGTCGTTCTTTTCTTTCTAATCTGTGGTAGTAGATATATTACAGGCTTCCTATTGTCATCAATTTATGCCTCTTTCTAAGTCAATGAACTTTATTGATTGTTTGATTGAACAATAGTGACAATGAATGTTTCTGTGTTTTGGTAAATGGAGCTATTAATTCCTTTCATTGCTCAAGTGATTGGCTTACAATCTCAGCGTGTCCATACTAACTTTTTGTGTATGAACAGCTGTGTTTTTGTTTTTAGCCCGAACAATGTGGGAGCGGTTCGGCTTACATATGGGCATATGGCTCTATATCAATACTCACCCTTCTCCCGATTTGTAGTTCAACTTCAACCCCAAAAAGAGGAGCATATCAAATCAGTACTCTGACCTCTCTTGATTTGCAATTCAACTTCAACCACATGAGGGCAAAGAGGAGCATATCAGAAATCAGGTATTCACGTTGCCCTGCAAATAACCGATTGGGGTCGGTATTTGCTGCTATAGGATCCCAATTGCTTGGTTCATATGTCTGTGTTTACGCTGAAACTATTTGATCTGTAACTTTTGCATCTTTGTTTTTTTACCTTCAACATAGGTCATTGCTAAGGTGTATCTTGGTGGAAAGGAAATTGCTGGTTTAGGAAATTTTCAGGTTTGTTTTGCATTGATTTAGGAATCCTATTTCTATTATTTTTGGTTTTTCATGTTACTCATTGTAATTGGATTATCATTGTTAGGTATTGTTCGCTGAGCGGATTTACGTTCAATAGCGGTTTCTTTATGCTACCATATCATGACACTGTAAACAAGCAAATTGGTGCAAATTGGTGGTCGTTCTTCAAAGCATAAACACAGAAAAAGGTATGCTTATGCAAGCGAATTTAGGGGTTGTGGTTTAGTGATTTTTGTTGTGTATTATCATTGTTATGTGACTGTTGATTAAGAGTTTATTCAAGTTTCAAACTTCCAGGTTGCAATTTTTGGGTACTTATTAGTACACTGCTGAGAATCCTTTTATCATTTACTTTTTTGTTGCAATTTTTATTTTCTTTGCTTACGAAGTTGATCTTGCTAAAGCTTATAATAGACTTCATTGGAATTTTGTGAGGGAGGTGCTTTAGGAAATTGAATTTTGGGGTGGGGGATCATGGAGCTAATTATGCCATTGTTACTGCATTTAAGTACAGAACCATTGATGCCGAGTTCCAAGTTGTGTTTCAAATAAAGTAGACCATTTATCTCCTTATGTTGTGGTAGATACCACTTTGAAAGGAATGAGATTTAAAGAGTTTCTCACTATTTTGTTTTCATTGCAGATTAACAGAGATGAGAATGACTTGAAGATGTGTTCATCTCAATACCCTCAAGTTCTTTTTAGGTCTTGAGTTTGCTAGATACAAATTCATATTAAACTTACATTTGGGCTTTTCATGGCTTGGACTCATATTGTGGTTAGGCAAATTATTTTCTTTTCTTATTTTGTGAGGAAGAGCCTAATATGAAATTGTGATTCTTTTGTATTGTTTGACGCGAAGTTTAGATTTTAGCCTTTTGAATCCGATATTAGCATTTTCACGAGGGCAGTCCTTTCAAGAGAAGGGAGAGAGTAGAAATATTGACGATAAGAAATGAGTATAATTTAATGAGTGCAAATTTCCAAACGAATTATCTAATTCTTGAAAGAAAGGAGCATGGCGCAGTCCTTCACTCTAGATATATCAACCATGATTTCAATCATGACACACGATAATGAACGATAACAAAATCAAACACACGTCACGCATGCAGGAAGGCTAGTTAGATAATAATATAATTAATTATCATAAATATATGTTTGTTAACCATATTGGAGTATCTAGTCTAGATGACGAAGTTTCCTCCATCTCCTCATTTTGTCGGCATCTCTCCCACCCTTCCTCATATCAGTCCCCAATGCTTCCCATGTCCAGGTTTGGGTCGAGTATTGGGTGATGCCATCAGCAAAAGTTTGGCCAAACCTAGGTCCACCAAGTATTGGTCATAAGGGTTCGGTACATGTGAGAATAGACCACTTGCTTTGCACAGACCCCACAAATGCATTAGGGTTTTGACGCCCTCAAATTCAAACATATTGCCCATCTAGATATGGCGCTCAATGTCAACAAGAGCTCGAAACCTTTGTTCCTCCGACTCAGGACTCAGAGTCTACAGATCAGGCTTGAAAAAACGCCCCATCGACTTGTGACCGATCCTTGTGACTTAAAAATAGATAAGTAATAATTTTAAGCAACTAAATATTTAATTAATTGTAATATTTCTTTAAAAAGTTATCATGTAAATAAAAAAATTCTCAAATTATCCCCAAATAGCTAAAAAACGAAAGAAAAAATAAATAAATTAAAAAACCACAAACAGTCCGTTCCTAACATCACCGAACCGGGTCATACATTTCTTTATATCGAAAGACGAAAATAACCCTCGCTCTCTATTGCGCCTCTCTCTAAATCTCTGCTCGCTCGCTCGCCCCTATTGATTTTCCAAATCCTATCCGCACCTCTCTCTCTCTCTCTCTCTCACCTTCACTTCCCTCTGCCCCTTCCCTCATTTTAATCAAAACCTTTTGAACCAAAACCAATTTTACCCGCCAAACAACTCAACAAATCCCCTCCTTTCAAACCCAAACGGCTACCCCTAGGGCTCCTCCGTACCCCCAACACGACGTCGTCTTATGGATCTGACGCCTAGGGTTGAGAAGCGGCCAATTGCAGACGCGGATTCGGGGGCCCAGCCTAGCAAGAAGCCCAGATGCGAGAGCGACTTGAAGAGAGTGGCCGAGATTGTGCTGGCTTTGTCCACCTTGGCCAAGATTCGAGGCGGTGAGAAGCCGACGGAGCCGGAGATTGGGCTCATCGAGGAGGCGAGGGCCAGGCTGGTCGAGCTCTGCGAGGGTTTGCCGCCTAAGGAGATTGTCGCCAGGGACGCGATTTCGGCTGTGATTGAGAATTTGGGGCTTAATCCCAAGGTTAAGGAGCAGGGATTAGGGTTTCGGGGTCCCCAGTTGACGGTTGCTGAGAAGTTTGCGCTGACTAAGAGGAAGGTACGGAGAGCCAATTTTGTTTTGTGATTGTTGGTTAGGGTTTGTTTTCGCTAGTATATCGGAATTGTTTTGAGGTTTGTAATGGCCTGATAGTACTGTATAGTTTGTGTTTCGAAAGGATATGCTATGCCGATTATTAATATGAATGGAATTAAAGAAAAACTATTTGGTTTAGGGGATGGGGTTGGACTTGGTTTTACTGTAACTGTAGGCATAGATGAGAATCTGTAGCCTTGGCACATGATAATTAATCGTGTTGAGTTTCTTGAAAGGTTTCATCTTTGTTTAGATAGGTTTTGGGATCTTTGTAACAAGTTAGGAAACTAGCAGCTGGTCGGGGAAGCTTAAGAATTAGGGTAGAGTTTTGTTTGATGGCACATAGGTGCTTCTGAGTAGAGAAATCTCTGATTTATGATATGTTGGGCTTTTTGTAGATGGATGAATCCAAGAAATATGCTGCACAAACTGCTACATATTCACCTCAACCATTAAAAACAAGCTTCAGTGCAGCTGCTGAAAGCCATGGGATGCCACATACTGTTCGTATGTCAACAGATAACCCGAACCATGCACCAATTTCAGCCGGTGGTTTTGCAGCTTCTCCTCTCGTTCATGTTTCTGCAGCAACTCCTATATCTGCACAGTATCAGTTGCCTGTGGGTTCTGGCAGTGTGCCTGGTAGCCATATAGGAAGAGATCCATCTTCCCCAGCATTGCCTAGAGGTGAAAGAGTACAGATAAGAACTGATGGAGGATCCAATGGGTCTTCTTATGCTTATCAAGTACAAGGTAACTAATGTTGTTCAGTTTTAGTTTGTAGTAAGGTGCCATTCTTTTTTTACCTAATCATTAGATTGCTATCTTCTCTATGCATATTGAAGTATTTACATATTATATATACCCTTTGCAGCAAATTCTTCTGCAAATCATCCACCCGTTAATGCTCCAACATGGTCAACACAAAATCAAAGTGGACCAGAAAACAAGGTGCCAAGTCATACTTCTGTCAGGGTTGAAGGAACTGCTGGTATGAGTAAGCCAGCAATGACTCCTCTAGCAGCACGAGATCAGAATTCTAGGTCATTTACCTCTCAGCCATCTTCTGGACCAGTGCCTGGCGGACACCAGCCTTCACCAAAAATTCGCTTTGTTCAAACTTCTTCAGCTCCTAATAATCACAACGAGATTGCCAGAATTATTCAGAAATTATTGCAACCACAGCTTCCTGATCATCCAACATGGATCCCTCCATCAAGGGATTACATGAGTAAGGCTTTGACTTGCCAAACTTGCCAGATCAGCATCAATGAGGTAGATAATGTTCTTATTTGTGATGCATGTGAGAAAGGATATCACATTACATGCGCACAAGCACCTAACCAGAGAGGAATTCCTAGAGGTGAATGGCACTGCACAAGATGCTTGTCGCTAAGCAATGGAAAGCCTTTGCCTCCTAAGTATGGGCGTGTTATGAGAAGTAATATACAATTAAAAGCCCCTTCCAGCACGGTCCCTTCCAGTACAGTCGCTTCCAGCACTGTTGCTTCCGCTACAGTCCCTTCTAGCACGGCTGTAGTTCAGATGTCCTCGGGGAATAACGTGGTAGCTTTAGATCAGAAGGCCTTTGAGCAGAAGATAAATGCACATGTAAGCTCTGTTTCCCCAGATCCTGCTCATGCCGGTGGTGTGGGAACGGACGATATTAAGTCGGAAACAGATTCAAAAGTTTCATTTGCAAGTGCAATGCAAGGGAATAATTTACCATCAAGCGGTGTAAATGCAGATGAGAAACCTGTTTCTGGAAGTTTCTTGTCAAGTGAAACATCATCTAAAGAAATAGGTAATCCTGAATTATCTGAACTAAACAGGACACCTACTCAATCAAGAGCAGAACCTTCTTCTGATTTGTCAAACAAAGATGCTGATCCGAAGATTTCAACTGCAAGTGAAATCGAAGGGAATAAATTTCCATCAAGCAGTAACAATATGGATGAGAAAACTCTTTCTGGAAGTCTCCCATCTGGGGAAAGGACATCTCAACTGAGAGATACTTCCGAATCATCTAAATCTGACAAGAGACCTTTTGAATCGAGTGCAGAACCACCTGCAGATTTATGCAACGAAGATTCTGATCCAAACATTTCAAGTGCAACAGAAACACAGGTGAACAATTTCCCACCAAGCGGTCAAAGTACGGATGAGAAACCTCTTTCTGGAAGTTTCATGTCTGGTGAAAGATCCACTAGAGAAACAGATAATCCTGAATCATCTAGATTAATTGAATCAAGTGCAGAGCCTCCTTCTGATATATCCAACAAAGATGTTGATTCAAATATTTCAAATGCAAGAGAAATGCAAGGTAATAATTTCTCAACAAACAGTAAAAGTACGGATGAGAAACCTCTTCCTTTAAGTTTCGTGTCTGGTGAAAGTTCATCTCAACATCATTCTGAATTATATATGTTAGATAAGATACCTTATGAATCAAAAACAGAACCTCTTGGTGATTTACCCAATGAAGATATTGATAAGTCTGTTTATTCTCAGCCCTTATCTAACTCAAAAGTTGTTGATCAAGCAGGGCTTCCAAACTGTGGAGAAGATTCCAGCTGTTCTATTAGAGATGTCCAAGATATTGCAAAAGAAAATATTTGTGAAAGTCTTGTAGTTAGCGGTGGGACACTAGAGCATACTAGACTTACCTCTGATGGCTTGCGACCTGTTGAATGGATCGGTGATTCAATTCAAGTTGTCAGTGAAAAACAATTTTACGGTTCTTGTTGTATTGATGGAGTAACATATGAGCTACAAGAACATGCTCTCTTCCAGTCTAGTGATGGCAAATTGATACCCTCTAAGCTTCAGGCAAGTAATTTATGAACCATCCCTTGATAGCTGTACCCTAATAATTGAAAGTTATATTGGTGTTAATATTTCAGCCAGTCTTGTGTTATAGATCACCTGTTATTTCTGTCACTAAGTTATCAGTGATTGTGTATTGAAACTTTTTCATCTCCTTGCAGTCAATGTGGGAGGATATGAAAAGCGGGTCAAAGTGGGTTATAGTTAACAAATGTTACTTTCCGAGTGACTTACCAGAGAATGTTGGTCGTCCATCTACACCTGAAAGTAATGAGGTACTTTATCTTGCATACATAATTTTATGTGTATTTATGTTTTGCAAATTGTTTTATTCACCTAGTGTTTATCCTTTTATTGGTGTAATTCCAGATACCACACTGTTGATTTGTAGACAAATTTTCTCTGATTTTAATTTCAAAATTCTTTTTGAATTATTTTTATTTATGGAAGTTCATATCAAATTCATTGTTTCTCCACAATAGGTGTACGAATCTAATCATGAAAGCACTGTAATGGCGGGCTTAATTCAAGGTCCATGTGAAGTTCTTCCTCTTGCTAAGTTCAATGAAGAAATTGAAAGACGGAGCCAATTAGGAGCTGAAACAAATAATGAACTACCACCAGTTTTTCTGTGCAAGTATGACTACTTCAGTTCTTACATGTCATCCGAATAAATGATAGTTTTTTCTGTACGTGTTTTCCAAAGGAAGAGTAGAGATTTATTTATTTTTTTTGCATAATAGATCTTCACTCAGAATCATCCTGCAAAAGATCAGCTGCTCTGCATACATGTGTGTTGCGAGTGTAATCTTGCACAAACTGTTGATACTGTAAATGATATTATGTCTTTAGTTTTGTTTTTATTTCTTCTTGTCTTGGTCAAATATGTTAACCTTGTCTTTTATGAATATGTGCTTATATGTTTTTTGTATTTTTGCAGATGGAATTATGATGAGTTCAAGGGGCTATTGCAGCCTGTTTCCCAATAATCTAGTTATAGGTGTATTTTTGGTGGTCTCCTATTCTTTTTTTGTTATGGCAGCTGGTTCATGCTCTCTTTGATCAGGTATCTGAAAGACATTGTCATACCATTGTATTACATTGTAGCTCTGTTTATTGTTTTATCTCGTGTTGAATAATACTCATTTGTGGTAACAACTAGTGAAATGGACTAATATTTAATGCTATGAAGAACAATTCATAGTTGATAAATGATAATTATTGTGGATATACAGCGAATGAAATGCCAATATCATGATTAGAGTTTCTAGGAACTGTATCATTAGTTCTGTTATTGTTGCGTTCTTGATGCTTGGACATGTGACCTTCAGTATCTCTAAAATTGGGCAGACTACTATGTCTCTGATCTTTTCCAGTCACAAGTGATTCTTAATTGTATAACCTTTTTCCTCTGCTAGAATATATGGGAGTGGCTTACTGAGTTTTTTGTCAATACAGGGTATTGTGTTTCCAATGGGGCATGCTTGGCTATTCTACACAAGGAGTTCCATAGTCATCTCTGTAAATTAGGTTACATTTGCTTTTTATTTGTCCTAACAATTGCAAGGGTACGCACAATAGCAGTTCAACGTAATCTTTCATTCCCCTTTTTCTCTTTCTTCATTCCTTTTATTACAGTATGAATGTATGATATTAGTGGTATCAGTCATAAATATAAAATCATTAAAATGATCATCTTCTTCGTCTGTATGTTATTTGTTAAGCAATAGAGCATGGAGTGAAATTGCTCGAGATTAATTTATCGTAGAGTCCATTATCTTCTGGGAAAAAGATAATTATTATATTAGATATTCAGCAACTGTAAGAAGGAAAATGGAGGTTGCAGACCCTTAATCCATATAACCAAATAAAAATAAATAAATAAAACTTTAATTGAAGTATACAAACATATACCTATGTTGAATCTGTTTTTCTATTTATCTTGTCGAAAAAAAAGAATCGAAGAGGATAAAAAGTATATCAATCCAAGCAAAACCCTAGGGCAAATGGCTACCACCATGGCACCATGCTGCAATCCAAGCCGCTCCGTGCTGGCAGTTAAACCGTCTGCAGCAACACCAACTTTGCCACAGTGGGTTAGTGGTGAACAAGGCTGTCATCACTCATCACCGACACCAAGCCCTCACTCTAGCTTGTTAAGAGTTCTAAATAACATTTAACATGAACATCGCCTCCGATCTTGTTCTAGAAAGGACTCGGGAGGATTAAAAATAGCGAAAAGGCCCATTTGCACCAAAAACATTTAAACTAGAACATATGATCCAATCGCAACTATCGGCAACACCACCACCACCATCGAAGCATTGCCACCACCTGCAACGGCACCATACCTTGCAACATCACCCCTAGGAGGAGGCTAAAGCCTACAAGGATCTCCGAGTGTGGAGTGCTCTTTTAATAACTTACCTTAAATTCTCCAAAGTATTACTCATGCCTCAACGAACGAATTCATATGAAGATGAATAAATGCAACACATATGTTACCCTCTTAGGTAAACAAGATAAATGCACAACAAGAACTGGTCTGAACATTGTAGAGCTCAGTTTTGTGACTTCGTCCATATAAAGTCACGATGATGAAAGCTAAAACTAGACTCAAGTGTGTCCCCCAATTAGACAACCTGCAGTAGCCAATGAGGCCAGCTGACCCAACCAGAGGCCACCAACCCGTCGCCGCCGTAAGGAATAAGGATTAACTAGCTCGCCGATTCCTAAACCCACCACCACAGCACCACGATCCCAACCACAAAACTGGGCACAGTCGAAAAGAATAAATATTAACAATAATAACTGCCATGAGGCTCGTGATCCAATCCTTAGAAAGAATTATAAAAAGAAACCCTAAATTTCATGCAGACTTCTGATTCCCAATGCCGTTAAATTAGTTGCTATGGCTACATTAACCATTAACTATAGATCAGAATCTACACTCGGCCATTTTTTAATGCATGAGATGTAGAGCTCAAGCATACCTTGATGATATTTCTGCTGTCGCTAGAGGTAGGCGATCGATGTTCCTGTTTCAGCTCTTAATATATTTTCTTGTTACAAAGAAGAAGAAGAAGATTTGCTCAGTATCATATTTTCATCACTTAATAGTTTGGTTCATTCGTCCAAATATGATTATGCTTCGATTTCATCTCTCGTTTGCTTTTAATTCATCTCTAATGATAAATTTAAAAGGGTTGAACTCTCTTTATAAGACATTGATCGGGAGTAATTCATAGAATGAAAACCAACTATTCATACAATTGTGGACGATTTCATACTGATAAAAAATCAGTCTGTCTACTCCCGAATTGTAAAGTTGATTTAACAGAGTTGATATGTTTCATCATTGGTGTATTATAGTTCCCAAATTTGAAGTCTTTTCTTTCATTTGAGCACAAAGCACGGTGCAACAACTTAGAATACATGTCTCTGATCATTTTCCATATATAGTTTCGTCACATTCATCATCAAAAATCATTTGGAACATGGGCTAAGTATACGAAAATTCAGTCTAGCTTGTAAACCAATCAAGCATAGCAAAAGTCATCCTCCTTGAGGATCTACAATACATAAAATTACTTGGGGAATTAAATCTATCTAGAAACATAAAATATAGAAGGAAGCTATAACCTAGTGAATGATTTCATGGATATATCTATATGTCACACATGCAGTCTCCTAGACTTATCCTTGTCCTCACATAACCCAACCCCATGTTTGATTGTGCCCCATATTTTTAGTACCAAACTATTACTATGTTTTGAATGATTGTAGGATGGTTGTTCCTCCAATGAGTTGCAAAATTATGCTTCTGGGATAAGGATGGATAACCATTTATCCTAGTCTGCCTTTAAGAAGCTAAGAATTTTGTCCCAGGAAAAAAATACACACACACACGTACAATTAGATCATCCCCAATGTAATTATATAATTCCTAGTTGATTATTAGCTTACAGTCTTACACATACATTTAAATCTTCCTATTGGCCACCAATTAAGGGTTTAGGGTTTAGAGTTTTGGCTATCATTTAATGTGTCCTATCTATGAACCAACGATCATTTCTCCTAGCCTCCATCAAATCATATGACAAATTAGGCTCTTGCCTTGTTGTTGCCCGCCCTGCTGGCCAGTTCCTTAGAACTATCTGGAAGTGATATCTAACTAGCTAGTAATCGACACCAAATACTTATTGTTCTAGCTATAGCAACAATTTATAGTTTTACAAAAGTACATTAAGAAGTTCGAATTATCATATTGGCCAGTTAAGCCTACCTAGCTAGCTAACGTCGAGTGCGGGCGGATCAAAAATGCAATTTAGATACGTACACCCTAAAACTCATAATCTTTCCGAGTACTCGATCGATCATTATATACCAACATCATATTGTCACAGACCTAACTTCGTGGTTGCATTATTCACACTGAAAATACATAAGAAAATAGAAATTTGTTTCTATATACTCGAAAATCTCAAATCCGCAAAGAAAAGTATGTTAAACAAATCGACGTGGAAAGCCAACAAGAGTCTATAGACATGCATACAAATATATTTTCTTTTCAGAAATCTATAACAATCTTTACTCTTTGATCTTGATCCTTCTTGTCTGCAATCTGGGTTTAATCCCTGACTGAATTTACATCCGTTACGTTATTTACAAACGTCAGAAGAGTACCTTGTAAACATCGAATTACTGTCTACAATATATCCAGTAGATGTCGTGGTCATATACACACACACATGCAGACACTGTTTCAGACAAACTGAAAGTTTGAAGGGACATGAACTACAAAAGGTCGATGATATTTTCCTCTCATGCATTTTGGTCCCATCTGTCTGCGAAGGAGACAAGCCAGCCGCCCCCTCTAAGCAACAATTGTAATTTTTACTGCATCTTCAAATCCTTGGCCTCCGTATCCAAATCCAATTGAATCTATTCAATTCCAGTCGACAAACCAAGCGTCATGATCGACTCCATTGCACAAAAGCATTCACAACTACCATCCTCTTTTTTGACCACCTTACTAACCATTTAACCCTTTTTTTCAAGAAACCCTAAAGCCAGGATAGAGTGATTGAGGGTCACCCTCAGTCCAACGACCACCTTGACTGCAAAGTAGAGCTATTATAATGGAAAAGAAGGGTTCGTAGTGACTTTGTATGGAGCTTTTGCATGCCCTAATTGGGAGGAGGAGGTATATAAAGCAAAAGCTGTAGGATATTAGGGGTAGTTTTATTGAGGTAAAGATGGTTAAAGGTGGGTGATCGACAAAGATGAAGAAAGTTGGCCGGCTTTTGTTTCATGTGAACCGGCGACTATCACGGCGGTATGTAAGTAGAGACTTTGAGTCGTCGACACAGAATCAGAAAGAAGCTGCAAAAAGAGGGTCATAGTCTCACATATAGCTCACATGATACCATTAGTTTCTGAAAAAGTGCAAATGACACAGAGCAATAAGATAGAGCTAGCAGCAGAATTCCGGATCTAGCTAGGTTAGAATTTAAATAAAATTGAAGAGCTGGATCAATCACCAACATGAAATTGTAGCTCAATCAAGCTCCATAATATATCATCCTTTGTTTATATACTTATTGGATAACGTTCTTCGGTTCTTGTTTTGTTTTGTACGATTTAATTTCTTTTGAATGGAAGATGATCTCTTATGCCAATTGCCAAACTCTTAATTTTAACAACTGAGAAATGAGTTAAATTGGTTTTCTAGCTACCATCGATCAAGTGCATGTAGTACAGATCCGATTTGATCTTAAACATATCAAACTTTTTAAAACTTCATTACTTGAGTGTGATTTAGTGTGATACGGTGATACCTATAAGAAATTACAAATATTAAAGAGTGATTGGAGACCCATGCATACATAATTTGTTAGAAAAACAAAGTGTACGTTTAATTTTTTTCATAAATTAAAGATGGAGGTTGGTGATAGAACAAAAAGAAAATCAAAGTCCCCCAAAAGTTAGATCAAATCAGGAAAATCAAGAATCCTTTTTTCTTAATTTAGCTAGGTTTAAAATGTGGAAGAGCGCACCAAACCAAGCATTTGGTCTTTCGGTTGAGAAAGTAGTCGATCGAGTTGTTAGAGAGACTTTACGTGATCAACAGTTGTAGGATAATTAACTTTGATTTTCGTATGAGAGTAGTAGTTGTGAGGAATCGTTATAATTCTTAGAACTTGAGCGGTGCCTTTTGTTTTCTCGTGTAATTTGTTGGCATTTGCTAATTACCTACGTAGCAACACTAATCCAACAAAGGCTAGAAGCCTAATTAGTTGTTAAAAAGGGGTTAGGTACAAATTGAACCTTGATTTCTGGGTGATGGTTAAATTAATAAGACCATAATCATTCATCATTTGGCTTTTAGTAGATATCTTTGATTTCCATTATCCAATAAAGTCCTCATAAGCTACGTACCCGACAATCTTCAAATAATCATGTCTCTGTGTATTTGCATACGTACTTTAAGATATATAATGTTGTTCATCAGTTCATTGTTGTCATTATACGTTGTAGTAGGAGGAAATATAATTGGTTAATAATTCTATCAAAATGAAAGACACCATAACCTAGCAAATGTTTCATGTCGATCTCATTATGCTGCAAACCATGTGATCGATGCTTATGTATAATACTAGACATACATGTAAGTTGCACTCCACTGTTTCCCTAATTGGAATTGAAGCTACTGAAGGTGTTGGTGCACTCTTTCCTCTTCTAGCATGATCGCTACTTATGGTAGTGATGAGTTGCTGCTAGACACAGTGTGTGTGTGTATGTGAAGGACTTTACACAATTGGATTGTCATACTAATTTTAATTTGTCACTTGATTAATGAGGGCTTAATTATCCTACATATATTGCTACTCATTCACCAAGGTTGAGGTAAAATCTCTCTCTCTCTCTCTCTCTCTCTCTCTCTCTCTCTCTCTCTCAACATGCATGTTCAACTGTAGCATATGGTTTTCCTAGCTAGAGGAGGACGTCGAACCATTGCTGAAATTTTCGTATGATTACCTGAAGGATCGTTGCTCTCTATGTGGCCTTATTACTTATGCAGTTGCACACTACGAAGAACCAACCTTGGTTGATCAAACTACAGCTAGGGTTTTGGGTTTCACAGGTTCCCTTGGTTAATTAGTGTACTATATATATATATATATATATATATATATATATATAATATATATATATATATATATATATATAGCGTTTCTCAGTTGCGGACGTCCGCATTTATTTTTATGGTGCGGATTTTCATTTTACACTCACTTTTCAATCGAATTTTTATATCTCCACCGTCTAGTGTTTAGATAATAATGTATAGATCATCTCTGTAAAATTTCAGCCAATTTAGTTATCATTAAAGCACTCAAAACTGTGTTTTTCTGTTATAAACATGAACGGTTCAAGTTCGACAGAATTATGTTCATTCACAGAAAAACGCAGTTTGAGTGCTAATGATAATCAAATTGGCTGAAATTTTGCAGAGATGATCTATACATTAGTATCTAAATACTAGACGGTGGAGATGTGAAAATTCGATTGAAAAGTGAGTGTAAAGTGGAAATCCGCACCGTAAGAATAAACGCGGACATCCACACCTGAGAAAATCTGTGTGTGTTAGCAGAACCAAAACATCCTTAACTGCCAAACAAGTAAGAATTTTACGGTAACAAGATTCTCGACTAGAGTAGAAAAAGTACACCAAATAGTAATTACAATACAAACTAAAATGCTTTTGTTTTACAAAAATGAAACGATAATATATGAACCAGTTATATATGTTCTCGACTACACTCACCCAAACTCTTCTCACTATATATATATATATATATATATATATGTTTATGCAGTTGAAAACCTTCTTTTCATGTCTACCCCACTGTCACATACAACATTCTGATAATTTACTATGGGTTCAAATGGCGACATGAACAATGGTGAGAGCAACAATGGATGGAAAGTGAAAGACAACGTCCATGGCAGCAACTCCAAATCCCAGGTTAGCTTAGTTTAGGTTTTGTATTTACATTCTTGTGAACTGTAACATAGTAAAGACACAATGGTAAAATTCGATTGAGAGTTTATCATTAAACTTCAACGTAACCAATTCAATCTATAATGTCAAGGATGAAATACATGTTTTTCCAGGTTTTTGGAGATATCATTTGCGTAAATACTTGAGGTTTGTTTCGTAGGTTTTTTTTTTTTTTCTTTTTTCGGATGAAGATAGTTTCCGATAGTACGTTCGTCAATTTCCCTAAATAATATGCACTTCTATCGCACTTGGTCCGATTTTTATATATATTAGTTTTAGTAATCGAAAATAGGGAGTCTTTCTAGTGATGAGTGTTAAGTTGAGAACTAGTTGAGGACTTTTCGGTTTATGGTTTAAAAAACCCATTTTTTCAATTACATTTTGACATCTCATCAGTTTAGTTTTTAGGTTTATATGAATAGATCATTTCTACAAATTTTCAACCAAATTGACGTTCGTTAAGATAACAAACTAAATCAAATTAATGGACGAACCAAATCTGTCAAATATGAACCGTTCAAGTTCATAATTAGTAAATCATACTTATGAATGCCTTAACCATTTTCATTATGGCTGAAAATTTGCAGAAATGATACACTCATAAATACATATAAACTGAACGATTAAGATGTTGATATAAGATCAAAAAATGGGATAAGCCGAAAAGTCTTCAACTAGTCCTCAACTTAAAGGTTCTCACTTTATATAGAGAATATACTTTATTGTCTTTAATAATTTTGACATGGTCCGATTTGGGCCTTTTATGAGTTTTATTGATTAAAAGAAGTGATTCTTTTTTAATTGTAAAAAAAAAATGTGCTTCGATCAAGTCTGCAACCTAACTCTCAAAATGTGAAATTGAAAATTGAACAACACTGAAGTGAATAGTTCATTTTTTTTATTTTTGGAACAAATTATTGGTAAGCCTTCCTTAGAACCTCTATTAATGAAATTATCAAATACAAATGAGGGACACTTCATATTCTCTAAGTCCAAAATATGTCTTTTATCATTTAAATGATACTGGTATGTCATCGTTTTATTTTGAAAGCAAACATAGTAGCCAAAAAAACAAAACCCTCATGCCTTAATAGTTTAATTTGTCGTCAGAATTTTGTTTTAATATTCGACAATAATACTAGTGGAATTGGAAATGTATGTATAAACCTTTGAGTATATACACACTACTAAGTAGCACCTATAAATATTTGAACAAATTAAAGAGGCAAGTCACATCAGCCCCAACTTGGTGCACATGGAAAATTCTTTAGGGAACACAATTAAAGAGCTAGCTCCCCATCACATCACTCCTAAAATTATATGCAGTGTTTCATAATTTCATTGTCACTCTTCTCAAAAACATACATTTACCCTTTTCTCTCTCTCCCCCTCTCCCTCTTTATATACTCGCCATTTTCTCACTTCCCCCTTCAAACCTCTCGGTACAAATTAATCATATTCTCACCCAAGTTTCTTTCTCTCTTTCTGATCATACTATTATTCAAATGGCTCCAAAGGGAGACAATGTCGTAGTCTCTAACGTAAAACTTGAGAGGATTTTTAGCATGAAAGGAGGCAAAGGAGAAGCGAGCTATGCCAACAATTCCCAAGCCCAGGTTGGACCAGTTTGACATTACTAATTTACTATTCACCATCAAGCACTAAATCGTTTTGTTGTTTGATTTAATTTATGTTCTTATTGGGTTTCTAAATCATTTTCAGGCCATACATGCAAGATCTATGCTTCATCTGCTGAAAGAAACCCTAGACAGTGTTCAGTTGAGTTCTCCCGATGTTCCCTTTGTGGTTGTGGACTTGGGATGCTCCAGCGGAAGCAACACCATTTACATCATTGATGTGATCATCAAGCACATTACCAAGCGTTACGAGGCCTCCGGAATTGACCCGCCGGAGTTCTCTGCGTTTTTCTCCGACCTTCCTAGCAACGATTTCAATACTCTCTTCCAGCTCCTCCCTCCTCTGGCCAACTACGGAGCTGGGAGCATGGAGGAGTGCCTCGCCGCCGATAACCACCGCTCGTACTTTGCGGCAGGAGTTCCGGGTTCCTTTTACCGGAGGCTTTTCCCGTCCAGGTCCATTGACCTCTTTCACTCGGCGTTTTCCCTGCATTGGCTTTCTCAGGTGAATATTGTTCATTCTGGTCAGTTGCTTTGTCATTTTTTTTACTGTAATTTAAAATATAACCGACTACAAAATTCTAGGTTGGTGATGACATGAATATGAAACCGATCGAATATTTCCGAGGATCTCACAGCATTTGAATATGCCGCATTTTAAGCAAAAGAAAGTAGACAAATGTATTATCCATTTCCTACATTTAACATCTGTTTTCTATAGCCGGCTTTGAGTAGGTCAAAAGTAAACTGCCAAAAATTCTGGTCTTCGAGTTGGAAGAAAGTAGCTGAGTTCGTAAAAGACAGTGATAATTGTTTTGAAACAGACACATTATTTATATCCCTCAGTCAATTTGTACAAATTTAATTATATTTCTTTCATAGCATGGTAATATTATGATTTACCTGTTCTTACTGTACGTTGTTTGCAAATCTCCTAGTTGGATTAGCTAATCAACTTAGTAAGTCAGTAACTAAGCTAGAATTATATAATGATATGAATTAGGGTTCTTTATCACATAATCATTCCTTCCAACTTTCAACTTTCAAGCATGCCTAAAGCAATCCTTTCCTATTTCTCCAAGACATGCAAGTATACAAATTTCGAGTTGTCCTGAAAAAGACTGAATGCATTGGTCGAGGCAATAAAGCCAAGTGGCCGGGCTGGACCAAAAATGATCAAACAAAAGTACTGTGAGCCTACTGGTTTTCTTGAAGAATTTTAGACACAAGATATATAGCTCATGAGAGTGATCTTACTACTTTATGCTGTTATGCATGCTTTGTTCTGGCGTGTCACGACTAGTCAAAATTTAACTATACTATCTATGTACGTATATAAATACGTATGTGTGATACATGTACAGGTGCCGGAGAGTGTGGTGGACAAGCGATCGGCGGCGTACAACAAAGGGAGGGTGTTCATCCACGGCGCGGAGGAGTGCACGGCCAAGGCTTATAAGAAGCAGTATCAGACAGACCTAGCAAGCTTCCTGCGAGCAAGATCAAAGGAGATGAAGAAAGGTGGCTCCATGTTCCTTGTTTGCCTCGGCAGGACCTCCGTCGACCCCACCGACCAGGGTGGTCCGGGCATTCTCTTCGGGACCCACTTCCAGGATGCCTGGGACGATCTTCTCCAAGAGGTACTTCATTACTCGATCTCAAAGCTATATAGCATAGTGTGTTGATAACTAACTGGTACTGTACATATGTCATGCATAGACCTATGACTAGGTAGTTTTCATTACCTTCTGCTTCTTGGCAGACCAAAAGCAAGCACATCCCATCTGCATTCATCGAGATCCCTAAAGTTTTTAGTCGATTTGGTAGTTGTTTGAGTATCATTTACGATTTTTTATAATCTTCGTTAAATCTTAAATTTAATGATTGAATACGTAAAGAGCAGTATTCTTAAATGTCATAGTATTTTTTAAAATGTTGTTTTTCATCTCTTTCTTCTTAGTGAGAAAGAAGGAACGATGTCTTTTTTTTTTTTTTGTTATACGAGAAGGATGGTTGGGTTTCATGATGACTTTGATAGTTCGATAGGGAAGATAGATATATGCAAGGTTAGGTGTTATTGATTTCACAAGACCTAATTATGAGTTTTCACTGGTCATGATTGAGTTACACTAATTCTAGCCGTTGGATGCTCTCACTAAAGTTGATCAAGCGCTCAATTTATTGATTACTACTGTCGGCAAGTGAAATTATAACAACATTGGCTCGTGGATGGCCCATATAATCGATAATGTCTGATATCAAAGACAAAGGATCAATGTTCATCATGAATAAAAAAAAAATTCAAAGAAAAAACTGCCTTCAGCTTAGCAAAGAGTCATCAGTTCATAAAGTCCTCTCCATCAATCAAAGTACCATTCTAAACCGAGTGGTAGAGTTGATTATTGATGCAAGATCTTCTTGGTCTTTCAGTGCGACTGACTTTCCATGCACTAAATAGTACTTGGCTTTTATCTCAGATTAATCAAGAAATTAACATACTACTTTGTACTGCAGGGTCTTATCACTAGTGAGAAACGTGACACTTTCAACATTCCGGTGTATGCATCAAGTTTGCAAGACTTCAAGGAGGTTGTAGAAGCGGACGGGTCATTCACCATTAACAAGCTTGAGATCTTCAAAGGAGGGAGCCCCCTTGTTGTGAACCAGCCCGATGATGCAGCCGAAGTAGGTCGAGCCCTCGCCAACAGCTGCCGGAGTGTGGCTGGAGTGCTCATTGATGCACACATTGGCGAGAAACTCAGCGATGAACTATTCCTGCGAGTAGAAAAGAGAGGCACATCACATGCCAAAGAGCTGCTAGAGAAACTACAATTCTATCACATCGTGGCTTCACTTTCTTTTTTATAAGTAATGATTCAAGTAATTCATGTTATTGTCTACAGTATGATTTACGAATGTGGTACAAATAGTTTTATGTTCTTCATATTGCCTAGTTGGTAGAAGGAATCGAAGTAGATAACACACGAGAAAGAATAAGAGAAAGAGGGTTGGCTCAACATCGATCAATCCTCTTCTTTGTCTCCCTCTTTTGTGTGTTTGTTTGTGCTATTATTGACTGCAGTATTATTAATATACTTGATGAGCTTCATGACTGTGTGTTCCTCTGATGGAAAACAATTGGGTAAATAAAATCATACGTAACCCTTTCCACTTTGGCTTCTTGATAGCTAATTATTTTGTTCTCTGCATCATATGATATAGCATAGCTAGTTGTATGAATGAGGAGTCTACATTCACTTTGCTTCCATATATTAAAGCTAGCTTCTGTTGTACCAAACAGCTTTTGATCGAAATCCCATTTGAACAAAAGACTGTTCATAGATTCTCAACTTTAATTTAATTTTTCGAAACAAAGTGATGGGCTGCTAGTTAGCAATGTTAGTTATTTCAGTTGCAAAGTAAACCTCAATTATTTATATAAACTAATCCTCAATAGTTGGTCTCCTTTAAAGTTGTAAACTAGTTTCCAGACCAAAAAGAAAAAGAAAAAGCCAATAAGAACTTGTTACTAATTCATTCATAAATGCAGCAACTTCTTTATTTTGTTACTAACTTGTTACCAATGATCACTTTACAAATGCATACAATATTATCATAAACTTGATTCATTCTTCAGAATCTGCATTTGGTGAACAGAAAATGAATATATCAGCCTCTTCTGGTAATCTAAAGCTGACCCTTTTCTTCACCTTCGAACTCTTCCTTGAGCTCAAACAAGAAACATCACTTCTTCTTCTTCCACAGTCAACCACTTCGATCAACAGCCTCTGCTGAGAAAAACTGTGCCTAGAATTAAACTTAGCATCATCATCATTATCATCATCAGAAGAGGGAAAAACCCAGGTGCTGTGTTCAGCTGATTCATCTCTGCATGGCAACGATGTTGAGAACCACTCCTCTAGAGTGAGCTCCTTCACCATTTTCACCTTCTGCTGCTTCTTCTGCCTTTTGGGCTGCCGCACCAACCTTTTCCACATCATGCTCTTTTCTCTCCATAAGCATGATGGCTTTATGAACTCGACAATCGATGTAATCAAGCTAATACTTCGATCATCATTGGAGTCTTTCTTAGGCAATCTCCGAGGGCTTGAAAATTGCCGAAAGCAAAAGAAACTCCTACCCATTTCTTTGGATTATCCTAGCTGCTAGGAGTAAAAGAGGTGATGAATCATGAATAGGAAGTGTACGTTCTCATATGAGGTTTAAGCATAAATATATATATAACACGAATCTAAAATATCTTGAGCACATATGTATGTCTCTGATGGTTGGATTCCTCGGAGTCTCAGAGGATATGAATAGGGATCGGAATTTCTTGGTGGGGTACTTGATTCTTATACATCGATCAAGTGTACGTGGGTTAGTGTATTAAACTCCAGGAGGCAAATGAATGTAAAGATATACAATAACTATCTAGCTAGATAAATATATTTGGAGATGATAATTATTTTAGAAAATTACCTACAAAAGCTCTCCTTGAACCTATCGTTGTAGAGGTCTAACAGTATCTTGATCTCTGTCTGTAGTAAAAGATTCTGGGACAGATCTAGATATGATGACTGTAAATTGTAAAAGTCATTTAAGATAACTCTTGGACTATCCTCCTTTTCACAGGGACACCACCATTTGTTTGGTAACTTCATCAATAGGAACAAATCCATCACTAGTAAACAAGGTTGTAAATTGCTAGATACATCTTAACAAAGATAAAACCGTCTTAGTGTTAAGGACAAATAAATCGATCTTCTCCTGGCATTCACTGTAGGTACCCAGCAATATTCATAAGCATATTGGCAACTTCTAATTCTGATGCCACAAGATAGCTACTAATAGTTCTATCTCAATGTGCATTTTAATCTAGAGCCATCAGCTTCATTAAAATTATGATATTTTTCTTGCCTTGGTTACATCTATATCCATGAAGTTGTTGTTCCCATGGATGTAGAAAATGAAAGATCTGTCAGTTTGTTTTTGGAGTTTAAGCTATTTTGGACACACCAACCTTTGTTTCGAAACAAAATAAGGCGAAAACAGCCTCAAAAGCAGCTGAAGACGAGTGGTTCACATCTAAACTCAAAATCAGGTTCATCTCTTCCTACCCAACATTGCTAACTCTATTACAGTAATTCCAAGACTAGCTACACTACAATGCCGGCAGCTAAATTCGTTTCATGTAAAACATGTTTTAGCCTGCTTTGATGTCATGTCGGACGTAAGGAACCATGAGATATATCCAACACTACTACACTAGTATGCAGATGCCAAAGCATAAGCGCACAAATGACACTATCCAAGATCACTTTGAATTTGTCTTTTCAAGTTTATCCATGTATGTTCTTGCCTTCGAAGCTTTCTAAGGGTGTTCCTCCCAATTCATACTTCTAATTTTATAATGAATTGTTGGAACAAGGGCATAACCCAGAATTCACTACAACATAACATTTGCAATTTGCCCGTGGCGTGTTGATTAGGTAATCTAACTATTGGGGGATGGAAAAGACTAAAAACGTATAGATCAGAACAAGGAGATTTGCAATATCAGTGTTCTAGGTTACCAGTTAGCAAGTGAGAATGAGCATTAAGATACTATGCTTTCAGGTGTTCTGTATACCGATCATCATCAAGTTACTATGCTTTTACGTTTGCCCTGAGAGGCTGAGACAAGGTAACCCATATTCGATATTCTATGGATTCGCAGTCACGCAAAACCAAACAATGAAAGAAACGGGACCAATAACCAAAATTCAAGTCTCTAGTGACCACTGACCAGGATCTAGAGGCAAGAATTTTATTGCCAAGACTGAGTAGCTTCCGGAACAGGCCTCATGCTTGCTACACTATCAAAAAACTAGAACAGGGAAAGCAACATGTATTTAGAAAGCCTCCAAATGACAATACAACATACACAGGTACTGATAGTTCACTCTCCATTTACCCTCACTGTTTCATACATTATATCCCTAAAGCAGTAACTAGTCACAACACTAAACTTGACAGAAATGTCACCTACAAATGTGATCTCTGTTAATATCATGGTGAAGCTGGAATTAGGTCACTGCCAGAACCAGTTCCAGAAACATGGGATGCAGCATCCTCTTTCGATACTTCAACATGGTTCAAAGGAGCAACAGGCCTAGGATCCCTCTTTGCATCTTTCACTGCAGACCTTCCATTTTGATGAGCATTAAGTGATAATCGTCTAGGAGTTCCATTGGGACCACCATTTGCACGAGGACCAACTACCTTCTTGGTGCCAACTGGTCGAGGGCTAGGGCTAGGCTTTGAACCAAATACGCTTTCTTGGTCTGTGAGCTGCAACTCTTGGAACTTCTTCTGATCCTGCAAAATCAACTTGTTAAAACCTTTCGATGTAAGAGGATAAATAATTGGATGTAGAAACCAAATTAAGTGCTGGACTTGTAAACCAAATTGAAGTGCTGGGCTTGTAAACCAAATCCAGGTGACAAGCAACAGTCTACTCAATTAAACTTACCCTCAACCTCCGCTTCTCTTCTTCTCTTTCTTGCCTGAGCATGGCATATTCATCTAGCATAGCAAGGAGGGGAACACCATCATAGGTAAATGATATACCACGCTCTTCTTCCCACACACGAGTTTTGGCTACCAATGAGTCAACCAGAGCTACATTGCCAAGAAAATGTATAAATAAGAAATGTGAATACTAATGGTACATAAGCAAGTAAAGGAGGGCTAATTGGCAACTATAGACATATATTTCTTTTGTCATGCCACACAAAAACCACACTTATCATGCGAAGTTTAATTTTCTTTTATTGTGTCAAAAAGTTTTCATCATGAGTAGGACATTCTAGCAACTTTATTCAACATAGCTGCTTTAATACCCCATTCTAGACATACCTGGAATTTTGTTAACCAGAATACGTGCTTTTTCTGCACGCTTGAGATTTAAGTGTGCACCTCTACTTGCATTATACCTGTTCTCATCCTGTTTCAGCATGACAATATTGATTAGATGGCACCCAAGATGGTAAATTTGAGTATAAAATCTGCAAGATTCATGTGTTGCACAAATGCTAGGTCATATTCAATGGAATCCATCCTACAAGGACAATCTTGTAAACCAACTACTAGTCTAATAGGATGACATATATGGCTGCTGTAACTGCCAGCAATGAGGTAATTAGTTACTCGTGTACGCTCAACTAAGTTTGGAGGTGATTAGACGGGTAGAGCGCAAATCCTCATATGGTTCTGTACCAAGCTGTTTTATAACAGTAAATCCTTAGTGACATTACTTGATATAAGCATGTCCACTATCTTCTGCAATTGACAAATACCTTGCCCTTTACCAAGGAGGTAGGATGTGCACCAGAAAGGCTACCCAATTAATTAACCAAAGATAGTGTCTAATTTGTTTTCGCATATGCACAGATACATATCACTACACAATTCAGACTGTATTTTTTTTTTTAAAGTTCAGGCGAGTATTAGCCAGAAATTATTAAACAACTCCCAAGCTGAGTGAATTGTTAAATTGCATCCATGTGGGGGTCAAATATCTGGATGTAATTGGTGGGGGTCAACAATTACTGAGCAGCATTAGCTCAATTACTTATCAAGTAAAATTATACTAACTGAGCGTATACTTACGCGATTGTAGTCCTCAAGCCAACTCTCCTCTTCACAGGCTGACATCCATTTCTCCACTTTGTCCAAGATGTCCTTCCTGCTGAGAGCTTCATCCTTTGCTTTTGCTATCTGATCATCCATGTCAGCCAGTAACTCAGTAGGCTCAACACTCCCAGAATCAATGAGTTCCATAATCTTTCCTCTGGCAGCTTCTGTATCTATTTCAATGTGTGCTCGAGCAAAAATATCCTCAAGCTCCCCTTGCTTCTTAAATGCAATTTCCTTCATCCTGCTTGCTTTCAACTGATCAAGCCTCTCAACTTCTACCTCGGTCTTCATAACAAAAACAGAGAAAATGAGTAACCACCATCAAAAATTGTTCAAACAATTTTTTCAATGGTTCATTTACCTGCTCAATCAGATCTGCCGCAAGGGCCCCAGGAACAGTCACTTCATCAACTGAAGCTGATATGTTACATGTAACATGGTCAAATAGTTTCCTTTCCTCTTCAGGGGTATCCATCAGATTCCAGAGATCAATTAGCTGTGCTGCCGACTCTTGAAGCTGCAGCAAAAATATTCAAAACTTAATTCATGGATTGACATGTATTTTTTTTTTCCCGACGAGCATTAAGAATAAAAAATACCTTATGCAGCCTCTGCTTCTTATCTTCTTCTAGTGCCAAGACTGTCTGATCCAGCCTGGATAGAGTATCATTGCTAATGCTTTTGGATTGCACACCAGTTGAGTCATTTAAGCTAGGATGAACCTCTGTAACAGTACTGTAGAAGTCTATTCCAAGTACAGCACATAGATCGTGCACTGTACTCACATACTCAAGCACCTGTTGCAGCCTATCGCTCTGCCAGAAAAATTGAGCGATTAACATTCACAACTTGAGGGAGGCTAAAAATAGATAACTATAATAGTCTATTTGTCTTCTGGTAACCACTATTCTTTGACATTGATATATAATTACCTTTTCCTTCTGAAGATCTTGAAGTTGGGATTGATATTCATCTAACTTTTTCAGGGACAGATCGGACTCATCAACAGCAGGAGTCTCACCAAGGGAAAGGTTCCCAGCAATTTCTCCACAAATCTTTTGAATCTGTGATTGTACATCAGCAAACTGTGTTACTCTCTCTTCTTTCTGTTTCCACAACTGTTCCAGTGCTGGTGCTATAGCCGCAAGCTGTTCCTTGATTGTTCCAGAAGTCTTCTCTGGCTGTTACCACAGTATGAGTTAATTAATAATTTATTACCCACAACACTCTCAGCTAGTAAAATTTTCATGCTACACCTTCTCAAAAAAATAATAATAATAATAAATAATTAAAAAGTTCATGCTGCAAAATTTAACAACAATTCAAGATCAGTTATGAAGAAAATATACTCACAAATCCAACAGAACTTTTTTCTCCAAGAGCTGACTGAAGAGTGGACAGCTCAACTCTTCCATCAGACAATGCCTGAAGAAGCTGTGCTCTTGACTTTGCTGCCAGCTCAACCTTTCTCTTGTATACATCAAGACACTCCTGCTCTAATTGCAGAAGCATCCGGTCTCGTTGCTCATCACTCTCACCAACTTCATCCCAAATTTCCTGTAGTAAATTATGGATTGGTTCAATGGCCAATTTCGACAGTACATAGAAATTCTGGAGAACAAAAGACAGCAATCAAAACTGAAAAACACAAGTTACCTGCAGTTTCTGCAACAAAGAACCGCAGGTGGTTTCTCCAAGAGGGTTTTTAGCATCCGTGACCATTTTTGTCAAAACCTAAACTCTGCTTCACACAAATGTTCAGAGCCATTCAGTAATTCTTATGTTATGTTACGTTATAATCAACTATGAAGTGCAGGACATAAAATACAACCAAACACAAGAGGAAAAAACCAGACAAGTAGTTCAGTAACCACTTATCAACACCCATCATACAAGAAGCCGAATAACTAATCACCAAAAAGTATCAAAACATCAACTTGCTCAAGCTCGTCCAACACTTCGACTACCGACTACCGACTACCATAAACACAAGCAAAAAATCATAGCGGTGCAAATACAATGTCACTAAACACAACTACAGAGAGGTCCTCCATTCACACGATTACCAAACATCCACTCCAGAACTAGATTCAGTAAACAAACGACACTAAACCCTCTAATCAAACATCACTAAAATCAATCAAACCCATATACATTTAGGTCAACACGGAGTCCACACAAACCAAAACCAAGATTCCAAAACCCTCATAAAAGAACACAAAAAAGTCTCAAGCTAAGCCACTATACAAAACCCACTACTAAAAGCCACTACCAACCGGAATCCACAAACCCCACATTGGATCAAGAACAACAAACCTTGAGAGCTCTCAGATCCCTCAAGAAGCAAACAAAAGAAGCATTACAGAAAAGGGTGAGAGAACAGAGCAGAGAGAATGCTCACCGGATCGTCCTTGTTAGCTGAGCAAGAGGGCCGTCTGGGTTTTCAGATCTGAAAGAGTGAACAAGTGAGAGTGGCGTGAGTGTGCGTCTTCCTCAGTGCATCTCACACTCTTGAGAGAGAGAGAGAGCAAAGGATAGTGAAGATTATTAAAATGATAGAAGAAAACAGTGCAGATGAAAATAAGGGGGTCATGTAGGTGGGGCCCGCCGGGTTCAGATTGTTTTGTAGGAAATTTTGATTCCGGATTTGCCGGTGGTGTAGGGTTTATTTACGGATGTGGCACTGAATGGGTTTGACTGGCTATTTTGTCTGGGTTTCATGGTCCATAGAATTTAGACAGCAGACGGTCAATGGTCAACACAGCCGAACAGGAAATTACATATCTAGGGCAATTATCTAATCAATAAAGAAACTTTGCCCAATTATTTGGTCATTAGTAGGTGGTTTAGTGGATTTATTTAGATTTTTTTTTTGATCGGAAATTATCGGAAGATTTATTTAGATTTTAGCAACTTTCTTTTTGTTACTGTGGCTGATTTTACACTACCTCTTTAAGTAATTCTAGGATATAGATTTTCCATTGGTATTTTTCTATTTAAAACTTTTAATTTTTGATTTTTTATACCTCATCACTTCTATTTACCATGTCTAGTGTCCAAAGTTATGTGTAACAATGTAAGGTAGGGGTCAATGATTAAAATCTTTTTTCTTTTTTTATTTTCGTTATGTTAATGCAATGCAAAAGGGGTCTCGGAAACCAGGTTGTTTCTGATGATGAAAAGCGTTTTTTTCATGGTATGTGAAATTGATGAAAACCCGATATTTAAAGATCGGTAATGTTCATGGGGCATGAGTCAATTACCTCAATTTATTCTTGTCTTAACGAGTTTCATTCTTGCGGATTGGATATGTCTTGTGGGAACGTGTTTTGCCACCTTCGTTTGTTACTTTGGTGTACGTGTTGGGCCGGCCTGCCTAAGTTGAACATCTTTAGGCACATAAGTAATTTATGTTACTTTACGTAACTGCAAATCATATCTCTTTCAAAAGTTAGTAATTATCATCAATCTTATTGCATATTCCTTTGTTCCTACTTCCTATTAGTTTATTGTCTGTTAAGATTTCTTTTACGAACTTCAAAGAAGTATCATGATCGTACGACAATTGCATGTTAGGATGGGCGAGTAGACAAGCTATGAATTTGTCGTGGAGAAGTGAGAAGTTGTTTTGTAGTCTCGCTTGAGTATGTATTGAATTAGCCAAAGCAACCATATTACATACTCTATGAAAATAGGTGGTTCAAAAGTTCATATCTAGTTTTTTTTTTTTAAAGGAAAATAAATTACAGTAAGAAGACAATATCAAATAGTAAGACTTTCGAAGTCTCACTAGGAACCCTATCATTCCAATACATAGGAGAATTACAAGCATGCACAAGGTTAGCTATAATATCGGTTACAAAGTTAGCTTCCCTTACCACATGCCTAAAAGTAATAGAATCAAAACTAGTAGCTAAAGTTCTAATGTCTTCCATTAGTTTGATCAATCTCTAAGATGGTTCAAAACAGTCATTCACCGCATCTATCACTAACTTTGAATCTCCTTCAATTTCAATATTAGTGAAACAAAAGTTTGTATCTAGTTGATAACGAACACTTTCATACTCACGCAAGAGCTAATTGTATGTTCCAATTTCATGCTCGAGCACCGGACCATCCGCTTCCTTCAGTTTCACCATGCCCTCCAAGTCCTCTAATATCTTAAAGATCAAAGGAAGAAACTGATCATATTGCCGAGACGTCATCATAAGAGAAGAGAATAGCAACAAAAGCCAAACAGAAAAGTAGATAAGGCTTTGAAGATGCATTTCCAAGTGTCTTTAAGTTATAAAACACAATAATGAAATGAGCTTGTTGAGTCTTGAGTGAGATTTATGTGCCTCACCAATCCAAACTAATATATAGAATTATAAATGCATCACTCTACTTTCTTCCTGATAAATAATTAAGTTCATCATCCTCTCATGCTCCCCTTTTTTGTTTCTAGTTTAATAGTTATTCACTTATTCATGATGATACAATGATGAAGATCATAAAAAGAAATTGTATTATCAAAATAAAGAGTATGAGCGGTCAAGAAAGACAAAGTATGAGACCAAATAGAAGGTCTTAATCCAAAATCATTAGCAACAAATTTGGCTCCTTCCAAACATGTTTGAACAAAATTGAGGGAAATCATAGAGAGATATTACTAAAATAAGAGAGTTCATTTTATTTATTTGGTGCATTTGGAGTTCATATACCATGTTCTCCCTCCCCATTCGCTCATATTATATCAGATATACTTTACGTACGGGTTCGTTAATGGTCAATACATGACAGAATGGAACTTGAACTAACCTATTTAAAAAACAATTTATTTTTTCATACGAGTGATTTGGAGAAAGTATTTTCCATAAGACCATAACAAAGGGTTTGGTTCATTTAGTTTCTTAGTTAAATACTATGCATGGTTTTGTTTAATAATAAATCGAAAATCTAAGGTTTGAGTAGTGTTGAAGTTTTTTTTTTTTTGATACAAAAAAACCTCATGGGCAACTCGAGTTTACACTATCAAATAAAACAGCTATAGAAGCAGCTGGTAGATATTCATCTTGCCACACAAAATAGTGTTGAAGTTTCAGCTTCAATCAAGGGCGGAGCCGAGTCTTGACTAGGCTGGAGCCCAGGTGAAGGTGAAGCCCAGCAAAAAAAAAAAACCAACTCATATATATATATATATATATATATATATATATATATATATTAGTTTTGATGTCTACCCAGCCCAAACTATAAAATTCATTAGGGATTACTAAATTTTTGATAGTAGCTTTGTAGGTGGATCTGATTAGGGAACATGGATTACTGAATTTGTAGGATGGTTTGTTGATTAGGGATTAATGAATTATTGATTACTAGCCAACTCCAATATTGAAATTTTCATTAATGTCTCGACATGAATGTGTAGTGTTTAAGAGAGAGAATCTGATTTAGAGTCTTAGAGGTACTACTACAACCAACTCATTGCTTCAGATTCAGATTGGGAGATATCGATCTCGAGCAGCTTTCATATTTAGGTAAGCAGTCTTCTTCTTAAGCTCTTTCACATGCATATATATTTTTGGTTAAGATTAAAGCTTGATTGTAATACTCTATATGTTCATATAAATTTTTCTTTATTATTCTCATATTAATGAAGGATTATTTATGGAAATTCTTTAGTTTGTGCGAATTTGAAGTTTTGGGAGTAAATTTTAAAGTGCTTTGACTTTTAAGAGGCCAAAAGTTGACTTTATTTTCCGTAAGTTATCTTCAAAAACTTCCTTCTTGAAAGTTGTAGAGTTTGTCGTTACGAGTTCGTAGACATGTGACATATCTGAAATGGATGTCGTATGAGAAAGTTATGGTCAGAGGAAGTTAGTTTCCGGGTTTGGAAAGTGTTTAAGTACGCTCCCTAACTCTCTCTTCTCCGGCCGAGTTCTCTCTCTTCTGGCCACCAAACCGGGCGCCACCAGTCCCGTTCGACTCCCACAACCGCCCTCTCCATTTCTAGAGCAATCCCGCTCGCCGTCTCACCGCCTGGAAGCCGCCACAAAGCGGCGGAGTTGCTGCTGTTCCGCCAGAAAGCCAGCGATTTCAACGGCGATTCCGGCTAGGTTTAGGTGAGTCTTGCTCTCCTCTCTCTTCTAGAGATGTTTATACCTCTTTGGTGACCTAAAGAGCTAGTTTGGGCGCCGGATTTGCAGGTTTTGTTGGTTGATTTCGGGTTGCTGTTTTAGGGCAGTTTCCGACCGGTTCCGGCCAAAATTGGTTGAAGCCTCAGGTATTAAATTTGTTCACCTTGCTTTAAGCTTCAACTTTGCTGTTGTGAGTCTTCTCAAATTTGGAAGTTTGTAGTGGCGCATGGGGCCCACTCGCCGCCGTCTATGGTGGCGCGTGGTGGCCTGTCCGGGGGTGGTTGTGGCTTAAGTTGCTGTGTTTTAGCTAGCTCTTGTTGTGGTGAGCTTGTTGAGATGTAGAATTTCTAGGTTGTGAGCAAGGTTTGTATGTTAGGACTTTAAGTTGTTATTAGGCTTGGTTGAGGTTTGAGTTAGGGTTTGAGGATTAGAGGCAGCCGTTTTGAGTCGTTGAGTTTGACGACCATGGAAAGTTGTTCTCCCTTGGGTTAAGGGTTAGTTAAGGGTGTTTTGTTTTCCTATAGGACTTTGGTTACTAAGGTTTTTATGTGTGTGATTTTAGGTGATTTGTGAAGTCGTGATTGGGCTTGCTTTTGTGTTTTGTGGAAATCACAGCAGGATTATATAGGTGAGTAAATCTCACCAAGGTTCACTTTTGAATCAAATTTTATTATGGGCATGTGATGATGATAATGATGATGATGTTGGATTTAATAATATGCTTTTAATTATTTTTAAAAATATATGAGCTTGATTGCCAACGGCTCATAGGTAAGATAAAACAAGTTTTCCTTATATGAAATTTTTGAGGTTCATGTGATCATAATTTTATTGATTTTTAATAGATTATCCTTGTGAATATCTATATTTGTTCATGTAATTATATCTATGTGGAAGAATATAATTTGTGATGTGATTTTGTGTTGTTGATGATGATGTTGTGATATTGTGATTGTTGGATAAATAGCCAAACCGGGTTCCAAGCCTTTAATCGGATGATTGGTTGCGGATAAGATGTTATTTATCATTTTGTGTTTTGATATTGGACAGTCAAACAAGATTCCAAGCCTTTGGCCGGGTGATTGGTTGCGGCTAGGAATAGAGTTCTAGTCCGTCTATCGGTATAGGTCATGGGAGATACCTTATGGTATCTGAGACCCATGGGTACACAACTTGTTGTTGTAGGTCGTTGTAGGTCATGAGAGGTATTTATTTAATACTTGGGACTCATGGGTACATGTTATTTGAAAAAGTGTTGGAATTGTGGATTTTATTATGGATCTAAAATGTTGCTCTTGGGATATATTTAGATGTTTAAAGTGTTGTGTTAATTTTTTGAGATTTACTCATACGGGCTTTTTAGCTTACCGGGTTTGTTGTTTACAACCCGATGCACCAATTATTGGTATAGGGGTTAGACCTACAGGTGAGGATCAACAGGGTTGAGGTGGAGGTTTAGTGGCAAGGTTTTTCTTGGGTTTTGTTGTTCACTGTATATTTTTATTTTTGGGGTAGACATTTTAAAACTCATGTGAGTGTGTTCATTTTCTTGATTTTCAAGTTTATGTAAACAAAAAAAATGTAATAATTAACTCTGTTGAGTTGTGTGACATTTACATTTCAGCATTAAGTTTTAGTTTCTTGGAAATATTGACTGAAGCATGTTTCAGGATAGTAATATTTTAAGATATATCATGCCAAAATTTTTGAAAATTATTTTTTGAAAATTGGGGTGTGACATTGATGTTGATCAATTGATATTGATGTAAATATTTAGTGTGAGTTTGTATCATGGTCGGAGAAAGTATAAGTCATGCTTTCACATACATATATCTGAGGCACATTCATTTTGGTTTGATAGAAATAGAAGATGATATGTTGATGAATTCTTGATGATTGCATGGTGCTTCACATTGAAAATGAATTTTCTGAAGCAGTTGACAATGAAGCGGTGATTAATGATTTTGAAGCTTTGGGGTCTTTTAGAGTAAAATTTAGTTAGTTTTTATTTATGCGTTTGAGGGTAAGACTTACTACGTCCCCCTATGTATGTGTCATTTTTTAATTAACTAAAATTTCTTGCACTGTCGATCAAAATTTTTTATACGTTACAATTAACCTAGGTGACATTCTCATCCTAGCTCCGCCATTAGCTTCAATGATGATTGACCAAATAAAAATGAGGGCTTTGTAGGGTTTGCTTCATGTGGCCTAGACAGGGAATGTGTGGGTGACTTCTACATGACAAAAACTTTCATGTGCTCTTTGGATGATTATGTATTTAAGTTATTATAAGTTTTGTACCTTTTTAATTTTATCTTTAACTTTTAGTGTTAAATAATACGCAAAAAAGCTACAAGCATGAGCTTTTCGTTTAACTCTCAGAATTTATTCTTGGTGGCTAAAGGAGGAAGAGTTCTGACATGATCTCTCGACGTTGATTAATCTTTAGGCTCAGAAAACGTTTGAGGATACCGACGTTGATACTTTTAAAAAAAACTCTCGAAATTTAGACGCAAGTTAAAAATTTAAAACTTAATGTAGATTTTACTACCGACGTGAATTGATGTTGTTGCACATATATTGTACATTTGCTTTACTCCGGAGCGATACACCAACTTTGTATGACGAGATTCTTGCTTCAACATTTTATCACCTTGTGCGCTTATTCTATGAGAACATTGAAGTTTCATTTGAGACTACCAATGGCAGTAGCTGTGAGTCTGTTCATGGAAGTGATAAGGTCCACTGTGCAATTATTAAACACAAGATCGAGTTGCTTGGAGTTTTGGGGATGGAGGAATTAGATGGGTCTTGATCTTCAACATTTGGTGTTTATATCATATCTATTGCTAGCTTTGCACTTTTGCTACATAACATTTTCTCAGAAAGTAGTTGATGCGGTATTGTGACATGTAGAGTAGGTCCAAACGCCAGAGCTCGATAAGTGAAATCACATTGCTGTCATCCACATGCCTAGGTACAATTTTATCATCACCTATATGACCCTTACTAGGCAAATGTGGCTTGCAATTTGCAATGAGAGTGACCTTGAAGACAAGAGGTTTAGTATTACATAAAAACAAAACAAGTCCTGTGTGGTTTTAAGTCACACCAGACCAACACCACTTTGCTGAGGTTAAACACATTTGCTCCATTTTATTTGTCTACATGGAACCCACAAGTTTGACAATACATCCGTGGCCAAGTACTTGTTGTAGACTCGGCCTGAGTTTGATATATATAGTTTGAGTAGAACTATAAACAGAAGCAGCTGTAACTTTTAAACCAAGTGTTATTTTTTATAGTGATTGGTTACCAGGATGAATGTCCAATATTAATCCAACAAACGAAGTGTTATCTTCATATTATACATATATAAATTTAGGCTAAACAGATATGTATATGATTCATTTCCTAAATGCTGAATTTTCCCTCTTATATGCATAATTAGGACAATTACTAAACCAGTAATATATGCAATATATGCAAGGAGCTGCAATCCTGGCTATACTTACCATTCATGGGTTTAATATTGCCAAGTAGTTTCAAAGTGAAATTAGCATATGACTATCTTTTCATCTTTTCTTTGTACTGCTTTTCCAAGTCATTGATACATTCTGCTCACCTTCTTCCAAGTATTATTGTGGCTCTATTCAAAGCATTGATATTGCTGCAGTCCATGGCCTCCTCCTCGAGCGAGAGCTTCAGGGGCTGCATAACCTGATGACGAGAACCAATTGTTTGCTAGAGGCAATTGGATTTGTATGGTTATGGAGCCTCGAAACATCAGAGGCGCGTGAGCCCCCTACAAGTAATCATCTCAAGTCAACATCAGTCGGCGTGGTCTATGGAACCACAAAAAGATCATAGAGACGAAATATAAGGTACGTAAACGAAGGGTCTTACATTGGTATCTATGAAGTAAATTAAGAATATCATTTATCAACAATTAATGAAACTAAAATTTTAAAATATACCTCTGGTAAATCATTGATTCGATTGCTATGCAACCTTCTGCAAGTTCAAAATCAAAATCGAATTTGTCTTTATCGTGGCTTTCCTCACAAACCTCAACCATGAATATCTACTATAATTTTATAACTGGGTTCAGAACGGTACTATATAGCTAACCGACTGTTAGAACTAAGAACAAGTTTTGTTTATGCATCTACCGCAAGAGCGTATGCTCAATTTATAGATAGGACAAGCGTTGCAAACCGTTATTGGTTTTGGCTAAACAATGGGCAAATTAATATTGTGCGTGAATTCCCATGATTTTTGAATTTTAAGACATCGTACGGTTTTCATCTTATCCTTTTTTTTAAATAGCTAATTAACCGGTTGAAAGAACTAAGAACGATTTTTGTTTGAGCATCTAGTGCGACGACCGTTCTAAAACGCTACTGGTTTTGGCAAAACAATGAGCTAAAATGCTATTGATTTTGGCCAAACAATGGGCTAATTAATACTGTGTGTATAACCTTGTGATTTTTGAATAGAATACGGTTGTCATCTTATCCTTTTTTTTAAAATTATTTTATTTAAAAAATAATTGCAACCCAAAACCAAAAACCGCAAATCTGCATTGGTGCTTGTCAAATTCGATCTAAATGTTGGTGTTGAAGAAGGAACAACTGTTGGGCTTGAAAAATAAACATGGACATCGAGTAGATCGATAGAAAAAAGGCAATTGTGTAGGGTCAGAAATTCCAGTCTCGCCGGTAGTCGTCTACCGAGAAGATTAATTAAGGAGTTTTACATTTTAAGAGTATGAGAGTTTGGGTTTGGTGTGATTGTGTCTTTTTGTTTTATCCTTGCCCCCCCCCCCCCCCCCCAGCCCGACTGATCCTTGGCCAGCCCGATTAATCCCTACCCAACCTGATTAATTGGCCAAAAATCGGGTAGCCACCCAGATCTCACAACTAGCTTAAAATCAGGACGGGCAACCGCCGTCGAGCGCCTAGGCGGCTGCCTAGACCGATTTTCAGAACCATGTATCCATGCAATAAATGCTCTGAACAAAAATTATTGAGGTAGCAAGCCAATGATACCGGAGATTAACACAACCCGACAAAGAGGAAAAGAAAAGACATTCACATACAATCATAGATAGATAACAAGTACCAAACAAGATTGTTAGATCAATTGTGGACATATCACGTATATTATGATATCATGCTAATGTCATAACCTATTTCTACATGGAAACAAAGACAGTATCAATACTAGTTCCTAATGATATCGTGTATTATATCATTATGGTAAGGAATCCTATACTAAGTCTAGAAGCAAGACTACATGTCAGTATTGTATAAGGAATCTTGATGAGATGACTTGATCCGCAAGGACTCCTTAATGGAAGGAACCTTAAGGGTTAATTGATTCTCTATATATAGATGGTAAAGGTCCCTGTTATCACTACTCACGACTCGTCGATATTGCATACGGTTTCTGTCCATTGAGAAAGCAGAGAGTAGTGACTAACAGAAGACCTTGCCGAGCACCTCGCGTTCGCCGCATCAAGACGTAGTATGGGATACGAAGGAGTTGCTGTTCGCGATGATGGTAAGTTCTTATTCATTACAGTAAACGATTAACAGATAATAGTTATGCATATGATATCCGGTATTTATGCTCATGACCATGTAATTTGTTTTACAAAGATCACCGATATAAAGTTGTTAGGAGTGATTTCGAGTACATGCCGATAAGTAAGAACTACCAATGACTAAGAAAGTCGAAAGATGCAAGACATATGAGTGTACATGCCGGTAAGTAAAAGCTACCAATGACCAAACAATGGTGAACAGTGCAACAACAAAGCCCCCGAGTTCTTGACCGCAAGACATATCTGGGCAACTGGCTCTCATTACTTTTCGATGAAAAACAAAGAAATCAGAAAAATCAGGTTAGTTTGGAAGAATGAAAATTGATTCAAATGGGTATGTTCTCAGTTGTATACACCTTGCACCTGCATGGCTGATTACATATATCGCATATATTACAACTCTCTGCAAGCAGTTAAGAACTTCACAACTGGGCATTATATTGAACTAACCTTCTACCCGTGCAAATTTGCACGATGTCACAAAATCATAAACTTGTATAAGAATGATAAGAATGATAAACTTGTATCCCACTGTTCATGTTGTATCTATCTGTGCAAGTGCAGTTAGAGTCTTCTAATCCCACTTTCTATCTACTATCCCCGTTTTTCTCTCCTTAATTATCTCTTTATTTTATTTAATGTAGTTTTTTTTATTTTGTTATTTACTATAGTAACCCTTGTTCTTAATAATCTGAATAACTTAATAAAGATAATTTTGTTAGAATACAATTTGATGATTTAAAAATTGCTTGCTTTATAGCAGTACAGGCCTTTTACCCGTGTATTTGCACCGTCACAATTATTCTCTCCAGTATAAAACCCAATACTCACTTTTCTCTCCCTAATTATCTCTTTATTTTATTTATTTACCATATTAGCCCTTATTCTTACTAACCCGAATCCACTTAATATGGGTAGTATTATCACAACATAATATTGCACCGGATTCGTTTATCAACAATCAAAAACATATCTAAAGGCTCTAAACCAAAGAAGCCAGAAAAAAAAAAGCATGCTTCAGACTGTCAGCTCTTCCGAAACGTGTCTTAACATATGAGTAGCCTCCAGCACCATCGTGCCCAAAATTTTGGAACCTAACACGCAGACGCATACATGCTTTCTCTGCTTTGTCATCTAGTTATGTACTGAATCTCTGCATGCTCTCTTAACCATTCAAGCACCTTTGCTCCCTCTAAAATTTCTTGGACCTGCACATATATTGGAAGAGACGCTTCAAGTGTCACTAGTCAGATACTAGTAAAGAACAATGGAATTCTGCTCCTAATATATTTGGCAGAAGTCAAAACATTGAAGAACAAGTCCTCCAACCAAAGTAAAGCAGAGCAAGTAAATGTGGTGACTGGTGTCTGGTGAGACAGTGGGAGATTGAGAAATGAGTTCCAAGGCAACTGAAGCATAAAGGATGCATAAGCTAACCTGTCCCTTAACACGTTCCTCATCATAATCCTGTTTTTGACGTTTGAATTCAGCAATGGAATTTTCGACTTCTTTCACAAGATCATCTGTTGAAAACTGCAAAAGGAACAAATTATATTTTAATTGCGAATGATTCATAGGATTGCAGTTATACATTTTAATTTCAAAAGACCGTGCCACCAAGCATCTTACAACAAGACTCCACACAAAATATCTTGATGGATCAGTTCATACATTTATACCTGCAGATTTTCCCGTTTAAATATGTCTCCTACGGCCAAACTCTGTTTTATCATATTCAGGATATTCTCCTTCTGGTATAGAAGGTACTCCTCTACAGCTTTCTTACTAGACAGTGTAGCCAATTGCTCTTCATTTAATTTTATGTTTGCCTGCGTACACACGAGCAAAAGGTTAAAGATTATAACAGAGAAATGCACACAAATGACAAATCTATGCCCACTCGTACATGGCAATTCAAATCGCAACCCCAAATAAAACTACATTGTAAATACTACCTGTATCTCCAAAAGTTTGGCTCCATAAAGCTGCCTACCTTGTTCCTCAAACAAGGATTGAGGAATATCAACCTCTACCATCTGCAAGAAACAAGACACAATTACTACAAAGTTTCTTGTATCTACGAGAAAATTTAAAAGCTCGACATGCCAACAGACCTATTACTTAAAAGTGTCTTAATAGCCTACATATGTATCTCCTCTGTGGATTTAATAACAAGATAAGGAATTAGTTTATGTGGTACATATGGGCTTAGTGAGCAGAATACAGGTATCCTTCGCTGCTCTTGCCTCCATTCCCCTCTCTTTGTCCCTCGCAATTCCTAACTATGGAGTTCGAGTCCACCAAGAATAAGGAGTAATAATTCGTAAGAGGTGCTTTGTCTGATATCCTTATAGGATCAACTTCTTACTGAAAAAAAAAAAAAAAAAAAAAAGGAATCCCCTTCATGTCCAATTTTTATGCCTATAGTTTAGTTACCTGCAACACTAACATGCGTGAGTCCTATAAGTAGGACGCAGTTGGTGCAGCGATAAAGACATATAGACACCAAAGGAACATAGAGCAAGAGAGAATAATCTCAGAGTTTAACAGCAAAATTCTGCAATGCCTCTGAAGACAAGCTTCATTGAAGCCCTCCAAGTGTGGGGAGAGAATCAGAAGACAAAGTGGAGTGAAAGAAGCAAAGAGAGAAGATTAACAACATTGTGCTCTTTGACCAGGCCATCTATGACAAGCTCTGTCTGAGGTTCCCAAGTTCAAGCTCACCACACTGTTCATTCTCTGTGATCATCTCACGACCAATGAGTCTCAGGCAAGGAGGGCAACCAAGCAGTTGATGGCTCATGGCTCAATCAGGATGGTCTATGCTCAAGCTAGCCAGCAGATGCCTATGTCCCGTTTTATTTTTGAACATGGTTTTAATTTAAAGTTATGCGTTTAGTCTTATTTAGATTTAAAATGCGCTATCCTAACTCTCTATAAGGGATTTCTTGGTGATATCTGTTCCTGCATCAATTTTCTTCTGTTCTTACGAAAGAAGGAAAAAAAAACTGAATTAACTGTCTGAATTTATTTAACACCCGGAAGCTAGTTTCAAAGAAACCTTGTTCCACATAAACTCAAGATACATAGAGTATCTTGAGATAATGATTCGGGTTTGCAGTAAATCAGCCTTGATTTTGAAAACTTTCCAGAAGCCGGACTTAAGTTTTGATCTAAATGTCATTATACGCAATCAAGTTTTGTTTGAAAATGCAACTTCAATAGTTCTTGACTTCTCGGCAAACATGTACATTTTAATAAGAAACCAAACACAGCTGTCCCCTCTTTCCTTTCAGTTAGAAATCTTCCAATATTACACCACTTAGTAACTCCTTAAGATGGCCGGAAGAAAATTTAACACAAAAGGTATGAGGAAGAACAGCATAAACACCACACGTCCACCACGTTACAAAAGATTAACAGTCTACTAATTTGCAAACTCAAAGGGTCCTACTCCAGTCAACTTAAGGCTTGTGCTTATGTGCATATCACACTAACTATACTGGTGCATACATGTGTGCTCACACAGATGAAAAGGATTGCCTTGCTGAAAATGTAAACACCAGCGAGAGGTTGCAAAAATTGAATTTAATCTAAGAAATCAAAATCACCTTGTAGAGCTGATCTAGAATGGCATTATCTGCTGCTTGCTCTCTAGCTGTTTGCTCTGCTTCCTGGCATCTTTGCAACAGTGCTTCCTTGACCTACAGAGGTGCAGCAAATTTTTTCATATTTGTACACAGTACAATCTGAAGCAGACTCAAGCAGTAGTCCAGAGAGAGTTCTTAAAAGTTCATAGAGGCCACCTGTTCCAGGGTGGTGCATCCAGGAAGAAGCTTAGGAGCAAGGGAGTCATCCAATTCAGGTAAATCTCTGTAAAATAATTCTTTGCATTCAACCTAAAGGAGACCAAAAGGAAAACAAATAGTTTTTTAGTATCTTTATTGCATAAAACAGATGCTCAAGATAATTGTGTAGCCTGTAAAAAAGATAAAAAAATTTGAAAGTGTTTCATATCAACTGTGTCCTTGAGTGGTTGCTATTAAATGAGGTGAATTTTAAGTATATTAAGAGTATTTTCCAAACTCATGAAAATTTAAGAGACTTTTCTTAACTTTTATTCTGGAAAGATATCCAGACAAAAACAAATTAAATAATATATTCGATGGTAATGATCAATAGTTGCTTCTTATATAGATGCAAATGCCTATTTATGATGTTCTTTTGGTGAACAAAACGGAGATCCTCAATACAGAAAAGCACTCACATTGAATTGGGCATGAATTCCTCGGAGACTTTCCTGTGCCCATGATTCAGGAAATACAAGTGGAAAGGACTTTGTTTCACCTCGTTGAATTCCAATTATCGAATCCAGGAAACCGGGAATCAGTTTATCACCATCTTCTGTATCAAAATGATAACCTGCACATAGAAACTAGAGTTGAGAAATCATCTGCAAGAGTTCATCATTCCTTCTGTTGGAGAAACAATAGAATCCTGACAAACCTTTACTCTCTGCAGATGGAATATTCTGAACATTTGATTTGTCTTGATCTATTGTTGTTGCAGATATATCAAGGACCACAAGATCGCCAACCTGCAGGAGTTTTAGCTTTGTTTGTTACAAACATCATACAACTCGCTGTATAAGATTTTCTAATGCAAGTATAAAACTTCTCAGATGCAGTGAGTAATTTTCTAGATCCCTTCTCTGTTGAATGAAAAGCTTACATAGTATAGGGAATGCCCAGTAATTCAGATAATTGAAAAATTATTTGCCAAAAAAGTACATGGTCTATCATTTGAAGATTTGATCATCAAAACGAATCCTTACAAGCCCAACCTTCCACTGAAAAGTTTTAATGTTTTATGTAACGGATACATGTAAGATTTATTAACTGAATTTCCTGATGTTGCATGATCAGCTTCCAAGTATCTCAAGTATGACATGAATCCCATAAAGAAACTTTAGCAATATAATCTAACTCTTTTCATGCAGTCTTGGACAAATTTAAACCAGGCAATCCTTTAAAAGTACATATCACATGAACGTGCGAAATAGTGCCAATCATAAGTATTAACCAAAGAGAGATAAAGAAAGGATAGCATATCCGTACATGAGTAACCTTAACAGTAGTTACCTGTAGTCCTCTGTCAGTTACAATTCTTAAGGCCCCTAGGGACTTGTGACGGCGTCTTAATTCTCGTTCAGAAACCTTTTGTGCATCTATGTCACTGTCTAGCTCAACAGCAACCTTCAAATTCTTGTATCCATTCTCAGGAATCCATTTTACTTCTGGTGCTACATCAACAATCACATCATATCTGGAGAACAAGATGAACTAGTGAGTATGCTCAATCTAATCAAACATGAAAACAAATAATAGTCGATATAATCCAATTAAACAAGCCTCCTCTTTCTCAAATGTGAGTTATTTATCATGTTATTTTGAGGTGGAACAAAGTACAAATATAAAGAAGGTGAAACAATGACTCAAAACATGTCTACTTTTAAGAACCTGAGAGAATTGCGAGAAGAATAAGTCTGCTCCATCTCAGAAAATTTGGTTAGAATACTGACAGAGTCTGTTAAAGGCTTGGCGGTCATCTGTAAAACAAAAGCAGGCCAACCTTCAATCAAAAAACTCTAGTATCCTAAAGGGGGTTTTGCAAGGAACATGCAGCAGAATTTACAACAATAGATTAAATAACCTCACTTGACATCTCAATAATCAATCAAACGCCCACATTTACTCGCAATTCACAAAAAAAAAAAAAAAAAAAATTAACCAACCAAAAGGTAAATATCTACTATAAACTGAAAACATACAGAAGACATGGCATGTGGAAGGGTCCTCTTCAGAATAGACTCAATGGTAGCCTTGTCTACACTTTTCTTCCCAACATAACTCACAAGAATACTCTCCGGCACCCTCTTTCCAGGCCGAAACCCCGGCACCTGATCAAATTAAACCCAAATAAATAAACAAAATCACAATTCAAATTCCTGACATAACTAAAAACCATGAGAAATGGAAACAGAGGCAGAACCTTGGCTTGCTTCATGAACTCCACTATAACCTTCTTGTAACAGTCATCGCAGACCTCCGGCGGTACTTGTATGCTCAGCTTCACCTGCATTTACATCACACTGATGAGTACTAAGTATTACACCCAAAAAAAAGAAGAAGGAAAATTGAGGAAAATTACTCTGGAATTAGGCTGTTGGGTCTCGGTGACGGTGAGGTCGGCGAGAAGTTGATCAGTCTCGGAGGTGAAGGCGGTGGAGGAAGAAGCGGAGACGGCGAAATGGAGAGGGTGGAATTGGCGGGAAAGAAAGGGGGGTCTACGGGAAGTGTGGAGTTGGAGAGAGTTGGGGTTTTTGGGGAGAAGAAGGGAGGGGGAAGAGCGTGGTGGGGTTAAGTTGAGGACCGCTGTGGAGCCACCGTTGATGGCGGTGATGCAGAGCTCCATTGCTTCCTCTTGTTTGTTTTTGCTTGCTCTGTGTGCAGAGGCAGGAGTGAGCTCAGAGCTTGGTAGTTTTAGCTGCAAGGATAGAGGGCAAAATGGGGATTATTCAACATTGAGATACGGCGTCGTTTTGTTTTGTCTATTTTTCTATATTCGTATTATCATAATTAATTTTATTTACAAGCTTGCTTATTGAATATGTTTCATCATAGATCGTGTGTGTGTGAATAGAAGAAATGGGGGAGAGCGGGTTAGGTGCCTAGAAGGCTAGGAATGGACATGCATTATTTGACGAGTGATGGAGGGGCAGTTGTGACGATTGTCGTCTAGAGCAGGCTGTATGGTGGACGACCACATAGGTTGGTTTGTGCTTTTTCTGATAGAGGATGACGGTAGGGCAAGTTTTGGTGCCCAGAGTATATTTTGGTTGCTAAATGTGGGCTTGGGCTTCTTTGGGCTTGAATGAGGTGAGTTGGGCTTTAGACCCAAGACCCATTCATTTTTGGGCTCGAATTTAGGACCCAGGTGGTAGAATTTTGACCTTGGACATGAGACACCAACCTACGTTAACGAGCCTACACTAGCCTACACTCCCTTGGTATTGGTTCTGGTTCTTAGAAATTCATTTGTGATGAAGGATAAAGTGTAGAGACAAAGAGATAGCAAGAGAATCGTCATCTTATTCATTGATAGGAGCCCTTTATATAGGGAATTACACAATACCAATATGGTAAGGACAATGAATACATAGATCTAGTCAAACTACATATCCTATGGCATAAGGCCAAGACACACATGAAGAATATCTAGAAAGATACAGAATATCTTAGAACACTTCCCCTTGTGCCGCGTGCTGATATGCCAATGGTGCTGATTTGTTGCCTCGTCAAAAACCTCGTCAAGTCACAAAAACCCTGTGGGAGAAAAACTGAACCTTGATCGTAAGAGAAAAAGAGTACAACGCACCCTTCACATCTGATAGTGACATGTATGTATGTGCTAGACTTCCCCTGAAGTTTTCACCTCCCCCTGATCTTTACATCAATAATAGGGCTCTTCCTGATTTTTACTAATCACGGAAGTTTCAACAACTTAGTATGTCAATGCTCTTTAACATGTCTTCAAATGTGGCATTAAGCAATGATTAACTAAATCATGCCGTATTGTCCTCAAATGATCTTTTACACTTAGATCTTGAGGAGAAGGCCGCTTGTGAACTCAAAACATAAGTTCGTGCAGGAAATCAGATTTCCGCGCAGCATGACCTTCAGTTACTATAACAGTCGTAACTTCCTCTAGGAAATACATATGAACGAACCGTAAACAGTTTTGGAAACTAGACTCATTTAGCTTTCCAACCGTATATTACACACGTTCTGGTTCGTCAGGAGCTATTCACAAAGTCCCGTCGAAGTTGATTGTTTTGCTAAAATCAGATTCTCAGACAGATTCGTCCTACTTTACGAAAATGGCCATAACGCACTCAATATGATAGGTATGATCAAATGGTTGGTGTCCCTGGAAAGCAGACACATAGACCTTTCCAATGATACCAATTTCACCATTTTCTAGTGAGTGAGATTTCCTGTAGGTTCCGTGGAATTTGACCTACAAAACTTGGCAGATTCTGATTTCGCTTTTGATGTGTCTTTCTTATGTAGGGATAGAATAAGCCTCAACCTTTCATACCATTAAGTATTGAAAAAAGGAGTTACTGCCATTACATTGGCGTTGCGTGGGCGCATAGCTACACTTAGCTTTATAACTTTTCATAGCGAATGAGATGTCAAGTCTTTCGTATTGTGTTGAGTACATTGATGCGTCTTATTGTACTTAGATGGGAACTCCATCTCTTAAAACATATTTGTCATCTTGCTTTAGAAAAAAACAACGGATCTCTCTTTAGAGCAAAGATCTTGACTAATCATGGGAGTATATGGAGGCCTCACTAGTTATAGAGTGCCTGAGCCGATGATGGAAAATCATCATCAATACAGTCATCGAGTGCCTTATCGAGACCATGTCTTCCCAAGATCTTTTTCTTCGGATGTTGATACATATTGGCATCTCTTGATCCATCAAGAGTCCATGTAAATCCGGAATGAACACGCAAAGGCATAATTCACCATATCCCTTCCAAATCAAGTAGAGTTCATGTGCGTTCCAATACCTTTAGCAAACGCGTGCTCTTGTGGTCTGGAGCCACTTGATTTAGATGAATGAAGTCTGTTTAAGATCTTCATGTATATCTCTGATCCCATAGAGATGTTATTATGACCACGTTTATAGGCTGCATGTTCAGTTATTCGGAAACTACCAAACTGACAAAGTAGTGGAGTTCAATGACATCCATTACGAGAGCATATCTCATCGTAGTCGATCTCAGTGCGTATAAGTGAGAGACCTTGCACCATAAGGTGAGTCTAAGCTCTTGTTCTCACTACGCTATCTAACAAAGGTATAGTTGATAGGGTTTAGCTTGCGGTGTCGGCATCACCTGCCCAAAGACCTATCTCTTTGTTAATGCTGGATCGCATCTTTTCATTTTGCCAATCAACTAAGTTGATATCCATTAACGAATGGTGGTTCGATACTAAACTCATTATCTCAGGTCCTCATGTACACTAGTGTAATACTTGTAGAGATCTCTATATGGATTGGATTTGACATTGAGGTATCCCCCAATGATAATCACAATTCAGACTTCATGAGACAGATTTGAGTATCACTGATCAATGGATCAGGTTGTGCCAAACTCGTTTTCTTCCTAGTGCGAGAAAGTATCGAACCTAAGGGCCTCCCTCCTTTTGGGGAGCCACACGGCCTTGTGACACCAATTCTGCCACTATATGGCGTCACCATATCACCATCCATGGTGATGGCGTCAAGACCAACACCTTTTGGTCACGCCATGTCCTTTTGTAGGACATCAATCCTTGCAGACATATTTGCAGCATGTGATCTCGTCACTTTAACACTTTAAGCATTTGAGATCAAGATGAGACTTAGTGGGGACAAACCACGATAATTCACGTCGTTCCACTTGAACACTAATATTCCCTAACGGCGGGAATATTGTCTCATTAAAGTGACAATCCGCAATTTAGCGGTGAATGAGATTGCCTGACAAGGTTTCTACATATGCGGATTATAGGTGGAGGTTTATATCCAACCTAAACTTAATCATCTCAAATGACCCATCATTGTACGCAGTGGCAATGTGATTTGGCACCTAAAAATAACATCTAGCCGAGCTTAAGGATTGGAGATCCGTTTCAATCTTGCTGAGCTTAAGGATTGTAATTTTGTGTCAATCCTAGTACACAGTCACAAGCTGTAGTACAAAAAAATTCAATGATGGTGGGTCGTAGATGAATAGTAAAGCTGCATGCAAATATTGCATAGCCCCAAGACGCAATAGAAAGATTGGTGTGCATCAATAATGTTCGAGCGACAAGCTAAAGTTGCTTGGTCGTAGCCTCGGTGAGACCGTATTGTGTGTGAACATGGGGTACAAGACACTTCAACTTACATCCCGATAAACTTCTTTAAAGAATGGGTAGTGAGCCCGTAGAAGTATAAGCAGCATAAGCAGAAGATAATAGTGTAACACGTGACCAGTGTATTAACACTTCAACCAACACCATAAAGCATAAAAAGATATCCGCAAGTTGGTTGTATCTATCTACATAGTTTGATGTAAGAATAGAATGTTCACTTTTGTGTCATTTAGCATAGGAGAGCCTCACTCCTAATTTAGCTAAAGAATAAGCTTTCAAAACGAGTAATGAGCATTGCAGGGGGCCAATGCGACATCGAGAGAAGGCTGGTGCACCTCAATTGCTTGAGGAATTGACCGGACGACCTTCAGGAAGTTGGAGTCGTGTTCGAGTGACGTCAATGTCCCCGGGTCACCATTATGCTTCATGGTGATGCTAGATCTCGAATGTCTTCGTTTTGAGCGAAAGAATGGATGTCCATAAGAATTTCTCAAAATTTGGACTATCGCTTCCAGGATGACTTAAATGGTCAAACCAAAGCCTATATGAGTCGGTGTCCCAAATATCTAGTTTGGTGACAACATGAGATTCGATACTCGAATCGTAGTGACATACAATCCACTATATTGACTCATAAACTTCTCCAAGATGCGCTTCAGTTCGCATTCATGAGGAGGTATACACAAAAAAATTCTTATTCATTCTCACAATATGTTTTCAAATGAAAACCATTAGCATGAATGTCTTTAAAACTTAACACAGTTCCTTAGAATGTTGTGGATAGTTCCACTATCTGTGAAGCACTCAATGTCTCTATGAGACATATCTACAAGGAGTAGATAGACGAGTAAATAGTTCCACTTGAACCATTTAGAAGGATTGAAAGAAGCTACGAAAAGCTGCAATCCCGAGAGTGCATAAAAATTTCCGCGCAAAATGACCTTTGCGCACTAAAACAGCCATAACTTCTTCGTTAAAATAGATATGGACAAACTAAAAAAAGTTCTGAAAACTAGACTCGTAGAGCTTTCCAATGATATAAAGTCACTGTCTGGTTCATCCGGAGATGTTCACAAAGCTCAAACGAAGTTGACTGTCTAGAAGGGACAGATTGCTGTTTTTCGCAGAATTGGCATGTGCGAAGCTATGAAGCTTGCAGGTGGCGTGTAGGTTTTTGCCTTAGCCAAAAGTGACGTGTGTATGATCAAAACCAAGTCCTTTCGGTCGTTCTAAGGTCGTAAACTCCATGACTAGTTAGCAAAAGCTCCTTGACATGAACATAAACTAACTCAGACGACCTAGAGGATCTGATCATGATGATAATTTTCCAGCTTTGATAAGTCTTCAACGTCTTTTGCAAGACGGCAATTTGTTTAATAGCGTAGGGGGATTCAAAATCAAAAGGTTTCGGTAACTCTAAGTCTGTATGACCAGGCATGTCCGACAATATGCCATGTCTCTAAGGACGATGTAAGTGTACATCTTGATTGTAAATCAATATGAACCATAAGAGGAGAATAGTTTCACTTCGAAAAAATTCTCAAGGCATTCATTATTGCTAATGTGAGTACATCGAGGTCTCAAATAGACGAAGGACGTCGATACAACGCCTTAGTACATAAAGCTTGGAATGAAAATCAATGTCTAGCCGATGACGTCAAAGGGTAGCTAGAGCAGGATCCGAATCTTTGATATTCGCGATCATGAGGATGACGTTCTTGTCCTCATATTGATTTTCCATATCTTTTTGTATGCATTCACAATTTAAAGGAGCTTGACAATCTTGAACCAGTGATCCGAAGATCCACAACGGTTGCATTGTCATGAGATGACGTGAGTAGTTTTGACAAAATGGTGTCTAGACCGGGAGTGTCGCTATTAGAGCTGGCGACACCTCCCCCACTTTTCTAGACATCGGCACGACGTTTTCTGCCGTTGCCATGACCCATATTGTTGTCCCACATTAGGGGATAATCCCAAATAAGTTTATCACATTAGCGTATATACAATTCCGGTTTGTATGATCAAAATCAAGTCTCGTTGGTAATTCCAAACCAACTTGGAGGACCTAGAGAACATAATGATGATCGAATCCGCTAAAGATTATGGATCATGATGCCACAAAAGATCATCAACAATATGTAGTCAATTAAGATGGTAAGCAATCCACTTGACTAATAACTCAACAAGTAGAGTTATATGAACGTTTCGAGAAACGCTCCATGAGTGCATTCCACAGTACTTTGTGGTCATTACTTTTTGCACAGATTGCCATTAAATGCTTTTGTCGATGTGGCGCTTCAAAGACTTTGAGCGCATGAGATGTGAAATCTTGGCATTTAGGCTTGTTAGCCTGAGGGTCAAAACATGTGGTTTAATCATTTCCAATGAAAGGTTCCACAGATACCAAGCAAAGATCCGTCTTAGGCATCTAGTAAGTTAAAACTCAAAGGAGCAGAATGTTACATTGCTCTTGCATACAAAACCAAGTTGTTATGAGACTCGATAGAGGTCACAAATGATGCTTTTAATGGTTTGTCCTTCGGATTGATCACACACAATCCGGAAAAGCCGCGAATTGATCAAACACAATTCAAAAAAAGGCCTCGGATTGATCAAACACAATCCGGTGATAGGTTGGGGTTGATCATACACAACCCGGACAAGGAAACAAGAGTGATCAAATACACTCTTAACTCGCGAATAAAATTCCGGGATTTTTGGTACCTGCAAATACACCGACCTAAGCATAGAATGGAGTAGAAGAAAAGGAGAAAACACTTTATCTCCCCCGAGGTTATTGAACTTGGAAGAGTTTTAGGGTTGTAAAATAAACATACCGTAAACACTTGGATGCTTGATCGGATGAAAATAAAGCAGCGGAGTGGACGGCGGCAGCGGCCGAGAGGAGAAACAACGTTTTGCCCACTTATACTTCGAATTTCGGGCTGAAATTTTGACAGGAAGAACAGCTCTAGATGAGGAAGCTGCTGTCAAAAATTCAGGTTGATCGGAGCAAGGGAAGGTGGTGAACCGGTGGTCGGTAGCGGCGGCGGTCTGGAATCTTCCGGCGGCCGGTTCGCAAACTTTCGGCCGGTTCTCAGGGTGAGGCCGGCGGCGTTGGATCCGGGACGGAGAGAACTTTCTGGGGATATAAAATTTCGACGGAGGGCAGTCGGAATGTTGGTCGGAAATCGGGAAAAACAAGGCTGCCCGATTTTAGGGTTTGGAAAAACAAAAGGTGGGCTATTGGCTCTAGGGTTAGAACAAAGTGCATGATAACGTGATGAAGGATAAAGTGTAGAGAAAAAGAGATAGCAAGAGAATCGTCATCTTATTCATTGATAGGAGCCCTTTATATAGGGAATTACACAATACCAATATGGTAAGGATAATGAATACATAGATCTAGTCAAACTACATATCCTATTGGCATAAGGCCAAGGCACACATGAAGAATATCTAGAAAGACACAGAATATCCTAGAACAATTTGCTAATTTTCAAGTTTTTGATATCCTTAGTTACTCTCGAACTCTTAACGAGCGGATAACCTCTTCTAAATGATCACAAGTTCACAACACCGGGTACGGTCAAAGTTATAGTGATGATCACATTTACACCGCGCTTGTGACATATGCAATGCAAAAAAGTTGTGCGACTTCATCTCGCATGTTTTAAAAAAAAAAAAACTTTTTATTAAATAACTTACGTACCCTACAATGTTAATAATGTTTGAATCTATGACGTCAAAGTTGTTGGTTAGAGTCCCTGATCAACCAGACTTCATCTCACACGGTTACTCTTCATTCTAACATTATGTGCATCTTGTTATCCTTTATTGTTTTCTTAATTTCGATGTGTTTGTGCATCATGTTAAATTCTATCAATGTCTTTTAGTGTATTTGCATCGCGCTTTTTAATATTTTTTTTTAGTATAGATTATATCGTGTTCCTCAAAAAAGAAAAAAAAAAAAATTCTAACTAATAATTCTAAATAATTCTATCAATGTCTCAGGTTCGTCCATTAATTTGATCTAGTTTGTTATCTTAATGATCATTGATTTGGCTGAAAATTTGTAGGATTGATCTACACATATAGACTTAAAAACTAAACGGATGAGATGCTAAGATGTGATCGAAAAATAGATCTTTTAAGTCATAAACCAAAAAATTCTCAACTAATCATCAACATAATAGTCCTCACTAAAATGACTCTCCTATGTTTAAAACAACCGAACTCAAAAGAAAGAAACAATAATAGTTTACACTGATCTACCCCGGGCATTTCGAGTAAGGGGTGCGTTTCAACTTTCAACCCGGAGCTATACGGCGTCGTTGCGTTCTTTAACCAAAAAGAATCTCTGCTTTTCCAACCTTCTGTCCTTGAACACTCACCTCACTCCTCTCACTCTGTTCACAACCCCCAAAAAACCCCAGAGAGTCGAAAATGGAGGGAGCCGGGTCGAGATTGAGCCGCGCGTCGTCGAGGTACGGCCCAACAACCACCGTCTTCAGCGGCCCAGTCCGGAGGTGGAAGAAGAAGTGGGTCCACGTGCCTCCATCACCTTCTTCCTTCAGCTCTCGCAACGCCCGAAACAACGACAACAACTCCTCTCGCCTCATGCTTTGCCGCTGGACCCCAATTTCTGCCGCCGCTAACTCTGCTACCGGCTCCGCCGAGGAGCGGCCGCGCCGGAGGTTCCGCTACACCCCTGTAAGTGAAGTAGCAACATGCATAAGTATCTATGTCTGTATCAACTGTAATTGATGATTGCAGTAGTTAGGGTTTATGGAAATTTAGGGTTTTTGTTGCGGAAGTAGTTAGATAGTTTGGATTTCTTTGTAATTTGAAGTTTTGTATGTTCTGTTGGTCAGTTTTTTTTTTTTAATATTTTTTTTATAATGTTTACATACATGATGTTAGGTTTGAATTGCTCAAGAAATTTGATAGAAAACGAATCTGAACAAAGAGCATGATTTGTTTTGGTTGAAACGATGCTTCTGAGAATTTAGGTATTGAGGTTTTGACTTTGAGAGATGTTTAGAATAGAAAAGAAGCTTCAGGGTTTCGCTTTGCTTGAGATTTTGAATTTCTTGGATGGAATCTGTTGTTAATTGTATTCCGAAGTTACTTTGCGTTGTCGTTATCAGTGCAGGGTTTAACTGGTTGTGATTGATTGTGTAGGTTGCTGTGTTGGATGAGCAGAAGAAGATGGTTGAGAAAAAGATTGAGGACATGGAGGATGTGGAGAACACTAGTGAGGGAGAGCAATCTACAGTGCTGAGTGATAAGTTGTTTGGGAAGTCAGACACTGATCAAGTTAAGAAGCAAGAAACTGAGGTAGGACCTCAAAACTCGTACTCAACTATCATTCCACTACGTATCATTTGTGTTTTTTTGTTGGTGGTATAGATTCTACGTTCCTCTTTATGTTTAGGAACTGTGGCCCCTCCCTGGGAGGTGGTGGTGTGGCTGTCACATAGATCTTTATTGGTTTATAGCTCATCGCCTTATTGTTCTTATTTGGTTGATTCTATCACTACCTAAATATTGTTTTGTTTCCAAAACATTTCTATTTCCTCATTGTTAACCAATTTGAAATTTTTAAAATTTTTAACCAAGTGTGGCATTGGTGCTATAACCTAGGGTGCCCTGGTGCTTCAACCAAACTGTATGATCTGATGGTTATAGCTCTGCATCACCTGGCCATGGTATTTGTCTAGCTTGTCAGGGGAAAAGCATTATCTTATTTTGAAATTTGTAAGTGGCAAGTTAAAATGAACAATATAATTTTTAACATAGGGGATAAACGTGCAACTTTTTTTATTTTTTATTATTATTATTACAATAGGTAAGCCATCTCAGAAGTCGATATTTCATTGCTGAAATTAACCATCCTAGAATCATGTCAAACTTTCCTGCTCCTATTCAGGTGCATATGAAGTTATGAACTTTACTGCATGCTGATCATATTCTTTTTTACTGTTCTCAAATAAATTTCACTTAGTTGATGCTGTTGTTTGCTATGAAATTCATGCTTGACGTTAGAAGATTCAATATTATTCCTGTATGCTATCTTTAAGGCTATGTAGTACTGTAAGTAAGAGTTTATAAGTGAAAACTTTCAACATTTGCAATGATGGTAACTTAAGACAATAGTGATTAAACTTTCTTCTGTTCTGTTCTCCAGCCAGTGAATAAGATCTTTGATGCTTGAGCCGTAATAGAATGAAATTTTGTAATATCATTGATAATGCTGGAAGTTAGTAAACATATTTGCTTGCATTGTAGGAATTCGGTAAGGCCAGCTCACAGGCCGCAAGTATAAATAATCTGAATTTAGATCTGGGCTTGCAAGGTCACAGTGCCAGCCTGGAGTTAATGAACAAAATGAAAGCGGCTCAGACAAAGACTGCAAGCTCAGGTGGGTTTTGGTTGCAGTGATGTGTAGTATTTGTGCAGTCAAATCTAGAGTGACCTAGTAAGGTAGTAACATGAAGTAGACATTTGGTGACCCACTGTGGATGTCATGTGTTTTCTATTAGTCTGATTCTGCTTATGATGTATGTAACTAAGCCATTAGGATTAGTTGGTGGATTCTGTAGGGCTAGTAAGTAACTATGTTTGTGGATTCTGTAGGGAGAGTAAGTAGTACATAATTAAAATGCAGATGTGTTTGGCTGCTTGTATGATGATTAGTGAGTGGAGCTGTGGGCACTTCTTTGTTAGGGGGTCACAGTTCCCGTTTCTGGTTGTTTTCTATGGATAACCGAAACCAAATTAAGGCAAGAATCAATCTAAAAAAAAAATCAGGCAAGTTCAGAACTTCTAGCTTGTACTGTTGACTTCACATTCCTTGAAACACGAATTTTCTGAAAAACCTTAGGATGCGTCAAGTCGCTCAATATTTTTTCTTTCATTTACAGTTAAGGCTCAAACCATTCTGACCAGAATGAAAATTGATTCTGTTGCAAGAAATAACTTTCTTGATTAACCGTTCCTACCATAACCTTTAAATCTAAGTTGATTTACTTGGGAGCTGATGGAACTAGCCGGGGAAGTCAATGTGGTCAGCTCTCTGAAGCATTTCGTCACTTACAATGCCCTTCCTCGTCTCCGGGTGCTTAGGCATCCAAGTAATGCAACTATATGTACTGTGTATTGAAAGAAGAAATTTTACAAGTTATCTTTTTTTTTTTTTAGAACAATTTTACAAGTTATCTGATACCTATTGACACGAAAAAAATTCAATAAAGGAAAATAATTACAGATGGTATTATGGTATCTGTGTACGACTCTATCTGAACTTGGCTTCCATTATATTGGTGGTACTTGAACTTTTTAACCTCATTATAAATGGCACCTCTCTGTGAGTGACAATGTAGTGGCAATTTTGTTCATTCGTAAGCCTGGATTTATTAGGATGCATCACAAGTTCACAACCGTCTGGTTTGTGATTGTTGCGATGCTCCAACTATCAAAAGTTCCTCTAATCTCATTGGTTCTCATCATCAGCATGCCTTCATGTTTCTCTTGGGGTGTTGCTATGTATGCAGCAAATTCTAAGACTTTACTCTTAGAAGTTCAACAAATCTTCACCCAGCAAATTCTCAAATGTCCAAAGTTGTTTGTTTTTTTTTTTAAGAGAAATGAATATTTCATTAATCAACGGATAAGCCCAATTAACAAGATTTGCAAACGCGAAGCCGAGAAGTACTGATAACAAAAAGCTCGAGTCTTCAACTCGATCAAAATAAAAAGAGTGAAAATAGACCGACAACTCGTTAATTTATGAACTGAAAGTCCTACATCCGAAAATAAAAATGCAACAACACTAACAAATCTATTTCTAAAGTTGTTAGCTTTTAAGCTTGCTTTTATGGTATGAGCAACGAATTGATAATCGCAAACAATTGTCATTCATTGTTTTTTTGTATCAATCTCTACCCTCACGTGGCGATAGATGAGAGAGTACATGTCATTCTCAAGTAATTTCAATATTCATTATTAAAGTAATATAGGGTCATCCGGTCAGGTCACAAACCTTAAGCGCTTAGACTAGCCTTCTATAGAGTCCCTTGTCTTTTTTTTTAACCATGTCCGATTCTATAAGGAGTACCTGAAAATCAATTTTAAAAATAAATAAAAAAGCAAAGAATGAGGAAATAGTGCCATGATTCAAATTTGACAGCAACCAGCCTACAAAACAAGCCTTTCATTCCTCTCTCTCTCTCTCTCTCTCGATCTCTCTAGAGTCCAAACTCAAACGGCTATCTCTCTCTCTCCAAACATAAACGGCTCTCTCTTCTCTCTAATCTCAAACGGGAGGGTGTCCTTCAATTCAATTCTCTGTAAGATTTAAGGTTTGGGAGCTCTCTCTCTCTCTCTCGTATTTGAGATCGAAAAAAAAGAAAGAAAAAGAAGAGTCGTTCTTGTTCTGCCAACCTAAAAGCTCTAGCTTTGTTCGAAATCTCAAACCCAGTTTGGGGGATTGCTCTGGGTTTTGTAGAGAGAGAGAGAGAGAGAGAGAGAGAGAGAGAGAGAGGAGAGAGAGAGAGAGAGAGAGAGAGAGAGAGAGAGAGAGAGAGAGAGAGAGAGAAGTTGGATTGATTTGAGATCATCGCTATGATCAACGATTGGTTTTTGTTGCCTTGGATTTATTGGTTATGTTGCCTCCCTTGGAAACACAATATTGTTAGAGACAGAGAGAACGATGAGAGACCCATTTCCATTTCTAGTAAATTCTCTTGTTTCTTTAATCGTAATTTGATGGGTTTGTGTTTCTTTCGCCTTGATTCTCTAGTGTTGCCCCGGTATGTTACCTTGCATTGGATTAATACGTTGCCTTGATTAATATGTAGCATTCTATTTATGAGTTGCCTATGTTGCCTTGGATTTATGAGTTGCCTTCAATTAATATGTAGCATTCGATTTATGAGTTGCCTTCGATTAATATATTGCCTTTGATTTATGAGTTGCCTTCGAATAATTTGTGGTGCACAGTTCATGATTCTGTTGCCTAGTTGCCTTGAAAGTTCATGTACTGTTAAAGTAACAATTGATCCCTAAAAGAAGGGAAAAAACTCCCTTGGTTTGGATTGGATTTGTTGGTACTGTGGCCTTGGATTAACTGGTTTTGCCGCCACGGAAAGACAATATTGTTCAGAGAGTGAGAGAAAGAGAAGGGAGAAAGATGGGAGACCCATTTCCATTTCAGGTAATTTCTAAAAGTTCTCCCGTTTCTTGAATCGTAATTTTTGAGTTGCGTTCGATTAATATGTTACCTTTAAGTTATGAGTTGTCTTTGATTGATATGTTGCCTTCCATTTATGAGTTGCCTTGGAATAATATATCGCCTTGGATTTATGAGTTGCCTTTGAATAATTGGTGGTGCGCAGCTAATGATTATGTTGTCTTGAAAGTTCATGTTCTTAGTGTTAAAGTAACTGTTGATCCCTAAAAGAAGAAAGAAAGTTCATGCTTTGGATTGGATTCATTGGTTTTGTTGCCTTGGATTGGATTCATTAGTTCTATTGCAGTGGATTAATTGGTTATGTTGCCTCAGAAAAATAAAATGGTTGAGAGACTAAGAGAAAGGGTAGGGAGAAAGATGAGAGACCATTTCCACTTCAGGTAATTTCTCAAAGTTCTCCCATTTCTTGAATTGTAATATAGTAGTTGCCTTCAATTATTATATTGCCTTTAATTTATGAGTTGTCTTCGATTGATATGTAGTGTTAGAATAATATGTTGCCTTAGATTTATGAGTTGTCTTCAATTAATATGTAGCCTTCGATTTATGAGTTGCATTCGATTAATATGTTGCCTTTGATTTATGAGTTGCCTTTGAATAATTGGTGGTGCACAGCTAATGATTATGTTGCCTTGAAAAATCATGTTTTTAGTGTTAAAGTAACTGTTGATCCTTAAAAGAAGAAAAAAAGTTCATTCTTTGGATTGGATTCATTGGTTTTGTTGCCTTGGATTTGATTCATTAGTTTTGTTGCAGTGGATTAATTGGTTATGTTGCCTTAGAAAGATAAAATGGTTGAGAGACTAAGTGAAAGGGTAGGGAGAAAGATGAGAGACCCATTTTCATTTCAGGTAATTTCTCAAAGTTCTCCCGTTTCTTGAATTGTAATATAGTAGTTGCCTTCGATTATTATATTACCTTTAATTTATGAGTTGTCTTCGATTGATATGTAGTCTTGGAATAATAAGTTGCCTTGGATCTATCAGTTGTCTTCGATTAATATGTAACATCCGATTTATGAGTTGCATTCGATTAATATGTTGCATTTGATTTATGAGTTGTATTCGAACAATTTGTGGTGCACAATTCATGATTCTGTTGCCTGAGAGAATATGTTGCCTGGAAAGTTTATGTACTATTAAAGTAATAGTTGATCCCTCAAAGAAGTTAGAAACTTCATGCTTTGGATTGGATTCATTGGTTCTGTGGCCTTGGATTAATTGGTTTTGCTGCCACGGAAAGACAATATTGTTGAGAGAGTGAGAGAAAGAGAAGGGAGAAAGATGAAAGACTCATTTCTATTTCAGGTAATTTCTGAAAGTTCTCCCTGATAGGAGCAAAAACACCTACAAAGATACCTTATTATCAAATCAATTATATCAATGCAGTAAACGGCAAATAGGGGTCATTACCCGCAGAGGATTGGTGATACTAAGACTTAAACACACAAGAAACACAAACAGACGCGTAAACTAGAAATCTGGCAGACTCGACCTAGGAGCAGAAACCTAATTAATTAGCTAATCTAGACTCAACCAAAAATTATGAAATTAAATACACAGTAACTAGACACAGTGGCGGACTACCACACAAATTTTGAGGGTATTCGGAGTTGGTTTGATTGGTGAACAACAATAGATAAAAAATAAATACTGCTGGCACCCATAGATCGGTCTCTGGACTGAAACTGTCTTGAATTCTCTGCTTGATTCTCCTCAATTTCCTTAGCTTCAGCTCCAGTCTGATTCCACCAATTCCTTCCACAAGCCAAATCAAATTTTTGCCTGTTGAGTGAATCAAGTCCTTCATAGAAGTACTCCATTTGAGCGTTGAGATCAAACTTGTGATGGGGGCATTGGCGTAGTAGACCCTTGAATTGACTCCACGCTTCATGTAATTCATCTCCATCTCTCTGCCTGAATGTACTGATCTGCTTCTTTAATTCTTGGTGCGAGAGGCTGAATAGAATTCCTTCATAAATGCAGCACACATATTGTCCCATGAGTCAATAGATTGGGAAGCCAATGAGTTGTACCATGCCTTTGGTTGCTCTTTCAAGGAAAAAGAAAACAGAATAAGTTTCACAACATTCTCATCCACCGCCGCTGACTTCTGTATTCTGCATAATGCTGTAAACTCATTAAGATGGTCTTGTGGGTCTTCGGTTTGAGTGCCTCTAAAGTGTGGTAGATTCAAAATCAAAGATGGGGAATTGAGTAAGCCCCTAAATCGTCTGGTAGCACAACTGGTGAATCTGCTGCACCTGTTCTCGGAATAAAGGACTCCTTAAGTTTCGCGGCCATTGGTCTTGGTGATGGTGGAGGTGTTGAAATATGTTGCTCTTCCAGTTCCTCGATCTCTGAATCAGAATGGTGTTCAGGCTCAGAATCCTCACCACCACTATTACTCTTGTTCACATGTAGTCTCTGCTGTTTCTTGTTTTGTTTTGCTGCTCTCTCAATCTCTGGATCAAATAACAGTGGTTCAGAGCTTGTAGAGTGACGAGTATGCATACACAATGCTCTTGCACACAAGTATAGACATAAGACTCAAAAGAAAAATAAAGTAAATAAAGCAAAACTAAAAACAAAAGACACTTTTAAGACTTAGAATTAAACAATCCCCGCGACACGGCGCTAAAATTTGATAGGAGCAAAAACACCTACAAAGATACCCTATTATCAAATCAATTATATCAATGCAGTAAACGGCAAATAGGGGTCAGTATCCGCAGAGGATTGGTGATACTAAGACTTAAACACACAAGAAACACAAACAGACGCGTAAACCAGAAATCTGGCAGACTCGACCTAGGAGCAGAAACCTAATTAGTTAGCTAATCTAGACTCAACCAAAAATTATGAAATTAAATACACAGTAACTAGACACAGTGGCGGACTACCACACAAATTTTGAGGGTATTCGGAGTTGGTTTGGTTGGTGAACAACAATAGATAAAACAGAAGTACTGCTGAAAACAGAATATTAAAAAGTGAATATGGATGTAAATATGAGAGAAACAATAGTTAGGAACTTCTCTCCACCACTAGATACGCTTCAATCACCCCAAAACAATGTCAATGACTAAAGATGAATGCACTCACAGTTAAGCCAATGTCGTTAGGTCATTAACCGTATTACGTTCTCTTACTTGCCATGTTAAGTGAAATGTCGGTATCGACTTAACTATATTCCCAATTAATTGATCTATGAAATGTCGGTATCTAGACCAAAATAACTGAAATCATAAAGATCTAAGAACGTTTGAGTAGCAACAAAGAATCTAAGGTCAATGTCGGTAGCCTTAGATTACCGAGGAATCACTTCACACAAGTACCTAGAAAGAACTTGTTATCTCTCATATAATATGCAACGATATGTCAGTCATAAACACATTCAAAATAATAACCCTAAAACATGCATCAAGGTGTCGACTCAATGAAACATGCAATAGAATTATCAATGAACAATCAGTGAAGAAATTCTCATCTAAAATTATATAAATCAATTGGGATTCGAAATCGAAGACATATCTAGGGCTTTGATCAGCCCCTAACTACTAAGGAGTTTAGTTACACATAGTCTTGATTACGAACATCAGAGAATACATGGAAGATGAACTAAAGGTGGAGAAGAAGAAAACTTGATTGAAGAAGATCTTTGCCAATCGAATTATTTTCCTCTCCTTTCTTTCTTCTCGTTCTTTTCTTTTTTCTCCCCCCTTGTTCGGCTCCTCCTCCCCGTAGAAATAGGTTAGTTAACCTATATGTCTCACGTCCATCACCAACCCAACTAGGATTAGGGATCCTAATTAAGCCCAATTATCTCATTTTCTTTGTTTGACTTCAAAACACCTAAAAACAAATAAAGTTAATTAAAAATAGGAAAACATCACAAAATAACTAAGTAATAAGAATAATTAGCATGATAAAAGTCGCACAAATATGCGACTATCAAAATGCCCCACACTTAACTTTTGCTAGTCCTCGAGCAAAACACTAAACTAAGACTCTGAAAAGACTCAACAATAGCACAGACTACAAAACTCTAATGCCCTTAACACTTTGTCTCAGCAATCTCCTTAACATTGCAACACCAAGATCACATGATAATTCAGTTCAATCCACAGAATTTCGAAGGTTAATGTCAATACATGACACACATGTAACATGTAGGACGAAGACATAATCATGGTGAATGTAAAGCTGTAGCATGCAGTAAACAAGTTAAGATTCAACCTCACATGGTATGCTATAAGTGTTTCTCTCAACATATGTCTAAGGTTTTCACTCAACTCAATTACTTGCCAAATGGACCGAACCATATGCTTAACTCTTGTGACTTATCTCCACAGATCAAAGGCTACCTATCTTGAGGATCAAAAAGGACTTTATAAGGTTGTAATGGGGTTAAGCTCATAGGTTTATAGAACAAAAGGGATATGGAATTCAAACAAGTTCTAAAACCTAGTAGAGCATCAATGAAGAGGCTTTTTCGAACTCTACAACCATTGAAACATCTTCACCATTGAATTCTTCCAAATATATCACCATTGTGGCTGAATTTCATCTTGTTGGGCCTTCACCTCATTCTTTGTATCTACAGTTAACCTGGGGTATCAAGCTAGACATCACAAAAGAACAAATATTTTTTCGTCGAATTTTTTTTTTTTTCAATACAACACAACAAGCTTGATATCCCACCCTTATTCCTTTGCTTCATCTTCACAATCTTCCACCTTGGTCTTCATGTATATGCCTCATGTACAGCTCTACTAAGTTCTAGAACAAAGGTAGAGATACAACTATTCTAAGGTTCAAGGTTAAGGTTGTGCGGGTGATGACAAAAAGACCATAATGTAAGCTCAAAGTGGTTAACTAAAGGGTGCACATCTTATGTACACAACATATGGGTCACAGGCTATATATGACAATGGTGGTAGCTCCAAAGTGCCTTTATCACTTCCCCAATCAAGATATATAATGACTATAAGCTTTGACAAGCACAAGAGCAAGTTCTAGTAATCTCTAGAGTCCATTAACTTAATCTGCGGCAAGCAATTGACACACAACAAAGAAAGCATGTAAAATCACATTTAGGCTCAATCGCTCACATGTTAATGAATCTCAACCAAGTTTAAGCATGCTGAGAAATCTGTACCATGTCAACTCGTTTCTACATCCACTACATATTAACACATGCACCATATATCAAGATTAACCAAAGAAACTCAAATAACGTAGTCACATGTTTCACTCTTAGTCACATTTTAGAAGATATAAGCACATCATAGACTAGTTAAGGGCCCTAAGACTCAAACAAGACGAAAAACAGTTTTTTTTTTTAGCTAAACATAGACGCTAAAAATATCATATAAACCCCACCCCACATTTGAAATTTGCATTGTCTTCAATGTAAAACGAAACCAAAGCATGCAATACATCAAACAAGTATGACGCATAATACATATGACATCGCAAAAACACACTAAACATGAAGAAAAATAACACAGGAGAAAGAATGAAGAATGCAAATCTGGAATCCAAGCTTCTCCATCAACATGGGTTGCCTCCCAAGTAGCGCTAAGTTTAACGTCATCAGCCAGACGGCACTCATAATCATTGCTCCACTGGCACTGGATCGCGAAGCTGTACTTCTTCCACATCTCTCACCTCTGCAGGCTCATAAAACGGTTTGAGCCTATGTTCGTTCACTTTGAACGTGTTCCCATTCTTCGGATTTTTTACCTCGACTGCACCATGAGCAAACACATTAAGTATAACAAAAGGCCCACTCCACCTAGAACGAAGTTTACCTAGGAATAATCGTAGACGTGAATTGAAAAGCAAGACTTTTTGTCCAACAACAAAAGATTTGCTTTTAATCATCTTATCATGAAACATCTTGGTTTTCTCCTTGTAGATTCTATTGGACTCATAAGCATTGTTGTGAATCTCATCTAGCTTATTCAGTTGTAACTTCCTATAAACACCGACATCATCAATATCAAAGTTAAACTGCTTAATAGCCCAATATGCCTTGTGTTCAAGCTCCACCGGAAGATGACAGCCTTTTCCATAGACCATTCGATAAGGAGACATCCCAATCGGTGTCTTGTATGCCGTCCTGTATGCCCACAACGCCTCATCTAAGCGTTGACTCCAATCTTTCCGGGTTGGTCCAACAGTCTTCTCCAAAATTTGTTTTATCTCCCTGTTGGATACTTCTACCTGTCTGCTCGTCTGAGGATGATAAGGTGTTGCTACCTTATGATGAACATTGAATTTCCTTAGCAAAGTTGCAAAAGACTTGTTACAAAAGTGAGAACCTCCATCAGTGATGATGTACCTGGGAGTGCCAAATCTAACAAACAGTGATTTCAAAAATTTCAAAACAACAGCAGTGTCGTTAGTACGAGTGGCCACTGCCTCCACCCACTTTGAAACATAATCAACTGCAAGTAGAATATAAAGATTTTGTTGAGAGCTAGGAAAAGGACCCATAAAGTCAATACCCCACACATCAAAAATCTCAACAACAAAAATTGGGTGTTGGGGCATTTGATCTCTAGGACCTAAGTTACCTGTGAGCTGACATCTGGCACATGATTTATGGAACTCATGCGCATCTTTGAACAAAGTTGGCCAGAAGAAGCCACTTTCAAGAACCTTCATTGCAGTCTTCTTTCCAGCAAAGTGACCTCCCTCTACATGTGAGTGACAAAAAGTGAGTATAGATTGAAATTCAGTTTCAGGAACGCACCTTCTTATCAACAAATCTGGACAATGTTTCCATAGATAAGGCTCATCCCACACATAATGCTTAGCTGTCTTCACCAACTTGTCCTTTTGAGCTCTACTGTAGTCGCTTGGTACTCTTCCTGACACAAGATAGTTAACAATATTTGCATACCAAGGCTTAGAAACGTTAAGAGCAAAAAGTTGCTCATCCGGGAAGCTATCACGCAGAGGCAATGAGTCATCCTCTGTGTTAGATCCATGTGTGATCCTGCTCAGGTGATCTGCCACCACATTCTCAGTGTCTTTCTTGTCTTTGATCTCAATATCAAACTCCTGAAGTAGTAACATCCATCTAATCAACCTGGGTTTTGCATCCTGTTTAGTCATCAAGTATCTCAAAGCAGCATGGTCAGAGAAAATAATAACTTTAGTTCCTAACAAGTAAGACCTAAACTTTTCTAAAGCAAAGACCACAGCTAAGAGTTCTTTTTCTATAGTTGAGTAATTTAACTGTGCATCATTTAAAGTCCTGGAAGCATAATAGATGACATGGGGAAACTTACCTGGACGTTGACCCAAAACAGCACCAACCGCATAATCAGAAGCATCACACATTAATTCAAAAGGTAAGTTCCAATCAGGTGGCTGTATGATGGGTGCGGTTGTCAAAAGCTCCTTGAGCTTGTTGAATGCCTTCAAGCACTCATCCGTGAAGTTGAAAGCTACATCTTTATGGAGCAGTGCACATAATGGTCGGGCTATCTTGGAAAAGTCCTTGATAAACCTGCGATAAAATCCTGCGTGTCCAAAAAAAGATCTCACCTCCTTCACAGTTGAAGGAGAAGGTAAAGTACGCACAATATCGACCTTGGCCTTATCAACCTCAATCCCCCTAGCAGATATCACATGTCCTAAAACTATACCTTGTTCTACCATAAAATGACACTTTTCCCAGGGGGGTCTACTGGGGGCAGTAGGACCTCCTACTGGGGTCAGTAGGACCTCTTATGACCTCTTACTGGGGACAATAGGACCTCCTAATAGGGGCAGTAAGACCTCCTACTAAGGGCAGTATGACCACCTACTGGGGGCAGTAGGAGTTCTATTAGGGGCAGTAAAGCGTTTAATAAGAGACAATAGATGTTATATTAAGGTCCCAATCCTACCTAAAAAAGCTCAAAGCAAACCAAAAAGAAAAAAAATAACTGCCTGATGAGTTCCAAGAGGCCATAATGGTCATACAAAAAGAAGTAGACAACACATCCAAACACATAAATACAAGCTATCCGCTTTCTGATACTCCTCGCTGCAACAAAAAGTCCAAAGAGAACTGAAAGATTCAAGAGATTCAATAACTACCTTAATTCAACAACCATGAGACCAAACTACACAAATTCTTCCAATCAAAAAGCTCACAGAATTGATTCAATCTCCACAGATCTACAAAATTAGGATCTGTCCCAAAAGGATATAAGCGCACGCATCGAGTTTGATACTTCAATGAAGATTCCCTTCGTTGCTCAGGTTGTGACATGTTTCTCAAATCGTAGACATTCACATGTCTTCTAGCAGTTGGAGCCACTAAACGATTTCTGACCAGAAAAAGAGAATAAACACGCTCCGGTTTTGCATAAATCCCAAAAGGAGTACGCTCTTGTCCATTTGCACCTCTAGGATCCCAACACTTGAGTGTCTTATCCTAACTACCAGTGATCAGTTGCCCTAATAACATTAACACACAGGAAACAAGTCACAAATTGAGGATTTTCAACTAAAAACAAACAAATTTTCAGCATTTCAACTTACATAAATGTGATTACTCTAAGATACCAATTATAATTTCAAAATGAATCCACAACAAAACACATTACGAAATCGGAGCATCTCAAAGACAAATCAAAATAAAAATCGGCACTGAAATTTCGCAAAAAACACAATAGAGAGCTGAAAATGATGCTAAATTTACAGACCTATGGCATACGAGTACTCAACGCAACGAACCGGTGCGTCGCTTTCCTATTATATCTTCCTTGTTCGAGTTGAAGACGAATCTGCAGCCATTGATACGAATCATACACAAAAAGGCATAAGATTTGAGACATATGTTAAAGATAAAAAAAAAATTGGGGATTTGGAGGTGTATCGTCGAACGGTGTTGTCGACGCTAGCGCTAAAGTCGGAGGAGTCGTCGTGGAAGCAGCAATTGAGGACGGGACTGCCGTGACTGAACTCGTCGCGGAGCACATTGGCGGTGGCGTCGTACAATCGGACGGTCTAAGACAAAGAAAGAGATTAGAGGAGAGATGAGAGGTGGAAGGAGATGATGAGAAGGCGAGGGCGTACCTTATCCTTGTGGTTAGAGAAGCGGAGGACTAGGACGGATCCGGCGTCGTATTAGCGAAACATCCAGCGTGAGTGAACCTTGTCAATGAGATCTCCCCGCCGTTGTTGTCCAGGCATCATTGCCTCGTCGGCGTCCAGGCGTCTTCGTCGACGAGACCTCCTTGCCGTCGTTGTCCAGGGATTGTCGCCTAGTTGGCGTCCAGGCGTCGTAGTCGCCGAGACCTTCCTGTCGTCGTTGTTCTTGTCGGCATCCAGGATAAGACTTGAGAGAGAGAGAGAGGAGAGGATTTGAAAATAGTGGATAGGAAGAGACGACAAATAATAAGAGGAAGGGATAATTTCGTCAGGAAAAAAAAAAGTTAAAAGTTTTGTTAGTGGGAATAGATCCTTAGAGTCTATTGGGTTGATGGGCATTTTAAAATCTTATTTTGTTAGTGAGAAAAATTTCTCTGAATTTAGGGTAAGTGGGATTTTCCCTTATTTATACTACTTTTCTTTCTAGACTGGGGCTAAAACCATATGTGGTACGCTAGTGATTTGGTCTAGGCTTTAGGAAATTGTGGAGCCTTGCATCACCACTTCACCATGATGAAGCATGGTAGAGCCTTGTATCACCATGGTGAAGTGGTGAATACATTCATACATCAAAACAACAAAACACTCAGTTGTGTTGTATAACTAATAACCATTAGTATGTTTAAAGTAGAGTTACTTGTCTAGTATTGCTGTGGAGTTATTTATACTACTTTTCTTTCTGGACTAGGGCTAAAACCATATGTGGTACCCTAGTGATTAGGTGTAGGCTTTAGGAAATTGTGGAGCTTTGCATCACCACTTCACTATGGGATGATTCACTTCGTCACTTGGTTTTCTTATTCATATCTTTTTTCTGTGTTGAAAAGATGTTATTTTGCGTTGGGATTGTTTCTTATTATTTGGCGTTAGGGAAGTTATAAATTTATCTACTGATCGTCTTTGGAGCATCTTACACTGTTTCCGTCATCTTTTCTTAATTGTAATTCATAGTGCTAGAAATAGGGTTTGTTCTCACTTTTCAGAGGATATGGGTTTTGATGAGTTCACTAGTTTGATTGTGTTTATTCATCGACTATAAAGGATCCATGGGTTCGATATCATGTGGTAGGGGTGAGAGTGGTTGTATTGAAATTTTCAAGAAAACTTGCGTTACTTTTGTGGTTGAGTTTGCTTAATTAGTTGTAGTTCAAAATGTGTTGAAGAAGCTGTGGTGTGAGTTTTACTGATTTAGTGGTTAAAGTGGTGTTTTTGGTGAGGTGGGAGTTGAGTTATACATTTGAGAACCATATGAGGGTTATTGGCTTTTCAGTATATCTATCTTTCTTCTAGGGATCATACTAGAAAGTTTCTAATGAGTTTTTTAGGTTCAATAACTGTCCATTTGTGTCAGCCTACCAAATACCATCAAAACACAAAAGCCCTTATGTTGTATACCTAGTGACCGTTACTCTTTTAGTTACTTGCCCAATATTGCGGTAGTGTTATATGACTACAGCAAGTTCACCCGTTGGGTCATCGTTGAGAATAACCTGGGTCACAGATGTGACTTGGGTCATGCTGAGTCATTGTCACTAGGTAGCAGTTTCCACCCGTTTGGTAATGACCTAGGTCGCCACATGACAATTTTAATTTATTAAATTTATTGTTACAATTTTTATTGTTAAATAGAGGTTTATGATGCAAAGAAATTATAAATGTTAATTAGAATATAAACATAAGTGAATTTAGCATTTAAAAATATTTTTACATAATGTAAATGAGAGTTTAAAATAATTAAAATATAAATGTTAGCGTACATAAAAAGTTTATATTTATGTAAATAAGTGATTATAGAAATAAGTGTTTAATAAAAAGAAGTTTTTTAATCAAAACATATAAATGGTTTAACTAGAATCCATTGGATTTCTAGCTTAATTGAAATGAATAGTCCAGATTGTGAGATGATGGGGTATTTCAGCTAGAACATGGCTGATGTCATCCATATGGGTTCATTTGGCTGAGTGGGCGGGCTGGGCCATACGGATGACCCAGGTGATGCTCAGTTAAGAGCTGGGTCATGGTGATAACCAAAGGGAAGACCCAATCATCAATGGGGTCAAAAATTTTAGATGGGTGGAAGCAATTTTTTTTAGATTGGGTCATGATGATGATGTGGCTTTAGACCTGGGTTAATCTGGGTCAAACGAGCGGACATGCTCTTAAGGTGTAAGACAATTATCTTTTAGTTACTATTTTTCTTTCTGATCTGGTGCGAAATAGCCATAATAGGTATCTAAGGTTTGGGGTCTAGGGTTTAGAAAGTTATGCAACCTTGCGTCACCAGAAGATGATTCACTTCATACATAGCTGCTCACATGCATGACACATTTAAGGGACAAAACGGGACGAATCGATCTCGTCCGTTAGATCTTTTATAACTATATCCTACGTTTCTCATGCAGCAACACTTAGTGACCTCACCTCTCACATCTCTAAGCCATACCCAAATCAGTTCATATTCTTTTCCTCTCTCTAAACACAAGTCTATTCATTTTCTTCTTCTTTCAGAAATTTCTTTCTTAAAACAGTGTTACCCTAAAAAAACACACATCTATGCTCTGTTCCAATTCTATAAGATTCAGAGACTCGACAAAATTCGATAAGAAGATTGTATCATTTGTTTGAAACTTTGAATCCTGGTGGAACAGGCGGACGAAATCATGTTCTTTTTTTTCTTATATTGCGATTGATTTTCTCAGAAGATCAATTTGTTTATTTGATGGGTTTTATTTGTTTGATTGGTTTACATGTTTGTTCGAATTACACTAGTTATATGAGAAAGATATGTGAGGCTTCTAAGAACCCACATATGGGATGGTGAGGTGAGAGAAGAAGAGAATGGAAGATATGGGTTGTAATGAGATGAAAGAAGGAGATGAACAGAAACTGAGAAAAGAATGGGAACAAAATCAAGTTTTTACGACCATAGGATGTATTCATTAAAGATCCAACGGCTGAGAACGATTTGTCCCGTTTTGTCTCTTAAATTGTGTCCATGTCACTTCATCACTTAGTTTTCTTATTTATATCTTTGTTCTGCTTATTGGAATGCCGAGACTTGTTACTTATTGTCTACCTTGTTAACATCCTTGTTATTAAGTAAGCCTTCCAACTTTTGAACTTTATAAGGTTATGTCATTCCCTGATGCCCCTACGTGTTGCTCAATGGAAAGATGGGGTGCAAAATCACATTCTCATATTTGTCTTAGAATGATTACAATGCAAGTTCTTTACAAGGGTGGAGAAGACCTCTATTTAGGTTCATATGCAACAACATCAGAACCGACAACATCCCACCAACAAGATTGATAAAAACAACCTGGAAATCCATCTAATCATTTAGCAGCTATCCTAAAGTTTGCTTGGGATTCTTTTTCTTCTCATTCTCAATGGGGAGATTATGTACGGTTAAGGTATCCTATTTTATCTGCCTGCAAGTTGGGCTATCGCAAATCTTCAATTTGGTCAGGTATTCGGTCTATTGCTTCTGGTTTTAGACAAAATTGTCGATGGTCTATTGCTTCAAGCTCCTATTTTGGAGACTTCAGGTATCTTAAATTGGTCATACTTTAGTAATCTTCATGTGGCAAATTTTATTTCTCATCATTCATGGCAGCTTCCTCCATTCTTTTGCCAAACTTTTCCGATCTTGACTAGGCAGATTACAGAACTGGCACTCTCTCTTATTGATGAGTCAGATATGCCTATTTAGGAGCCCTCTACCTCCGGTGAGTTGGGTATGAATTTCTAAGGTACCATAACACTGTCAAAGATTGGGCTTCTAATGTATGACAGTCTTTCATCCCACCTCGTTACTCTTTTTTGGTTTGGAGAATTCTATTTGATTGGCTTCCAACTGATGATAGAATGAAAATTGGCGGAATTCCTATTGTGACTATCTGTCAGCTATGTTATTGCTCTGGTGAGACATCATTGCATTTATTTTTACAATGCCCTTTTTTCCAACGGGTCTGGAGATGGTTAGCTGCTCAATTTGGCACTTCTTTATCTTCTTTCGACTCTTTGTTAGAATTTTGGGAGAGCTATTGTCGAAAGCCTTTTTCCTTGCAGCTATTTAATTTGTGGGTAGCAGCTAGCATGTTTACTTTCATGGCTCTATGGAAGGCTCAGAATAAGCTAAAGTATGATAATCGATCCCCTAATTTCTATACAATGTGTTGCTCAATTATGGCATGGATTCGCCAAATCAGCCTTTTTGCTCCTAATCACTATAAGGGTGTTCTTGATGCCCGTTTATTGACCTCTCTTGGAGTTTCTCCTAAATGTGGTAAGGCTCTTAGAATTTAACATGTCTTATGGCAGTCTTCGATTTTTCTTTAGATCAAAGTAAACACTGACGGTTTAGCAAAAGGCAATCCAGGTCTAGCAGCTTATGGGGGTGTGTTTCGTGATGCCTCAGGTGGTTTTTAAGGGAGTTTTTGTCAATCACTTGGATGAAATACTTCCTTTTATTCTAAACTTTATGCCGTTATCTTGACAATTGAAATTTCTCATGATAGAGGGTGGGTCTACTTATGGTTGGAAAGTGACTATGTTAGTGTGGTAGCTTGCTTCTCTTCCAGGAAACCAGGACTTTTCTTCTCCATCGAACTTAAGAGTTCGTTGGCGCAACTGTCTTTCTATAATCTGCCAAATGAACTTCCGTTGCAGTCATATTTTTAGGGAAAGAAATATGGTAGCTGACAAGATGGCAAACTTAGGGTTGTCAAATGCATCATTTACTTTGTATGATAATCTTCCTACTGAGCTTTATGGGTTCTTGCAGGTGGATTATTTAGGTTTTCCAAATTATCGATTTTCATAGTGGGAGGATTGTAGAATAAACAATGTCATTTGGAATGTTGTGTTGTTTTGGTTTGTTGTTGGAGGTTTTAGCCTAGTCCCTCATTCCTCACCTCATGTAATTTCTTTTTATTATAAATAAAAATTATGATAAGGGACGGGCGGTGGGTTTCTGGTTGTAGTGGTTTCCTTCGAGGTAGAGTAGATGCTCTGTCACCTAACAAACTGCTACAGAGGAGCTGATATCGTCTAATCCTATTTTAAAAAAAAGACCTCTATATGCTATAATATAAGCATAGGCAGAGCCATTTGAGGACCCATGCCCTCAACTTTCTGTCTGATGTGTGATATTCAACTAGAGTTCATTGATTTTGAAAGAGTTTCTAGTTAATTATGTTTGATGACATCCTTAACATATTCGTAATTCCTTATTGTGAGCGAGAGAGCAAAGAATTTGCATTCAGTTCTTTCCTAATCAACTAAAATAAAGCATGATTTATCTCCATCTTCATAACTAATATTAGTTAATATATTTAAATTGAGAATTTCATTTAAATTCCATTAATTGAAAATTAAAGTAAATTCCATTAATTGTATAATTTAAAGCAAATTTGTTTTAATTGAGAATTTCATTGTTTGGATTTTATGAGGTAAAATTTTAAAATAACAAGAATTTATATTTAGACTAACCTCAGTAAATGGAATTGACAAATGACACCTATTTTTTTTTAATTAAATGAATTTCATTCTCATATAAAAGATACATCATGAATCGATCCACTGTCTTGCGTACAGAGGGCAAATAAGATCAAATGACTCATCTGCGGGTAATACCCTCACTACACATTTCAGCTCTCATATCACCACAAATCAGCCTATACCCTAGGCAATCACGCAAATGACACATATTTTGTGAGGAATTCAAGTCGGGAAATTCAAGCTCTCAAATTCCACGGTTATTTTCCAGTAAAAATTGCTAATTCCACGGGATAAGAATCCAAATAGGGGGACAGTCATAAGAAATTGAGAATTCCTTACTGCAAGCGGAACGGCTTGAGGTTAAAAATCCAAGATGAAATCCCGATGCATCGCGGATGTGGAAAGTGGCCTATCAACTAGCTCTAAAGGTCGAGGAAAAGCTAAAGAGAAGGTCCACAAGGAGGCACCGAAGGCGCCAACGGCAGAGATCGACCTCTATCATCGCTTTATAGTCAAGAAAGTAGGAAGGCGTCTGCCATAGGAAGAAGGGTATTCAGGTTCAAATCTTGCTCTATCAATAGGCGGTAGTATGTCCACCAGAAGAGGCTTTCCTTGATTCAACGGCAGCTTCTTATCCAGCTGGTGCCAACGGCAGGCAGCTAAGCGACTGTTATAGCCCTCTAACTCCCCCTCCGGCGAATGAGTTATGACTTATTTTTGATTTCATCTGCATCCAAACACACTATATTAAGGTGTTTCAATAAGGTATTTCAATAGAATTTGGCTTGACGGGGGAGTTGTGGTGTATAAATTACACTATGCTGCACGTAATAATAACAGAATTAGAACTACATGCCCGTAATGATCCTTCATTTCATCCATAAGCTCAAAACTCATACAAAATATGGAATAACAATTTCACTGGAAAAAACGGTGGACCTGAAGTCATGGAATAACATTATATATCATTCAAGTTTCTTGAACACATGCTAAAATTTGGTCATGTACTTCAAAACACCGCAATGTCATAGTGAAATCTATTATAGCAGTAAAAACTTCAATTGCCACCATCTTCCCCAGCTGCATTGTTTTCCGCTTCTTGAGTTACACCAACCTCAGCTGGCCTAATAACTCGATCATGAAGTATATATCCAGGCTGCAATACACAAATGCAGGAATGTCTTTATTAATGTTCTTAATTCTACATGTCACATGCAGTAAAACAAACCATAAAACGTGTTCTTCCAAAAGCAAAGGTGCAAAAGCGTGGCAAAAATCTGTTATCTAATCAAATATATGCTTCATGTTTCAGACAAAATCAAAATCACACTTTATGAATTTTTTTTTTCCTAGATTTTATGCAAGGTGATGCTAAAAAGACTGCTCATCCAATTCCAACTTTCTGCATGCCATGATAGTTAAATGCTCAATCAAATCTCAGCACATAAATTGTGTCCCCAAGGTTGTGTTCCCAAGGGTTGCACACTAAAAAGTAGATTATACTATTGATGCCAAGCAGTAGTTAAACAGTAAATTCCTTTCAGAAACATATAAAAATGCAAAAGAAATTATTACATGCAGCATACCTTGAGAACTTGAGCAACAGTGCCAGGAGGCTTCGAAGGATCTGATACTTGGAATACAGCGTCATGCCTATGTGGGTCAAATGGCTCATTTGTAGGATCATATTTTTCTATACCGTACTTTTTAAACACCTGAAATGAAATGGATTGAAATGTTAGGAGTATTGGAGGTAAAACCAGTCAGTGTAACAAAACCATAACTTAATACACCAGTAGCCAGAACAAAAATCATAACTTGATATACCAGTAGTCGAAACATGGTATGTCAAATATAGATTTGAACTTCTTAAAATGGGCACAAGCCCAACTGACACAATAGGTGTTCATATATGAGGAAAAAAAAAGGTCTTTGATCTAACTTTATGTTTTGAAAGATTATGTGAGTTAACAAACCATATTATAAATCATCCAATAAACACAAGCAGCTAAAAGGGAGAACACACTGTTTAACTTTGAAATGCCAATTTATTCAGTCAACATTTCTGGGTGAGTGATTGTAATTATTGATAAGAAAAGATTACCTCAGCAAGTTGTTTTTCAGTCATTTCGACTCCTTCAAGAAGAGTTTTCAAGAGTGGTAGAGCACCAGCAGAATTCTCAGACTGATCAAGTTTTGCGAAACCGGTTTTGGTAACAGAAGCAGCTCTACCCAAATTGTCTGCAACATCTAGTAAACTCTTTGCAAAGTTCTGCAATATAATTCCAAGCACTTATCAGAATATATCTACACAATATTTTATAATTTATTTATTTATTATTTTGTGGTTGTTGGATCTGTGAATAGAAATTGTCCTACAAGAATGAGGTAAATACAAACGCAATGACTTGGATTTGAAAGCACAAAAAGTATGCCAAAAGTGGACATGAACCTGTATTGAAAACTTCTTCGTATTCTCGGCTTCACGCCTTGTTCTGTCCATGACATTTTCCATTTCTGCATAAGTGCGTAGGACTTTATCTTGCATTTTCTCCACCTCTTTATGCTTTAGCTTCAGAAGTTCTTCCTTTTCCGTAAGAAGTCTCACCAGGTCCTCGGTAGACAAGTCTTCGTCGGAGTCTGAATCAGAAAATGCAGTTCGTTTAGTACCTCCTCTCAGATTACGTTGTCTCCTAACATTGGCAGACTGGGAATCAGGAATAGAACCTGATTCTTTGGTTTGATCAGCCGCTTGTGTATCCCCACCTTCAGACACTTTAGCATCACTCTTCTCAGAACCTCCATTTCCAACCCTTTCAGAAGGCTCCGGAGATGCAGATGAAGAGAATCCAAATAGTTGGGATATAGAAGAAGTTGGGGTTGAATGATGCAACAAAGACACCTGGCTCAGAATTAACTGTTCTATGAGAAAATAATGAAAATAAACGTAAATTTCATGAGTAAAAGTGCATTCAACAGGTCTTCACTCAAGATCAACAAACATCTTTGGATTTTTCGTTTACTTTCTGTTGACAAATTCTACAAACTGGATAAAGAAATCAAATATCTTTGAGTAAAGTGAACATATTGAAGATCAAAGCTAATGACAATCAAACTTTATGCCATAGATGGTTTGTAAATAATAAGTCCGCCAGCGTGAAAATCAATGTTAGCATACGATAAGGACACAATAAGTTACTTCATTTTATTAACAGTACAGATACCAGGCTAGCCTCTATGAAAACAAACTCAATATTCAAAATTTAAGAACATGAAATCCCAGGAACCCAATTACCAATACCCAAACCAAGAATTGACATAGCATCCAACACAATTATCCTCCAGAATTTGTTCAACAAAAAATCAAAACTTTCTTAACTAAACAATGGGTAGCACTAAAATACGGCTTCATGAGTTATGGTATCAAAATTGGAATCCATAAAGCATATAAAATTGGCAAAATTTGCAGAAACAGCTTAAACCCTAGCAAAACCCTAGTGAGAAATTAGGGCACCTTATTGGGCATGTCCTGAATCAGAGGCTGCGACCGATTGGAAAGGATTGGGAATCGGTTATTCGGCTGGGCGGCGAAGGTCACTGCGTTCCTGGGGACGGCCCTCGAAACGCGAGCTAAAACCCTAGAGACGAACATGGCTGAGGGAGAAGGAACTGCAGGGGAAAAATGGGGATATGGAGAAAAATGGGGTTTCTAGAGAGATTTGATGAGAGGGGCTTTAGGTGAGATGAAAGAAGAGAGAGATACTTGTGCTTGGAGAGAAAGAAAAAACACAGCGGTATTCAGTTTACCAAGATGCCCCCGGTTTGCAGATATAACTCTACTGGATTGGGAGGGTATTTTCGTCTACGAGCTAATTTGGTTTTTGTTGGGGTTTTAGGAAGATAGGTTTCTCTTCACTTGGGGTTTAGAAACCTCCAGAACCCCAGATATCTGAACAAGTGGCCAATTGTGTTTCATGTCAGACGATGTCGTTTTGAACCAAGTCACTTGGGTTCCATTCGTTCTGAAATACATGGAAGAAATAAAGGAAAACAAGGCATCAACACAGACAAAAGAAAAACTCCCAGCAACCACAAAACACAAGCGTATCAAAAAGTGTTTTCTTGGATAAGTTGTACGACAGAAAGTTGCTCATACATACAAAATCTATTGTAGACGTGTTGAACCATTTCATAAGTTTCACAAGTCTATAACGTACCCCAATAGAACTCTACCTTCACTTGCATATCTTCAGCAAGTAAGGAGAGAGAAACTGCATACCCCCTATTTTGTTACAAGAAAAAAAGAAAGAACATTTTAAGATGGAGGCTCAAGCAATTTAGTCCTATATTGTGGCCCACCGTCAATCAACCATTCAATATCGGCTGCCTTATGCTGTGCTTCTTCAAAATTTACTTCAACTGCAGCAAGCTCAGCCTTGAGCCTCTTCCTTTGAGTGTCTAGAGTGTTCATTTCCTCCCTCAACTTCTTCACTCTTTCAGCTTCGTCCTTCATACCCAAGGCCGTTATAAAATCTTCCTCAACCCAACTCAAGTCGAATTTGAAGACCTGAAGCTCTTCCCATAACTTCCTCAGGTCTCGACGAGATTGCTCAGTCAGTTTCTGAGGCTCTCCAGTGTTCAGAAAATACAACAGTCGACCCAATGTTGTGAACGCCCATTGAGTGAACTGTTCGCCTTGGTCCTGCATACATTCAACCAGAGAAGGGCGCAAGGAACAAACCTCCTCCAGCAATGGAACAAAGGCGTTGTCGATTTCCCCAAAACCTCTAAAGTTTGAGGTTACGCCACTCGGTAAGGAGCTCAGAAAAGGCTCTTCCTTGACAACTGGAGAGTCAGCATGGGTAGGCTCAGCATTCATTGGTACTTCTCCACCCAAGTGCTGCACAGGTGCAGAACTACTAGCTTCGTTGGCTAAGGTTGTAAGAGCCTTAGGAACCGAAACATTTGCTTCAATGACACAGGTATCATTCACAAGATACCCTTGCGTATGGTCATTGAGCACAGTCAAGGGAATTAACGAGGTGAAGCCCCAGTCACTGTCGTTCTTGTCAAAGATATGTACTGTTTCTGCAAAATCAAAATACCAATGATTTCAAAAGATTGATCACGAAGATAGCTCACCCTAGGTACAAAACAGAAAGCAGTAGGAATTTGTAACAGTACTAATAGTGAACTCAATTAGATGTTTCATTGATATACATAGTCCACAATAAACAAATGCATGAACTATCAACTAGACATATTCTTAATTAATATTACCCAAGGCAATCAATGACATATTTCACAATGGATATTAAATGCATTAACAAACAGTTCCCTTAAGCAAAACCGAATACTTATTCAAGAAATAAAAAAACCGAATACACTGCCACAGAGGAAGCATCACAGTTCCTTATACACCAAAAAATCCAAACATTACAGATAAACAAAACCTATTCATTTTCAATGAATCAAACTGAACTAATACAAACAAGCTTCCATTGTGAACAGATGTATACACCTTATTTTGGAACGTGCACCTGGCATTTAATTCCACTAATTAACTATTTAAACATACCTCATGTATTCACAATAAGACAAATAAGTACTTAAATCTACTAACAATTTCCTTTACCCAAACACAATAACAGTACCTCAAAAAAGAACGCAGCTCAAACTTGGCACACAACCAGGTATGACGTATCTAGTCGCAGCATCTTAGCCTTTAGACAGCTCATGCACATCCTTTTGATGGATCGAACATAAGCAACTAGACATGCAGATGAGGAAAGTACTTTATGTTGTAACAACTATTCTATTACCATGTAAGGTTAGAGCGCTAACTAGACCAATTCGATTCTACTTTTACTTAATGGAGTAATCAGTTACGCACACTATGGAACATAGATTTACCACTATACTTCTTAATATCTACCCTAAACAACATGTTTTCTTATATGGCACACACAACTTTTCCATTTGTTTTTTTTTTTTTTTTTCATTTCCACCATCTTGTATGGGTACAAAATTCAGTAAGCATAGAGCAACCAGCCAAGCATTAAAATGAAAATACAAAGAACATCATATTTTGCAGTAAATGCAATAGAGAGTCAAACCAAAGCATCCATAACACAAGACACCAATCACTTGTTTCATATACACAATGCTCATAAAAAATGAAGCAATGGCAATACAATAAACAAAAACAAAATCACAAACATGAAAAGACACAACAGTAAAGAGCAAACAATATACCCTTTGTAATCGATCTTCTGCGATCTAATTCATTGCGCACAGTCAATTTAAAGCGGGCAAGTCTAGACCACCCAAGCGGCAACTCTGAAGCGCCAGCAACGTCCAAATAGGTTGACATGTGATCTACACAATTGCCCTTGGGATACACCAAAACCCGCCTGCACAAACAAACCATATCATGTCCAAGACTGACATCTAACAAAGGGTTACAAAGCACTCAAATGTTTAAGAATGTAAATCTCAGGACTCGGAAATAATCGAAATTATTTACCACTGATAATCACCGGTGTCATCGGTGATGAATATATTCGAGTACTTCTTGCCTTTGGATAATGTGGAGAAGTTGTAAATTCTCCATATGAATGTCACCGTTATGATGTCCTCCGGTGCAAGAGTGTTCCATCTATCAATAACACAACATCCATCATCAGTCAATAGAAAAGAGAAACCACAGAAACAGAGACCATATGTATATCATGCAACAGAAACAAGATTTGAACTTTTTTCGTATCAAAAAAGAAAAAATATTTAGAACTTTGAAGACTGCATAACCTTGTGTGAAGATTTGTTTAGGGATCAGGGTTTTCACCAAAAAAAGATTTGAACTTTGAAAGAGGCATACCATTTAGGGATCAGGGTTTTCACCAAAAACAGGCCCCAAATAAAATATAAGAAGAGGGATTAAATTGCATGCAAAGATTCGAGACGGATCCTGAATGCAAAAAGGTAATTGAGAAAGATACCTTTCCATTGCGGCCTCCATGAGATTGACTGAGAGATTGAAGAAAACTAGAACCGAGGCAGTGAGGAAGGCGAGTGAACTGGAGAGTCTGAGAGTGAAAGGGACAGTTTGAAAGTCTGAGAGTGAAATGAGGTTTGCCGACTCGGTTTATAAAGACAATCAGAGAAAATTCTAGCCACCCACTTGACCAATCTTTCTATTTTTTGTTTTTTTTTCTGTTTTGTTCTGTCAATTCAGTCAATAACCAGATATTAATGACAATTTTATTGACATCATAATACTATATTATTTCACTTTTTATTTTTCAAATTACAACAATTAGAATGGGAGTCTAAGTCATGAATGTTGAAATAGCTGAAAGTGATTTCAATCAAAAAGATAAAAAGAAAGACATACCTGAAAGTGATTAAACTAAAGAAAGAAGTAAATATTTGACGGCAAATTATATGAGCAGTTTGCATGAGAACAAAAAAAGTGTTTGGTGTATAAAAAGTATTATTGTTGAAGGAGAAAAGATAACGAGAATAACGGTCTACTTATTCATTGATAGAAAAGCCTATTTATAGGAATTACATAGAGTTTCTGAATAATCTAGAAGATCTATCAACTGTAATCTATTCTAATAAGGAAACCGGATTAACCAATCCTACGTGTATTAGGGCAAGACACATAACAGAAAGACGAAAATATAATTTCTTTAAACACTCCCCCTTGTGTTGCGTCCCTAATACGATATGGTGCTTATGGTGTTGCCTCGGTAAAAACCTTGTCAAGTAAAACAAAAACCTCGTGGGTAAAACAAAAGACTTGGTCGAAGGAAAAAAGAGCACAACGCACCAACTACAATTGAAGATAACATGTGATGCATGTAGACTTTCCCTGATGTCTATACAACGACTCCCCTGATTGGTAACTCAATTTCGGAGTACAGATAAATAGCGCAAACCAATGCACTTCACATACTTCAAAAGTAGACTTAGGCAACAATTTAATCATTAAATCCAGCCACAATATCCTTAGATTAGACTTGTTATACTTAGCATTAGTTTGATCTTTAAGGAGAAGGTTGCCTAACAACTCAAAACATGAGTTCGTGTTGAAAAACAGATTCACGCGTGGCATGACATTCGTGTACTTAAACAGTCATAACGTCTTCGCTACAATAGGTATGGACAAACTGTATAAAGTTCTGGAAACTAGACACCCGTAGCTTTCCAACCATTTAAGGTCCATAACCTAGTTCATCTTGAGCTGATCACAAAGTTCTGTTGAAGTTGACAGTTCTGCCGAAGCATATTCTCGGACAGATCCGTCCTACTTTACAAAAATAGCCATAACTCACTTAATATGACAGGTGTGATTAAATGGTTAGTGTCCCTGAAAAGTAGACACATAGATCTTTCCAATGGTATCAATTTCACTATTTTCCAACGAGTGGGCTATCCTGTAGGTCCCGTGGAAGTTGACTTACAAAACTGGGCAGATTCTGATTTCGCATTTGATGTGTCTTTCTGTAGGGATGAATATGTCTGAACCTTTCATAGAAGGAATCACTGCCATTACATTGGCGTTGCGTGGGCGCATCCAGTCACCACCTTGATGTTCCTTCATACTCATCTAAGAGGGAGCGAAGATGCTCGACTGCTAGGAAGAGAGTTGAAAGACTAAGGAGAACTTGGCCTTACAAGTTTATAGTGAATGAGATGTCGAGTTGAGCATATTGTAACAAGTACATGAATGTGCTACCGTACTTAGATGTATGATTTCTCCTAAGACTTCTTCGTCATATGGACTAAACAGGTCTTCTTAACACTTCGACCGATCAAGGGATACATATAAGCATAACTTCATCGTCTTTTAAATTGCCTTAAGCCGACAGATGGATAAGCATCATCAATAATGGTCCTCACTTTCGAGACCAAGTATTCCCAAGATCCTTTCATTCTTAATTTTGGATCAGTGACATCTCTTAGTTTAACAAGAGTCCATCATGATTCATCCATAATTGAATAGATATAATTCTTCATATCCATTCCCTAATCAAGTAGATACTTAGCAAATATCTTGTAAATACGCTCTGTGGTCAGGAGCCACTTGATTTGGGTGAAAACCGATCTATTCAAGATCTTTATGTACATCTCTTAGTTCCCAACAGAGATAAGTTGTGACCACAAGCTGCTTGTTCAGTTTTTCGGAAACTACCAAACTGACAAGGTAGTGGAGTGCAATGACATCTATTACGAGAGTATATCTCATCGTAGTCGATTCCAGGGCGTTTGTGAGAGACCTTGTGCCAGAAGGTGAGTCTAAACTCTTTTTCTCACTACGCTTTCTAACAAAGACATAATTGATAAAGTTTACACTTGGGGTGTCGGCGTCACCTAACCAAACCACTATGTCTTTGTTTAAACTGGATCGCATCTTTCCATTTAGGCCAATCTACAACGTTGGTATTTTCTCAATGAAGTATAGTTCGATATCAAAACTCATTAAACCACGTCATCATATACACTGGTGTAATTTCTAAGTGTAGAGATCTCTATACGGATTGGTATTAACATTGAGGTTGGTATCTTTTGATCAATGATACTCATTTCCCAATGATGACCATAATCCAGAAATAACAGACGAATGAGTATCATTGATCAAAAGATCAAGTTGTGTCAAACTCGCATTCTTCCTTGACTAGTATTTATCGAACCAAGTGGCCTCCCCTTAAACCGTGGGAGCCACAGCCTAGCGACACCATCTACCACTTTTGTGGTGTCACCATGCCACCATCTATGGGTGACGATATGTTCTCTTATCTAGATTTATAAATGGACCGGATCTTGATCCAGACCCGCTCCGGATCCGTGGTTTTTAAACGGGTTTGGATCGAAAATTAGACTCGTTGATCCGTTAACCCGTTTATTAAACGGATCAGATACGGATCGAGGTTGATCCGATCCGTTAAGGACCCGGATCCGTTTTAAAATAATTAAATAATATTTTTATAAATATAATATTATTGATAAATATTAAATAATATAATAATTATTTGGATAACCTAAACGTCTAAATTGCGTCTAAAGTATGATCATTTGATGAAGTTGAAGGTTACTGATGTCTATGTTCTTTTTATGCACTTTGCTAAATACATTGGAGGTTTAGTATTTTGGAATATATTAGTTTATTGTTAAGGAGTATTTTGGTCATGTAATTCAATTTTTGATGTAAACATTTATTTTGTTATAATATTTCATTAGTGTTTTATGAAAATTTATGATAAAATTAAGAAATTATTATTTAAAAATTGAAAATATTTATAATTATAAACAGATCAGATTAACGGGTCGGGTATCCGTTAACTTGCCGGATCCGGATTTGGATCTAGCTATCAATGATTCGGCGAGTAACGGGTCAGATCTGGATCCAAAATTTCTATTATGGATCCGGATCTGGATCTAGGTAGATCCACTCCAGATCCGGTCCATTTACAGGTCTACTCTTATTCGGACATCAACATGTCCTTATCCAGACATCAATCCTTATAGGCATGTTTGCAGCATGTATATGTGATCTCGTCACTTTAAGAAACTTAATGAGACACAGTAGGGACAAACCACGACAATTCCAAGTCGTTCTACTTGAACATTCTTGTTCTTATCTCCCCCTAACGACGGGAAGACTGGCTCATTAAAGTGACATAAAAGAGATCGTCTGTCAAGGTTTCTATAGAAGTAGACTATAGTCGGAAGCTTATGTCTTATTTAAAGATAATATTCATCAAATAACCCATCATTGTGCACTTGTGGAGGCGCAATTTGGCACATACAACATGTGGACGATATAGATTGCAGACGTTAACTTAATCTGTTAACAAATATGCATACCGTTACAACCGTAACATAAAGATTTGAATGATGGTGGGCAAAGATGAATAAGTAAAACTATGACCTTGCTACAACCCGTAATCGTTGGTCTTACAAGTCCAAAAAACCGTTGGCCTCACCGTCGGGACCGGTCAAAAAGAAACCGGTTGAACCGACCGCCGGCATCACCGAACCTTTGTTTTACACTTCCTTTAACGGTTCACTGTCCTCCAAAGCTCCAAACGCTACCAAATTTTGTAAACAAGTAGAAATGGGAGCTAGAATTCGGAAACTGCTGGCCTCAATGACGGAACCGGCCGAAAATGTGCCGAACCGTCTGTCGGAGTCGCTGGACATCCGTGAACACTTATATTGACTGGTTCACCACCTTCCACATCTCCAAATGCCACCAAATTTTGTAAATAGGTAGCCTTGGATATTAGAAATCCGTGGCCGCAAACAGAACCTCAAGAACCGGTCTAAAAGTTGGTGAACCGGATCTCATAATGACTGGTCCGCAAGTTGAAAAACCGGAAATTCTAGGTTTTTTTAACTTTTCAATCATTGTTAAGGTTTCTCATAACATCTAATTGTTATGGCTTGAGTTAAACCATTGTGAACATCACCATAGCATTATTATGCCTCAAAGTGAACAATGAGAAGTCATCTAGGCCAACATCTTATGTATCATTATTGTATAATCACTCACAGACATTGCAATTAATGTCTTACTTAGTGAACAACGACTGAGCATCTTGTGTATGCTAGTCTCTTTATTTCATTGTCTTTAGCGTAGGAGGGTATCGCTCATAATCTTTGCTAAAGAATAGACTTTACAAAACAAGCAACGAGCATGGCCAATGTGAGATCATATGGGGTTCTTTTGCGTCAAATTTGCTTGTGAAAGCATGAGTATGACGCGGACGGCTTTAATGCCACATATAGGCCGTGAGCATTGCTTATGGCTCCACCAAGTTGTAGTTTGGTGATTTTTGATCTCAATGGTTACTTTGCTCAAAACAAAGGATGTCCGTGAGAGACTTTACTCTTTAGTATACGGATCATCAAAACACGTCCAAAATTGTCCCGAACGATTTATGTTAAAGCCTACATGAGTCGATATCTCAATTCTCATCATTGGTGACAATAACCGATTCAATTAACCGAATCTTAATGACTTATGAATGTTGCACATTCATTATAGTGATACATAAGAAATTCTCATCAATTCTCACAATGTGTTTCCAGGTGATAAACGTTGGCATGAATTTAAGTCATAACACAGTTCGATTGCTTTCTTATGCAGAAATGACATATGTGACTTGAATCATAACGCCATTAGGCATTGAAACTTGAGCATTAATCCGCTCTGATTATTTGTGATGATCTAGTCATCGTAGTCACAACGGATTTATAAAACACCAAATCCATGAATAGTTGTCTATTCCTTGCAATAAGCTAAGCACTCAATCTCTCTATAACACATTCATATGCAAGAATGTAGAGACAACAGTCTTATGTCAAGACATAAAAACCGAAATATGTTAACAATTTCGATGGAGATTGAGAAAGAAAAAAAGGTATTGGAATCCTTTATAGTGCATTATATGACATGTAATACTACATAGATGGACGAAACAAGGCTTAGAACATGCCAAAACTTGGCAAAATGGGTCGTGAGCACTATATATAGAGGTGGCGTCACCGCCAACGGCTCACTATTGGATCTTGTAGAGAAAGAGGAGGATTTTTCAACGTCCAATTTGGATGACATTTAGCGTTAGCGTAACGCAATTTTCTTTTTGCAATTATGAATCCGCAATTTTCTTTTTGCAATTATGAATCCGCTAAAGAGTGTAGAAGATTACTCTTGTTTGTAATGTCTTTGCAACTGTATAAATGTGCATTGTGCCATACTTGACATTACAAATCCTCTTTTGATCCAAAACCGATGTGCATTGCGCAACATCATGATATACCAAGTGTGCATTGCGCCACACTTGGTTTAATTATGACGCCCAAGTATGCATTGCGCCATACTTGATGCGATTTCAGCCTTTATAAACGTCACCTTATAGTAACTGATGGTCTTTTGTAGTCCAATGTAGTGTTATGTTGTAATGCGATATGTTGGTCTTTTTTTTTTTGGGTCAAATTCAGGGCTCATAATTCGGTCAATTATTTCAAACAACAAGATGGAAGATTGACTATTATCGATATACGATAATTAATTCCAAGTATTGAATTTGGTCAAGACCAAGGTTTATGGTAACTCAATTCGATATAAACCGTGACAAATTCCGTCACAAATCGATGTAACCGTGACAATTTCCGTCACAAATCGATGTTAACCGTGACAATTTTCGTCGCAAATCGATGTTTGTCCCTTTATTAACCACGACAATATTTCGTCATAATACCGTGACTTGTCAAACCGTCATAAATTTCAACTTTGATATGAGGGGTCTCAATTCCTCAATATCGTCCCACGTTATAAAGAAAGATGGGGATGTAGAAGAAGGCTACGAAGCCCGACTATGACATTAAAATTTAAAAACGGCAACTTTTATAAAAGCTTACTTGCTGCATTTATTCGTTTAACAGAAGTTGCCCTTGCAAATTTCATACTTACTTCCACGTCCATGTAGGGAAGTTGCTCTCATAATAAACGGTTCAATCGTCGCATCACAATTGATCAATCACATGCATAAGCAATAATATACATGATTAGCATAGTTAATCATATATATTTGATTTATTTTCCACAGATAAGTGAAAAATCAGATTTTACAGTTACCATTTATAACAGTAAATTGTAAATCAGTTATTCATGGAATAGTAATAATAATTTACTGTAGTAAATATTTAAATTACCTTCAGGGTTTACCAAATTTACCCGTAAGGGAAAAATTCCTGGACTTACCAGAAAGGGTAAAAATCCCTTTTCTTTTTTCTTTTTCTCTGCGTCGGGTCAACGGATTCGGATCGACGAGATCCGGGTCTAGCATGTCCGGTTGGAGCTAGGCTATGACGGCGGTCAGGGAGGGGACGCGGGGCTGGGTCGCCGGCGAATGGCCTTCAAGGTGTGAGGCTGGACGAGAGCCGATCGGGTTGGGTCGAAGCAGGTTTGCCGGCTGCGGCCTGAGGGGCGTGCACAGACGTGTGTCGCGCTGGGTTGCTGTGCCCGGGGCTGCGTGCAAGGCTAGGCCGGAGCTGCTGGATCAGAGGCTGTAGTCGAAGGGTAGGGTTCGCCGGCGAGATTGGTTGGGTGCCCAGAGCAAATTTCTGGGGTACCCAAGTCAAAGCGGATGGGGGTACGACCGCTGAAATTTTTTTCAAGTTTTTAGGGTTTCGTTATCAAGCTCGGGTTAGAGCACAGTGCTGATAACGTGTTGAAGGAGAAAAGATAACGAGAATAACAGTTTACTCATTCATTGATAGAAAAGCCTATTTATAAGCATTACATAGAGTCTCCCGAAGGATCTAGAAGTTCTATCAACTGTAATCTATTCTAATAAAGAAATCGGATTAACCAATCCTACGTGTATTAGGACAAGACACATAACAGAAGGACGGAAATATAATTTCCTTAAACAGTTATAACAACTTGTTTCATTCTTGTTATTAGCTTTTAGAAATCCATTCTCGTTAGCTAACATGTGTATTGATATTGACATTCGCTAAGTCGACTTCTGCTTTATAGTTTTGTAAGGTTTCGCCGTTTCGACATAGTTTGAGCCTTTGCCAACGTGATTTTGTTTGTTATCAATATGATTTATGATTTATGTCATTTTCTTCAACTTTATTTTCACAATGTTCTTCACTTAAGAAGAATGAATTGCATTTTTTGTTCTTCATTTAAAAAGAATGAATTACTTTTTTTCCGTCATCCAGATGATTTCTGCAATATCCTTTATTTACTACTTTGTTATAAAACTGCTTCATTTTGAAAAGAAAAAAAATTTGAAAGAGCTAAAAATAAATAAAAATATTATGGACATCCTAAAATATAATCCCAGTCCCTCTCACTAACTTCAGTTACATCTCATTTTCATGTGGTCTCTGCCTTTGAATAATTAAGTTTCATCGGAAAGTTAAACATAGACTATTCCACCTAGAACCATTGACCATCAATGCTGAGTTTAAGAGAGAACTTGGCTGCACATATTTTGTGATTTCTTCTTTTCTTTTTTGCCTTCTGCCAGAACATGGTAGATTGAATAATCTACAAGACTAGGAAGTCACTTATATCCCAAAAATATGTCATTTGAACTTCCTGGCCCAAGTATTTTCCGGTAACAAAAAGTTTCGGAACAAAAGATGATAGTCGTCTGAATATGCAGAATCAATGACACCATACTTAACAAGAAGAAAATGAATTTAACATATAGCTGCTTCATCTTCAAACCAAACTGAGCAGCTATGGTTAAGAGAACTCTCATGACTTATTATGTGATAGAAGAACCAAAGACCAATTAAGTAGCTTGTCTAGGAAGCACAATGGCTGAAGGTGCTAAACTATGAACCACAAAAGATGGGGAGTTTAATGCAGAATATAAATTATATTGATTTGCACAAGAATTACCAACAGGTGGTTATCAAATAGTGAAATAGAGACAAGAAAAAGATATAAAGAACCAGAATCGGATCACAGTGCTGATAATCTCTGAAGGGAAGCTGTGCGATGAACACTAGCCCTGACACCACGCAAAGGTTCAGATATAACTAATACGACATCAATCTTACTCATTGAGTCATTTCAGCCTCTAGCCATTAAAAGGTTATACGTATTTAAAAATTATGAACTTATTGGAGAATCTAAAACTAGAATATTCTGCGTATGAGCTAATTAAATTTCTGAGAATTATCCTTGAAATAACATGTCGAAGAGAGCAAACACAGTGCCTACTTCAGAGTTTGTAAATACTGAAGTCTGTGCTATATGTTCACATTCTTCAGCAAACTAAAGCATTCAAGGACAATTTTCAGAATTCAGAATTCCACAGAACGGCTAACCCCCATAACCTAGCTCCTTATCCATGTCCATCTTTTCAACACCTTCAGCCTCTTCCAATTCTCTTCTTGCTACCTCAAGCTTAGCCATTAGCCTCTTCTTTTCAATCTTCAAATCATCCACATCCTTTCTCAAGCTCTGTATTTGTCCTTCCCTTTTGACCAGCTTATTGACACGCAAAGCTCTTTCAATATAAGGCTTCAGCCAAGCCAAGCCAAATTTGAAGGCCTGGAGCTCATCCCATAGAAGTTCTAGCTCTGCGCAGACATCATCTGTCATATCTTGAACCTTTTTTGTTTTCAAAAAATGTAGAACTCGGCCTAAGTCTGTGAATGCCCACTCTTTAAACTTCAGACTCCGCTTCATTTGGCATTTAATGAGAGAAGAGTGACAGGAACAAACTTCATCTAACAGTGGAACAAAAGCTTTTTCTATTTTTGCTAAACCCCTGAAATCCATTAGCTCATCAGCTGATGTGGATGACACATCCTTAATTTCCTTCACAATGGAAATGTTAGGAAGCTCGGTGCCAATTTGTTCAGAAATTGGTGCACTGTGGTAGCTGGCAGGCACCTGTTCACAACATGGTGTCTCCCATTGTGCTGAAATATCTGGAACATTCACAGGCTGCACATTTGACGGTCCCTGCCCCTCTTTTTCCTTCCCTAAGGGTTCCATACGTGCAGATATTCCTTGGTCTCGTAAAATCTTAGCATCAGCTTTACACACTGCAACCTTGGCTTCAATTATACATATATCATTCACAAGGCACCCACTAATATAGTCATAAAATTGACTAAGAGGAACTAATCATTTGAAGCCACAATCCCTCTTATAATCTTTAAATGGGTCAATTACATAGAAGTCCATTTTGAGACATTTTCTTCTGTATAGATCCACTCAAACATTTTTACCCACATAAATCCACCCACCGTAAAATAGAGTTTTGTATTAGGTATTGAAGTTCAACAAAATTACATACTGTCATCCAATCAAAAAAATTATATTCTCTCTTATATTTACAAATCTAAAAAGTCAACAGCCACTCTCTTTTCCGGTAAAGTCTCCGGCCGACCTTCGGCGAATTTTCCAGCCAGCCTCCGGTGATAATTCAGGCGACCACAAAAGCAGCTACGATTGACAACAAAAGATACTATCATTAGTTAAAAAAGCTACTACCACCAGTAAAAAAAACTACTACTGCCACCAACAACAGATACTACCATTAGTGAAAATAGCTAGTACTGCCACCAACATAATATACTACGGCCAGCAACAAAAACTACTATGGTGAGATTTTTAACGACCTTCAACGAGGTCACATAAGATAGTGTCGCTAACAACACAAGTTACTACCAAGCAGAACAAAAACTACTACCAAGCATAATAAAAGCTATTGTGACCAGTAACGAAAGCTACTATCACCCTCGACAAAAGCTACTGCAATCGAGAGAATATAACAAATTTAACGGTACAAAAAGTAGTTCCGGATATCTACTACAATAGTTGTACAAAGCTACTTCTGTAGTTACATAAAGCTACTACTTTAGTTCCGGATATCTACTACAATAGTTGTATAAAGCTAATTCTGTAGTTACATAAAGCTACTACTTTAGTTCCGGATATCTACTACAATAGATGTATAAAGCTACTATTATTATTTTATGGTGACGCTCAATTTCTCCACCTTGAGCACGATTTTCTTGGTTGACCGAATGATCTCTAAGGAGGGATCAATATCCAACTTCACATGATTTTCGAAATCTAATCTTACAAATGAAAGGGAAAAAATCTGCAAGAACAAAGAAAAAAACAAATATTAGTATTTGAAATGAAAATAGAAGCTATTAACATCGCATTGAAAAAGATACTACCCTAATGTTGAAAAGATACTATCCCAATGTTGAAAAGATACTATCACATAATGAGAAAGCAACCCTAATGTTGAAAAGATACTAACATAGTCGTAGAAAGATACTACTACACTGTCAAAAAGATACTAAATAACACAGACATAAAAAAATACTACTACATTGTAAAAAAAAAAAAAATACTAACAGAGACATAAAAAGATACTATAACTATGTTGAAAGTATACTATCATACAATACAAAAGCTACTCACATCATGTTAAAAGCTACTTACATAGAATGGTAAAAACACTATAACAGTTGTATAACAGTTGTAGAAAACTACTAAATGTAATTGAAAAGAGCAAACAAAGACAATGACAAAAAGGGCAATTACACAAACACAATCGACATAGAATTCTCATAGTGCCATAGTTGGAGATAGACAGCAAATCAGATTCACCATATATCCAACAAATCAAGACTTTAATCAACACTCAACAAACGAAATTGGAGATGGACAGAAAAATACAAGAGTCAAAAACTAATATGATACCTTGGAAACATTTGGCCTCCCTAAATGAAGAACATCAATGACCTGTATTAAAACAAATAACAAAAATCAAACTCAATCCTAATCAACTACTGCAATGAAATCACTAAATAATTTCCAACATTTAAGTTCCTAGATCACATAATTTAGCTCATAAAACCGTCGAATAGTAGCAGAAGATACTACAATAGGATACTACCGCATGTACACAAAGATATTATCACAGTAGCAGAAAGATGCTGCGACAATTACGGAAAGCTACTATCACTGTATCATAGTATCAACTTGTTCCGATTAAAACCAGTGGCACACTAATAAACCTTTATCACACTAATCCGATTAAAACTTGTCCATAACAGAATTACGAGCTCTCTGCTTACCAAACATCTTCATCTCTTCCAAGCCCTAATTCAGTCAAAGATCTAAGACATTTAGGCTTCAATTTCATCAATACTACACCACATAAAGCTCTATATCAATCTAAACGCAACGAAATCAACACATAACCAAACATTTTGAGGCTGTTCAAAAAATCGAAGAAAGGAGAAGAGGTTTACCTGGAATGATATTGATCGCTCAGATCAGAGAGTTTGAGACCTTTCTCAGCTTACTTCATCAAGGACGATGACGGCCGAGGGCACCGCAACGACGACGAGAGGACTAGATCAGCCGCGGGCTCCATACGTCGTCGGACGAATCAGACGGCTATAGATGATGAGCACCCAACTAGTCACGTGCGGCGTGGAAGGTCGGCGAGTCGGTGACGGAGCTCCCAACTCCGATCGGGGCTGATGATGAGTCTGGGCTGAGCGTCATTGATGTAAGAGAGATGGCGATTTAGCAGCGTCAAGATCCAGGCGTTGTCATCATCGATCTGGCAACGTTGTCATCTATCGATCAAGCGGCACCGAGCCATCATCGTTGAGCCGATGTTGGCCTAAAACACCGCCATGGCCGGAGATTTGAGATCGGAGAAGAGATGGAGGAGGAAGACGAAGAGAGAGAGAGAGAGAGAGAGAGAGAGAGAGAGAGAGAGAGAGAGAGAGAGAGAGAGAGGAGAGGGAGAGGGAAAGTGAAAAGGATTCGTGTGAGAATAAGGGAGAGAAACTGATTTGTAGGAAATGAGGGTAGTTTAGGAACATCGTAAATATAAAATAACAATTTAGATTTAAAAGTAGACTTATATGGGTAAAAATATTAAGGTAGACTTGTATTACAAAAAATGTTAAGAATGTGACTTTAGTGAAATTTTCTATAATATTTTTACCCATATAAGTCTACTTTTAAATCTAAATCTGTTATTTTATATTTACGATGTTCCTAAACTACCCTCATTCCCTACAAATCAGTTTCTCTCCCTTATTCTCACACGAATCCTTTTCACTTTTCCCTCTCTCTCTCTCTCTCTCTCTCTCTCTCTGTCTCTTCGTCTTCCTCCTCCATCTCTTCTCCGATCTTAAATCTCCGGCCATGACGGCGTCTTAAGCCAACACCGGCTCGACGACGATGGCTCGGTGCCGCTTGATCGATAGATGACAACGTCGCCAGATCGATGATGACAACGCCTGGATCTTGACGCTGCTAAATCGCCATCTCTCTTACATCAATGACGCTCAGCCCAGACTCATCATCAGCCCCGATCGGAGTTGGGAGCTCCGTCACCGACTCGCCGACCTTCCACGCCACACGTGACTAGTTGGGAGCTCATCATCTATGGCCGTCTGATTCGTCCGACGACATATGGAGCCCGCGGTTGATCTAGTCCTCTCGTCGTCGTTGCGGTGCCCTCGGCCGTCATCGTCCTTGATGAAGTAAGCTGAGAAAGGTCTCAAACTCTCTGATCTGAGCGATCAATATCATTCCAGGTAAAACTCTTCTCCTTTCTTTGATTTTTTGAACAGCCTCAAAATGTTTGGTTATGTGTTGATTTCGTTGCGTTTAGATTGATATAGAGCTTTATGTGGTGTAGTATTGATGAAATTGAAGCCTGAATGTCTTAGATCTTTGACTGAATTAGGGCTTGGAAGAGATGAAGATGTTTGGTAAGCAGAGAGCTCGTAATTCTATTATGGACAAGTTTTAATCGGATTAGTGTGATAAAGGTTTATTAGTGTGCCACTGGTTTTAATCGGAACAAGTTGATACTATGATACAGTGATAGAAGCTTTCCATAATTGTCGCAGCATCTTTCTGCTACTGTGATAATATCTTTGTGTACATGCGGTAGTATCCTATTGTAGTATCTTCTGCTACTATTCGACGGTTTTATGAGCTAAATTATGTGATCTAGGAACTTAAATGTTGGAAATTATTTAGTGATTTCATTGCAGTAGTTGATTAGGATTGAGTTTGATTTTTGTTATTTTGTTTTAATACAGGTCATTGATGTTCTTCATTTAGGGAGGCCAAATGTTTCCAAGGTATCATATTAGTTTTTGTCTCTTGTATTTTTCTGTCCATCTCCAATTTCGTTTGTTGAGTGTTGATTAAAGTCTTGATTTGTTGTATATATGGTGAATCTGATTTGCTGTCTATCTCCAACTATGGCACTATGAGAATTCTATGTCGACTGTGTTGTGTAATTGCCCTTTTTGTCATTGTCTTTGTTTGCTCTTTTCGATTACATTTAGTAGCTTTCTACAACTGTTATACAACTGTTATAGTGTTTTTACCATTCTATGTAAGTAGCTTTTAACATGATGTGAGTAGTTTTTGTATTGTATGATAGTATACTTTCAACATAGTTATAGTATCTTTTTATGTCTTTGTTAGTATTTTTTTTGTTTTTGACAATGTAGTAGTATTTTTTTATGTCTGTGTTATTTAGTATCTTTTTGACAGTGTAGTAGTATCTTTCTACGTCTGTGTTAGTATCTTTTCAACATTAGAGTAGCTTTCTCATTGTGTGATAGTATCTTTTCAACATTAGGATAGTATCTTTTCAACATTGGGATATTATCTTTTCAACATTAGGGTAGTATCTTTTTCAATGCGATGTTAATAGCTTCTATTTTCATTTCAAATACTAATATTTGTTTTTTTCTTTGTTCTTGCAGATTTTTTTCCCTTTCATTTGTAAGATTAGATTTCGAAAATCATGTGAAGTTGGATATTGATCCCTCCTTAGAGATCATTCGGTCAACCAAGAAAATCGTGCTCAAGGTGGAGAAATTGAGCATCACCATAAAATAATAATAGTAGCTTTATACAGCTATTGTAGTAGATATCCGAAACTAAAGTAGTAGCTTTATGTAACTACAGAATTAGCTTTATACAACTGTTGTAGTAGATATCCGGAACTAAAGTAGTAGCTTTATGTAACTACAGAAGTAGCTTTGTACAACTATTGTAGTAGATATCCGGAACTACTTTTTGTACCGTTAAATTTGTTATATTCTCTCGATTGCAGTAGCTTTTGTCGAGGGTGATAGTAGCTTTCGTTACTGGTCACAATAGCTTTTGTTATGCTTGGTAGTAGTTTTTGTTCTGCTTGGTAGTAACTTGTGTTGTTAGCGACACTATCTTATGTGACCTCGTTGAAGGTCGTTAAAAATCTCACCATAATAGTTTTTGTTGCTGGCCGTAGTATATTATGTTGGTGGCAGTACTAGCTATTTCACTAATGGTAGTATCTGTTGTTAGTGGCAGTAGTAGTTTTTTTTGCTGGTGGTAGTAGTTTTGTTAGCTAATGATAGTATCTTTTGTTGTCAATCATAGTTGCTTTTGTGGTCGCCTGAATTATCACCGAAGGCTGGCCGGAGACTTTACCGGAAAAGAGAGTGGCTGTTGACTTTTTAGATTTGTGGTATTTTTGTAAATATAAGAGAGAATCTAATTTTTTTGATTGGATGACAGTATGTAATTTTGTTGAACTTCAATACCTAATACAAAACTCTATTTTATGGTGGATGAATTTATGGGGGTAAAAATGTTTGGGTGGATCTATATAGAAGAAAATGTCTCAAAATGAACTTCTATGTAACTGACCCAAAATATTAAGGTAGACTTGTATTACAAAAAATGTTAAGAATGTGACTTTAGTGAAATTTTCTATCTTTGAATACATGTACAATCTCTGCAAATAAAAACATCAAAGTTCATTAAAAGAAAATAGCATTAATTATAAAGACTAAGCATTTAATAGACAGCATTCAGGTAAGGAATGATATCACTTGTACCTAAATTCTCTGTGCCCATTATGTGCCATCAATAGAATTTTCGCATCTGGAATTCCACTCATCACTGTTTAACAGAGATTTAACTCCCTTAGTTTTAATTAAATTTTGTTTTTTACTAGAAGAAAAAGAAAAAGAAAAAAATCTCCCCCATCTCCTTCATCCTTTCCTTCCTCTTCGTCATCATCACCACCACTCAGAACTAAGCTTCTTCAGCACCTCCTTCTTCTTTAGTTTTAATTAAACTATGTATACATATATGTGCTTTCTACACCACCATTACCACGTTCGTTGACCTAAACCACAGCAACAATCTCCGGTACTCTATCCCGCCGTAGGATGGTATGCAAGATCATCACCATCAAATTCTGATCCATTCCTCGTCTCTATGACCCGATTCCTGATATTCTCCTCCTCCTTAAAACTCCTCATCAAAAGTTTGAAACCCTTGCACTTCACCCAGTTCCAAAATATCACCAATAGCATAAACTCAAATTCAGAAAGAAAAGACGATCACCGTGCCTATTCGCCGTCGCTTTGGCCTATGTCAGGGAATTTCGACACACTTAGCAGTGTATAGCATTGTATGCAGGTCAATCTTGTATCACTGTAATTCAAGTAAGATGTACAAATGCGTGCTTTCGATGGTATTCATCTTTTCACACATAATATTAGTTCCCAGTGAATAATCCATATGACGAAGCTATTACTTTCAGCAAATGCACGTCAGCTATCAAGGACCTGATACACTTCTCTCAGTAGCCAAGTAAATAATAAAAAAAAAAAGTTGCCCCACTTCATTAAAGTATCAAATTGCAGCAACTCAACCTTCTTATACTCTATTTCAACTGAAAATAAATAAATATGATTATCGTGCATCCTACCCATTTTGATGAATCAAATCAGGTTTATCCAAACATGATACAAATTGTCATGCAGATTAGAGATATCCTTTAAATATTGATAGCTAAAATCAGCAAGCTTCTGTCATCATAGCTGGCAAATGTTTTATAAGTCCACGACAATTTCAACAGTGAACTATATGTTCCGTTAACATGACTGAACCATATATAAGCAAGTTCAAGTATTAAGACTGCTAGCGCAGTAAGTGAACTTACAGTACTATCTCTAATAAACAAGAGCATAATGCTAAATGCCTTTTGAATGTGAGAAACCATGTCTTTCTCGAGTCTTCCCAGGGCAACATGAAAAAAATGGGAACAAAAGAACACTAGACAATCTGAAATCAATTGTTCCTTTGACTGAGACTTCCCTTTATATTTAAAACTACTCTACTTCACCTTAACTGGTCGCTTTTCCACTTCAAAACACAAGATACAAATTCTATACTTCAAGTTTTTTTTTTCTCAATCTTTGTACAGTTTTACATTTACAGTTACTGCAATTAAATCCTGTGGACTAGGGTCAGAAGAAAAGTTGATAACAAATAAGAATTTAAACAAGTGCAGTAGGCAGTCAGTCGCACATTATATTCTCATCATGTAGTCATTCGTTCCTTTGTACCAAGGCTGAGAGCACATAATATAAAATCCTCCATAACAGGATGCAGGAATTTCCTAGTTCGTTTTACATCATTTGGTAAAAGTTCAAGACAACAGATACAAATAACAGAAAGAGAAGAGAATGTACCCTTTGTTATTGACTTGCTGCGCTGAAGTTGATTAACCAAGGTTAAGCTGAATTTGGCATATTTAGACCAGCCAAGTGGAAATGTCCTAGTAGATGGAATATCCAAGTACACCGACAAGTAGTCCTCCTTGTTTCCCTTTGGATACATAAGGATTCGCCTGACAAAACCAACCAAGCTAAGCTAAAAACCACAACATATCACATAAAGCAAATAACTTTTTAAGTATGTGAGTGCTAGGAGAAACTTAAAAGTACCATTTAAAATCACCGATGATGAAAGGCTCGGAGTAAAGCTTGAAGGTGAATGGTTTAGAGAACCGTCAATTCTCCATGTGAATGTCACAGTTTCATGATCCTCCTCCACTTTTCGCTTCTTCATTCTACGAGCCTTCTGAATTAGTTTACGCACCCTTAGGTTCTTCAGTCTAGCATTTCCTTGATTCACTCTATCAGCCTTCCGATGCTTCATTTTACTAGCAGCAGCAGACCCAGGTGGAGCTACACTGCACTCATCCTGAACCAAAAATGGGGCACACGCCGGAGGGGGAACATCAAAATAGTGGCATCCTAACGTCATACTAAGCCCCAAAGTGGCTAAAAAAGTCGCCACGCAGTTTTGTTCCCCCGATACACACCGCAGCAAACATCTCCAGCTTTTCTCAAGGAGCTCCTGGCAGTTTCTAACCAACCGAAACAGAGGGTGGTTCTCGTGCAACAATTGATTCAATACAAGAGTTACAGCCACGTTTGAGTCACTCTCTACCTCAAGAGGAGCCCACCCAGATTTCCAAGCAAGCTCCAAGCCTCTGTACATTGAATTACAGAATCAAACCCATTACAGAGAGAGACGTACCTTCTCATTGGCGGTGCAGCCTGTGCTCTAACTCAGAGAGAGAGAGAGGAAAGTTGAGATTAGGGTCTGAAACCTACAGATGGGAACTTGAATTTCTAGTCTGAAAGGTATTAAAGACAGTGAAAAGTGCAATTGAGTGTTACGCACCACCATTGGAGCGTGGTGGTTATGGCGGAGTGGTTGTGCAGACTTGCTGGAGTGAGTTTGAGAATTCATTCTGTCTTGGGTTTGGGTTCTGGACTACTGCCTTATTTCCTGTTTTGTTAAGAAGACCGGGGGTGGGTCTCCTGTTATGGCCCGGAAATCTCAGTTAGATCAGGGCCGTAGGGTTGATCATACAATCGTTCATGGCCGAATCGGTTATATTGCATACATTAAAATAAAAGAAAAATAACACAAAGATGATTTTTAAGAATCTGAAGGACAGATATCTTATAAGTTATAAATACAAAACAATGTTTTTGAAATTGATGTTTTAAAACCGAAATTTAATGTGTTAGCCGAAATTTCAAATGATAGCATTATAGTCATACGGATGTATAATCTTTCATCATTGATTTTATGAGGTAACAAATGGCCTCCTTACCTCGAGTGGAAGGTGTCACTAGAAATAGGTGACGAAAAATATGAGCCGATGATAAGTAGATGGTGACCACGGAGATGGTTGGTAGTGAGTTTGAATTTATGGTGAAACCGGGCCCGTATCTGAGGCGTGTGCCTCTGCCTCAGGCACCAAACCTTGTGAGGGCACCAAAATTTTCTTTTACACTAGATTTGATTAATTTAGCTCAAGAGAAAGATGGTGCAATATAGAAGTTTGGAGCAATAGTTAATCTTTTTGGAGTAACCAATACGTACTAACAACTTATATGTTGTCAGCTGGGTTTGGTTGGGTTTCTCATCTCCTTTTTCTCGATTGGGCGTCGTTTTTTTTTCTTGTACGACCATTAAAGAGGGCGGGGCATCATTCTTAGCACTCACTTCAGATATTCAAATCTCAGGTCCGGTCCTGGGTGAAACTAGCATATAATAGAGCTCTTTCACTAATTTTTACTAAGAGCATCTCTAACAGCTTCTTCAAAATTTCTCTAAAATAAGAAAGCAAAAGCTAAAATCTTCAAAAAAAAATTTGATCAAAATCCAGCAGCTTCTCCATTTTAGAGATTGCAGCATTTAATACAACAATAATATAATATATCATCATTAATTATAACAAAAAAACATTATATATTTCATTGTAACAATAAACTACCCAATAAAATATTTTATTGTTGTCTTAAATTCGTTGGAGCACGTGAAGAATTTAATTTTGGGGAAGGAAGGCTTTGCTGCAAATTTTGGGAATGAAAGCTTTTTTTTCTTCTTCATCCCCATTTTGGGGAATGAGATGGAGAAGCTGTTAAACCTAAAAATAGTTCTATATTTCTTAAAATTAAGAATTTCAAAAAAATGAGAAAGCTGTTGGAGATGCTCCACAACCATAGAGTACATACCAGTTTGATACCTCGATTCTCAACCCTACCAGTGTATAATACCATGTACTTCATTTTTTCCAATACTCAAGTATTTCTTTCGAATTTCTACGACAACCCCGTTATCTTGATAAAAAAGAATGATGACCCCCTAGGTGGTGGCAAGCACGTGGGAGCGGTGGGGCCCAAGATGAGGGGCAAAAGTGTATAAAATAAAAATAAAAATAAAAATAAAAAGAGATATTATATTTACATTTTGGATGGTACAATTAACACATTTTTTTTTTCTATTAACACACTCCATCTATGATGAGTTGATAATAATCAATCATAAAACAAGTAAAAAGTCTATAAATAAAATTAAGAAGTGTGGATAAGAACCACTGTAAAATAGTCTAGTTATTGTTGTCTAGTTTGATGTGATCCCCAACCCGACACTATCAAAAATGGTTAAAGAAGGGGCTGCAATACCCCGCTAACTGTCCAGACCCCCACGGATGAGTCATTGGGCCTAAGAAGTCTTTGAGAAACCACAATCTTGAATAAAAAAAATATATAGATAGGAAAACAGATAGGGTGTGTTAATAGAAAAAAAAAATATGTAATAACATCACCCTACATTTTATGAGGATAAAAAGTGCTGAGGTCCATTTTCACACCATATTTTACAGTAATTCTTGGACCAAAAGTGGACGAAGATACTACATTAATTACAAATTTATATACCAAAGTCCGGTCGCAGCATAGATTTATGTACGTATCATGAATCTTGAGGATAACCATTAGTTTGATTATCATTTTTATTATAGATTCTTTTTTACTCTTCATTCTGCTTCTCCCCTATAATGAGAGCCTCCATAGATGCAGAAATGCTGGAACTTGGGTCTTCCATGATCTTCACTTCAGCCTTACGGACTCCAACCTCGGCTTCAATGATACAAGTATCATTCACAAGAAACCCATTTCTTTGGTCACGGAGAAGAATTAGAGGCACTAAGGATTGGAACCCAAACTCACTCTCATGGATACTGAATACATGTACAGTTCCTGTAAATAAGGATATCAAACACACAGACATTAATCATGATGCATAGATCTTCATGAAGGTAAATAGGAAATAATAAAAACAATCAAAGTTAGTTCAGTTGAAACACTTCAATCAAGGATTCACAAGAATGCATTTGCAGTTAATACAGTTGATACCAATAAGCTTCTATTGTCAAAGGTGGTCAAGAAGTTGCTATTTCAAAACAATATAGAAATTGTGCAACAGTTTTCAATAACAGAAGTAAACCGTCAATATAGAAATAGTGCAAATAGAGAAGGAATGTGAAGAATGCAAACCCATCTATGAACTTACACTATATTAGGTTAATCAGCAGACAGTAAAATAAAATAAAGCGAGCCGTCATATTTTCTTGTGTAGTAAGGAAAATGGATTGTTCAATAGATAAAAACTGAAGAAAATAAAAAAAATTAAGATTCTCAAAAATTTTTGAAATTGTCATTCCTCAAGACAATGAAAAAAGGCAAAGCAAAGGAACAATAGTTTCTATGCTCTTTAAAAAAAAGAAAAAATAACAGAAGTTTCTATAGTTTTCTCGAAAAAGGGATCTCCTTATTTGCGAAAGCATAGGTACCACTTTCTCCTTCTTCAAGGAGTCTACCAACTAGAGCAAACAAGAAAACAAATTCCTTAGTTCAATATTCTCTCCAATAGTACTCTATTTGAGAAATTATACACAGTTGCTTTTACAAGTTTAGAACCAAATCCATAAGGAAAAGCAAAGGAACAATAGTTTCTATGCTCTTTAAAAAAAAAATAAATAAATAACAGAAGTTTCTACAGTTTTCTCGAAAAAAGGATCTCCTTATATGCGAAAGCATAGGTACCACTTTCTCCTTCTTCAAGGAGTCTACCAACTAGAGCAAACAAAAAAAAAAATTCCTTAGTTCAATATTCTCTCCAATAGTACTCTATTTGAGAAATTATTCACAGTTGCTTTTACAAGTTTAGAACCAAATCCATAAGTCAGACATGAGCTTAAGACATGTTCTTGTTAGAATGTGACTATCATTTCATAGAAAGATAGAAGAAGGCAATCAGGCATTGATTTGTAATCACAAATATTCTTTTGCAGTAAGCTTGCCTGTCAGACAAACTCAAAGCACAATTTCAATAAAAGGATGCAATAACACCATCACAGCCAGTAAAGTAGCATTAACATATAATGACTAGAAACTAAGAGAAGCACAGCAAAATGTATAACACAACAATATAAAAAATGTAAGTACCCTTTGTGAATGACTTGCTGTGATTAACTTGATTGACCATGGTTAAGCTGAACTGGGCATATCTAGACCACCCATTAGGTAAATCTGAAGAATCAGGAACTTCCAAATACACCGACAGATGGTTTGTGTTGTTTCCCTTTGGATAAATAAGGACCCGCCTGACCAAACCAAGCAAGGGGAAACTATAACATAGCACAAAATATAAAAACTTTGAGCATATCAAATAGCAGGAAAGACGTGAAATTACCATTTAAAATCACCAATGATGAAAACCTCAGAGTAATGCTTCAAGTTCAACTCAGAGAAGTTGTCGATTTTCCATCTGAAAGTCACAGATGCAAGATCCTCCTTTTCCAGACTCACCTCAATTTTCTTACTCTCCCCTGTTATCGGACTCTGACTTGTCATTGTCCTTCAAATTCAAAACCATAAAAGCACATAATATAAACAAGCTTAAAAGATAACTCTCAGTACCTAGGGTCAAGGCCAAGAAACAATACTGAGCTAAAACAAACAAACCTGTATTGCATGGCTTTGGGAGTAATAAACCGGGGCCGAGCAACCCCACTATGATCCTCAGCAAGCAAAGGGATACAATGCGGAGGCGGATCAGTAAAATAGTGGCAGCCTGGCTCCAATGTACGCCCATGTTTGGCCAAAGAATCAGCCACACAGTTCTGCTCTCTATACACATGACGCAGATTATATGTCCAGTTATGCTTAAGCACAGCCTGGCACCTCTTAACCAAGTCAAACTGAGGGTGAGTATAGTCCACCTCGACCTCATTCACCATAAACATAATAGCCCTTATCGCATCGGTTTCAACTTCAAGAGGATACCATCCAGAACTCCAGGCATACTCCAAGCCTGTAAGTAATGCCGAAAGCTCAGCATCAATGGCTTTACCCTTTCCGAAATTTGCGGAAAATCCTCCAACCCATTGTCCGTGTTCGTCTCGGATCACACCGCCTCCTCCTATCCGCTTGTGCGCTGTCCCATCCACGTTAAGCTTGTACCAGCCCTTCCGGGGACAGCTCCAGGACAAGAACACCTGGTGCTTAGTCTTAGAATCCTCCACCAGTTTCAGTTTCTTATCTTTCTTTCTGTAATTTTGAAATTCAATTAGACAATGTAGTATAATTGAAGAAAAAAAAAAACTAAAATTCAACTCCCATCTATGTTCAAATCAGAGAATCACAGTATCAGATTTCAGAGTAATAAACAGCAGTAGCTAAGCTAGATTTCAAACCCTAACTTGTTCAAAGTTAGAACTAAGAGAATCGAGACTACGGATCAGAGAGAGACTTACTTCCCCTTCCCCATCGGAGAAAGCAGAGAGTTGAAGAGAGAGGAAAACGGAGGGCGAGTACTGAGCTTGGAAGTCGTCGGTTTTCACTTTTCAGTGAAAGTGAGCAATTATTGGTTGCAGTGACTACCGCTTTCTATGGCGGACAATTTGCGCGTCTCTGCTGCTATATTTTTTCTTAGGTTTCGGGATGTTCTCTTGGCGGGTTAAGGACTGGTGTTGTTGCGTTGCGAGCCTTCGCTCGCCCTCATTTGGGCTTCGAAGTTCTTTTGACAAACCCGTGTTTGGTCTGTCGATTCCGTACTTCAGTGAATTCGACAATTTTGGCATTCTCTTGAATTCGACTTTTTTTTTTTAATCAAAGGAATGATTTATTCATCAAATGAAATAGAACTAAAACAGCAAACATGGAGTATTAAGCGGTCTCGTTAAACCTTCCACAATCAAAAAAGAAGAGTGTACCGCACTCTAAAACTTTAAACAACTAGTTACTAATATCAGAAACTAAGATAGCAGAAAACCAGTCCGGCTCTATCAACCACCAATAAGTCTTGAATTCGATTTTTTTTTGGGTTTCTCATTTGTGCGGTTTTTAATTTTTATTATGCAGGGCTGGGCACAAAAACCTTGAATTATGCTTGAAACCGCCCAAATTTTCCAGATCGGAAAACATAACCAAAATATTTGGATCAAAACAAGCAGTGAACCGATCTAAACCGGTTTAAACCAAATTTGATCTGGTTGAAACAAACCGAAAATAACCAAACCGTCTAGAATTATTTAATTTATATACATGTCACACTATTATTAGTTGATTTCATCTACTTACAGTGTACTCTCCCATATTTAATCTCTCAATATAAAAGAGAAAAATCCTAAGCTTAACCCGAGAAATCCGTTAGTATAGATAATATTGGGAATGCATCATAATTCCAACTGATTATACTATGTCTGTTTTAAGTTTCCCTCAATCTACATGCAAGGAGATCAACTCCACACTCTGTGATTTTTGCCAAAGAAATTCATTGTAATTTGTAAAGTATGGGACTTGTTAGGGTTGTCCAAACTTTGAAGAGGATCTTGGCTTTCATAATTTTCAAGAGTTCAACAATGCTCTTCTAAAAGTATGGAGAATGTATCAATTCCTTAACTATCTTTTGGCTGAAGTGATCAAACAATTATATACCACCCCCACACCTCCATTCTTGAATCTAAAAAGGGGCAACCTCTTCTTGGCTATGGACTAGTTTTCTGGTTGGTCATGAGCGTATCATTTCAGGTTCTTGTTTGGAAATTGGTAATGGATCGGTGATCTAGTTAACTTATGATCAGACTCTTGGATCCCTTCCTCCAAGCTTTCTCCTCTTTGCTCAGAAAAAGAGAATGTCCAAGTGAAGGTATCATCTCTGATCAATTGGTCTTCAAAGTCATGGGACTTATCTCATATCCCTAAAAATCTACACCATGATCATAACCATTCATATACCTAATCAAGATCTCCCAGACAAACTCATTTGGCCTCATACAACCAATGACAACTACTCTGTGAAATGAGGATATCATCTCTTAGGGTCAAGAAAGAATATCCACCCCATCTCACCCCAACCATTCCCATTCCCCCACTCAAAACCCTGAAAATGGTTCTTCAATATCAATCTGTATCCACAATTAAAACTGTTCTTTGGAGAGCAACCCACAATATCTTAGCCACCAAAGATGCCTTCTTCAAGAGACATACCGCCCGATCTTCATTTGTTATAGATTGAATTTTTCAGCAAAATCCACCTAAGTGCATCAACATATGGATTCAGTGAGCCTCGTCCAAATTCTATTTTTACCTTTATATTTAATATGAGGGCATGCACCACTATAAATATAGCGAACCTCTATACTTAGATAAATTAAATTAATAGTATTAGGGCATGGAGCTAAACAGTTAGAAAGTAAAATAGTCAAACATGCTATCTACAATCACTAAAAACAAAACCAAATATGAAGAAGCTCTTTTTTTTTCTTTTTTCTAATCAAGTTATCAATTTGTTTTATAGCTCAACAAACAGTTAAAGAATAAAACACCTATTAGGGCTGACAAAAAGAATTAACTAAACCCCTAGCTGCATAACCAAAAGTACATTCACCTCCTAAAGCAGCTTATAGAACCTTTAGTTCAACAGACTCGACAACACTGATAAGCATGAATAAAGATTGTGAACCGAGTGAATAAAGTTTGCCTTGATCTGAACTTAGATCTTACACAAGGCCATAAAGACCCAATCTTGCCAAACAGCAGAGAGAAAACACAAGATAACCTCACCTTCAAAAAAGGAGCCTATACCACCAAGTTTCAAAGCAGGATAATTCTTGCAGGCCCAAAGCTAATCCCATGCTCGCTAAAGTCAAAACTAAGAAAAAAATCTTTGGCACCACCGTATGCCGCTTGCCTACAACACTCGTCAGCGTCCACCGCTTGCCCACAACACTCGTCAGCGTCCACCGCATACATACTAACATAGACCAATATTTTGGGATCTAAAGGGAAACCCAACAAATTAGGCTCCAAAAGATCACTGCCAGACCAATTCAGAAACTTAAGTCAATGTCATCCAGCCCTTGAGCTGACCCAGACTGAAGACAAGGGTCAGTCGCCAACCAATTAAATCCCCATCGAAGCCATTGTTCATCCCATGAAGAACACCGTTTTCACCATCGAGACCACTATCAACTGCCTGCCTGCAATTACCATTATCGGTACACCAACTAGTACTCTAAGAGCAAATGCACCCATTTTAGGTAGGTTGGACCAATCTTCAATCCGGGTTAATACACTATTCATCCAAATCAGTCTTTAGTTCTTGGTTTAATAATACAACAACAATATCAATCCGAGGACCAATTACTATTTATATTTTATAAAAATGTTTTTTATTGATAAACAATTATAGTGTTTTACTATATTATTGAATTCAATAGTTATTTATTTATACACAAAATGGTCATGCAATATTTATAAGTAAATTAAACTAGAATTATTTATAAGATATCAAAGACCAATGTGGCAAAGACACGTGTCCATATTAATATTGTTATCTTTCATAAATATCTAAAATTTCTTATAAGGTTATACCAATGAAAGGACGACACGTGTCCTCTTAAGATATTGTTATCTTCAGAAATAATTAAGACGATTTTGGATAGGATTTCAAACCAATCACTACACGCCATGTGTGTAGACGATAACAATTTGTCCGCTAAAAACGTCAATAATTAAGCTTCAAACTCATTCTACATTCACATATTCATCTCATTCATCTCTTCTCTCTAGATTCAGATATTATCATCTATTTCACTTCTCACATTTTTCATGGATCGTATAAGAAATTATTTGAGAGCGAGAGAGGAAGAAGATGAAGAACACATTATGCAGATTAAGTCCAACAATGCTCAAGCCGCTGCATTTCTTGCCCAATATCACCGTATGTAGATGAAGACTCCTCAAGGTCGTGGTTCACATCTTGGTCGTGCCCCTAACGTCAAAAGACACATGCAATCAAGAGGGGCTAACATGATAGATGATTACTTTATCGAGCGTCCAGTTTACAACAATGCAGTTTTCTGTCAACGTTATAGAATGCAAAAACCAGTATTCAATCGCATCACGGCAGACATTTGTAATTTCGACGATTTTTAGAAACAAAAACCAGATGCCACGGACAAGCTGGGATTACTGCTGGAACAAAAAATGACAGGTGCGTTACAAATGTTTGCGTATGGTGCAAGGGCTGATCAATGTGATGAAGTCACCAGGATGGGAGCATCAACTGCTTTAAAATGCCTTAAAATTTTTGTGTACAAGTGGAGTATTTGTACGGTGGTTGGTATCTTTGATCTCCTAATGCCGCAGATTTGCAAAGGTTTCTATTCAATGGACAACAACACAGTTTTCCTGGCATAATTTGCAGCATCGATTGCAGGCACTGGAAGTAGAAAAATTGTCCAAAGGGGTGGTCTAGAGCTTTCTTAGGCCGTAAAAGGTACCCTATTGTTATTCTTGAAGTTGTGGCATCTTACGATACACATGTATGACATGCTTTCTTCGGTACCCCTGGAGCTCAAAATGACCTTAATGTTCTCGGTGCATCCAACATGTTCGCAAGGGTTATTAACCGAAGTGCTCCGAAGGTCGCGTATAAGGTAAATGATATTACATACTCTATACCATACTACCTAGCTGATGGAATATACCCGAGGTGGCAGATATTTGTCAAAGCAATATCCAAACCCAAAGATGCCAAGGAGACACACTTTACCAAAATGCAAGAGTCTTATCGTAAAGACGTTGAGCGGTGCTTTGGTATCCTTCAAGCTCGATAGGTCATACTCTCTCACTGCTAACTCATTCAAACTAGAAGACCTTCGTACTATCATGATAAGTTGCATTATTCTTCATAACATGATTGTGGAAGATGAGTTTGTCGAAGAAGAATTTGTGAACCCTAAACATGATAACTTGCATCCTTTATTGGCAAGCGTCTATGAAGGCCCGGTGGATCATCAAGGTAATGTTATCCGTCATGAACCGATTTTGAGGGCCGGAGAAACCCTACCGACATTCTTAGATGCTAACTTCCAACTACGTTATGCATACCTCCACAAGGTGTTGCAAGATGATTTGGTGATTCATATTACCAAATGATTTGCATAATCATTTGATAAGTGATGCTTTCCTTAGTTTGACATTATTAATTTCACTCAAATAATGTTGTATGTGTGTCTTGATTATTTAATTTTAATATTATTATATGTGTTATGTTTCTTCTTTTTTTTTCAATAAAAGAAAATTATTTGACTATTATTTAGTTCATAACAAACCATTGATCTTTATTTATTTATTTTTTTTTTAAAAACTTTTTATTAATAACTCACACACCCTACATATGTCAATGAGATTTGAACCCATGACCTCAAAATTGTCAGTTAAACATCTTAACCAACCAAGCCACGGCTCACCAACAATTCAATAGAAAAATGCATAATACAATCGACTAAACAATTCAAGAAAAATACAATTAAAACACAATACTCTATTGTGGGGATTGTGATTCCTCAAAAAGAGGCCTATAGCAATCCGCATTAGCGTTAGCATCGGTTTTCCTCCTAATGTTCCTCTTCATTTTTTAGATCCAATCTAGTGAACTCGGGGAAATATCACTACTCCGCATGGCCATTATCCTTGCATCCTCTTTTCCCTCTTCAAATGCCATCATTCTTGCACTTTTGGCACGATGGTCCTCTTCTCTTTTTTTTAAGAATCTCATTGAAAATTTTGTTGCTCTCGTTCATGGCTAGTAGGGCTTGAATCATAGATTCACTCACATCTTCTTTCTTTTTTCCTTTCCTTCTTATGTCTCGGGCGGCCTTTTGTTCCATTGGCCTTCCAACGGAGCTATGGGGAGTCTCTAAAACAATTTCTTTATCATCCAAATTAATTGGTGATTTGGTTTGAGGACCGCTAGCCGTGGAATAAACAAAGGGGGTGACCGGAGGCTCAAGTGTATCTCTAAAATAAGGGTATTCCTTCACCGCCTCCTAACACTCCATATGCTCGAATTGTTTTTTCATCAACCTCAAATACTCGAGGTTAATTTGCTCATATATAAAAAAATCACACCGTATAAAAATTAATAACCATTTTAATTTGTCGAAATATAATTTAAGTGGATGGCCAAAATTTTTTTTACCTCATCCAATTGATTGGTGTCGCTTGGTCGATGATGCCCTATTTGTTTGCATCGTGCCACACTTTGAGAAGCCTCTTGAAAGGCTTGAAATGAGATTAAAGAGCCCCCGACAGCCGAACCGGGGTTACACCCGTCCAATTTTCAACATAATGCTCATGAACCTTTTGCCACAACCTTGTAAGGGTTTGTTGATTGCCGGTAATGGGACATACGGTAACCGTAGCTCATGATTCGCACAATTGAACTTCCTCCTCGGTGGTCCAAGAACTACCGCCTCTCCCATTTTGTTGAACTAAGAATGAAAAAGAAGAACAAATTAATCTTAGAAGGAAGAGAGTTTTTTGATGAAGGAAGAGATAGATGGGTAAAGAGTGTGAAAAATGAAGAAGAGTAGTAAGGTATTTATATATATAGAATTTTGTTGATTTTTTTTTTTTGGTTCAATTTTGTGTGCAAAATGGAATAGATCCATTGCAATTGATTGAGAGCCATCAAATCTAAATCCAACGGCTCCTAACATTTGCCTGTTTTTTTATTGATTTTTTTTTAAAGAAATAGCCGTTGACAACTTGCCATTTAATATGGGTCGTCAGATCTTAATTTGAACGGCCAATATTAAATGCTCGTTGGAGGTTTGTGTCAGTGCTATTTGCAAACTTTTGTTCCCCACGTGAAAAGTGACATCAGCCCATATGCAACAGTTGAATTAGAAATGAGAGAAAATGAATGTGGTCCCCCTTCAAATATTTGTTTGGACCAACACGAGGGTTAATCCTTAACCCAGCTTGTAACCTGACTAACTAGGTCCCACGTGGGCCCTAGCTTTAACCCAGATAAATAACATTGCCGGTGGATGATATTTTTAACCCAACTCATGATCAAACCCATGTAATTGGTCCAACGCTGCATTTGCTCTAAAGAACCTAGTTCAAAATCACCACCATCTAGATAGAGCACCGAAGAACTCGGAAGAAGCCACCCTCGCCAGGCCAGACCTTCAAGCCCACACCCTATATGTCGAATAATAAACTAAGGAGAAAGATTCAGAGTAAACCTCCGAGAGTTCACAATCACGAGAGGAAAAGGGTACCTCCCCTTCTATCCTTCCCAGGTTGGCCAAAAGTGAAGAAAAACCCACCCCGGCTAAAAGTTTTTCGTTGCAACCAGAGTGAAACCCTTACATTGACATTGTCTTGTAAAATCTCCTTCAAAGTATTCAAAAGAATATGAACCATTGAAATTTTCAGCAAAAACCATTGAAATTCACACACATATAAAAAAACCTCATATGGAGATAAAATAGAACACATATGTAATTTCTATTGACAAATCAATTGGTAATCAACTTTTGAGCGATAAATCATAAAGTGACATGAATCATAAATTCTCCAACTAGCTTTAGTAATCAAATTTAATACAAATTAAAAATAACAAATAATGAACATGAACCTAAATTAAATTTTCCAGCAAAATTCACACTTTATATCGATTCAGCAAAATCATATATATAATTCCACTTTTACAAGTACATTAAATGTAAGCACTATAAATAGTGAACCCGTGTATAAAGAAAAGAAAATTAGTTCTCTCGATCACATAGTCATGGCCTCTTGCATTCACATCAATTTACTTCTATCGCTGATTTTCATGTTCCTAATGTGTGTAGCGGCTGGCGGGCCATTTAGAAAAATTCATGTTACAATTGCTAATGAGTTGGACGAAGAATGGTTCTCTTAACTCATTGTTGGTCCTTGAAAGATGATCTTGGTACCCATCACCTTGCGCTTCATGCCTCGTTTGAATTTTCTTTTCGAACTGATTTTTAGTTAAAGACATTTTTCACGTGCCAATTTGATTGGGTAGATGATGATCATCAGATTATTCAACACTCAGGGGACATATACAATAAAAGACGAGATAAATGTACAAACTGTTTGTGGATTATAACCCCTAGTGGACCGTGCATGCACAACTTTGGTGCTCATAACTTGAATTGTTATATATAATTAGACTAGATGACTTTAGTTTGAAATGTCATAACTAGCCAAAATGACTAGTTATGTTATCTTTATTCGAATAAAAAGTTAAAAATAATCATACATCTATAAAGCCAATTTTCCATATTTTTTTTTTGAATAAAAGTAATTTTTTATTTGAATAAAGAGGTGGTGCAGCTGCTCTCAAGCCTTTGTTACTGAAATTGTCGAATACATGAGGATGTGGAGCCTTAACTCATGTTTACAATAAGCATCTAGAAGTCTCGAAATAATTTCAAGAATTTCTACAAAGTACATGTATCATTTAATAACACCTACCAGCAAAGAATACTGCTCTAATGTCGATTTTATTTGCTTTGTCACATCAGTGACATGATGAAAAAATCACTAGGTATGTAACGATTACATATCCTAATATCTAATAAAACATTGTCTAATTAATTGATGATGAGTAAATTTGAATATATCTTTGTATGAGGTCAATTTCAGGTCGAGCCTTGTGGAGTTGTGGGCTTTTTGCTTTAACACGGAAAGGGTCAGCTCGAAGGTACAATCCGCCGAGCAGAATTTAAACACAGCACGAAGACCACACTCTTCGGTAAAATTTACCGTCCAATTTCTCTGTGTGAGCTGTTACCAACTCTCACCTTCAGAATAGTTTTCTTTTCCAAAATAATTTTTGAATTTCTCTGCTTGTTTCGGCGGAAGTGGGTGTTTTATTGCACACAAGGTGTTCGACTAAATTCCCCTTAAGCTCAGTTGGGGTTTTAGAATATCAATAACTAAATTAATTGGAACATGAGTATTGTCAATGCTTTAGCTGCTGAAATAAGCTTTACCATAATGTGCAGGGCCAGTGGTGTTCGAGTTTTAGGAAGTACTAGAGCGAGAACAATGTTGCCACAGGGGATTAAGAAAGCCGTGACGGATAATCCAAAGAAACTAGCCAACTTGATTGACCTGGTGAATCTTCCTTCTACACTGAGAGAGTTTGTGGGTCAGTCTCAGATTTCCCGGCTTGGATGTTTCGTGCGTGTCTGGTCGTACATCAAGGACAACAATCTCCAGGTTCTCCTTGACTTTGTTGCTAAGTTACCTGCGTGTTGTAGAATGAGAATGTGATTAGATTGCAAGTATTTGATTGTAGGAGGCAGTTTCTTTCTGTTTAATCTTCCATATTCATTTGGACTTGTTGGCATATTTCTTGTGAACGTATCGAATAAAATGTCAGACAAGTATTTGCTTTTGCCTTGCCTTCATATCCTATGTCGGATTCTAACTCTGCAACTCGATTTCAAAACTTGTGCAATGAAGACCTATCTCTAACACTGAAGAAGCCTTGTGTGTGATTGCATAGGATCCAAACAACAAAAATGTGGTCAACTGTGATGAGAAGTTGAAGAGTATTTTGTTGGGCAAGCCTCAAGTTGAGTTAGCTGAGCTGCCTGCATTGATCAAGCTTCATTTCCCCAAAGAGGCTAAATAAATTTCGCAATCCAATTTGAGGTGCTTCTTTTTCCCTCATGTTATCTTCTTGCTCTTGTTAGGTTTTTTTTTTTAAATATTTTTTTTTCATGCATTTATAATTTTATACTATTTCTAGGTACCTAATATTGTAAGAAACTAGTTTATGAGTACTTGAAGTCTCAGTCACCAGTTATGAGTTATGTTTCATCTAAATATTACTCGTATGATATAATATACCCTTTCATTTGCTAGTTGATATGATTAATTAGGATCATCCTGTTGATTTCAAAACGTAATAGACTTTGTACAGACTGCCAGTTTGTCTGCTAAATGAATAGATCTCCATGCTCGTTTTTGCTCTTCTCCTTTTGTGTGTATGTTGCTTACTGTCTCACTCCTCAGAATGTTGATAAATTCAGATTGGGAAAATAAAAGTATGTTTAGGTTAAATGTTGATGATTACAAGGCACTACATAATATACTTGGATGTCTCATAGAAATTGAGCTAGACAAGTTTTAAATATATGATCTGCAACAATACCATTTGTTCTCTCTGTGGGGTGGAAGGCATCCCAAAATACATATTGATTTGCATCTGAACACGTAAATGGGTTTATCTTGGCACACATGTAACCCATTTCAAACAATCCTGTACCACAACAGGCTGTTGCTGCTGTTTCAAATCCTGTAAATAAGAAATTATCACATTTTATTCAGTGTTAGTACAGAAACAATAAGTGACATTACTATTAGAGTTAAAGCGAAATTTTGGAAAAACACTCACCAAAGGATCGAGGGTTTTGTATGATAGCTGAGAGAATATAGTATGGGTTTGAAAGCACAAGCTGGATTCCAACTAGTTGCTCGTTGAACTCGTCAACTACTTCCTGCAACTTGTGATTGAAACTCCTAGCCACATCATTGTACGTCTCAATACAACCGCTCCCCGAAAGAAGGATTTTAGTTCTCTCCAATGGCAGACAACCCATTGGAGGAAGGCCTCCTAGAGATATCTTTCGAGCTCCAAGCAGGTAGAGCTCTGTGATGAAATTTTGAGCAATACTTGCAAGAAAATTCTGGTACTCCTCTATGGAATACTCCTTTGATCTTTCTGAAAATACAAAGTAGTTTTCTAGGAAATCATTAGTTCCTATACTCGTTAAGTAAAGTGCTTCTCCCAGAACCTCATTTGCTTCATCATCTCCTAGATAGGTTCTGAGGTCTTGCTGGTATTGTTTGTAGTACTCCAATTCCTTCCAAAGAGGTATCACAGACTGCAATGCCAGCAAGATAGCTGTAAATAAGACAAGCCTGTATGCTCTTGATTTTAGTTTATTGTATCCAATCAGTATTTTGATTTGAATACATACAAAAGCATCACCAAGTTGATAAAAATCAGAAGTGAAGATTTAATTGAATAATAGCTTGTCTGAAACAGGTATGTTCTTTTCTTAGCTATTCATCATGCACTGATGCACCAGCGAGCAAGGCACAAGCCACCTTACTCTTCCACCCCATACTGGAGGAGGGAGGTGTTAATTGGCTCAAAGGTCATTGGCCTTCAGTATGCATACTAGATTGAGTGAGTGTGACTTACTAGGACATCAGAAGTGGCATTATCGTAACCAGTTCCTGCGGAGGCGAAGCAAACTCCAGTAGCGAAGTCCTTAATGTCATAAAATGGATCCAAGTATGCAGGTATCATTGGCTTGATCCCAAAAGCTTCAGAAATGAAGTCTGGTGGAATCCTACCATTGGAAAATCGCCCTGTAGGCTGTCCACCATTGAAATCACGACCGTATGGTGGAAAGTCGCTCTTTAGGATTGTCGATATCTGGTTATTGTTCCCTGCATCGACAGAAGAGTCTCCAAACACAATAATAGCTGGAACTTTTGCGTACACCCTAGAAATTTGCAGGAGGAAGTGGATTAGGAGAAACCAATAAATTGGCTTAAATGCCATATTTTTCTTGGGGTCTAACTCGACCAGTGCAGGTCTAGAGTAGAAGTATTATCTGGGTGAGAGGAGGTTGATGAACTCTGATGAGACTTCAAATTTTTCAAGTATAATAGGGCTTCGATGATGTGCTGTATGTGAGTAAATGTTGGAAGAGTTGGTTAAGAAAAGTAGAGGCTTTTAGTTTCATGTTAGAACTTACCTAATTCCCAGCTGAACCTACGTGCAGCAGGTTGTCGTGAGTAGAACAGAAGTCAAGTAGCTGAACCTACCTTCGTTTTTTAGTTTGTTCATTCTCAACCCGCAATGCCTAAAGGAAGGTGAAAGTGTATCAACATATACGTATCTGTGAAACATGTCAATCCCCTTAGCTCGTGCGATTCAAGTCCGGTCTTTAGTATACGCAACAGAATAGTTTCATCCCAAAGATGCGCGTTAACATGGTGAGAATGGTGTGAAGTGGTAAGAACAGTAACGTTCTTTAGTGTTAGACGTTACATAAGTAACATGATTTTCTTGTGATTGTCTAAAACCACCTGCCCTTGATTAGATCATTCCAATTTTCATCATAAACTTTATGATTTTCACATGGAAATATGGCACATGTTGTATCATCAGTCTCCTACTTGGCTACTTTCAGTTGCAGATGCAAGTTTCAGCCTCACTTCTGCTGAAGGAAATGATTACTAGATTGCCTGCCTGCTTCGTTTCGATCTCAATTGGCCACGAGTGAAGCAACCTAGCATCACTCTAGATAGGAACAGAATGGAATCAATGGATAAAACTGAGTGTGTTCTTTGGTTTTTGAATCTACATGGGTCAATTGCAACAACATTCTTTATACAATTGTTCAAGTTGGGTCATATTGCCATCAGCACGCAATTTTGAGGTTGATGTCGGGTCTTTAACGATGCCGAGGTTGTTGGTATTCCCCTACCCAAGAGCTGTTACATACGTGGGGCGAATTTTATGTGTAATAGCTAAAGGAGTATTGATGACTTTCCCTTTTCATCTACAAATGTACACAACCTCAACAACTCTTAAGCAAGGTGAGAATGATTGAGGTTCACAAATTCGACTCCTTTGAGCAAAGAAGAAAATTTCGGTGATTACGGAAATTTTGACCCTTCAAAATATAGAAATTTTGATGGAAATTTCGGGAAAATATCGATTGTAGTAAAAAAATGAGAAAATTGAGGGAAATTTAAAGAAAAACAAGGAAATTTTAAACCAAACTTGAAGAGATGTTAGTTTTATATATTATGTACTATATTTGAATGAAAACCTTGAATAAACATTGATCTATAAGAAGTTATAGTAAGTTAAGGTGAAAAAGTTAGTGTTGAACCGTTAATAATTCTTAAAAGTTTACTTTAAACATTTTTTTTTGATGCCTGGAAACCTAAAAGGAGACTAGGTCATCACGCCTTATATATATATATATATATATATATATATATATATGATACATTTTACATGGAATTACATGAGTACTTTAAAACCACCTAAAAGACCTATGAGGTACAAAATTTTTACTATCTTTATCGTCTCTCTGTGTAGAGCCTTCAGTGTATTGTGAAGAATATCGGAAAATATCAAAAAATATCGAGATATATCGGGAGTTTCGGACGAGAAATGCTTGGGAGGGTAAAAATATATCGTTGGGTGAGAAAAAAGAAAATTTCGGCGAAATATCGCGGAAATTATTGATTTTTTACTCCTTGCCTTTGATCATTGTTTAAAGGAGTTTCTCACTATTGAAATCCACCTATACTCCTATCTTAGGAATTATGAGGAAAATGCCTTTGAAAGTCAAGTCATTTTCAACCTACACAAATATGATGTAGTGAATTTTTCAACTAGATAATAACCATCGTAAACATTTACCACAATCAAAACTGGTTGATAATTCCGTTGACACATTCATTTGTTTGCGTAAGTTAATTAAGGTGAACATGAATCTTCCTTCGCATCTCTCTTCAACATCAACGAATCTATTGAATCTCCTCATGAATTTGAAAATCCCATGAATGAATGGTGATGGAAGGTCGTGTAAGTTTTAAATCTACCAAACATATAAAAACATCTCCAACAGAATTATCTTTTGCCACTTGCATGATCAACATTTATAAATGACTATAAAACTGATTATTTAAATGATAAGTTATGCACACGTGAATTTGACATAAATAAGCTAGTTAATTATTATAACTGATGCATTGGATAAGCGTGGTCACACTATATAAGCTCAAGGTAGGCATTATGATCTCCCTGTTACAGCTAGAAAAACTTACCTTTTCGATTCTTTAAGAGTAGGTTGTGTAAGAGGTTCTAAGTTGTAATATTTTTTATTTATTCAAAAAGATAAAAATTTGGTATTTAAAAAAAAGAAAATGAAATTCACACTCCCCTACGTAGAACTAGAAAACCGATTCGCAAAAGAGAGAATAGGAATTGACCAAAAAAAAAAAAAGAGAGAATAGGAACTCCCCAAATGATGAAAGTTCACACTAAAATCGCTCAAATTGTAGACTGAAGTTGGCTGGATCGCTGGCTACTCTGCTCAAGAGCGGATATCACATGATTATTGATCGAATAGGGAAGCTATTTGGCATCAGCAATGGGAGAAAGGTAAGCTCTCACCCCTCTATTGTTTTGATTCTGTCTCTGGTTTGAATCTGAAGGTCAATTTAGGGTATATGATTTAGGGTTTAGGGTTTATGGGCCTTGTTCTATTCAACACAGGAAAGGTAAAGGTAAGAAAGACAAGGAGGAGTTGTTATTGTCCTGGAGCTTCCCTCCCCAGGGCTGGTACAAGCTCAACGTAGATGGGAGTCGGCGACATAAACCTCAGTGCATTGGAGGAGGTGGTGTGATTCGAAACGAAAACGGAGAATGGGTCGCAGGATTTGTAGCCAATTTCGGAACAGGGAAAGCTATTGAGGCAGAGCTCAAGGCCCTGCACACAGGCTTGGAACTTGCTTCGAAATCTCGGGTGGAATGTCTTGAGGTAGAAACTGACTCACAGCTGGCTGTAAATCTTTTATCGAATGTAGGCACATTGTACCAAGAACACCATCTGATTGAACTGATTAAAAGCTGCAATGCTCTTTTAAACCAAAACTCGAGATGGACAATAAGTGGTGTGTATAGACAACAGAACTGTGTGGCTGATTGTCTAGCCGGATTGGGGCGTACTTTGGAGGAAGGGGTTACGACTTATTATGATGCACCCCCTACTGCCTGTGAACCGATATTACTTGAGGATCAGTCTGTGGTTGCTCGAACCAGGTTGATTTCTCTTCGTAAATTGATGAATCAGAATGCTGGTAATATATTGATTCCAAGGTCGTATAGGTTTAAGAATCATTATGTTCTTAGCATGAAGAACGCGAAAGTTGAGGAAGGGGATGATCTTGAACCTGTGACACTCACATGGAAAATCGACAACTTCTCTAAGATGGATACCGCCTCCAAGCATTACTCTGATAATTTTGTCATTGGCAATTCTAAATGGTAATTTGGAGTATCTACTACTAATTACATGCTTTAAAGTTGTATACTTCGGATATATATGTTATGGTTTTGGACTTGAATGGTTTGGTCAGGCGGATCCTTCTGTATCTGAAGGGGAATGCTGTTGATTACTTGTCACCATATTTGGATGTCGCGGATCTTTCAAAATTGCCTCAGGGGTGGTCTAGATGTGCACATTTCAGCTTGACAGGGGTTAATCAACTTCAACCCAGCAAATCAATAACAAAGGGTACTTTATCTTCCGTTTTTCTATGGCACATCTATGGTTGCTCCGGTCATTATGTAGTCTAATTACTAAGTTGAACCAGTGATTCTTGCATATTGTTATTGGGGTTTGGGTTTTATTCAGTTGACACTTGCTGTGTAAGAATGAGATACTACGTGGAACCACCAGTGATTCTTGCATACTGTTATTGGGGTTTAAGTTTTATTCAGTTGATACTTGCTGCATAAGAATGAGATACTGTATGATTATTTGCCTACTTTTCTAGACATCTTATTCAGAACTACAACGTTTTTATTAAATGACAGGGTGTTGACCATAGTCTTTGAGTCTACATTGTAGTAATGATTGTAGACATTCTATGTAATTAGCAGGTAGGGGAAGAAACAAAGTATTTTTTCCATTAGTCTGGATCAGAAAAGTTATAGTTCTCTTTCTTTTAAAAGTTATTGAGTATTATAGAACTCACACAATATCTTATCTTATTGTTCTTTTTTTTTTTTTTTTTTTGTCTGGTTTCATGTCACGTACCATCATGGAGAAACAAAAATTGTCTGGACTTTTTTATTTTTATTTTCCCTGTATTTTCCCTTCAATTCCTCAAAGTAACCAAGCAGGCAAACACAGAATAAAAAAAACCTTCGCTTTCTATTCTTCTTTCTACTTTCTTCCTGAGAATGAGACAGTTTGTACATTCATGGATTGGGTGCCCTGTTAATGTAGTATCACAATTTACCCCTGACTTTTACCCTGCAGATTGATCATTCACTTTTATTAAGACCATCGCACACTGGATATAAGCAACTTGAAGCTAGTTGCGACCTGGTTGTGTCATTTTGATCATTGAACATAAAGAGAGTGTACATCGTATAGTGGCTATAAATAATGATTATAACATGAAAAAAAGTGCTCTCTATTTTGTTAAGCTTCTGGTGAACTGGCTGCCAATGTCTATTTAGTTGAACATTGCAAAATATCACAGGCATCCATCTGCTTAGTTTGCCCCAAATGCCTCCAACAACTCGAGTTCTGATATATACTTAATTTCCTTGTGTGAAAGTTCCTCTTTGGAATATAGATCAAACGTATGTTGACATGTCTCTATAATTGATTATAATCATATTGCTCTATGCAACCTTAGTTGACTTCATCTCTCTGTACCCATAAATAAATTTTCCTATTTATTACTATTTTTATTTCTTTATTGCGTACTAGTTGGCAATGCCTTTTTATGAACTTTCTTTTTTGTGATATTTTATTTTGATTTGCAGAAGCTGTACATGTATTCAGTGCTTGTGACAGTGACTGTGGCTTCAAATTTTTAGTTCCTCTCAGTTGGCTTTCTGACCATGGTAATGAGTATCTTGTAAATGATGTATGTATTCTTGAAGCCAAGGTCGAACTTCATAAGGTGAAGGCTAAGAATTGAAAAGATAAAAGAACTGTTGGTTCTGCACCTGTGGAGCAGGCCCCTGATATCGATTCTGTAAAGGACCCAGACAGATTAACTACATGCAAGGAACTGAATTGCGAACAGATGGCTGCCGGTCATGATGCACCAAGTTTTGAAAAAAATAGCACCAAGCCTACTAGCCCTTGATCATCAGTTGAGGATGCACATTAGGAACTGGGACCTTTAGATGTGGATCTGTATCCTCCTGGCTCATTGGCAGGAAGCAACATACGGAGTTGTTAAAAGGTGCCTGCTTACTGGGATGCACCAAGTTTCTGATGATGATATACATACGGAGCACTTTCAAGTGTAGATTCTGTAAACGCATGTATTTGTCATACGAAAGTTTGTTTTCTTCATAAATCAGTCACAGATTACATTCGCGATTTAAAACTTCATATTGAATGTAGTCTCCAATTACTACCAATGGTAAGAGGAAGCATTCTCCAACTAACGAAGGTCCCCGGGTATGTGTGTATTTCAGATATGAGGGGCTCCATTGAGGAGAGCCTATTCAGCGCACCTAGAAATTTAACAGGGAGTGGATGGCACGCGCTGTTTGTGCAATTGTCGAATTTTTAGTCTGACTTCTTCCTTCCTATCTCCAACACAACGACAACAACCTTTCTAGCCTCCCTCCGTGTTCGTTTTTGTCTCCAGGAGAAAGAGGCGACGCTGGGAAGGAGAGGGAGGCACTGGAAAGCCTCGCCGGAGACTCGCCGTAAAAAAAAACCAGAAAAGAGATATTAAGGATTCGGGCACCATTTAAGGAAACAAAGACATAGAATTGAACAAGAAGAGAAGAGGAGAGAAACCCTACCCACCGCTGTTACAGTCGCCATCAGAGCTCGCTGAAAATTGAAGAACACAGTGAAGCATTTTTTTGAATTCGATCTCCATTGAATTGGGTTGCATGTCTGATATATGGACTGTGTTTTGTAGAGTAGAAGAAGAGAAAGAGTTTGTTGGTGGTCTCGCCGTCTGGGGTGGCCGTAATCGAGTAGAGGGCGGCGAAGAAGATGGATGCGGTGGAGAGAGGAGGAGGAGAGAGACAGACGGGTCAACGCCCGAAATGGGCTTTTGACCGAGGTCAACAATCTCTTCCCTTTTATAGGGAAATGTACGGCCAAGATAAAAAGGAGAAAATGGGCTGTTTCGGATTCGTTAGAACCCCCATCAAACCGGTCAACCTAAATTCAATATTATTTTTTACACGAAAAGCGGTTGACTGGCAACGTGTGAAACCCTATTTTTTTCGTTTTTGAACCTAAAACTCGTATACATGAGATTTAGAAACGCAGGAAAAAAATTATTAAATTGGCCCTCCGGTGGTTAGGAGCGCCTAAGCGTATTTAGAGTTAACTGATTTTATCGGGAAGCAAACGTTACCGAAATTTTGTGATTTTTTAACCCTATATGTATTTCACTATTTTGGTCACATCCTATTTCATAAGATTTTTGAAAATTTTGTCTCTTTAGTATATATAGTTGGTTCACAATGATGTATAAGTAATATAACCTACTAAACAAGTTATGTGGCAATCCGATGTCATAAATATATGAAAATAAAAATTTCACTGTCAGATGTAGATATGATGATTAAATAGATCTACTGAAAAAAATCCACCCTGTTTTGGATTCGTTAGACCCCCCATCGAACCGGTCAACCTAAATTCAACATCATTTTTTACACGAAAAGCGGTTGATTGGTATCGTGCGAAACCCTATTTTTTTGTTTTCGAACATAAAACTCGTATACATGAGATTTAGGAACGCATGAAAAAAATTGTTAAATTGGCCCTTCGGTGGTTAGGAGGGCCTAAGGGTATTTAGAGTTGACTGCTTTTATCGGAAGACAAACGTTACCGAAAGTTTGTGATTTTTCAACCCTATCTGTATTTCCCTATTTCGGTAACATCCTATTTCACAAGATTTTCTAAAATTTTGCTATTTTTGTATAGTTGGTTCACAATGATATACAATTGCATATAACCTACTAAATAAGTTATATCGTTTTAGTAGGCACGTGGCGATCCGAGGTCATAAATATGTGAAAATAAAAATTTCACCGTTCGATGTAGACATGGTGATAAAATAGGACTACTGAAAAAAATTCACTCTGTTTCGGCTTCGTTAGACCCCCCATCGAACCGGTCAACATAAATCCAACATCATTTTTGACACGAAACACGGTTGACTGACATCGTACGAAATCCTATTTTTTTCATTTTCGAACCTAAAACTCGTATACATGAGATTTAGGAACCCATGAAAAAAATTGTTAGATTGACCTCCGGTGGTTAGGCTCCTCTTCGAAGCGCCTAAGCGTATTTAGAGTTGACTGCTTTTATCAGAAAGCAAATGTTACTGAAAGTTTGTGATTTTTCAACTCTATCTGTATTTCCCTATTCCAGTCACATCCTATTTCACAAGATTTTCTGAAATTTTGCACCTTTTGTATTGTTGGTTCACAATGATGTACACTTAAATATAACTTACTAAAACAGTTATACCGTTTTAGTAGGCACATGGCGATCCGAGGTCATAAATATGTGAAAATAAAAATTTCACCGTTCGATGTAGACATGGTGATTAAATAGGTCTACTGAAAAAAAATTCACCATGTTTCGGATTTGTTAGACCCCCCATCGAACCATTCAACCTAAATCCAACATCATTTTTTACACGAAATGCGGTTGACTGACATCGTGCGAAACCCTATTTTTTTCGTTTTTGAACCTAAAACTCGTATACATGAGATTTAGGAACGCATAAAAAAAATTGTTAAATTGACCCTCCGGCACTCCTCTTAGGAGCGTCTAAGCGTATTTAGCGTTGACTGTTTTTATCGAAAAACAAACATTACTGAAAGTTTGTGATTTTTCAACCCTATATGTGTTTCACTATTCCAGTCACATCCTATTTCATAAGATTTTTTAAAATTTTGCTTCTTCTGTATAGTTGGGGTCTCACGATATATGAGTTTTTTCACACGATATACTGAAGAGAAAATTTTCAAAAATATTGTGAAATAGGATGTGACCGGAATAGTGAAATACATATAGGGTTAAAAAATCATAAACTTTTGGTAAAGTTTGCTTCCCGATAAAGGGTACATAAGAGCGTTTTTGTGTAATAAATGACGTCGGTTTAAGGTTGACCGCGTCGATCGTTAGTCAAACATTATTGAAAACAGGTGAATTTTTTTCTGTAGTCGTATTGAAGTACGTTGATCATATCAGACGGTTGAATTTTCATTTATTGAAATTTAGCCATTGGAACTACAACATGGCTACTAATGTGGTATAACTTATTTAGTAGGTTATATGTAAGTGTACATTTTTGTGAACCAACTATACAGAGGAAAAAATATTTTTAAAAAGCTTGTGAAATATGATGTGATTTGTATGGTGAAATACAACTATGGTTGAAAAATCACATATTTCTGGTAACGTTTGAAATTAGGAAATAACATTTTATAATATGGGCCGTTTGATTGTTTTCCACCTTTTAATCTTGGCAATCCATTTCCCTATAAAAAGGATAGAGACTATTGACCTCGGTCAAAAGCCCATTCGGGCGTTGACCCCTCTCTCTCCTCCTCCTCCTCTCTCTCTGTCTCCGCCGTAGCCATCTTCTCCGCCGCCCTCCGCCAGATTCTGGCCACCCCAGACGACGAGACCACCACCAAACTCGTTCTGTTCTTCTAATCTACAAAACCCAGTCCATATATAAGACATGCAACCCAATTCAATGGAGATCGAATTCAAGGGTGCTTCACTGTGTTCGTCAATTTCCGGCGAGCTCCGACGGCGACTGTAACAACGGTGGGTAGGGTTTCTCTCCTCTTCTCCTCTTGTTCAATTCTATGTCTTTTTTTCCTTGAATGTTGCCCGAATCCTTAATACCTCTTTTTTAGATTTTTTCACGGCGTCGCCGGCGAGGCTTTCCAGCGCCTCCCTCTCCTTCCCGGCGTCGCCTCTTTCTCCTGGAGAAAAAAAACGAACACAAAGGGAGGCTAGAAGGGTTACTGTCGTTGTGTTGGAGGAAACCCGATCCTAGAAACCGGCAAGGAAGGGATCTCGTCTTCCATTGTCGGCGGTGGTGTTTGGCGCCAAACTAGAAAAGTCATACTGCATTGAAGATGGATTTCACACCGATTTTCTTCCCTTTCTCTCCCTCACTCGCCTACAAACATCCTCCAAATGCCGCACTAACGTCCTTAATCCACGCGTCAAAATGGACGGTGAATATTCCAGGTGTGCCGCGCACCCGGGTGCGCTCTATAATTTTCGCTCCATTGAGCTCAATTGACATGACTTGGCAGAGTATCAATAAATGTTGGAGATTGGTCAGAAATATGAAGATCCTTGATGTTATTGTTTCAATCAACATTCATCAGAAGCGTGGATTTCAAATTAGGTTCATGGTTGAATATTAATAATTTTTTTACTTGTGCTGAAAATTCCTATATTTCGTTTGTACATAATTCTTATTTCCTGGGTAATATGAGACAATTATTGTTGAGGGGCCGATATACTAACACTATAAATCTGATACAGGACAAGTCGAGTAAGAACTGAAAGGTAGTGATTTGTTTAGATATTCTTAAAACACAGGAGTGTTGAGATTTAGAAGTCTTAAGAAAACCAAGGGTGAAACAACTAGTACCACACCAGTAGAACCTCAGACATCACACCACTCACTAGTGTTTCTAGGCATCACATCTAGAGATTTTAGGCATCACACAGGCCTGAAGAGAAAGCAAAGCTATCGAATTTTTATCAACTCAAATATGGACTTAAAAGACTAAAAATTTCCCCATATAGAGAGGTTAAAACCCTAGATCAATAATGATCAAGTAACCCTAATATTCTAGAATTTAAACAATTTCTTAAAAAAAAAAAGAAATCTAAAATAAGAAAAAAATCATGAACTTTCCCAAATCCTGGCGAGTTATAGGTGTAGACTCACTCCACCAGGTCACTAGGCTCTATCTCAAGCGATTTCGTCTTGAGGTTGTGAAGAACTTTCTTCTTGGTTGCTTCAGGTTTTTTGAACGTCTTTCCCTCGTGTTTCCCCACTTTCCCCCGTGTTTCCCCATATCAATTGTTTTCATAGGTTTCAAGACAACCTTTTGCTAGTTAAAGAAAAAAGAATGTGTATTCTCTCTTCCACAATGATGTACATCACGATCAAATAACCAGGGTCTTCCGTGAAGGGTATGTACTGCCTTTTGCTTATGAACAGATTATAGAGGTAGATCGGGTACTCTTTTGCGAAACCACATTTCACTTTGCCTTCGAGACCCTTGATTTCGGATGAAATATTTTTATTATTATTTTTAAGTAATAAATCATTCATAAAAACGAAAACCATAATGACGGGTTACAATGACCACATGAATCACAATAGTGTCATTACATTAGACATTTAGCTCATTTATTGTGAGCTTAGCCGATGATAAAATTAGTCACACACAAGATACTAGAGAAACATAAAACTAGAGCCTAGGCTCTCAATTGCGGTACTCTAAGTCCTATGTATTCATCTCGCTGCATCCAACTCGCACAGTCTGCCAAGCTATCAATGCATTAACACCTTCTACATTTTATTTGTGCCCATTGGGTCAGGGCTTGGACGAGTGTTAGGATAAAACACACTCAGATCATCTGGTTTTGTTACCTGTGGGCTATGTCTGGGTACTTTGCATGTTTAGGGATCCGAGATGACGACCCTTCTTTGTCTTTGGCTTGATAAAAAAAAGCCGGCTTCTGATAGGTGCATTTTATGCAACGTTCTTAATGTATTTATGACCCTATTTAGCTATGTAATTCCTTTAACAATGTTCATTTTAACTTAGTTTGTGTTTTTAGGTCACAAATAAAGCCATGGAGCACAAAAGAAGCAAAAAAGAAGAAATCTTGAAGGAAGAGGAATCCATATGACGCAAGGAAAGAAATCAGAAAATATACCAGGAATTGTCAGTCAACTTTGACCGAGGATTGTGATCAGCTCACAACGATCTAGAAGATGAGCTTATATCAACGGAAAGCTAGACGAGTCTAGTTTCTATAACTTTTTACGGATCATCAATAGTTATTTTGGAGAAGAAGTTATAACTGTTTGAGTGACCAAATGTCAGTCTGCCCGAATTTCTGATTTGGACCAAAACTTCAATTTCAAGGCCCAGACCACAACGGCGAACCCATGGACAAAAATTGAGGGTTCTCTAACCCTAATAGCATTTGTTCATACATTCCCTATATATATGAGGAGTTGGAGACGTGAAAGGAGGTCACTCGTTGCCGCAGAAAAATAACGCCTTTCATCTCCTTTAGAAATTCCTCTCCAAACTCAAACCCTAGTTTTAGGACTTCTCTTGCCGTGCCTTCTCTTTTTTAATCCTCGGCGTAGTTCCTTGTTTCAATACTCAAAGTGTAATCTAAACTTAGACCTTATGTTTTTAATTATTTTAGTCTGTTTCCATCTCTCTTATTCGTTTGTGTTCATGAGTTGGATTTTTGATTGAGTTTGTTCTTATGATCATGAAAATTAGATCTGTATAGTTTAGTTGTTGGTGTAATTGATTATGCTTTTGATGATCTAAATTGTGTTTACGTGTGATTGACAACTTATGACTTGTTTTTAATCAATATGTGTCATTGTTTGTATTAAGTCTGCGTCGGTAAACATGAACTAGAATGGTAAAGAGTCAACGCCTTTGTCCCCTATCATTACGGTTTACAACTTGAGATGTGAACTTGAGGGTGAATAAAATTTGGAATCATTAGTTTTGTATATATTTTGTTATAAGTGTAGTTTTGGATTATGTGTTTATGGAAGCTCTTTTGTTTCTAACATGTATCTTACTTTAATTTTTAACTTTTGTAGATTGAATTTCATATCACTAACAAGTGCTTTGAATGTACAAATGTCCTTCTCAAGCGAGCCATCAATCTTGGATGCAGTTTACTACTTGAACAAAGGTGAAATGTTCAGCAATATTCTCAAGTGGTGCCAACGTTTGATGGGATTGGAAACTGGGATGTAGCAGCTCACCATACACATGTGGAGAACATGTGTGAGCTCATGGTACCAAAGGAGCTCGATGTGGAGACCGTGGCTGTCAACATTTTTCAATGACGCTTGAAAGGGGCAGCAATGAAATGGTTTGTCGACGAGCTAGATCATGACACCACCACTTGGGACGCGTGCAAGGAGAGTTTTTTGAAGAAATTCACTACTGAAGGAGGAGCTACAAAGAACAACATCGAGCATGTGGCAGCGGTAGAAGTGCAACCGACACGAAGAGAGGAATGGCCGCGCCATTTCTGTGAAGAAAGAACCGCACTAGCCTAGTCTCAAAGGGTCTTACCGGTTAATGAAGAAGTCAAGAAGTTACTGAATAAGATCCCAAATCCGGCAAGCTTTCCTCAACCCTCTCGGCTTCCTAAAATGGAGCCACCATCACCAAAATTGGCCCACCTCATCCCTCCCCACAAATTGATTGCTAAGACGAAGAAGGAGGAACAAATGAAGAAGTTGCTTGCGCTCACTGAAGAGCTTAAGGAGCAAGTTATCATCTTTGAGTCCATAAGCCAACTCAACAAGAAAGTGCATGACATGAACTCTAAAGTGAATGAAGTCTTTGATGAGGTATTTGGCGGCTACTTTGAGAATGAACCCAACCCACAAGATGCTCAACATGGAAAGATGTCTATGTTGGTTTCCGACAAAGAACCAGAGGAAGATTTTGACAATGACTTGATTTACAGCTATGGAAGCCATGAAAATTGAAGGAAGTCCTATTCTCCACCGGATTCCCCAACTTGTGCCAAAGATTGGGAGAACAACCTTGATGAGGACTTCCTTGATGACAAGTTGGGGAATCCAGTGGAGAATAGGACATCCTAGAATTTCCATGGCTTCCATAGCTGTAAATGGAGTCATTGTTGGAATCTTCCTCTGGTTCTTCGTCGGAAACCAGCATAGACGTATTTCCATTTCGAGCATCTTATGGGTTAGGTTCATTCTCAAAGTAGCCGCTAAATACCTCATCAAAGACTCCATTCAATTTAGAGCTCATGTCATTCACTTTCTTGTTGAGCTGGCTTATGGACTCAAAGATGATGACTTGCTCCTTCTTAAGATCTTCAGTGAGCGCAAGCAACTTCTTCATTTGTTCTTCCTTCTTTGTCTTAGCAATCAATTTGTGGGGAGGGATGAGGTGGGCCGATTTTGGTGATGGTTGTTCCATTTTAGGAAGTAGAGAGGGTTGAGGAAAGCTTGCAGGATTTGGGATCTTCTTTATTAAATTGTTGACTTCTTCATCAACTAGTAAGACCCTTTGAGGCAAGGTTGGTGCGATTCTTTCTTCACAGAAATGGTGCGGCCATTCCTCTCTTCATACTGGTCGCACTTCTACCGCTGCCACATGCTCGATGTTGTTCTTTGTAGCTCCTCCTTCGGTAGTGAATTTCTTCAAAAAGCTCTCCTTGCATGTGTCCCAAGTGGTGGTGTCATGATCTAGCACGTCGACAAACCATTTCATTGCTGCCCCTTTCAAGCGTCGTTGAAAAATGTTGATAGCCACGGTCTCCACATCGAGCTCCTTTGGTACCATGAGCTCACACATGTTGTCCACATGTGTAAGGTGAGTTGCTGCATCCCAGTTTCTAGTCCCATCAAACGTTGGCACCACCTTGAGAATATTGCTGAATATTTCACCTTTGTTGAAGTAGTAAACTGCGTCCAAGATTGATGGCTCGCTTGGGAAAGACATCTGTACATTTAAAGGACTTGTTAGTGATATGAAATACAATTTACAAAAGTTAAAATTAAAGTAAGACACATGTTAGAAAGAAAAGAGCTTCCATAAACACATAAGACTATACACGTCTGCATTATCCAAAACTACACTTATAACAAAATTTATACAAAACTAACGATTCCAATTTTTATTCACCCTCAAGTTCACATCTCAAATTGTAAACTGTAATGATAGGGACAAAGACGTTGACATCTAAACACAAGCAATTTCGTGGTTTCAGAAGGCTTGAATGGCTTAGACCGAAGTGGAACGGGCTGGTAGGGTTTTGTTTTAATGGGCTACGAAAGTCAAAACCCCTATTGCGCTTTCGCACAATCTATAGCCCTTTAAAACCCAATTTTGGTCCCATTCGCTCACTTGGGCCTAGACACCATTCAAAGTGCCCCTTACTCAGATATGAACTTCTCATATTTTTGATGGTCCAACAAGAGCACAATATGGGCCGCCCTCGACCTCGAGAGGCCCTAAAAAGTACTAACGAAGGGTTAAGGCGCAAATCAGCTTTTATGGCCTCTTTGATTTGACGGTTTACCAAATGAGATACAAACCTGAAAAGAAATAAAATAAACAATCATTCGTAAAAGTTATTTAAAAAAAGTTAAATATTTACAACTAACAAAAAACCGTAGGAGACTTTCAAAGTCCCCAGCAATGGCGCCAAAATTGTCGGACACCGAAATTGGAGTGCGACAATTAAAAACCCTTTTTGATAATTGTAGCATAAGGCAAATACTCGTTCGATCAGTCTGGGGACTTTAGGGTGCTCCTGCAGGAACGAAACTAAGACAAATTAGTATCTCATTAAAGATTTATTTACAGAATATTTACACCATGCCAATTACATTTGTATGATTTAAGGGGGATTTAAAGGGTTGGTTTTTATCTAACGTTCCTAAAAAAGGAAATAAATTATATACAAATGATCGATTCATTCAATATCGCAAACATAGATAAACTCGAATCCTAACCACACATCAAGATCATGTTTCATTCCCAACAATCATGCATGTTCTTAAAAAAAGAAACAATCTCGGAACACACGCCTGAAGAGGACATGCATTTCTTTAATTCTACTTATTTTATCTCCTAAGCACATAGAAGTCTAGAACTCAGAATATGTCATGTAAATTGTTGTATTCAATACTGAAGAGTGCTTGTCCACAATAAACACGAATCATTAAGAATTATAGAATTGAGATTAAACAACAACACATATTCGAGAAGTCGTAACATGCATTTGCTGTAGTTTACGTTTTCAACTATTATTACATAGTTTCCATGACATAGAGAAACATACTCACTTAAAGAAGATAAGCACGAATCATGACAATAGCTAGCATGCATTCTAACTGGTTTATCTAAACAAAAACGCAGACTTTCAATCATCAAGACTCACAAGATTGGATCGCTAGAAAATCATGAATGAAACATCAACATGCTTAATAAAATTCTGAATCTATTGAATACAAGAACAAGCAAAACAAGCTTCCAATTCCTAAGTTGACCATACGAAACATACTTTTAAGTTTGTAAAGTAAATCAAAACAAAGCAAAGGTAACTTTTACACTTTATCAAATCTCCAAGGAAGCTTGTTGATGTCAAAATGATGCTCGACTTCAATGCTTCATGTTTCCAACGATGCTGCCTTCGTGGAGAAGTCCTTTAAGGCTTAGCAAGGGAGGATGAACTCGACAAGGAGGAAAGGAAGGGGTTGTTGCTGCTCTCGTATCTCTATGGTTTTTAACGTGAATGAATGATACTCAAAACGTTGATCTTTACTCTCTTTTATAATGGTTTGGCCGAACCCTAGGTCTTATCCTAGCCCCTGATTATTTTTTGATCCAACGGCCTTGAAATATTGCACCGAATCTTGATTGAAATCCCTATAAAATATCTTGCATAATAATGCTTCGAATGAAGCTTGAATGAGGACCAGGTGCGTATCTTGATCTCCAAAGTAAATCACGGCAATGAAGATCCTTCCTTATTCTGCCACCAATCAAGTCTTTGACGAAAATCTTAAATTCCTTCCTTTCTTGGTGCACAAATAGGGTTTCTGCAAGAGAAGGTGAATCAAATTAATAAGGTAGAAATAATCAGAATTGAAATGGTGAAATCAAAGGAAAGAATCTCCCTTAATTTCTAATTTATAGTACACACGAAAATTATAGCACATCAATTTGAATGACCAAATGATTATGAAATTAGATAAAATTTGGTAGACATATTTCTTGCATATGAATCTAGAGGATCAACGGTTGAGATCGTTAAAAAAAGTCATCTACTAATATAAAATAGTAGAAATCCTCAAATTCTTAAAGTAAGGAGGTCCTCTTTAGATCATTCCTCTATATATATATATATGAACGGTTCAATTTTAACAGAATTCAGTTCGTCCGTTGGTTTAATCGAGTTTGAGTGCATTAACGATTATCAAATTGGTTGAAAATTTGCAGAGATGATCTACACGTTAGTACCTAAAGACTAGACGGTGGAGATATGAAAATTCAATTGAAAAGTGAGTATAAAGTGGAAATCCGCACCATAAGAATAAAGTGAGTCTAAAGTAGAAATCCGCACCATATGTGTGTGTGTGTGTATAGAGTCCGAATCTAGAGATTACCTCCTTAAACTTTTAAAATGAGGATGTTTTTAGTTCTAGCATGTATTTTGACAATCAAAGCCACTCATTCCATAGTTAATTACCCACATATGAATCCTACGAAAAATTAGCCAAAATGAAAACGTTTAACCATTTGATTAGCACGATATTCCACTACACCACAAACCTCTATTTATAGCATTCGAAAAACGCTACCGTAGGTATAACATAGCATTTTAGTAAACGCTATGACAGCCGGAGCTATAATAGGTCCTGGGTCTATCATAGCATTCCTACAAATGCTATGTAAAGGTATAGCATCCATAGCGTTTTTAAAGTGCTATTGTATAGGCTACAATAGCAATTTATAAACGCTATTATTAAACTTTCAATAGCATTTAGTGAACTGCTATGCAATCCATAGCATTTGCTTGAATGTTATAATTCATTACCTAATAACATTTTAATTGTTGTATTGTCCTATAGATTTCGCGTCAATGTTTACAATACAATGTAATTACAACTCAGAAATACAATAATATATCTGAAATCTGTGATCACAACAACATTATTTTCATTAATAATCTCAAAACAATCAAAATACAAATGTCATTGATCTAATTACACACCTCTGCGCTCTCTCAGCTAGCCAACATGTTTCCCTACCCTGTGTGCTCTTGATACAAATCCTAATAAATTATTTACTCTCTAAAGCATATCTAAAACTCTTGATGTTGAGACACTTGGCCACTTATCAAAAAGTGACTTCAAGGTGACTAAAACTCTTTAATTTTGAAGTTGAGCTCTTCCACTTATATGTCAATTTAATCCTTTATTTAGCATTCATCTAGTTGTATCTTGCCTGCAGGTTTTGTAAGAAGAATGAACTTAATAGTAAAAGAGTCATAACTGAGCTACATAACCGAATAACCAGTAAAATATCATATAATGAATATATCATTAGATTACAATGAATTGAATAACAAAAATAGCAAAGCAATCTAAAGTAGTCCAAATAAAAGAGCAACCAAAGCTAAATACCTGAACAATAGTCAAGTTAGAGCATCAACTAGATTGTAGGTTTTTCTCTTAGCTAGTTGCCATTGTCGAGCTGTAGTTCATCAAACAAAACCCTTCAAACAATAAAGGTCTGTGTGTGTGTGTGAATTTATATATACACAATCAGTTATCTACACACAGACACCTGGAAAAAAAAAATGAAGGTAAGAAAGCACATTTTGCATACACAAATCATAACCCTCTAGCCTTTAACTTCCAAACTAATAAGATTAGAATAATCTGTACTTTTCACTTACAATTACATGGTTCTTGTAGTAAACCTTTACAACAGGGTTCCTTAGAGAAATCATTGTATCATGTCAAGCACTGTCCCATATTTCTTGCCTAGTTCACATGATGCTTCCATAGTTCTTCACTAAGGTTTAATCAAAACAAAAGGTCAAACAATAAGAAGTTAAAAGACAGAAAAAAGCAGCGTGAAAATATACAATTAACTAGGAAAAAATTATATTAGTATATCAGATCAATACAACTATACAAGTATTGCAATCCTAATTCCTAAATCAGTAGAATGCATAAACATGAACTTGATAACTCACATGATGCACTAGATAAAGAGAATAAACAAACATGTACCCATCTTTTGGGTTTCAGAAAATGCTAATAGATGGACAACGCAGCTTTTGCTCATTCCAAATTCATCATATTCCATTGTCAAAAGCTGAGACAAAACATGATATCAGTAGAATAGTACTCGAAACTATAGCTAGGAGGACCAACTTACACTATTGTGATAGTCGGCACAAAATCTAGGCTGGATGGAATCTGCTAGTTCAAAAGTGTGGTCTAGTGTGGCCAGGAGGGAGATTCATGCCCAACCTACAGTTCCTCTTTACTTTTTCTGGTTTTCTGGGTGTTCTACTTATAGTTCATCCACACCCACATACTATGTATCCTATCTAACATACAACATATCTATATAGACATATAGTTCACCTGCAGTTTGGAAAACACATATTGCAATTGGATTCCTCAGTCACTGGTTAATGGAAAAAGCAATATATATATATACTTATATAGGATGACCAATGTCTTCAAAGCATATTATGAAATTAAACAAAAATGGGCACACTGAATTTGATTCTCATATAAATTTTTCATACTTGAATTGTGCCACCCTTCTCTAAGTGTAGGCAGTGCCAAAAACCTAATTCCACAAGTCACATTACTATGTTCTCATGTAAATCAAAAACTAGCTATATTAGTTCTACTTGGGATAGATAGCATATATATACTAGTTATTTCTTGTATCCCATACTCGCTTTCTCCATATGTGACCAACTGAATTAACAGAAAAAGTCACGTGGTAACCAACTCTACTGTCCTCACACCCTGCAAACAAAGCCAAATGATCCATTCTATTCAAATTCCAATAAAGGATTTGGTGATGGGAGATGACTTTACTTTTACTGTCACCCCATGCCCTCACAGCTAAAGAATACATATAGGATGAATAATGTCTCCAAAGCATACTTCGAAACTAAACTATAATGGGCACATAGAATTTGACTCTCACACAATTTTTCATATCTGAATTGCAACTCTCAGCTATTCTGTAACAAAGCAAAAAAACAAAAACATAAAAACAAACAAAGGAACTCGTCCGTATTTTCTATTTGGCCATTTACCATTAAGTATGACAGAATTCAAAAACTAAGCTCATTAGGATTTTTTGAAATAAGAAACAAGTACAGAAAACCCCTAATCATTTAGTAATTTTGAGGGCTTGTCGTTTTGATTGGAGAAAGCTCAATTGAACAAGAACATGAAACAAATTCACTAAAAGTAAACAATAACAATTGGAAACCCAACTGGATAAAAGATCCCCAATTGTCTCTAAAGCCTCAATAGTTGAACAACTACAATTAATAATCACCCTAACTCAACCAAATCTGATTACCCATCCACATGAATGCATAGAAGCAAAAAAAGATGATGAGAGAGGTCAGAGAAGAACTTTCACCGGTTAGAGTTTGAAAATCTGTAACCGCATACCTTGAATCGAAGTTCCCACACCAGAAGACCATTTGCCAATTAGGTTTTCCAAACCCGACCTCGGATCTTCAGCCATGGCCTCCATGAGCTTTCGCCCATTAGGTTTCGGGAATAGGGGAAAGAGAGCTTTGAGGACTTGGGATCGAGTGTGAGGTTTGAGAGGAGGGGTCGAAGGCTTGAGGACGAGTGGAGATCGTAACGGTGGTTGAGGGAGCGGCATAGATGGATTGGGATTTAGGAGAGAGATTTTCTGAGGGACTTTATCAGCGGCGGGCAGATTTGATAAGTTGTTTTAACTTCTTATTTGGGCGGGCACGATAAGTGGGAATGGGGAAATGAAAATTTAGACCCCGCCTTCATTTTTTATAGGAGAGAAACTTTAGACAGCGTTTTTTTTTTTTTTTTCAGGTTAGAATGGCCAATTATAGCACTTAGTGAATAAACGCTATTATCAAGTGCTATCAATGTGCAAAATTCTTGTAGTGTTCATTTTAATTTTATCTAACGGCCTACAATTGTTTACATCAATTTGAATGACTAAATGATTATGGAATTAGTTGAAATTTTGTAGACATGTATCTTGCATATGAATCTAGAGGATCAACAGTTGAGATCGTTAAATGAAGTCATCTACTAATGGAAGATAGTAGAAATCCTCAAATTCTTAAAGTAAGGAGGTCCTCTTTAGATTATCCTTATATATATATATATATATATATATATATATATATATATATATACACGGAGTCGTTCCAAAGAGGACGTCCGCACAACCCTTAGTGTGAACGTCCCTCCGTTGTCCCCCTTCCGGCTCCGACGACGGCATATATATATATATATATACGGAGTCGTTCCAAAGAGGACGTCCGCACAACCCTTAGTGTGAACGTCCCTCCATTGTCCCCCTTCCGGCTCCGACGACGGCGCGCCTCCACCCCAGAAGACTCCAGCAGCGTCCCCGATCACTTTCCCTCCCCGGTGAGTCCGTTCTTTTCCTGTTTTCCGGCGAGATCACCCAAAACATCAAATAAAGTTGATCTCGCCGGAAAACTGGAATTCGGCGGACTCACCGGGGAGAGAAAGTGATCGGGGACGCTGCTGGAGGCCGTTGGGGTGGAGGCGCGCCGTCGTCAGAGTCGTACGGTGGCAAACGGAGGGACGTCCGTACTTTAAGGGCGTGCAGACGTCCTCCTATGATCCCGACTGTATATATATATATATATATATATATACAGCCCCGTTCAAAGTGGACGTACGCACCACACTTAAAGTGCGAACGTTTCTCCACGTTCACGCTGTTTCTTCTTGCCGGATGGACACCAGACCTTGATACGGAGGTTCTTCTCGCCGGTGGACTCGCCGGCTACAAATTTGTAGCCAACCTTGATCAATCTTGAAGTTTTGGCTCTGATACCTTTTAAAATCGCTATAGAAGATCTAGAGACTAAGAAAATTAACCCAGAAACTAAAAAAATTATTGAACAAAACAATTATACAAACCAGAGTCTAGTAACCATTAGAGCCCAGTTAGATAAAATAGAAATAAAGGTTGACAACATATCCTCTAAAGTCAATATTCGACCACAACCTGAAACATAAACTCCTTTAGTTCATTTCAGTGAATTAAATAAACCTACCCTAAAACCTACTTCTTCGATTCAAAAGATCGAACATATGTTAGAAAAATTAAAAACTGAAACACCCGAACCTAGTAGAATTGTAGTAATTCATACCGAACAAACCTCTTCATCAATTTCATCCGATAGCGATTCTAGTAACACTAGCCAAATTACAGAATTAAACCAAATACTTCAAACTTTAAATATAGAACCCTTAAAACTAGACAGAATAGTTCATCCAAAGAAGCGACATTTTAAAACTTGGACATAACGTCCTCTCCCTTTGGATATACAACCTAGTAATCATGCATCTTAATAATCAATTCTCAGTTTCTTTTGATCAAACTTATGAATGGAACATTGATAATTTATCAGAACAAGAAATCTTAAATAAATTACATCACATGTCTATGGCAGCCAATAGCTATGTCACTAATCATAATTTCAGCCAGCTTGAAATCATTGATATACTTTCCACAGGATTTATAGGAATGCTTCATTCCTGGTGGGAAAAACATCTCACTCCTGATTCTAGATCATCCATTAAACATGTCATCAAACGTGATGAAGATTGGCCACTCATCTTTGACGATAACACATGAATGGGGATTTCTGATGCTGTTGATACCTTATTTTACACAATTATCCAACATTTTATAGGGGGACTCCTAGTCATATTACATCCAGAATTCATGATCAACTGAGTAACCTTAGGTGTCCTACCTTAAGTGATTTCAAATGGTACAAAGATGTTTTTATTTCTCGAGTTATGCTTAGAGACGACAGTAACCAACCATTTTGGAAAGAAAAATTCATAAATGGTCTTCCAAAATTATTTGCTCATAAAATCAGATAAGTCCTTAGTAATGAAACATGTCACATTAACTACGATTCTTTAACTTATGGAAATATAATTACAGTTATCCAAAAAGAAGGACTAAAAATGTGTATAGATATGAAACTAAATGCTCAAATGAAATCAGATAAGAAAACAGCTAAATACGAACTAGGAAATTTCTGTGAACAATATGGCTTACCTCCTTTACCTCCTTCAAGGAGAAAAAAGGCAAGCAATAAATTTATTCCATATCATTCAAAAAAAAAAACATTAAACCTTATAAAGTAACTTTGAGCCAAACAATTTTTATTCCAAAAACAAATTTCGCAAAAATTGGTCCAAAAAACCAAATCGTCAACAAAAGAGTAAATCTTTTGATAAAAGTAAAACTAAATGTTTTAAATGCAATAAGACCGGTCACTTTGCAAATAACTGTCAAGTTAAAAATACTATTAATCAACTAAAAACCAGTCAAGAAGAAAAAGATAAACTTATACAAACTTTAGAATTACGAAATACTGATTCAGAAAATGAAATGAGTGAAGATGACATCACATTGATGGAATCTTCTTCCTCTGAATCCAATGAACATTCTTCCTCAGATATTACTTTTGGATGTAATGATGCATGTAATTGTAAAACGATAAATGTTCTTTCCCAACAGGAAGAACAAGAAGAACTATTAATTGATTTAATAGGTAAAATAGATAATCCTGAGCTTTAAGCTGAGTACCTTAAAAAATTAAAAAAATTGATTACCCAAGAAAATGTAGCTAGTCCTCCCCCACAAAAAATTAGCCTTGCTACAACCTTCGATAAATTTTCTACTAGTAAAAAAGAAATAACAATCTAAGATTTGCAACATGAAGTTAAAACAATCAAAAAGTCAAATACATACTTTACAACAAACGCATTTAGAACTTACAAAAGACAATAAAGAAATTAAACAAGAACTAAACTTACTAAAAATAAATAATCAATTTCTTAAAATACAGGATCCCCCTGAAAATCCTTTTCCAGATCCTTATTCCACAAATAATGAAGCTGAAATTTCTGAAAACAATACTATTAGTACCATACGCCAAATCCAACTTAAAAAATGGTACACTACTGTCCAACTCAAAATAAAAGATTTCCAAATAACAATAACCGTCCTTATTGATTCTGGTGCAGATCTTAACTGCATCCAAGAAGGCCTAATACCTTCAAAATATTTTGAAAAAACAAAAGAGTCTTTACGTTCAGCCAATGGAACAAAAATGGATATTAAATATGAAATCCCTAAACCCCATATAGGCCAAAACAATGTTTGTTTCAAAACTCCGTTTGTCTTGGTAAAAAATTTAACTGATAAAGTAATTTTAGGACTTCATTTCATTACCTTAATTTACCCCTTTAACACCGAATATGATGGCATTATTACCTACACTTTTAATGAACCAGTCAAATTTACTTTTCTTTCTAACCCTGAAATCCATACTCTAAAAGCATTTTAAGAAAATAATATTTCAAAAACCGTTAGTTGCATTCAAGCAAAAAATAAACAAATAAATTTTCTTCAAGAAGAAATTAATTTCAAAAGAATTGAAAATCAACTCCAAAACTCTTTTCTTCAGCAAAAAATCAAAACTTTTGAAGAAAAAATTACCAAAGAAATATGTTCTGATATTCCTACTGCCTTTTGGCATAGAAAAAAACATATTGTTTCTCTTCCTTACATCAAAGAATTCAATGAGAAAAGTATCCCTACTAAAGCTCGTCCAATCCAAATGAGTCATGAGATTATAGATTTTGTAAAAACAAAATTAATCATTTACTCAACATAAATATTATTCGCCCTAGTAAATCTCCTTAGTCTTGCCCAGCTTTCTATGTTCAGAAAAATGCTGAACTCGAAAGAGGAACTCCTCGGTTAGTTATTAACTACAAACCTCTTAACACAGTCTTGGAATGGATTAGGTATCATATTCCCAATAAACGAGATCTCATTATGTCACATCCCGACCCTTAAATTTTTACCTTATTTACTAGCTTGATGTTAATAAGAATTTTACCGTCTACATCAATGAATTTATAGTTTATTTGGTCCCTAGAAGGGTTTTGAGGGACGATTGTTTCAGAAGAATTTATTCGTAGGAGAAAATATGACGACGGTAAAAATAGTAATTTTAGCTAGTAAAAGGTAATTTTTATTAGGGTATTATTTTGGGGTGTAAATTTTGGAATTGAGTTTATGTTTATTTGGTGTTGGTCAGGTTTGGGCAGGCTCAAACCCCTCTCTCTCTCTCTCTCTTCTCTCTCCTCCCTCCCGATTTTTTTTCTCTCTCTCTCTCTCCTTGCCGGAGCTCGTCCGTCGTCGTCCGGCCGCCTGAGACCGCCACACCTGTCCCGATCAGTCGGCCTCCGACCCAGCTCTCCTCTTCGACCGGTGGGAGCCGCCCTTGTGCCGCCGTGAGGGAGAAAAACCGCCCGAAAGCTCCGACTACCGTGGAGGTCCGGTCGTCGGAACTTCCTCCTCCGGCCACCATATCCGGAGCTACTATGCTCAAAAGGAAGCCCTCCTCCCGTACGTTCATCCCTCCAAATGTCTCACCCTCTCTTGAGCTAGGTAAGGAGAATCGGTGAGTGGAAGTTCTAGGGCTTTTTGTGATGTTTTGTTGGATTGACCTAGTTAGGCTTGAAATTGGTGTTTGTGCTAGTTAGGAAAGTTGTAAAGGAGGGAGAGAGGAAGCTGTTGTTAAAATTTGGTAGGCATTGGAAGTCGCCGGAGTCGGCCTCCAGCCGCCGCTGCCGGCGGAGCAGGCGGCAGTGCCGCCGCCGTGTAGGGATTTTCGTGGTTTTAGATTGGTTTTATTAAGGGGAGTTACTGATGTGAATTTTATAATTTTTGGAGGAGTTTTGGATAGGTTTGGGAATTTTCAAAGTTTGGTAATTTTGGCGGATTAATAAGGTAGAATCCGGCAGTTAGATTTAAGTCGTAAAATCTGTATAAGGTTGAGTTAAGGCTGCCGGTTTGTTCGGTGAAGTTTGGGCCATTTGGAGTTAAGAATGGCGAAGTTGGGCAATGATGAGTGTGTAGGAGGCTCACGTTTAATTTTGCATATTTTTGTACAAATATTGGATTTTTAGTTGGGAAATTAATATTATATTTGGATCAGGACGTGAGGAGGCTCGAGCAGACGAGGCCCCAGATCGACATCAGGCTTAGGCCTATTTTGTGAGTGGACTTTTATTTTAAATAATATGCATGCTATGATTCATGGTTGAACATTTTCTTTTGTTTGAGCCTTTGACGAATTTATTTCTCTTGAAGAGTCACCGAAAATGGGATTTTCGGTGAATATAAATATATATTTATGAGGAGAGTATGTATATAAATGCTAGCTAGCCATATGTGTTTGTCCACCTTAATGGCGTAGTATATAACTGCATTATGGTGTGACGTGAGCGTTAGACGCGAGCGTAGTAGCCCTATATGAGTATCTAATTCATATAGGGGGTATGAACACATATTTATACACCCATCCGTCCACCTTAATGGCGTAGTGTAGCACCGCATTAAGGCGTGACGTGAGCGTTAGACGCAAGCGTAGTAGCCTTGTATGAATTTCTATTTTTCTTATATTTCCTTCATAGAATTGATACAAGGAGTATGGACGTATGTAGATACATACATATATATATTGATGGATTTATATGGTTGAGTAGAGAGGCTTGAAATTTGAGAGATGAAAGTTTTATCGCTTGAGGCATGCATTCATTTTCTTTGGAAAATAATTTGGGAAAGCATAAATATGTTTATTTATTTATTTTTATCCACTCACTCTAACATTTTTCGAATGTTTTTCCCCTGGGCCCTTATAGTCACTTCTCCTCAAAAATTAAATTATTCCAAACCAATATTCGTTTTCTTAGATTTAACATTCACAAACTCCAAATTAGACCCATTGATAGAGCAATACAATTTGCTGATAAATTTTCAGATATCATTTTAGATAAAAAATCAATTACAAAGATTCTTAGGATCTTTAAATTATGTAGCCGATTTTTATAAAAATCTTAAGAAACACTGCAAACCTTTATTTGATAGACTACAAAAAAACCCTGCTCCTTGGACATCAGTTCATACATTGTTAGTCAAAGAAATAAAGAGTCATGTTAAAACCCTCCTATGCTTAGGTATCCCTATGTCTAATTCTTATAAGATAGTAGAAACTGATGCCTCTGAAATAGGTTATGGAGGTATCCTCAAACAACAAGTTTCCCCCAATCATCCAGAACAAATTATTCGATTTCATTCTGGAATCTGGAACCCAACTCAATCAAATTATAGTACTATTAAGAAATAAATTTTATCAATTGTAATATTGTATTATGTATAAGTAAATTTCAAGATGATTTATTAAATCAAAATTTTTTGGTCCGAGTTGATTGTAAAAGTGCATAATATGTTTTAGAAAAAGATGTTCAAAACATTGCTAGCAAACAAATCTTTGCCCGTTGGCAAGCAATCTTAAGTATTTTTGCTTTTGAAATTGCATTCATTAAAGGAAGTGACAACCATATCTCAGATTTCCTAACTCGTGAATTTTTATAGGGCACCAAAACATGAAGCCCAGTTCATCCAAAGAGAGAAATCCCGGAAAATCAGTATCTACGTCATCTTCTCTAGTTAAGAAAGAATCACCTGAGTCAAAACCCAGCATAGTTCCTTATGCAGGTCATTCTCCCATTCCATTAGTCAATCAATATAGTGCTCTTGGTAGCACCCTCAGTTTGATTAAATTCAATTACCAGTCAGCCTTAGTAAACCAATACGACCCCTACAAAACAGATTCCTCATCCAACCTTCCAGTCAATTATAAAAAATCATCTCCTTACTTTGACAGGGCTGAACATTTCCTATTTTATATTGAACCTTCTATGAGTCATTTAAAAAATCCTATTTCCTTAGTAAAAAGTTATTGTGGCCCAAATTCTTATTACCTTCCAGGTAAACCTTTAGCATTCTATAAAGACATTCTGTATAAATCTCAGTCATTATCTATTAAACCAATCCTGACCCAATCTAAAATATTATATCATTCCCTCTACATAATTCGAATCATTTCATTATCTCAATGGGGTGATTCCCCTTCTACTCCTCACAAATTAGACACACTCACATTTAGTTATCATGATTACATTGAAGCATTGAGTAAAATATTCCTTCACCAATCAGAAGATTTCAGCCACTCATGGTTTCTCAATTTTGATAGAAAATTCAATCGCCAATTCCCTATGTGGTTCGGTGATTGGTGGAATAATCATGGATGCCCTTATGACCTTCTCCCCTCAAATCTCCAGAATGCAGTCACTAAATTTGCTTCAGTTATGACCTTCTCAGAATATGAGAAAAGGTTTCCCCCTACTCTCCAATTCATGGCTAAATATAAAATCCTTTGGATTTTCAAATGACTATATAAAATTGAATCTGAAGATCATATGGTCTTAAGACAACTCTTAGTCAAATGGTGAGATAAATTCAATACTGAAAGAGTTTTATCCCAATTCAGTGAAGAATTTTCAGTTATTCCATCCAGCTCAGGAGTCCCGGTTTCTATTCAGCCGGCTTCTCCGATCTCTCAGTTAAAGTCTCAAACCCCTCAATCACCATCCTCTTCTAAGAAAAAAGCCTCAAGTTCATCATCATCCTCCAAAGCAGATGAATTAAAAGAATTGGCCAAACAATTACTACAACAGGCGGCCAGTTTATCCACAGATGATAAAGGAGAACACTCTCCATCAGAATCATCATCAGCTCCAAGTCATCAAGGTTCTCCCAGTCATCCGACCAGGTGGGCCGATTATGAAGATAATCAAGATCCATATGCTAAGTTTGTTTAGTCAAGTCTGGCCCAAAAGCAAAATCAGGCCTATTAAAGTCTCAGTCAAAATTCCCACCGAAAGTATCAGCAGTGTTTCATTGGCAGACAAGTTACTATTCACCAACAATAAATCTGTGACCGACAAGTTACTATTCATCAACAGTGAACAGTCACTTTTTACTATTCATCACTTTGTAATTTCTATTTATAGTCGCATCTGGCTTCATAGTGAGGCAAACTTCATTTTTTCTCTTCTCATTTCTCTCTCTCTCCTAAACATAAGTTAGACTATTCATGTAAAGAGAGCTCTTGCTCTTACTCATGCATTCATTTAAACCAGTAAGTTTTATTTTGTAAACTCGATTCAATTCAAGTTAATAATAAAATGTTTTATCTTATATTTGCTTCTGTGTTTTAGTATATATATATATATATATATATATATATAATATATATATATATATATATATATATATATATATATTTCTCAACGGTCGATTTACCCTTTCCTTCAAGTTGTTTTTAAAGAACTTTGGCCCACCTAGACTAACATCCCTCACATACCGAGATGCAACGGCAGAGCCGGCAACACTCGGCAGGAGTAGAGAGAAAGCTTGGGGGTTTCTGTTTGGGTGTGAGAGACTGTCGCTGCGTCTCAGTACAGGAGGGGAGAGGAAAGCTTGGTGTGAGATAAAACATTAGGAGGGTTTCGTAAGAAAAGGGATCTTCATGAAGGATGGATGTTGATGAGTTCCATCAATCCAGACCTCGGTCCTTTAGGTGTTCTTGTTTTGAGTTACATTGCCCCATTTTCTTTCAAAATCCCACCTTTCACAGACTGGATCCTATAAGTGTTCCTCCGAAAACAGAAATTGGTATTAGAAGATAAAAAACCTATGAATATTCTACAATGACATCTTGTACACTACAATAGGGGCTGAAGGCATGAACCATATTAAATTACAGGGGTAACCAAGATGCTCAAGAAGAGCAATGCTCCTTTCAAGTTTCAACATGTTATTTTTCCTCTTAAGAATTCCAGCATCCATTAGTCATATGGATTTCTGAAATTCTTCAGAAGCTCTGGGATATCATAACCCAGCATGTCGTCAACTGCTTTTATCATACTAGGCTTCAACTTCTCAAAATTGTCAAAGCTGTAACCACTTAAGGTCTCCCTGAATTGTTCAACATTCGGAAAATCCCCTGGAGGTAGATGAAATTCCCTTTGAACCTGTATGGTATGTAAAGTGTGAAAAGATACCTATGGTACTGAATGGAAGTACACAAGGAGGGAATGAAATATTACCTTTTTAAACTCATCTTCCAAATTATCCGTTAGTTTCTGTTGAGTCTTGGCTTTCCCGATCAATGCAGGCATCTCTTTTCTCAAATGGCTGATAATGTAAGCATGTATCTTGGCCGCTCTAGCACGCTTGACAAATTCATTGATCTGTGGAAATGAATGACATAATCGCTAAAATAGGGGATCTTGCAGAGATCTTCATTAGCGAAAGAGATAATTAAAATGCAAATTGATAGTTCATTAACCTGAGCTCAACATGGTAAAAGAACAACAAGATAAAAATAAAAGACACAAACTCACCCGGCGATCACAAGACTTCTTTGGAATATCCTTTAAGTCAGCAAGAAGATCCTCTTGTTCTCTCTCAAAGAGTTCTTTCCCTATTGGACCGGAGGCAGCCTCATTTACAGGTTTGTCATTGAATGACCTGCAAAACAGAAATTAGCTACCATCAAAAGAAGGAATTAAGTGCTACAAGACACTTGCTTAAAGTAAATTAGAGAAATACTCTCAAGATATTATGCACAAAAGACTCTTAACATTACTAAGACTTGATCAACCAAGTCAACAAAAATTCAAGTGAATAGTTACCCAATATAAACTCGCATAACCTCAGGAGTATTCAGAACCTTCCCAAGGGACCACATCAATGCGCCATAAACCCTCATTAACTGCATATGAAGAATGACAGGATCAATTGCAACTTCAAATGACCTAATCAAAACCCTCAATAGATTTGAATTATGCAGAATACTGACAAGGCAGCCATGTCATGTATATGCAGAATACTGACGAGGTAGCCATGTCATGTATATGCTTACTTGTTGGGTATCAATTTGATCTGCCTTGTTGAGTACAACGCGAATCTTATCGTCATGACCACGTAAAGATGAAATCACACGCTTGAACTCATCACTCACATCAAGTTGTGAGGATCAAACAAAAGTAAAATGAGGTCACACTTTGAAGCGAACCATGAAGTGACTCCAGTAAAATCATAGGCTCGTTGTGTTCGTTGCTTCTCCCCAGATAAAACGCCAGGAGTATCAACAAATGTAATGTGCTCCAGCAACTACAGATACAAAAGAAAGTGAGTTTTGGTGTTTCAAATTGAAATTTATTCCATAGTGATTGTGGAAAGATAACTTACAGGATGTGGCATTTGGGAACACTCAAACTTTGACAAGAATGCTGTTCCAAAAGATGTGAGGCCACTAAATGGCATGTCAGCTTGCACCGCAATCGTATTCCCAGGAACACTTCTTTCATCAGATCCAGACTACAAAACAAAACGAAAAAAAATAAGTTTATCAAGCAAACCATATCAATTTGAGAAAGAAAACCGGAGAATAAAAGCATATTGCACTAATCATTGAGAAAAAAATTTACTTAGTTTGGAGAAATTTTAAGGAATATATTGAGCAAAATGAAAACTTCAAATTTGAATGCGATGTGAAAGCAAATGGGTATGTTGAAAATTCTTTTGCATGCAATAAACCTATTTGATATTTACTAAATAACAGGGACTAGTTTATAAAGTAAAGGAGAGAAAGATACCACCAAGGACCAAGGTCATAAAAAGATGTTGCACTTGAAAAGAAAAAAGCAAAAAGAAAAAAACAACAAACAGGGCTATGATACCAATAAGAATAAAGAGATGATTCTGAAACCCGCTAAAATTACAGAACAAAAGAAAAAAGACTACGCTTCACAAAGTAGTTTAAAGAATGGTAAACCAAGGAACAATAATCTGGAGCCAATCCAGACTGTCCCCCATGTCTTAGAAATATTATCAGTACAATGATTTGATTAAACATTAAAACCTAATCAACTAGCTACAAGCCTACAACTGTATATTCAAAGCCAGAGACTTCTTGACAAATGTATCACAAATAACTTCATAACCTGAGGTTATTTGCGTATTCTATTTCAAATTAAACATGAAATTTTAGTAAAACAATGTAAATTCTAACAACCAAACTTTACTGTTATACTCTGATAAGGATAGGTATTTCTAACAACCCTATCACCAGTACCAACTACAGAAAATTTTTATAAGCAGCAAAATAAAAATTGAAATTATAATCATAGTTTAGTTTCTAAAATTGTTACTGAATCTAAATAGAGCTGGAGTGTTTGAACACTTTCAAACTTGCAAAAACCATATAGAACAGATGGTAGTAATGTTCTATTGCTATGTAATGTAAGACTACTAGGAACAGAATAAAAGGAGATAAATTTAAGATTACCATAACAACAACAAATCTATCTGTCGTAGGCTCAGGACCAATGTGAGCTCCTGTCAAAGGTGACATGCAATAAGATATGAGAAAGATCAAAAACTGTTTTGTGCAAGACAAAAAAAAAAAAAAAAAAAGTAAGCAAACATGCACTTGAACAGAAAACAACTTGCCTGGATAACTTGTTTTAAGTAAATGTTTAATAAATGTTGTTTTCCCAGTGGAGTATTGACCCAAAAGCATAACCATGGGTTTGGCATTAAAATCACTGTTTGTCTGCAAAATCAACAAATAAATATGATTTACAGTAACCTATAATCAATAGTATGACAATATTCACTACAAATATGAGTACACAACAAAATTTAGTTAAGAATGACTAGGTATTATTTTCAAGATAGAACTGAAAGCAAAGCCAGTATTATATATTCACGAAAGAACTGAAATAAGTATGCTGCTCACTCACAAGTAATGGGGATACAAAATCATTAAACTTGTAAGTAACTTCCAATGGCTTCAGCTTCTGGACATATAATCTCTTCAACCCATCTACAATTGATGTTACAGCAGAGAGCGGAACCTATCAAATTGCCAAAGAATTGATAAGCCGTTAGTGTTAATCCATATATGAGATCAGCAAACTAAATAATAGTAGCGATACTACAAAATCGCAATCCATGAGCAGAAAAAGTTTAGCATCCAAACTATGCCACCAAAAGAGTACACCCCAAACATGTTCTTGTACTTTATACTGGTGAAATTATTAGAGCATCCTTTCATGTCAATTAATATCAGGCATAAACAAAAACACTATTGAAACTAAACTATGTAAGCTTCTCCATTTTCTTTTCCACCAGGCACAACAGCTTCCTTGAGCGGTAGTGCTTCAAAGTGTAATTGATCCAAAGCATTTGCATTTTCCATTTAAATCTTATAATAAAAACCTAGGTCTTTTGGAAAAATCAAATTGAATTACAAATATGGAGAGACTAGCATACCAAGTTATAGAAACACAAGGTCAACACCACGCATCATGAAAATTAGAATACAATTTATTAACTAAGGAATTTCTAAACAAAGCAAGAAAAATAGAAAGAATATTAAGTGGTGTCAATAATCTTTCTTTCCAAGAAACTACAGATACCTTTTTTGATGATTTAGAAGAAAACCAAAGTGCTGAAGGTGATTGTTGCACCACAGGATTACCTGTATCACTTGTTATTACTAAATGCATATTCAACACAAGAAGTACGAATACAAGTCTCAGTTATCAATTGAGAGATTCCTCACCGTTTACTTCGTTCTCATTTGTCTTGTTTGAACGCTTCTTTTTCTGAATCAAGTACAAGTAGAAGAAATCAATTAAATAAAGTATTTAAGTAGAGGAAATCAATTTAATATAAGAAAAAGACATAGAGCAGGATATAATAAATAAGATTGTAGCATATATACCGCTAATAACAGATCCAACCCCTCCATGACTGGAGGCTTCAAGTTTTCCAAGTCTACTGAACAAAGGAAACGTTACAAAATTCAAATATCTTGGCAATACCATGAAGATAATACAACACAGCCCATACACTACAATTTGTACCAGAAAAAGAAAAACACACTACAACTTGTCAGAAAACAAAACAAAACAAAACTAAAGCAACCCACCATTTCTGGTCAATATATCATTTGTAATCTCATTTCCAGCTTGTGCAAGGGAAACTAGCTACAAATGAAACACGTAACGATAAGTCAGATTCTTACACATCAAACTATAGGATATTGCAGTCCACTGAAATAGACTAACACTAATAAAAATACCTGCATAGCAGCAACGAATTCAGTAAAACCAAGAAACCCCTGCCTCTTTGAATCGGTAATTGCCCAAACCTTAGTAAAAGAACACCAGTTAAGTCAACACTTGTATGAAGAAACTAAAGCCTCCAGAACAGAAACTGAGGTTGATCTTCGACAGTAAAGATATCGAAACAAAATAACAACTTTGCCTCTATGAACAAGTTGCATTGCTCAAAGGAACTAAGAGGATCTTTAACTCAGCTAACACTAATCAATATACTGATTATTATGCTCCAAACAAATCCATCAAAAACAAAAACAGTAACAAATTACAGAAGAAAGTGAAATTCACTGCACGGTCAAAATCAATTCACACAAGCTTGACGGAATCAAATCTAACCTGCTTAAGATCTTGGCGAGACAAATTGGACATGCTGAAGAACTTGATAGCATCACTCCCCGTAATGCGGCCATCACTATCTGCACAAAGTGAAAACCAAATCAGAGTCTTTTCATTTCTACTCAATAACCGAAAACGAAGGAAGAAGAAGAACGATCTTCAAGCTTCAACAAAATTGGAAGAGAATGAGTGTGTGCAGTGATGATGCACTGTACCTGAATCTGCGAATTGAAACCACTCCCGGTAGATTTTCTGGTGCTCTTTGGAGCACGAACTGATCGGAACTGAGGAAATTTCCATGGAAAATCAAAGACAATTAGATTTTCTGGATTTGAATTCAATTTTTTTTTTTTTTTTGAGAGAAACAAATTTGTTACTCCCTGGGTCCTCTTTACACCGACGCGAAGGAGAATACGGCGTCGTTTTGGTGGTGTTAGAATGACGGAACGTTTACTTTAGTTTATTTGGGGTCGTGGGGAGTCAATGTCGATACGACGACGTATGATGGGACTCCAACTGGCACGCGGGATAAACACGAGTGACCTCCAATCAGTAAAGGGAACATGTGAGCTTACTCTTAAACCCGAAAAAGATGGGCGACATTGCACCTCGCCCAACGCTAACGTCGCTTGCATCGACGGTCACAGGTTTGTGTTTACCGAAACCTTGACGCATGAACTCCACGTGTGTGCTGTGAGACTTTCCCGACGGCATTCCGGTACTATTTGGGCGGGGACGGTGGGTTATTTTCAAATATTCTGGTAATACAAGCATGACTTTGCACCAATTTCAACTATCTAAATGAAAAGCCTGTGAAAGGAAGTTGGCTTCTTGAATATATGAGCAAACCAAATGTTATCAAACCACTAGCAATATGCAGATGTCACGAATGAGGGATTTCATATGCCAAAGAACATCATAAACTTTGTTAATTAAAACAGTTTGTTAAGAGGGGATCTCTTTCGACCAAAATGGACTTATAATTGAATCTTTCAGTAACCAAGAGACCATCTTTGTGGGCACTACACACAACAATTTTAACACTCGAAGTATGAAGAGGGCAAGCCCCAGCCACTAAAGGAGTCCCCATAAAATCTCTAACCACCATTATGTTGGTAAATGAGAGGTATCATAAGATAGAAGTTAGTCAAGTTACAACTATGTTTGTCTAAGTTTTTTTTTTTATGTTAAAATCCTATCACAAGAAGAAACCTCTGGAGCAACCAGCTCCAAAGAGATGAAAATTGATAGCCGAACTCACACTTCGGGAAAATCTCACATTCCAGTAGCGCGACGCCAAAAATTGGTGCCCTTATTTAGCCAGAACATTGGCAACAAAGTTACTTTCACGAAGAGTGCTAAAAATTTCGTTTGTCTAAGTTACGTTATTCCAAATTAGACCTTATAACGAGAGAAAGGGAGGGTCTCATCACTGAAACTGTAATTTCATTACACCACTATATATCTACCACAAGAATTATTGCCAAAAGTTATGAAAATGGATTGAACTTCATATACACATCCTTAAAATTTCCAATTTCCAAACTCTGAGTCTAGCTTAAAATTTTACCTATGAAATTCCATTAATGGTCTTCCCCAACAGCCAGAGAATTAACGAAAACTCAATCATAAATAACATGTGCAGTGTAGTCCTATCCAACGTGAACCCGTAAACAGTAATGCCGGCTTTATTGTTCTCCAAATATGTCACTGCAAAAAATGGGTATAAAACAGTTGTCAATATGCTCTAATATTGAGCAAACAAAAATGGTGCAATTTAGGCAGACTTACCTAGAGCTTGACGTTTGTGGTAAGAAATGGTATTATATGCATAAGATGGCACCATCTTTGTGTTTTCCAAGTCATCTTCTTCATCACTGACCTCATCCCCGTCTGATTCTTCGTGTGTAATTATATGAATTCCTGGATCATTGGCATCTTGCTGAGCCGTCGGAGAATCCAACTCAGTTGCATCAAACGACTCCAATGTGGCACAAACATGCCACTTGGTGGCGAGGCATGCCACTGCTTGGGCTTTGTGTGTTATTTTGGTTGCACTCCGGAGTAAGATGAGGAGGCCGGTAACCAGAGTTATTGAGCATAACTGTACCCAACAAAATGAAGACTCATAGTTATATAAGCTTTCAACAAAAAATTCAGAAATCCATAAATAAAATGCATCTTGTAATCCAATCATGTGACTAGTTAAGCAACATACCACAAGTTCTCCAACTATGAAAATATGTTGATAATTGATGGTGTAACGGCCGGCATGGGACTTGGTCGTGATGAGCAATAATGTGAATTGGCTCCTTGTGATCAATGTTAGAGAATATGAACCCCCGGAATCTTTGGCTTATGATCGTGAAGTGCCTTCGAATTCTAAGGTGCTTGGACATGATTGATCCCACATCGGATTCGACTTGAAACACTGTGGCGAAATCTTGAAGCCGTAAGATTTGGAGGTCGCAAATCAACCGAAACAGAACACAGACGAGGAAAAACACGGTTGTCCGGTAGAGCCATAAACACAGCTCCAGAATGCATGCTACACTGATACTTACATAAACATTAGCTAAGAAAGGCACTTGTGATAATCCAGATGTGTACCACCATATCTTATACACGCTCTCGGCAACAAAGCATGGTAGGACAAAAATGGAGATAATTCTCAATGATCTCTACAAATGAATAAAAAGTTGTCAATGTAGGAGAAATTGTTCTTTGAATTAAGAGATTCAGAGGAAGATTAAACTCACATTCAATTGTGCTGTGTATTCCCTCCGGACCGTTTCGCTCTCATGATAGAGCTTATCAAAGAACAAGAACCTCTTGAGCCCAAACTTCCTCACAAACCATGAGAGTCACAGAAATGACACCGTCGCAACGCTACTCAACGACAATTGCACGACATTGTCATAGGGCCTCTGGTGGTTTCCGTCGCAAGGGGCGCAGGCAAACACGAAATGGGAAATGGCAGGGACAACGATTCCAAAGAGGATGAACATGAACCAATAGAGACATGCTCTCCAAACATTGGATTGATCCACGAACATCCATCGTAGGTAGGATCTAAAGCTCTTTTATTCATCTTGTGCATGTGAAATGCAGCGCTTGAACTTGTTGTTCTTTCGGTTCAACAAGGCCTCTCCATTGTCTCCCATTTTCGGTGTTAGTGATGAAATTTCTATTTGGGAATTAGTATGTGTGCAAGTTTAGAAAAGAAAATGTTGTTCGGGAGTTTAAGATAAAAATAGTAAGAACTTGCAAAGGTATACAAGTGGTAATTGTCGATAGTTGTGATGATAAGTTTAATTGTCATGCGATTTGAAGTATACGTAAAAAATTTATTTAGACGTCAAGAAGTTTAACCTTTCGGTTTGTTTTTAATTACTTCGATCACACGAAATGAGAGCAATAATCGCATCTTCAAGAGTGAAAGATGTGCTCCCTGCTCATTCTCAAGAAAAGTATCATCATGATTTGATTCGATTTAATATCGTCTAATCCTCAATTTAATTTGAGAAAAAAAAAGTTTATGATTAGCATATACATCAAGTTTAAGTCAACTAGTCCTAAACTCCTAATAGAACCCTTACTGAAAAGTGGGGAACGTAGCTACTACTTGGTCATTGTTCTTCCTTTGCCCTGCTTTACTGGTTTGTTTATCTTTCCTTCAAGTTTGCTTGTTTTCCCTGTGTTCACTGTTCACTAGTGTTTCTTTTTCTAGCTTTGGTTGTACTCGGCTTTACCCTCCCTTCTTTGGCTTATTAAGCTCGCTTATTAATTAAAAAGAGAAAATTGTCCAAACAGTATCTCAATTTTTTCTCCTTATAAACTTTGATAACTCATGTTTGAAAAATATCAAAATGGTACTTCTTGTTTCGTCCGCGACCTAACATTAGTATCTCAAGCCGTCAACTCTGTAACGGCCTCAAATACTTATTAAATATGGAAGGGTGATTTTGTCTTCATGACTAGTAGTTTTTCCTTTCGTGACCATATATGATACGGGAACCCAAAAATAACTGGGCACCAATCTCATCCTTCCCTTCAGATCTTCAATCTTTATGTGAAGCTCTAATTGAGCAACCTTTCTCCCATTTATCTACTTCCCAGTGACACCACCATATGGAAACTCATGATATTGTTAAAACTTTTCCAAATACCCAGTGGCAGAGCTAGGATTGTGTATAAAAGGGGCCAAGATATAAAGTACGGTAGAAACAAACGTAATATATCCAGTCCGCAGTTGATGTGAACTAAGAAATAAGAAGGAAAAAGGAGAATTGTTTTTTGCATAGAAAGGAAAAAAATCAAGAATATTAAAATCTTCATTAAGCATCATGCAATGAAAGAATGAGATGTCATGTATGGAAGAAAACTAATCACATTTTTACACTCTAATACATGCCATCAAATTAAACCTTCAACACATCAAAAACACAGATCAATTACACATGTTTTCAGAAAATAAAGGGGTGCCATGGCACCCTTTGTGCAAAGGGTAGCTCCGCCACTGCAAATACCCCATTTAATGTTAGCTCAAGGATGTATCATGGGGGCTTTTTTTTGTTTGATTGTTATCACATAAGAGATTGATATTTGATGAGTGATTATGTTTGAGATTATAGTTTCTTTCTGAAAAAATTGCAGAGTCGTTAAGGAGAAGAAGAAAATCAAAAACACATTGCATAGGAATTGAAAATTTAAGATCATGATGGGGATAACCCTCCTTCATCACTATCGAAATAACCGTTTCGATGCTTGATTACTAGATTTAGATTGATCCCAGCTTGATAGTATAATGAAATGAAAGATAGACGATATGAGAATTGGTTTTGGTTTTCTTTGATTAATCTCGTGTTTGCAGCTTGATGGAATCCAGGTGAAGATGTTGTCAGAGATGGCTACAATAATCTCCACTTTCTGATTAATATTGTCATCAGCCGACCCTCTATATTCAGAACCTATGACATTTTGGGTTCATCAACTGCGGATGAAGAGAGAAACTTTTATGAGGTAATTAGATATGGTTTAATTACTTCTCGTCTTCCACATAAAGTGTTTTTTTCCTCCGAGCCTTTCGGAGAGCGACCTAGGGTTTGTGTAGTGGCTTCGGCCGCTTTCTCCAGGCTATCACCATGGTGGAGCCTCCTCCAGCAATCTGCCCGTGGAGCTTCCTTGAGCCCATCTCTCATAAGGGATCTCCTTCTACATCGACTCTGAAATTTCACAAGCCAAAGACTTTTGCTTCTATTGTTGCGGGATCTGAAGAAAATCAGGTTCCTATAAGTCAATTACCACCGCCAACAGTTCGTGGAGATACCGTTTTTGTGAAGATCAACGAGAGGATTTATCAAGAACAACTAGCTGCTTGTCATAACAATCTGATCGGTAGATTGCTTCTCCGTAAGGGTTCTATCCCAATGAAAACCGAAACTCTAAAGGCTTCTTTGCATTCGCTTTGGCGCCCATCAAATCCCTGGCGTTTGGTTCCCATTGGCAAAGGGTATTTTGACATCCACTTCAATTCTGCTGAAACAGACGTGCGCAAGGCTTGGGGAGGCGGTACTTACACTCTCGAATCGGGGTTTTTCCGTCTATCTCAATGGAAACCTGACTTCAAGCCTGGTGATGTTCTTCCTCAAACACATGCACAAGTTTGGGTTCGAATAACAGACCTCAGTCAAGAGTATTGGCACCCACAACTCATTCTAGAAGTTGCTCGGGGAGTGGGTACCCCGTTGCAATTGGACCCGGCCACTAAAGAGCAAAGATTTGGCTACTATGCTAGAGTGTTGGTTGATGTTGACCTTATGGGCTCCTTTCCAACGTCCATTATGGTCGAAAGAGAACACCATTGCTTTCCAGTAGGTATTGAGTATGAAAACCTACCTTCTCAATGCAGTCACTGTGGTTTCATTGGGCATGAAAGGAAAAATTGCAGGCAATTGAAGGCCAAGGAAGTTCCGTCGAAACCTAAGGAGGTTAGTCAGGAATACCGTGTAAAGAAAGTTTTGAAGCAACCTACTGTCCATGAGGTTATTTCCTCGGATAATGTTGCTGTCATAGAGCAACCTCTGACAGGAGAACAAGTTTGTACCAATCCAGAGGTTACTCCTATTGGCACTTCCATTGAAGCTCCCATGCCGAGTGATGTCGTTGTGGCTTTAGTGGATTCTGTTGTAGAAGAAGCGGCGCTAGAGCTTATTAATGAACGAGCAGATATGGTTTTGGAGGAAATAGCTGCGGATCGTATGGAGGAACAAGCTCATAAGGAAACAGAGGAGGATAAGTCAACCTCTACTGATGCCTCTGATGATTCAGAAACTGATAACCAGATTGGTAATTCACCAACCCGTTCTTGGGGCGAGATTTTTCAACAAGAGAACGATGGATGTTTGAATAGGGAGGCTCCTTCTAGCGCTCCTCCTAGCCTTGGTCCTCCGCCTGGTTTTACTAAATCTCATGTAGCTTCAGAAATCGATGCAGTTGCACGGTTCGTCAATGGGGAAGATATCGATGGATTTACTCCTGTTCTCACTAAATCACAAAAGAAGTTGGAGAAAAAGAAAAACAAGAGTGTGGTTGATGCATCTCCATACCGTAAAGCTCTTTACCCATCGAGGGTTCGAACCAAACCTCTACGTCTTAGATGAAGGTTCTTTATTGGAATATCCGCGGGATTGGTAACTCGGATTCTTGTGTAGAGTTATCAATTTTTGTTCTAAATATCATCCAGATTTTGTTTGCATCTCAGAGCCAACGGTTTCGTTTGACTCTGTGCCTGCTGCTTATTGGGCCTCCTTAAATCTACGACTAATTTCTGTAAATGATAGAGGTACTCTTCTCCCAAATATCTGGCTTCTTGATGCTTTGCATATCTCTCCTCCTACTATTGTGTTTGCTGCAGAACAACACATTACTATCCAGACTAAATTTGGAAGGCACTCCTACTCAACTTTCTTGTGTATATGCGGCTACAACTGCTCTAAAACGACGTCAGTTATGGTCAGAGTTATTAATTCTCCGTCAACAGACCACTATTCCATGGATGGCAATTGGAGATTTTAATGCAATATTGGGGGCCCATGAGGCCAAGAATGGTTGCTTTCCGGCACGCTCATCTTGTGAGGATTTTCGCAATGCCACAGATCAATGTAATTTTACTCATATTGATACCTCTGGAGCTTTCTTTACATGGTCTAAAGGGCGAGGGCGAAAGCACTTGGAACGACGTCTAGATCGCTCGTTATGCGATGATAACTGCTAGTAAGTCTTTGCCCGGGGGTCCAAAGCCATTTCGTTTTCAATCTATGTGGTTCCTTCACTCTTCTTTTAAGGATGTGGTAGCAAGCTGTTGGACAGCCACCAAACCTGCTGGATGCCCCATGTATGTGACTTTGCAAAAATTGAAGGCTTTGAAATTATGCCTGAAACAATGGAACAAGTCGGTATTTGGGAATGTTCATAGAAACTTGGAGTTGGCTCGTGCTAAGTTGTCTGCTATCCAACAGGATATTGCTTCAATAGTTCCAATGATATCAACTTTGAAGCTGAAGTTATGGCAAAGGCTGAGGTTCTTGCGGCTGTCAAGCGTCAGGAGGCTTTTTGGAGAGACAGAGCTCGTGTTAAATGGTTTACTGAGGGTGATAAATGCTCTAAGTTTTTCCATGTTTATGCCCGAAACAAGGCAATGCGATCTTCAATTAATTGTTTAAAAGCTGGGGATAATCTGATTACTGATCCACAAGGTATTGCGAGTCATGTTGTTGATTTTTATAAATCTCTATATGCCTCCAATGTTGCTCCTGTTGGTGTGGCTGATTTTTGCAGGGTCATTCCCTCCTTGGTTTATGAGGAGGATAATTTATTATTGGCTTCTATTCCCACTTCAGAAGAGGTTCGACGTACTGTTTTTCTATGGATCCCTCTAGTGCTCCTGGTCCAGATGGGTTTCCAGGATCTTTTTACCAAAGTTGTTGGGATATTGTCGGTGAGGATGTCATCAGCTTTGTGCAATTCTTTTTCCAACAAAATTGGTTGTATCCAAATGCCAATTCTAACTCCATTGTGTTGATTCCAAAGATTGAAGGGGCGAATGTGATCTCTCAGTTTAGGCCCATTGCTCTGGCCAATTTCTTATTTAAGATTATTCCAAAAAGTATGGCAGATCGATTGGGTCCTATAGCTTCCCGTATTATTTCTCCTCATCAAGCCGCTTTTCTTAAAGGTCGGAGAATTGCAGATTGTATTGGTCTTGTTTCTGAGGGTTTCAACCTCTTGGATAGGAAAAGCTACGGAGGTAATGTGGGTATTAAAGTTGATATTGCCAAAGCTTTTGACACTTTGAATTGGGAGTTTCTTTTTGAGGTTTTGGCGTGGTTTGGGTTTTCTTCAAGGTTCAAAAATTTAATCCAGACTATATTACAATCTGCTAGACTGTTAGTCTTGATAATGGGACGCCACATGGTTTCTTTTCTTGTGACCGAGGGGTACGACAAGGGGATCCTTTATCTCCCCTTATTATTTTGTATTGCAGAGGAAGCTCTAAGTCGAGGTTTGTCTTCTCTATTTGCTGCGAGAAAGATTAAACCTATTGCTATGCCGAGGAGATATTTATTTACTCATGTGCTCTATGCGGATGATTTTTTTATCTTTTGTCGAGGGATGTTTCTTCTTTAATTGCCTGCAACTCTTCTTAGATGAATATGCTGCTGCTTCTGGCCAATCAATAAATAAAGAGAAGAGTACTTTTTATACTGGAGACAACTATTCTCATCGTCGCAGAGTGATTAAACGTCAATTGGGCTTCAAGTTAGGTACTACCCCTTTTACTTATCTTGGTGTTCCTATTTTCAAAGGCAAGCCTCGACGTATTCACCTTCAAGCAATTGCTGATAGGGCTAAAGCTCGTCTAGCTGGATGGCAAGTTGTTGTCCATGGCAGGTCGGGTTCAATTGGTTCACGATGTATTCCAGAGTCTACTTATTCATAGTTTTTCTGTTTATATATGGCCCTCTTCACTCTTGAAACACTTGTTCACGTGTGCTATAAACTTTATCTGGTCTGGAGAGTTATCTAAAAGAAAACTTGTGGTTGTCTCTTGGCGGCGGGTTTGTGTGCCAAAGAAAGAAGGTGGTCTGGGGCTACGTGATATCAAGTCTCTTAACATGGCAGCTCTTGGTTGGTCTACTATTACATCAGGATCTATATGGAATAGCTATGCTTCTCAACGATTTTCTATATGCTGCAATATGAAGGATCGATATTTTCAGTCCTCTGTTTGGCATGGTTTAAAGGTAGCTCTTCCTTTTATTTTTCAACACTCTAAGTGGCTTATTGGTGATGGCAAATCGTTGAATTTATGGATGGATAAGTGGTTGAATGCTCCTTTAATTGATAAGTTGCACGCTTCTAGTTTTCCTAAACGTTTGACATGTATGGTGGACGCTTTTATCACTAACCAACAATGGACTTTGCCAAGTCAATTTTTAGTTTCTTTTCCAGCTTTGGCAAATGAAATCCTTCATATCCCGCTCCCAGTTGAACCTGAGAAGGATTTATTAATTTGGGAGCCATCAACCTCAGGTTCATTCTCTTTCTCTGATGGATACCATCTTATTCGGCAATCTTTTTCAGAAGATGTGTGGGTTTCTAAGGTTTGGTGTTCTTTCATCCCCCCTCGGTTATCTTTACTTCCATGGCGTCTCTTTCATGATAAGTTACCTACTGATATGCAGCTTCAAAAACGGGGTATCCCAATGGTGTCAGTTTGCCAGCTTTGTACTTTTGGCTATGTTGAGGATTCTACTCACTTATTTGTCACCTGTTCTTTTGCTCAACATGTTTGGCAGTGGTTAGCTTGCTGTTTTGGGACTAGGTTACCGACTAGTGGTATTATTGGTGATTTATTTGCCTCCATTATCAATAAGTGTTTCTCTCCTCAATTGAAGAATATTTGGCTTGCCAGTAGCCTTTATGCTCTTATGGCTATATGGAAAGCGCGTAATAAGATTAGATTTGAGGACATAAGCCCTTCACTCATGCTAATTTTCTCCTCTCTCAAGGCTTGGATTCGCTTTGCTGCTCCTCACATTCCAGGTCATTCGAATGGTAAGGTTGACTCTTAGTTGTTGGTTGGGTTGGGTATTCAACCTATTCATAAAAATCAAGCAGTGCCTCGGCTAGTTCTCTGGCACCCTCCTTTTTTTCCTTAGATTAAATTGAATACCGATGGTCTTGCAAAGGGTAACCAAGATCTGTAGCTTGTGGTGGGGTTTTCCGCGACACCCATGGTCATTACATTAGTGGTTACTGTAAAGGATTAGGTCACAATTCGGCTTTCTACTCGGAGCTTATGGGTGTGATCATTGGGGTTGATATGCCTTTCAATTTGGTTGGCAATGCCTCTGGCTGGAGAGCGATTCGACTAGTGTGATTACATGTATTAACTCTTCTTCTTTTGTTTCTCGGTCGCTTCGAATTGCCTGGCTCACCTGCTTAGCACGTATTCGTACGATGACCTTTCGTTGCTCTCATATTTTTCGGGAAGGAAATACAGTGGCTGATAGAATGGCAAACATTGGTCTTCTCTCTCCTTCCCTAGTTTCGCATGCTTCTCCTCTATCTGATCTATCTCCTTACCTTCGTATGGATGATCTGAGATTTCCTTATTTACGATATGCTTAACTTTTTCTTTATGGGTTGGTGTTCTTTTAGCATTTTCTTTCGTTTTAGGGGTAAGGTATATGTCCCCCCCCCCTCTGTTCTGGATGTAATTTTCTTTTCTTTTTTATTATTATTAATAAAATAAAAATAAGGGGACGGGCGGTGGGCTCCCAGAGTGTGGCAGACCCTTCTTCTTTGGGATTGAGGGTGGGACTTGTTCCCTACATTGTCTACCTCCGAGGGGCTAATATCGCCTAATCCTTTATTATTTAAGAAAAAAAAAGAGAGAAACTTTTACAGAAGATGAGATAAACGTGGAAGAACACTAGAAATGGTCCTTTAATAATATCTATTTAAAGAAAATAAAGAGTCACGCGTTAAATTGGCAGAAATACCCTTCAATATTTGACAGCTGTTTCACGCCGTTACAGATTTGACAGTTTGAGATATATTGTTAGGTCAAGGACGAAACATGAAGTACCATTATGATATTTTTCAAACATGAGATACCAAAGTTTATAAGGAGAGAAAGTTGAGATATTGTTCGGACGATTTTCTCTTAACCAAATCTTTCTATTTTATTTAGACGTCAGCATTTGCTCATATGACTCTGCAACTTTTCTTCGTGTTTTCTTCCTTGAATATTACAGTTTATCCCTTGCAACGAAAATGCTCGATCAAGCTAGCTGGGAAACTCTCAACTTCACCACAACATTTCTCCAATAACCAGCTCATTTTCACGAAAAATATGAAGGAGCATTCAGTTAATAGATCTGTAGTCGGTAGTAAAGAACTACCTTCTCCGCTCACAAACCAGTTAGGAAACATGTAGATACGATGTATATCTTATCTCGCCAAGTATAAGCAATGATCTCATAGACCGCTCTCCGTCACGACAGGCCCCGTCTCTGACATACTTCCGGTAGATCGACATCCGAGCTACCCCGTCATGGTGAAGGATCATCAATACCACAACGGACCGGGAATGTGCTTCTCCGAGCTCCATAAGTAGGCACCATGATAAGAGATATGTCTAGTCCCACGTTAGAAATATGATATGTGAGGGAACTTTCCTTAGCTATAAAAGGAAGGTTTCCCATATGTAGAAAGGATCTCTCAATTGATCCAACTTCATCTCAACTTCACTACTCCACACTTGTAACACCAAAGGCATTGACGTGCTCGTTACAGGGCATGTAATTCAAAACCTTTTTTTTATCAGAATGTAGTATTAGCAAATAGGGTTCGATCAATCTAGGGATTTAAAGAGCGTTCATGCAGTCACAGTTACAATAAAGAGTCAGTAACTAAAAGTAACTTCACTACTCCACACTTGTAACACCAAAGGCATTGACGTGCTCGTTACCGGGCATGTAATTCAAAAACTTTTTTTTTATCAAAATGTAGTATTAGCAAATAGGGTTCGATCAATCCAGGGATTTAAAGAGCGTTCATGCTGTTACATCCCGACCCGTAAAGTTTTAACTTATTTACTAGCTTGATTATAATAAGAATTTTTACCGTCTCCGACATTGAGTTATAGTTTAATTGGTCCCTAGAGGGGTTTTGAGGGACGATTATTTCGGAGAGTTATTCGTAGGAGAAAAATGTAACGACGGTAAAAATGGTAAATTTTAGCTAGTAAAAGGTAATTTTTATTAGGGTATTATTTTTGGGGGTGTTAAATTTTTGGATTGGGTATATGTGGGTTGGAACGGTTGGGCCAAGCCCAAAATATTTCTCTCTCCCTCCCGATTCTCTCTCTCCTCTCCCGCTCCCGCACCCGAGTCTCTCCCTGCCGGAAATTCCGACCGCCCGACCGCCGCCGTCCGGCCGCCCCAGACCGTCGCACCAGTCCCAATCGATCGGTCTCCAACCCAGCTACTGTTCTAGACCGGTGGCAGCCTCTCTAGCGCCGCCGTGAGGGAGAGACGCCGCCCGGAAGTTCCGACTGCCGAATCAGTTTTCTCGCCAGAACTCCTTCCTCCGGCCACCATAGCTGGCGAGCCTTGGCTCAAAAGGAAGCCCTCCTCCCGTGCTTCAATCCCTCCAAAGGGCTCCCTCCATCTTCAATTAGGTAAAGAGAAATCGGTATTTGAAATTCTAGGGCTTTATTGTGTGTTTGCGTTCGATTGACATGGTTAGGCTTAGAATTGGAGTTTGTGGTAGTTAGGAATGTTGTAGAGGAGGTTGAGAGGAAGATGCTGTCAAATTTTGGTGGGCATTGGAGGTCGCCGGAGCCGCCGCCGGCGCCGCCGCTGGAAAATTGTTTTTGGTGGAGATTTTTATGAGGAGTTTAATGGAATGAGTTTTAGAATTTTCGGACGTGTTTTGAATGGGTTTGTGAATTTCCGAAGTTTGGTATTTTGGCGGTTAAATAATATAAAATCCGACTGTAGGATTTAAATCAATTTCTGGAAAATGTTGTATTTACGACTGCCGAGTATAATATAAAAGTTTGGATCGTTTCGATTTAAGAATATCGAAGTTAGGCAATGATGAGCGTATTTATGGCTCACGATTAATTTTGCCTATTTTATCAAATACTGGAATTTAGTTGGTAAATTAATTATATATTTGGAACAGGACGTGAGGAGGCCCGTGCAGAAGAAGCCTCGGAGCATCATCAGGCTTAGGCCTAATTTGTGAGTGGACCTTTGTTTTAAATAAAAAGCATGCGATGAATGATTTTATTAATCATTTATTTCTTCTGATGAGATTATTGATTCTCGGCTATTTGGCAATTTTTCCTCCTTTGGAGAGATCCCGAAAATGAGATTTTCGGTGGATATGTATTTTGGATGTTTATGAGTATAGTATATAAATAAATGCTAGCTAGCTATACGTGCTTTTCCACCATACTGAGGTAAAATTCCATTATGGTGCGACGTGAGCGTTAGACGCAATCGTCGTAGCCCTATATAATATAATAATTTATATAGGGGATATGCGCGTATATATATATATACACCGTCTTTTCGGTCATAATGAGGAAAAATATACCATTATGGCGCAACGTGAGCGTTAGACGCCAGCGTTGTAGCCTTGTATGAATTTCTATTTTTCTAAATTGTTTCTAGGATTCATACAAGGAGTCTGACGAGTGTAAATACATACGAATATATAGTTAGCCTGAGAGGCTTCATTTTATTAAGTACTTTTTAGCTGCCGCATGCAGTATATTTTTCTATGAAATTAAAATGGGAATGCATAAATAGTTTATTATTAAATTATTTTTGTCCACTCACTCTAACGTTATTAAATGTCTTCCCCTGGGCCTTTCGTTTTAAAATACCCAGTCTGCAGAGTTCAGATTGGATCTAGTAGGAGACGAGGCATAGTCACCCGTATTTCCTCCACCTTTCACCAGTAGGTTACTTGTTTAGCCTACTTGTCTTTTCTTATTTCCGCTAGTGTCTAGTAGCTCTGAATACTTGAGTTTAATGTATATTTTTGGTTGTGAGTAAAGGCTTGTAGATATTTTAGAATATTTGACGGATGATGTATATTATCTCAGATAATGTTTATTATCTTGTTGGTGGTGATTGTTTTTGGGGAGCACGAAGGCTCCAGAAGTTAAGGTTGGATTTGGAACCTTTAGACGTGTTTGCAGGTTTCTATTGGAAGGGTTGTCCATTTTCAAGGGAGGTTGTACCGAATTTTGCGGTAAATCTTTCCTTGGAGGTGGTCCCCGCACGATTTACTCCGGGTTCAGGGTGAAATTCGGGGCGGGTCGTGTCACATGCAGTCACGGTTACAATAAAGAGTCAGTAACTAAAAGTATTTACAAGTATTCAATTACAAATATACACATGGTACAATAGATAAAGGGGGTTTTGAAGGTTTGTTTTACGTTTCTAAAAACAGAAAATAAGATATGTACAAGTGATCGATTCATTCAACACATCCATTAGAGAGAAACTCATATTCTGACCACACATCAAAGTTCACGTTTCAACCTTAGCAATCCGATAACATGTCAATTCAGAGAACTAGAAACAATCTCAAAACACAAGCCTACGAGGTCATGCATTTTATAGTTTTACTTACTTATCCCTAACACAGAACACCTAGAACTAGGACATCTCATACAAGGTTGCTATCAATACTCAGCGTATCTGTCTACACTTAACATGAGTCTTTAGAATCTATAGAACGAAATTGAACACAATTACATCATGAACGTCACAACAGGGAATTGCATAGTATACCTTTTCAGCCATTTTGACATAGCTTCCACCACTGGAGATCCACACTTACCTACTAGGCTTAGTATAAATCATGGCACTAATTAGCATGCATTTTAACATAGTAATAAAACAAAAACACATACTTTCTAACCTATGAATTGACAAGATCAGATTGCTAAAATATCATGAACGAAACTTTAACATGCTTTACTAAAATTTTGAATTTACTAACAACAAAACCATAGAAACAACATCCACATCCAATATTTGAAAACCGAAAACATGTTTCTATAAATTGTAAAAGAAAACTAAACAAAGCAGAGATATGGTTACACTTTTATCGGTCTTCAAGAAGCTTGTAGATGTCTAGAAAGTGCTACGGCTTCAATGCTTCTAAACTCCAATGTCATTGCTCTTGTGGAACGTCCGACAAGGCTTCGGCAGAAGAGAAAGAAACTCGGCAGAGGAAAAGGAGAGGCTACTCGGCAGGGCTATGTGTTTCTCTAACTTTTGCGTGAATGAATGATGAAAATTGTGAAGTAGAGAGCCTCTATTTATAGTAAACACGCACAGCCCTAGGTCTTCTCCAAGCCCTTGATCAACTTCTGATCTAACGGTATGGGATAATTGCATTAAAATCTTGAAATAAAAGTCTTGCGAAATTATCCTTTGAATATAGCTTGAATTGTGACCAGATGCATGTCTTAATCAGCAAGAAAATCTTCTCCTTATTTTATTCTGCGTCAATCATATCCTTGAGGAAGATTTTCGATCTTTTCCTTTCTTGATGCACACAGTTAATCCTGCAATTTATGAAAATCAGATTATGACATAATTATGGACCAATTAGGAATCTTAATATAACTCCCCTATTTTCTGATTTTGAATCATTTAAGTATTCCATGATTTGAGGAAGATTCCTATCAACGATTTGCAGCTAATAAGTCCCTATTTGAGCTCCTAAATTTCGGCCAGAAAGATTTCTGGTTTCCTTCTTTGCCTCTAACGCCTCCAGCAAGTCGACTCTTTAATTTCCTTTCCTTCTGTTACTCAATTTCCTGTCTCACCAGAATAGAAGGTTTCTCAAAATGATTAAGGAAAGTCAGAATAGGAAAGTTCACATATAGTAAGTTTCCTAAATCAAAATAAGAGAGTTTCTTAAAATGAAATAGGCAAGTTTCTCATTTTGAAACAGGAAAGTTTCCTAAATGACTTATCATTTGATTCACTCATTTCTGCAACTTAGTGAGATTCCTTGCTTGAGTCGGACTTGTTTCCTAGTTTGACCAGGATTTCTCTTAAATTGCCGGTTTTAGCTTCCTTTTCTGTTCTTTTGCTCTTTTGCTCTTTTGCCTTCACACTCATAAAACATGTTAGAAATGACATTATTACAAGAATAACATAGCTAAATAGGGCAGGAAACATATTATAAACGTAGCACTTTGTGCTCGTATAAGACATTGAGGCCTCATGATAGTAAATTTAAGTGGATGTAGTCATGCCCTCCGTTGGCATGATGAACCACTATAAATGTTGTGTCTTTGTATGTGTTCTTGTTTAATCATGTTCTTGCCTAGCCTACGGGTTATGCATCAACAATTGGTGTCGTCTGTGGGAATCATGTTGCTCTGTTTGCAAGAGGCAGTTCGCTCATGATAGGCAGTTCGCTCAAGGCTCAGTAGATAGCCGGTTAGCGGATTGGTATGCCTCTCGGTAGGCCCAAGCTGTCAATGGGTCAACAAGTTGTTCAGCCAGGTTCAACTACCATCGAGCCCAAGTTTTCAACGGGACCAATTGATCAAACCCAATGGTTCTTGTCCCGGTGACGCTACATCTAGTTTGTTCCATCTCGCTAGTGGCTCTACTCAACACCTGTGTCCTCTAGGATCATGTCCCCCAGAAGTATGTGGAAGTATGAGTAATCTCCAGGATGGTCGCATGCATGCTCCGTGATAGTGGAGTTCATCAAGAGAGAATTTGTGGGAATTAGGTCAGTATCGACAAATCGATAGGCACTCTACCAACCGCAACGACAGTATGATCGTTCTCGCTAAGTCTCAGACCGGCATTGCCGACTGGGCGGACAATTGAGATAAGGATTCACGCCCGGACTTCGTCCGGAGATTTAAGAAGTTATCGGGCACTGTTATCGCCTTCTGGGTCTGACCTATGAGCTCTCCCGAGTCTGCTTCAATTACTGGCCATGAACGATTCGCCGGGCTCTAGCATGCTTCATCGGCCTATTGACACTACAAAAAAGAATTCAATTAGCCACACCAAATTGCCACGGTACCGATTTGCCGTCGCCATTGGTTCAAGTTTCGCGACGGCGCTGTCACGACAATGCTTCCGTCGCTAAACTAAAACCATTTTGCGACGGCATATTTTGCGACGACAACATTATGCCGTGACAAAAAAAATTAAATTTGGCAACGGCAATGTGGAGCCGTGGCAAGAAAATACAACCTTTGCGACGGCATATGGGCGCCGTGGCGACAAAATGTAAATTTTGCGACGGCGGAAGGAAGCCATGACATACTTTAAAATCACTACTTTTAATCTAGGCCGTTGATCTGTATTTTAACCCAACTTTCAATCTGGGTCATTTTCCCGGAATATAAAATAGAAAAACCCTATCACTCTTCCCCTCATTTTATCGAGAGACAAGAGAGAGGGTCTGAGATTGAGCAGCAGCTCCGCCCAGCTGCCACCATGGAGCGGTCGACGACAGAACGACGACCACCAGCCGAATCCCCTCTTTTCACTCTTCCTCCTCCTACCTTCTATTTCAGCATGCATCCACCCATTTGGCAAATCGGAATCCAAATCCTAAATCCCCAATTCCAAATCTGGCGCAGTTCATCCCTCTCTGGCGAAGTCTTTGCTTCTCTAAGGTAATCTATTCCCTCCTTCTTCAATATAATGAGCGCTCAGGTTTTGCATCTTTATAATATAGGGCCTGAATTTAGATTATTATTGTGAGCTAAGAAAAAGTTTATGTAACAAGATACTGGATGTGCGGTTAAGTCGCTTTTGTTTTTCTCTTTCCTAACAAGAAAGGATTACTTTATTCTCATATGTCATATATATGCTGATCAAACATTGGCTAGAAGTCCTAAAAAATTCATGTTTTTCAGATATATGATGTAGTAAGGTACAGACTGCACCTTTTGAATAAAGAACCGAAAGATGAACTGGAGCCCAAGCCCGCAGTGGAGGAATATGTATGCCATAACTGCAGGAAAAGGTTTTTACAGTTTCTGTTTGTTCTGTGTTTATCTGTGTGTTCCATGTTTTGATTCTGGAATCATGAATGCAAGCACAAATCTTTAGATACAATGCTTTGGATGCACTGCAACTGGTTTCTATGGAGGATGAGTACTTCCACTGTGAAATTTGCAATGGGATACTTGTTGCTGAGAATGGCAAGCTAGATTCTCAAAAAACAACTGACCGAGACTGCAAAGCAATGCTTCAAAATATGGAGGTTTGTTGGTTTCTGTTTTTCACCTTATTTCTTTTCTCCCTGTTTCTCATAGTAAGTATCCTGTAATTGTATCGTACACTTTCGTTCTCTTGAGTGTGATGGAATTCTGCTATCACCTACTTTGTGGATATGAGAATGCAAGGGAATACTTAACTGGGTTAATGTTCTGATCGAATTCTTCATGGCCAAGGGTGTTCTGCATGGTTTTGTTGACAATATCTTTGTTGGGTTATTTGACCATCTTGTTGATGATCCTTTTAATGGAAAGTGATACCTATGATCATGGTAGTGCTTCTAAAACAGTCCTTCAATACCTTATTGTCATCCCTTGACAAAGAAATGTGCCCTTGCTTACAGCTTGTAAGTAATGATGATTTTACTGGACCTAACTTGGGAATGGTAATTATGCTAATTGTTTACTTAGCATTATCACAAATTGTTTTATGTGTATTTAGTTGCTGCTGTTGTCAATTAAGCTGATGTCTCACTTGAACATGTATATTCCACTGCTATCATTATTATAAAGTTGATAAAACGAACTGGATGCAGGTACAGCTGAAGCCTTTAATGGAACAAATTAATAGGATTAAAGATTTACCTTTTCCTGAATTTGGAAGTCTCCAAGCTTGGGAAGCCAGAGCAAGTGCTCCACGACTCGCAGAGAATGGTGATTCTTAGACTGGTATTCTCTACATTCAGATTGTTAATTGTTTTTTAGTTTTCACTTTTGAAAATTCTCTTGCATATACCTTAGCAGTATTGCATATGAAGTATGGTATGTGACCTTTTGATGTCTTCTGTGTTTTGACATGTAGATGAGAAGGTTGTAGATTGTTCCAAATTGGTCAGCATAATGTTAATAACCTTATGCTATGATTGAGTGTGATGTACAGGAAACAAAGAGGAAGAAGCAGCCAACGTGGATGGTCTTTTTCTTGAAGGGACTTGCAGCAACCCATTCAGAGAAGGAGGATTTGGAAGTGTTTACAGGGGATCAGTTTTGGGATGGAAAACAAGAGTTATCAGTTTTCTTTTTTCCATTCCAATATGAAATTTGTTGGTTACTGTAGTCGGTTGTACGTAAAACAACCTCTTATGCCCGTAAACCAGTCCACCACAATCGAGGACGTTCCGAACTTCTCGGTTGTAAGAAGGAAACGACATTGGGCCGGGAACGGCTTTGGAAGGCGTAAGGGAGTTGAGTGTCCAATATCAGCAAAGGCAGTGTCCCACATCGGTTTTCAGTAAGAGAGAATTCACTCTGGGCCATAAATATGCCTAGCCCATCAGCTGATCAGGTATCATTAATGGCCCTCAATAATTACACTCGAACCATTATACACTGACTTGAGCTTCGGAGGAGGAAAGGCCGGGAAGCCCCCGGTCCCCTTTGTTATTGCAGGTCATGGGAGGACAGTCGGTCATCCACCAGTCACACTTTCTGTTCTACGAGCACATCCGGGATTATACGGAAACATTTGGCGCCGTCTGTGGAAATCTTTACAAAAAGCCAGCGTGACTCGATGGTTGAGTTAACGTAGTAGCAAGACCAGACCAGGTGGCAGGACAGGAAGAACAGAGGGAGGTAATATTCGGAAGAACCCCGGAAACAGCAGGGGGAAGTTCAAGAATCACAGGGATAACCCGCGGGATGAGACACTCGAGTATGTAGCGCGAGACCTCAATCCCCAAGAGGTATCAAAAATGCTGAAAAACATGAGGACCCAAATCACTCGGCTGGAGCAGCAAGGCGCCAGGGACCAAGAGGAGGCCTCCGGGAGGGAGCGCAGGTTGGAAAGGGATAACGCCACGCTCATGAGTGCGCTAACCCGAGGGGTGGAGCACCGGGAGGCATTAGATCGAGCGGGGGAATTGGATAGGGCGGCAACGTCTCGGCCGACGGGTGTTCTGGTGGGAACAAACCGTAGGACCGTGCATATAGGAAAAACTTATTCCCGGATGAAATGCGGAATGAGGGACCGCCGCCCTTGCCCGAGCCAATACCGGAAGCCCAAATTGGAAGACAAGGAGATATGGAAGAAACCCTAAGAGTTATCCGGGATAGCGTGGCAAGCCTGGCAGACAGGATCTCGGACGCCGAAAGAAGGGGGGACGTAACCCAACCCGCGCGAGTTTCGAAGAAAGAGGGGGACCATTCACAAGAGCAATCACCCGGACCGTCCGACCAAGCGCAGCCAAGCCCTTGAAACTTAATTACAATGGGGATCGTGACCCCCATCTTTTCCTCGATAGCTTCAAGTCTCACACGAACGCTAAGGGATACTTGGACGCAGTATGCTGCAACATGTTTCAGGAAACCTTAGCCGAGGAAGCGCTGAGTTGGTTCTACGAGCTACCGTTGAACTCGGTCGACAGCTTCCAGGAGCTGGCCGACATGTTCGTCAATAGGTTCATTTTACGGACCGATGGGCAGAACACCGCCCAGTTGTTTAAAGTAAAGCAAGACAGGGGAGAGGGATTGAAAGCTTTTGTGAACCGTTGTCAAGGCGCCACAGCTAGAGTCATGGGCTTTAACAAGAAGGTTGCAGAGGAAGCGTTCATTCAGGGACTGCTTCTCGGGAAATTTATGTATGCGGTAAAAATCGAATGTCCACAAGGCTACGATGAGCTTATGGAAATGGCGGTCAGGCATGCGCAAGCAGACCATGACACGTATGGAGGAACCTCGACGGGAAGAAGAAGGTGGGGGAGAAGGAGGATCGCCGGTGCAAGTAGTCCAAGAGATAAGAGCTTGGACGGGGGAGCAAGAGTCGAGCCCGCACCGGTTGGAAAGAGGCACAAGGAAAGAAGCTAGGGGAAGGCAGGGAAGCAGCATAACGTGCAAGGAAAGGCAAGAGGGCCCTACCAAGATCCCGGGTATGCGACAACGGTCCCGGTAGACAAAGAGCATTCTCGGCGCTTAATGCCACCTATGAGGCGATATGGAACGAGAATAAAACCACTATTTAGCCTCCCCCAGCCCGGAGGTTTCCCTCATCCCAGCTCACCAAAGAAGATACCGAAAAATTTTACGGGTACCACGGGGAGGCAAGCCATAACATCAACAACTGCATAGAATTGAAAAAAGCGGTAGAGCGCCGGGTGCAAGAAGGAAAATTGCAACAGTATGTACCGGGCCAAAACGTGTAGGAGCCATTGAAGTATATGAGACAATCAACACAATCCATGGCAGGTCCCGTATAGATAACAGAAGCAACAAGACAAAAAAATAGTGTACGGGATCCAGGGACGGCTGGGAAGTCTTCGCCTTCGGGAGTAGCAACAATCAGCAAGTGACCACGGTTGGAAGTTCGTCACCTTCCTGGAAGAAGAAGAAGAGGGGATAAGGCCGCACGAGGATCCATTCCTAATAACATTGCAACTAGACCACTATATCACGAAGAAGATCCTGGTGACACAAGGGCCTCGGTCAACGTGTTGTTCAGAAATGCCTAGAAAAGACTGCGTCGAGGAGAGTAACAAGTTGATACAAGACCACGAGCCGGTAATTAGCTTCTCGGGTGATGTCGTCCAGCCTCTGGGATCAGACAGCTTTGGGGTAAGTATGGAGAGAACCGAGAGGGAATGGCCCAGGCGACCGTAGTAGAATTCATCGTGGTGGATTGTGAGTCATCCTATAACGGGATCTTGGGAAGGCCCGCATTATGGAAACTGAAGTCTTTTGTTGCCGGCCACATGTTGATGATGAAAGTCCCAACCCCGACCGACGTCATCACAGTTTGGGGAGACCAGATGGCAACAAGAAATTGCCATACGATAGACAACGGGAGGGAAAGATCTGAGGTCCTACTGGCAAGCCAAGCCATGACATCCCCCTCGGACCCTTATGTGGATCCCATGGATGATACCGACTCGGATGACGAACGTCCGGAGTCGTCCTATAACGAGATCTTGGGAAGGCCCGCATTATGTAAACTGAAGTCTTTTGTTACCGGCCACATGTTGATGATGAAAGTCCCAACCCCGATCGGCGTCATCACAGTCCGGGGAGACCAGATGGCAGCAAGAAATTGCCATGCGATAGACAACGGGAGGAAGAGATCTGAGGTCCTACTGGCGAGCCAGGCCACGGCATCCCCCTCGGACCTTTTTGTGGATCCCAGAGATGATATCGACTCGGATGACGAACATCCGGGGTCGGCAGAAGCAGAAGAAACAAAATGATAGCAGTCTCAGATGAATTCCCGGATAGGTAAGTGACCATCGGGATGGGGCAGGGACCCGGGGTACGAGCGGCCTTGATAAATTTCTTGAAGAAAAATAATGGGGCATTCACTTGGACATACAAGGACATGCCCGTATATCTAGTGGTATAGTAACACACCAGCTAGGAATCGAGAAAGGATCCCCACTCGTGCGGCAAAAGCGAAGGACGTTTAAACCAAAAAAGTATGAAGCAATGAGGGGAGAGGTACAAAAGTTGATAGATATAAAGTTTATACGGGAGGCCAGATACCCTGGCCAATGTGGTCATGGTTCCAAAGAAGTCATCAGGACAGTGGAGGATGTGTTTAGATTATTCAAATCTTAACAGAGCGTGCCCAAATGATAGCTTCCCGCTCCCACGAATAGATCAGCTGGTGGACTCCACGTCCGGTTTTGAATTGTTGAGCTTCATGGACGCCTATGCGGGCTATAACCAGATCTAGATGGATCCGAGGGATGAGGAGCATACCGTTTTCACGACCGACAAGGGTCTTTATTGCTATAAGGTAATGCCTTTCGGATTGAAGAATGCAGGAGCGACTTACCAGCGGCTGATGAATGTCATACTCGCCAAGTACCTCGGAAAAATAATGGAGGTATATGTCGATGACATGCTGATCAAAAGTCTAAATGCAAGGAGCATGTAGGGCATCTCGAGAAAGTCTTCAAGGTCATAATGAGGTTCGGGATGAGATTGAACCCTCATAAATGTATCTTCGGGGTTGTCAAATGGAAGTTCCTGGGGCATATAATCAACAAGAGGGGGATTGAAGCCAACTCGGAAAAGATCCAGGCCATATTGGATATGGAAAGGCCCAAGGAGAGGAATGAAGTGAGTTCACTAGCCAGGAAGATTGTCGCCCTTGCAAGATTCGTTTCACGACTCACGGACAAGTGCGCCCCATTCTTTCGGCTGCGGAAAGATCAACGGTGCAAGAAGATAGTATGGAGACCCGAGCAGGAGGAGGCATTCAAGCAGATAAAGGCGTACCTCACCTCCGTGTCGGTCTTGTCAAAACCAATCCGGGCGAGATGCTTTACCTGTATATCGCGGCATCCCAGTCAACAGTTAGCTCGGTCTTGGTAAGAAAATAGTCCGATGTCGAGCATGCTGTATTTTACGCTGGGAAGGGATTCACACCGGCCAAGAGTAGGTACCTGGACGTAGAGAAGTTAGCCTTGGCATTTATTATAACCGCCAGAAGGCTCAGACACTATTTCCAAGCCCACTCGATAACCCTTTATACTAACCACCCCTTGAGGCAGATTATGCAAAAGCCAGAAATCAGCGGGAGGCTGGTAAAATGGACAATAGAGCTAGGAGAATTTGATATACATTACCGGTCGAGGGTGGCAATCAAGGGCCAAGCTACGGCTGACTTTATATCTGAGCTCACGCCCATGAAAGTTATGGGACAGTCTTCTGCGCCCACTCCCACGAAAATAGTGGGGAGTATCTCCGAGACCGACCGGGAGAGAACCGGTCCCAGGACGGATGTGCGGATGCACCGTGAGGAACCACCGGTCTAACTCTGGAGGCTTTTGTTGACGGCTCGGTGACAAAAAATAAAAGCGGGGCAGGAATAATATTAGAGACTCCTGATGGATTCAAACATGAGTACGCCCTGGAATTCCTATTCAAGGCATCAAACAATGCGGCCGAGTACAAAGCTTTAATCAAGGGATTGCAACTCGCCCGAGACATCGGCGTGGAAAGAGTAGAGGTGTTTAGTGATTCACAGTTAGTTGTAAATCAAGTCAACGGGAGCTTTGAAGCTAAGGAGCCTCAGTTGCACTCTTACCAAGGTTTATCGAAAACCTTCATGCAACGTTTCAAGTCCGCTTCTCTCTCTTATATCCCTCGGAAAGAAAACAGTAATGCAGATGCCCTCGCCAGGCTAGCAACGGAGGGCGGGAAAGCAGCAGAAAGAAGGCTAGGATTGAGGTGCTAACAACCCCAAGTGTCAGTAAAACAATCTCGGAGATATTCATGGTCGAGACGGGACCCGAAGAACCTACGTGGATGGACCCTATAATTGAGTTCATGAAGGAGGGAATACGCTCGGACGACAGGCGGCAAGCACGAAAATGCAATCGAGATGTGCTAGGACGGGAAGCTCTACCGCAGAGGTTACAGTTCCCAAACCTCAAGTGCGTGATACAGGAAGAAGGAGAAATAATCATGCAGAAATCCATGAAGGGGTGTGCGGGAATCACTCTGGATCCCGGTTGTTAGCACACAAGGCACTACGCATAGGGTTCTTCTGGCCCAACATGGGCGTCATGGCGGATAAGATGTCGGCGAGATGCCGTAAATGCCATTTGCACGCCAACGGGATACACTCCCCTTCTATGGCTTTATCAATCTTATTGTCGCCTTGGCCCTTTTGCCCAGTGGGGACTTGACCTCATCGGGATACTGCCAACGGCACCCGGGCAGTTCAAGTATGTGATAGTGGCTGTAGATTATTTCACGAAATGGGTGGAGGCAGAGCCTCTCGGGAAGATAACCACCGAGTGTGTGAAGAATTTCCTAATGAAGAACATCTATTGCATATTTGAGGTCCCGGAGACAATCGTCACGGACAATGGAACACAATTCAACAATAACCATCTGATCGAATTCACGAAGGGCATGGGTACCAAGATGGTCTTCACGTCCGTGGCACACCCGCAGACCAATGGCCAGGTAGAGGTGGTTAACAAGATCATTAAAAAGCTTCTGAAGAAGAAGTTAGACGACGCAAGGGTCTGTGGGCACAAAAACTGTCGGAGGTATATGGGCAATCAGAACCACAGCAACAGACGCAACGGGAGAAACACCTTTCAGCATGGCCTTTGGCACGGAGGCTATCTTGCCAGTTGAGATGACAGTGCCATTGGGAAGGGTCAAAAATTTCGACGCCACAACCAACGAGGAAGGTCTCTGTTTGAACATTGACCTCATCGAGGAAAAGAGGGAGCGAGCGGACTTAAGCAGCGTGTTGCACGCCATTACGATAGTAAAGTCAGGACCCGGACATTGGGACAAGGGGACTGGGTAATGAAGAAAGTCATGACCAAACCGGCGGTCCTGGACCCAACTTGGGAAGGACTGTACGAGATCATCGAAGCAGTCGGCCCAACCACATTCTTTCTCCGAGATCGGATGGCATAGTCACCGGGCGCCCCTGGAACACGGAGCACCTCAAGTTCTACTCGGTATGAAAAAGACGAAAAAGTCACCGAGACACATTTCATCTTTTTGTAACGTGTACATTTGTAAGTATTGTGGTCCCGGGAAGGCAGCAAGTCTCGGAGGGTGCCTTCATTCGTTTTGAAAACTTAATACAAGGATGAGGAAGTTAAATTCAAATCCTAATGATGGTAGCCCACCAAGAAGCATAAGTCATCAAAATCCCGAGTAAGACCAAGCGGGATATACATAAGACCGAGAGGCATCAATCATCAAAATCCCGAGTAATATCAAGCGGGATAGGCATAATACAAATATATACCATTGGAGAAACAAGTAATAAAATCAGGCATAATATATTAAAACCCGGGGTGTCGGGCATATACCACCAATAGGTATTTACAAAATCCACCAGGATAAGGCACGAGGCCATTGTCTTTAAAAAGGAAGCGAAACAAAAAGAAGTTCAACCTATGCATTGCCAGGTTCCTTTTCCTCATTCTCATCCGACTCGGCCAAGTCATCATTACCATCAGCGCCCTCCTCAGAAACCCTCTCTGACGGCTCGTCTGTCTCAGGCTCTTTCTCGGTCGCGGCCTTGGATTTGGCTTCTCTCTCCTTGGTCTCCCCGGGGCAAGCAAGTCGGCTGTCATCTTGGCCTTGTCTAGATACCAAGGCAGCTCCAAACGCTGAACTTCTCGGTTATGCCATCCTCCCGGGCAGCCTTGAGCATAGCCTTCAGCTCATCGGACTCCTTGAATCTGGCCACATCAAGCTCATCCTGGGCGGGAATCTGGCTTTGTAGGTCAACAACCCAGTCATCCTTCTCTTTCAGCTAGACCGCAGCTTTGTGTTCTCCCCCTGCAGCGCATCTATCGCACTCCAGAGCGACAACCCTTTCATTTTCCCTCCAGCTCTTTAGTATGAAGGCCAAGTTTGGCGAGCTTATCGGCCAGCGAGAGTTTCTCCTTCCTCTCGGCCTCCAAGTCCTTCTCTACCTTCTTCTTCTCGGTCCCGAGGTAGCTGATCTGATCGTTCAGGCTGGCCAGACGCTCCTTCATCTCGTTAGAATCCTCGCTGGCGTCAATGGCATAGACAGCATAGAGAGCCTGCAAGCAAAGAAATCAGTTTAAAACCTCGGTCGGTGATTGTACATTAACATTACTGGAGAGAAGCTCACCTTCATCATTGCCTCCCGGGCGTACTGCATGTTCTCCTGAGGAGTGCTAAACCCGATTTTGATCTGGTCCAACTCGATGCGCTTCAGATCGCCCACCATGCACCGGACGAACTTTTCATCCGCGCACCCGTACTCATCTAGGATCTGTCTGATGTGTGTTTTCCGAATCAAAGGAAGTGTCGGCGCGAGAGCACTCAGTGAAACAGGATTCCGGCCGAGGGGCAGCAGATTTCTGTTTCTTCGATGGTGGCGAGACGCCAGAGACACTCAACCCTGTCAAAGTCACGCCTTCTTCCCGCTGAGTCTTCGACTTCTTGGATGACCTTTTTCTCCTCTTGTCGCCCAGGGGGACGTTGATAACGTCGCCGGTCCTCGCGGGCCCCTCTTTGTCAGAAGGCGGTTCCCGTATCCTTCGTCGGGAATCTCCTACAGCACAGCTTCACCCGAGACACGGGCAGTATTGTCAACAAGGTTCACCTCAGTCGAGAAGCCACTTTCCTGACTTCAAGAGTTCGCTCAGCAAATCCATGTCGGACTCCATGTTGCGCAGGTGCGAATCACAGATCTTTCGCCTTGGTACTTTAGCTGCACAAGAAAAAACAAAAAAAAAAACAGTCAACATCTCGGATACCAGGTGACGAGCCTAAGCAGAAGGAAAACAGCAAGCCAGCGAAACTAATTTGGAATCCCACCAGGCATACAGCCGAGTTCGCAGTGAACCAAGACTGCCCACCGAGTCAGGTTGTACGAGCTTCGCTCCTCCAAGGGCCAGGCTGCAAATATTTGCCCAATACGTCGCTTCTCAATCTCTGACAGCGAGAATGACTGATCTCGGATATATCTAAACCGATTAGAGACAACGTATGTCGGACAGTTCTCTGCCATCGACCACCGGCAAGCACGACCTTTGAACGCCAGTTATTATTTATGGACGTTGGGAGATCAGTGACGGGAGGCAAGTATTCCCGGGCCGAAAACGAAGCACACCCTTGGTAGTTCTGTTTCTTTGAGTACGAAAGGCGGTACAGGGCACAAAACTCGTTGATCGTCGGCCAGCCCATCTCGGACAAGTAGTATAGACAGCAAAGCGACAACAGTTGGCGCCATTGGTTTGGGGGAATCTGCCCGGGAGCAAGCTGCAGCATACTCAGCAGGTACTGCACGCACTAGGGAAGCGGGGAGAGAAAAACAGTTTCTAAACGTGTGTTCGTGCACCGCCACAAACCGTCTCTTGGACAGCACGCCAACTCACCCTCGAATAGGCCACGAAGGGTAATCACGGGCGGGATTCCCCACCTTTCGCGGAACTGTTCTATCTCGGCCAGCGGTATGCTGGTCTCAGGCTCATCACACACGGTGCCATCCTCCAAGATGTATCGCCTCACCAAACTTGCGACATTAGTCATCGGGATACCATGTGCAACCCCCGCGGCCCAATCGACACCTCGGGCGGGTACCTGTGGGTAGCTCAGCAAGCCTAACGGAAGATGAATCACCATTGCGGGATGGTCGACTAATGTACTCCTCCATCCTCTCGTCATCATCCGCTATCAGCCGAGAGGATGTGCTAGCCCCACTTAAGTCGGTCGTACTTCGGGAACCCATTTACTCTAGTATAGCAAACCCTAAGATCTATTAGTGTGCGTCGCCGGGAGCAAGCGCGGAGGGCACAACTTAAACACAGCCTCAACCCAGAAATCCCTATAACACCTAGGACACTAAAATCCCAGTTTTAACCTAAAATCGTGCAATAGCAACACTAAAATCCCAGTTTTTAACCCAAATCGTGCAACAGGAACACAACAACACAAAGAAAGAAGCCAAAGTAGAAACATGCGCAAACGCAGTAAGACAAGGCAGAAGCTTACCAGACTTTCGACGCAGAAGCAGCGCCGGAAACGCAGGCATCGGAAAAGACCTCGCAATCGCAGGGGCGAGAGAAAATAGAGAACATAGCAAGAAGGCAGCACCAAAGAAAGAAGCCGGCGAGCGCAGAACGCAGAGAGAAGCAGAGAACAAAGCAAAAGAGTGAACATAGAGAGTGAAGGCGAAAACAAAAGAGGGGGAAGCGATTATACGCGGTCACCGAGTAGTCCACTCGATCCACGAGCCAACGCATTAAAAAACCAATCATCAAAACGAGGCACCCCTAGCCTTCCGATTCAACCGCAAGATGGTGCCACGTGGCATCACTGCCATAGCTTCTTGAAGAAGGAAGGAATGAAGAGACGTGCATTAATTGCTTGACAGTTACCCAGGAACATCGCGACATCTGGCGAGCATGCATTAATGCACCTGCCACAGTAATCCATAAGACCCATCTTGGGTGAGAGTCACTGAGATCGTAAGACCCAGTGCAAGACCCATCTCGGGTGAGAGTCACCGAGATCGTAAGACCCAGTGTAAGACCCATCTCGGGTGAGAGTCACCGAGATTGTAAGACCCAGGGTATGACCTATCTCGGCTGAGAGTTCCCGAGATCGCAAGACCCAGTGCAAGACCCATCTCGGGTGAGCGTCACCGAGATCGTAAGACCTAGTGCACAACCCATCCCGGGTGAGAGTCACCGAGATCGTAAGACCCAGGGTAAGACCCATCCCGGCTGCGGGTCACCGGGATTCATTCGACCGAGAAAGGCATCATTGATCAAAAGGCATCAGTTCGATATCATCCCTTTAAAAACGAAAAAAGTGGCTTGATAAACCACGGACGGCGTTAACACTCCGTCGCTCAAGTAGTAACACAGGATATGGAAGGGCTCGCTACCCTTTGTCCATGAAATTGTAACACCCATTCAACCCACGTCATGAGTCCAGACTTGGGGGGACTATGAGCGATACCCCTTGGAAAATATACTGGTCTACGGACTTATTTTAGCAAGTCCCCACTCAAGATGCGTCTTGAACGGGAACTTGGGGGGACTTGTAGTCTGTTCACTAGGCGATATACATCATCAGACGACATATTTTGGACGATTTTGAGTTTGTGTCGTCTGATTAATTTTTCGACCTTTCAGACGACATTTGTGAAGGATAAGTCGTATGAGTGCCATGTTCCCTTCATACTTCTGGATGTTGCTCAATTTTTCTGTGATATGCAAAATTTCAGACGGCATATATATGCAGTGTAAAAAAGCAACACTTAGCAACTTTATGGTAATACGTCGGACAACATATAAAAGTTGTCTGTGAAAGAATGTGAAATCTACTTTTAATCCCCTTTTATGTACTTCATCCAACAACATATTAATGTCGTCTGAAACAACCATAAATCTTTGATTTATACCTCCATTTTGAACTCTTAAATTCACTTATTCAGACGACAAACAAATGATGTCTAACAAACCATAAAATTGAGTGTACGAACCTTGTAATGTCTAACTTCAGACGACATATGAAAGTGGTCTCTGACCCTAAAATACTCAATTTATAATTAAATATTGAGTTTGGTTTTACTTTTATTGTATTTAATAAGACGACATAAATGTCGCATGTGGGAACCTTTTGAGTGTGTTGCCTGATATTGAATTTTGTTGAGTTAAAAACTTGTATGAAGATTTTACTCAATTATATTGATACGACGACATTTATGTGTCGGCAGATATTGAATTTTGTTGAATTGACAACTTGTGTGAAAATTTTACTTCATTATGTTGATACGACGACTTTTATGTGTCGTCTGATGTTGAATTTTGTTGAATTTTGCAAGTGTATGCATTTGTGAAGCAACTATATCTTGTAAATAGAATTTTGCAAATTCGTCCGTAGGATGTGTTACGTATAGTGAAATATGGTTACGATAAAAAAATCACATATTTTTGATAATGTTTGGATCTCGATCGAGACGGTCAACCTTTTTTACGCTTATTATGCCCTATGGGCTATCCCGGAAGGTAAAATTTGTAAAAATTTTACAGCAGCTACTACATCACATATATGTGAGAGTGTGTGCATGAAAGAATCCACCAAAACTAGTCAAGAAGGAGGAGGTAAGAGAGGTATTCGCTTAATTAGATGATGTTGAGTTAATGTTGACCACATCGATCGAGACCCAAACTTTATCAAAATTAGGTAAATTTTTACCATATCCATATTTAAATATGTTGATCACATCTGATGGTCGAAATTTAATATTATGAATTTTAGACGTTGGAACCACAACATGCCTACTAATGTGGTATAATTGTTTAGTGGCATTTTTGTAAGTGTAATCATTTGTGAAGCAACTATATCTTGTAAATAGAATTTTGTAAATTCGTCCGTAGGATGTGTTACGTATAGTGAAATATGGTTACGATAAAAAAATCACATATTTTTGATAATGTTTGGATCTCGATCGAGATGGTCAACCCTTTTTACGTTTATTATCCTATGGGTACCCCTATCCCCGGAAGGTAAAATTTGTAAAAATTTTACAGGAGCTGCTACATCACATATATGTGAGAGTGTGTGCATGAAAGAATCCACCAAAACTAGTCAAGAAGGAGGAGGTAAGAGCGTATTCGCTTAATTAGATGATGTTGAGTTAATGTTGACCACATCGATCGAGACCCAAACTTTATCAAAATTAGGTGAATTTTTGACCATATCTGTATTTAAATACGCTGATCACATCAGACGGTCGAAATTTAATATTTTGAATTTTAGACCTTGGAACCACAACATGCCTACTAATGTGGTATAACTTGTTTAGTGACATTTTTGCGAGTGTGTGCATTTGTGAAGCAACTATATCTTGTAAATAGAATTTTGCAAATCTGTCCACAGGATGTGTTACGTATAGTAAAATATAGTTATGGTAAAAAAATCACATATTTTTTATAACGTTTGTGTCCCGATCGAGGCGGTCAACCCTTTTACGCTTATCTTCTTCTATGGGTAACTCTATCCCCGAAAGGTAAAATTTATGAAAATTCTACACAAGCTGCTATATAACATATATGTTAGAATGTGTGCATGAAAGAATCAACAAAACTAGTAAATAAGTAGGGGGTAATAGCGTATTCGCTTAATTAGATGAAGTTGAGTTAATGTTGACTGCATGGATTGAGACCCAAACTTTATCAAAATTAGGTGAATTTTTAACCATATCCATATTTAAATACGTTGATCATATCAGACGGTCAAAATTTAATATTTTAAATTTTAGACATTGGAACCACAACATGACTATGATTTAGGGTTTGGAGTTTAAGGTATTCTTTCCGCTCAAATTTTGGAGCAATTTGAAATGAAATTTTTGAAATTTCCATCAAAACCCTACCAGCCTTCCTCATTTCCTCCTTATTTCTTCTTTGGCCGCACAACTCTCTCTCTCTCTCTTTGCCCTTAAACCACCGCTCGCTACCCGCCCACCACCAAAACACTCCTCTCCTTTTCTTCTACCTACCCCAACCCTCAAATCCCACATACAACCATCTATGGAGGGGATCGACGCCATAAAGCCCGAGCTGTTCTTCGGCGATTCTCGACGATGTCGGTCTTGACTTGACGCCCGAACGGTAGGGTTCTTCTCCTATGTCCTTCTTTCTTTCTATGCATTTAACCCTTGAAATCGAGTTCTAATTCGAAAAGCCCTCTTTTGTGTTTTTGGGTTTTGTCAAGGATTTCTGGCGAGTTATTGTCGACGATGCCGGAGAGGCTCATCGGTATTCTCCATCTCTTCTGGATATGAAATAGGATACCTGGAGGCATGGGTGAGCTCTGCTGGTGATTGGGTCGATTCTTAGTTCAACGGACTTAGGAGCTGCTGTGTCAACTCAAGTCGGGGCAGAAACTTGGGTTCTTGGTTGAGGACTGCTACGCCACCACCTTGTCGTCTGTTGGTCATCTAAGGTAAGGCAGTGTCTTGTAGAGCTACTATGTTGGTTGTTTATGGTGGGGGTGGTTGTTAATCGAGTGTCTTGTGTGTAGTGGTTGGGTATGTGGAGAAATCAGCAAGGATGAGCTACTGGGATTGTAGAATTGAGGTGATTAGAGGTAAGGAACATGAACTCTTTTGGTTGTTTAATTGATTATGGGTGAAGTGTTAAGCTTAACCGTAGTCCTGTGAGTTATATATATATATATATATTAATATATATATATATATATATATTCTGGGGTTAGGGGAGTGAAGAGAGTCATTACTAGCTACTTGTTACATGTCGGGAAATTCAATGTCTGAGGTTTCAGCTGAGTTCAAATACTTGCATTGTCCTCTTACTCTTTAATTGAATCTTTAAAGAAATGTGAGAACTTTCTGTGTGTTAGTAAATGAAGTGAATTAATCACGTATTCAGCCGTTCTTAGCTTCCTATCTTAATCATACCTTGGTCTTCTGAATTGAAAAGTGTATTTGAGCTGTATCTGTAGAAACTCCTTAATGTGTGCACAGCAAAGTTTTCACTCCTGGGTTATCAAAATCCTATTCTTTCTATTTCCTACACCCGATCTTTATAATAAGTATAATGGGTCCTTGTCAACAATTACCAAGAGCTGATTTGCACTATAAGTAAATTCAGTATTCTTAATGATATCATAATCGTTCTGTTATCGAAAAGTTGATTCTTGATTTCTTTGCTGAAAGTTTGAATCAATTCCTTACTGATAAAAATGTTTTCCGAGTATTAATCTTTTCTAAAAAAATCTGGAATTTTGAGTTGGTCTTTCAACAAAGTATCAAGCATAGATGATGTCCTTGTTACGCAAACTTGATCCTTTAGCTTTGAATTGGAGCTAGTGTTTGAGCAATGACTGTACAAGAATTTGTTTGCAACAAACTGCTTTCATCACTTTCAGTTTTACTACAGAAATGTCCAATTTTTTTCTTATCTATTTGAAGTCCTAAATACAAAATCAGAAGCCACTCTTCTTTTGATAATTAAACTTACTTTATTGTTTAACTACTACAGCTGTGATTGTATTGAGACAAGAAATCCAATCTTTCTTTATAGACTTAGAACTCTCTTTCTTTCTTAAAAGTGTTTCAGTCGTTAAAGTCTGGTGCCTAGTTGTGTATTACTGTGTTTATGTTGATTATGGACCAGTTGGAAGTTAAGTTTCTGTTTAGTTGTTATAATTAGAATGAAATGGGATGTTGGCGTTTGATAAATAGAAATGCTGAAAGTATTTGGGTTGTGTTGTGTGTGGCTAATTCTGTAAAGATTGACACTTTGTGTACTGCTGTGTTCATGTTGAAGTATATAGGGAGGTTATAGTGAATGGGATGAAGGGCTGGTCATGGTATTGAAATCTAATGGAAATTACTGATTTGGTAGTGAATTGAGAATTTGGTTTAATTGTTATTAAGGGTCTTTGTGTATAATTGTCTTGGCTGGAAAGAAAGGTTGATATTGGTTTTAAAAGAGTCTAGTTATGGTGATTGAGATATAAGGCTGAGAAGATGGTGTTTGGTCTAGAATTTGGAATCCTGTATTTAGTATTGAAGTATTGAACTGTGAAGATCCATGTGTGTGTGGAGCATGCACCAAATGAACTAATCTCTCATTCTTTTTGTTGTTGATTTGGTCAATATGTAAGTATAAGTGTTGCAGAAGATTCCGAGGTCATTTTACGACTTGAAGCCCCGTTGAGAGGAATGACATCAATGTTGACATCATTAATAGGTTTCGGTATATCATTTCTAGAAATAGATTAGGCCCATATATTCATTTTAGTGAATAGATATTAGATTGAAAGTTGGACCATAACTTATAGCCTTTTATGGATTAGGATAAAAAAGTATTATGTACTTTTTTAATTGAAGTGGATTATCAACATCAATGAAGTTTTACTTTCTTTGATTCTTAATTTTGTTACATATGAAGTTCAATTCATAGTCAAACAACATAAGTGCTTATAAAAAGCAACATGAATGTGAATTCCAACAGACAATCGGACAACATAAGTCTTTATAACAAGCAACAAAAATATGAAGTCTAATAGACTATCAGACGACATAATTGCTTCATCAGACGACATATATATGTTGTGGTTTTCTATTGAGACATCATTAATTTCTTCCTTATTCTGGCTTCAGTCGACATTTATATGTTGTATGTAATCCATTAACACGACATATTTTTCTGAAACCTTCCAGATTCAGCTTCTTCCAGACGACATAAGATATGTCGTCTGAACAGATATCAGACGACGGTGGAAAGCTGTCGTCTGAGGTCAATCACACGACAACTCAGACGACATAAAAAAACTGTCAGACGACAGTCCAGATGAATATTTTGGCATAGTGGTTGTACGTCAAACAACCTCCCATGCCCGTAAACCAATAGATATTCCACCACAATCGAGGACGTCCCGAACTTCTCGGTCATAAGAAGGAAACGACATTGCGTCGGGAACGGCTTTAGAAGGCGTAAGGGAGTTGAGTGTCCAATATTAGCAAAGGCAGTGTCCCATATCGGTTTTCAGTAAGAGAGAATTCACTCTGGGCCATAAATATGCCAGCCCATCAGCTGATCAGGTATCATTAATGGCCTTCAATAATTACACTCGAACCATTATACACTGACTTGAGCTTCGGAGGAGGAAAGGTCGGGAAGCCCCGGTCCCCTTTGTTATTGCAGGTTACTGGGAGGACAGTCGGTCATCCACCAGTCACACTTTCTGTTTCTGCGAGCACACCGGGATTATACGAAAACAGTTACTGAGTTAATTTAAAAGTATATTTGACGTAATGAATATACAGGAGCTTATATATGATGAGGAAGAGTTTAAGCAAGCAGAGTGTCAAGAATGATGGGTTTGAGCTAAAAGGGAATTCATGGTATGTATATATGAACAACATCTATATTATATATACTTGAATTGTATTAGTGTATTATAAAGTTGTTACGTCATTAATGCATGACAAATTGAATGTTGTTGGTTTAATCATGGCTCTTGCTCCTTAAGTTTGTTTAAGGTTCATACAACAGTTTATTTTGTTGCATGCATTTGTATATTGTGAGCATGCCACTTTACATTGCTTAATCTTATCCAGCTGTGTATATACTTTCAATGTGCCTATTATGAGTATGATATAAAACAGCAGTTTCGTCCATACGTTGCTTCCTGTGTTGCATTTTGTTTGATATTGCCTCTAAGCTATCAACTTTTTATCTAAGCATCTAGTTTATCAAGAACTTCTAAGCTATCAACTTTCACTTTTCGAGTTACTGTTAAAGTGTAAATTATGACAGATTCCAATACCTATTGTACCATTTGAAAATACAGGTTTTGTGGTTGTGGCAGATACCACTTTCCGTGCAATAAAGAGGAGACAACTTTCAAAAGTTCTAACATGGCATGCTTATCTTACAAGTAAATTGCACAATGGAAATGTTGTTGCAGAAAGAAATGTTATCACTTGGCTGGGCACTTGCTAGCTTGGAGGAGAGACATATATTTTTTTGAGAGACAAATAACTTATATTGATAGTTCTTCTAAGATTGACTTTTGAGGACTCTAATTGAATGTAACAATTCTTTTCAGTATGTTTAATTTCTTTTCAGCTTTTTTTTAATTCATAAATAGAATTTGTCACGGCAAATTTGCCGTCGCCAATGGGTGATTTGCGACAGTGGAAGCAGTCGCCACTTGTCGTCGCCAAATAAGCGACGACTTTTGCAGTCGCTGTCTGCCGTCGCAAAAGAGTTGGCGATGACTCGTTTCCGTAGTCAAAAGCAACGACGACGGAAAAAATATCGTTACGAAGCCGTCGCCGTTGCTCTTTCACGATGGCAAAGTGGTTTTTGGCGATGGCTTTTTGCCATGGCTAACCGAATTTTTTTTTGTAGTGTGATCTTCGAATCCATTTTTGGTCGAGTTTAATCTCCAGGAGCACTCTTCGGGTCGAAGGGTAGATCGAATGAGTCATTGACATCCCTCTGGCTTCATAAAGAAAGATTATCAGGTTCAAGTGGCATCGGGATATTTAGAGTGCAAGTCACATTTCCTCTACCGTTGGTATCAACATCTCCGTCGATATATCCTCTGGAAGTTCACCAAGCCTATACCTAGTTTATATGTTCCACATGATCTATCCGGTGAGTCATCCACTCTCGGTCGGTATCAGTTAAAAGCACATAAGGAATACTCTTGGCACCAGCCAACTGTTATGGACACCCATCTTATCATGTCTAGAAGAAGTCCTTCCCGGTAGCAATTTAATCTCCCTGTGAAACTCGATCCCATGTGTTTCAAATTTTCAAGTTGCAGAGAGCCTGTGATCAAAGCTTCGTCTCTCTCCTGCTAGGTTCGCTCTTCTCGAATATTGCAGAAGGATATCCAAATTCCAGATAAGTCTCTTGTCTTGATTATGGTTCTAGAATCTTTGATTTTGAGAAAGTTCATTCTTCGTGCCCTTCAACCTATTTATATATGAGTATGGTGGCCTCTACGTGCCCATCAATCGTACACCTGTTTATATGAGTAATGAGGTACATGACAAAACTATAGTCCCACTAATCATCGTCTAAGGTTGTACACATGTCAAGCATGCTCTCGTAGAACATAAACATCCATGCAAAAATATGCATGTCAAGCACTACTGTTGTAGGACATATATATCTACTCCATATAAAACTGCACATGCATGATAGATGCATTTAGCTGCTGTACCATAGTTGTTATCACATCTGTTTAACTGCATGAACCTCTGGTTTTTGTGGCCATGCATGAAGTTTTGGCAATCCAAGTTCACGCATTAGTATTCGACTGATTATAGACACATCACACATTGGTAATCACAATGTAAATCCCGTGAACCTACAAGCATAGGCTCTAAATGCCTACACATGTTGGTATTTCAAGTTTTGTTAATTGGTCTTTGAGGATAGATTCACTACCAGGACAAGCACTTTAGCCGACGAAAATTGTTAACTTAATTCGTCGGCTAAGATCTTAGCCGACGAAGGCTCGTCGGTTATAGTTTCGTCGGGAAAGGGTCGTCGGCGATGACTTTAGCCGACGAAAAAAAAGTCCTCGTCGTCTATAGTCCATAATTAGCCGACGAAAAAAAAATTCGTTGGCTTTTGTCCCAAAATTTAGTCGACGAATATCTTAAAATGTTTCGTCGGCCTAGTCTGAGACTTAGCCGACGAAACATATATTCGTCGGCTAAAGTATGTAATAAAAAAATTTAAAAAACCACTATAGCCGACGAACTATAGTCTGTTTCGTCGGCTTTAGAGGGGTTTAGCCGACGAAACACGCCATAATTCGTCGGCTAAACCTTATAAAAAAAATTAAAAAAAATATAGCCGACGAATATAGTATTTAAACATCGTCGGCTAAAGTTGCTGGTTTTTGAAAAAAAAAACTGCAGAAACTTTCAGCCACCTCCAATCACCACCAAAATTTGATAGAATCATCCTCTCAACATTTCGAACAACTTTTTAGAAGAAGTCGAAGCCCAATTCTAAGCCTAAACAGGTCAATTGAATCAAAATATAAAAATCCCCAATTTTAAACCCTAAAAACTTCAAATCTTTGATTCTCCTCACACACACCGAATCGAGCTACCAAATTCTAAGGGAATGTAGTACTAATCAAACTCAACTTATCCATATATAGAACTCACCAAATGGTGACCAGAGGAAGGAGAAATTCGATCGACACCGAATCCGAACCGGCGGAGTTTTGGAGCTCGATTTATCCCTCACGGCGGCGCCACTCGATGCACCACTTGTCCAGCAATGAAGTAGAGACGACGGCGAAGCTTTTGGGACAAGTGTGGCGGTCTCCGGTGGCTTGACGGCGGAGCTAGGCCGAGAAGAAAATTCGGCAGGCGAAAGCATTTCTGATTTTCTGAGTTCTTACCACTATATAAAGAACTTTACCCGACGAAATTCTTTATTTTTGTCAGTTAAACTCCTTTGAAAATTTTGAAAATTTTCCCCCAAATTTGGTTTGCCCGCCAAATGTTTTTTGAAAATTTTGAACTTTAGCCGACGACTTTTCATATATTTTTGTCGGCTAAAGTCATTTGAAAATTTTCCCCCAAATTTGTTTGTCGCCAAATGTTTTTTGAAAATTTTGAACTTTAGCCGATGACTTTTCATATATTTTCGTCGGCTAAAGTCCATTTTTAACCTTAGCCGACGACTTTTTTAATATCTCGTCGGCTAAAGTCTATAAATTCACGAAAACGCTCATATCTCTCTCTATATTAGGTAGTTTGGTCGAACCTTCCACACGAAAAACTCTCATGTAGATGAGACGCAACTGCCTATATAAAAATTTTGAGACATTTACCTTCCGACGATAGGGCTCCCCGTAGGGAATAATAACGGTAAATAAGGTTGACCGCTACTATCGGCACGAGACGTTACCCAATTTACGTGATTTTTGAACCATAGCCGTATTTCACCATTATGAACACATCTTATTTCACGAGATTTTTGATAATTTTTCTTCCTATGTAGAGTTGGTTCACAAAGTTGTATAACCTACTAAACAAGTTATACAACATTAGCGGACACGTTGTGATTCCGATGACTAAAATTCACAAACCAAAATTCGAGCGTCAGATATAATCATTATGACGAAATATGTCTATGGTAAAAAATTCAACCGGATCTGACAACGTTAAGAGCTCGATCGAAACGGTCAACAATAATCCATCGTTACTTATCACACGAAAACGCTCATATCTCCCCCTATATTACGTAGTTTGGTCAAACATTCCACACAAAAAACTCTCACGTAGATGAGACGCAACCTCCCATATAAAAATTTTGGGACATTTACCTTCCGACGATAGGGCTCCCCATAGGGAATAATAACGGTAAATAATAGACACGTTGTGATTTCGATGACTAAAATTTACAAACCAAAATTCGAGCGTCAGATATGATCATTATGACGAAAGATGTGTATGGTAAAAAATTCAACTGGATTCGACAACGTTAAAGGCTCGATCGAAACGGTCAACTGTAATCGGAAATAAGAAAACCGCATTTTGAAGCCCTAAACGGACTCGGATGGCCAAAAAGCCTCATATATCATGGCAATAGCGATGAGTCTAACTCGTAGGGCCGTTACGCTTCCGGAAAGGTATCACAATAGTCAATCAGACACCGAACGCCAAATCTGCAGCATAGTGAATAATAAGAGAAAATTACATTGACCGCAACTATCGGCACCGAGACTTTACCGGAATACCGTGATTTTTCAACCGTAGACGTATTTCACCATTCGGGTCATATCTTATTTCACGACTTTTTTACGTTTGAAGGATCTACGTATAGTTTGTTTTTGAAACGAAACATTTACTTAACACTTGGTAAACAAGTTATACAACATTAGTAGGCATGTTGTGATTGTGATTATCAAACTTGAGAAACGAAAATCCAACCGCCAGATCTGACCATCATGATAAAATACATGTATGGGAAAAAATTCAACTTGATCCGACAAGGTTAAGGGCTCGATCCAGACGGTCAATCCCGTAAGTCAAACCCCTAAACGCACCGAAAAGGTCATTGGACCGTCTAAATTACGTATTTCGGCCGGACCTTCAACTGAAAATAGTTTCAAATCGATGAGACGCAACAAGTCGTATAAAAAAATATATCACCATTAGGGTTTAGGGTTTAGCCGACGAAATATAGGGTATTCGTCGGCTAAGATGCGGTTAGCCGACAAATTATTACTTAGGTTTTAGCCGATGAAAAAATTCGTCGGGTAAAGTATTTTTAAAATTCGTCGGCTATAATGCATAGACTATAGCCGACGAAATTTTAATTTCGTCGGCTAAAGTTAACCATAGCCGACGAAAATTTAAATTAGCCGACGAAGTCAAATTTCGTCGGCTAAAAATAATTCATCGGCCTGGTTTTTTTATTTTCGTCGGCTAAAGCCTTTCTTCTGGTAGTGATTGTTCATTATCAATTTATTAGCATATCACCAAGTCATGCTCAACAACAGGCATTATTTGCATCACCACTATACTGGTAGCTCTATGTGTTCCATTTTATTGATGCATTTGGTAAAACAGTCAAAAGTGGCAGCAAAGTTGTACCAATTGGACATGCTATATTTAATCTACCATCAGCTAAGTCATATATATAAAAAAGTTGTGCTAATCACTTGTTTGTTTTTGATGAGGTAAACCAACGGGAAACCTTAGGCGGCATAAAATCCAATGTATGGACAACTCCATTTACCCTCCGGGATGCTAGCATGGGAGTACTCACCACGTGAAGTACATTTGGGAAGTATAGGAAACTTGATCAGTAGACCGGATAAACAGCCCAGTGTGGCATCACGATTTAAGCCGAACAACCTAAGGGATGGGAGAACACGTACGTATAGTGAGCAAGTCCCGATGATTGAACCAAGAAACACCAACGGGTCATGGAAAACACAAGTCATCGTGATTGAGCTTAGAAACACCAGTGAGCCACATGGAGTCTAAGTCACTATGGAGGGACTCGGAAACACCACCTACTTAGTAAGATCATTCATGGCGCTGGACAACTTTTCTTCTCCTACTGGCGGTTGTCCCCGGCAATTCCTTTTGTCAGACTAGTAAACACTATGGGTACCCAGCCTACCGGAAACTCACTTCTCGGTCACACTTCGTTATCCGGGCACATAAATTGGACCAAGCCTTCTTGTGAGCTCGAGCGGTAAATCTCGAACTCCTACTAGTAGCTCATTCATCCCGGAATCTCAGATCAAGGCAGCGGTATTATCTACTGGCAATCGTCATAGCTATATTGACCTCCCGGTGATCATCGGCGAGTGCTTCATGATCAGGCACGGTCTGCTAGCAGGCATGCTCCAATTACGTGCATGTGTATGCTTTGTGCATTTGATGTAGGTACAATGTCACCAGGGAGAATATGATTCTCATTTACAAGTAGCTAGCAGGATGTATAATTGCAATATTCACCGGGGGGACTAGGGAGCTCTGACCTTTCAAAAAAGGTGGGAGAAAGAACTTCTTGAAGTCAGGGCACCAATGAGAGACCCTCAGATATGTCTTAGGCTCATGGCTACCGATGTGTAGCTTTCACAATGAATCTACTCTTAAGTCTATTTGCCACCAGCTTGAACTTGAGTCGCCAACATGACCTAGCATGTCAGTCAACATGGTGCTCTAGCGCGGGAGCTGAACCAGATTCCAAAGTTCAGTAGACATGTCTCCCGATGATTCACCGGCCATCGTCATGCTTCACCTGCTTGATCCTATCCTACCTCAAACTGTGAAACCCATCTCGGCCAGGGTACAAACTATGGTATAAAGATGAAGGCTCGATGCTCTGATAATCTAATTTACAAGCGAAGACTGACCAAAGGAAATTTGGTAGTCATCGGGAGCCCGGCGGCTATCACCGGCATTAAAAACAAAGCAAAAAAAAAAAAGAAGTGAAAAGTGAAAGAAAGTAAGAAAGAATGTGGGAAGAATCTTATGGGCAACATGGGTCGTGACTTATAGAACACTAAGCAACAACAAGGTTATCGAAGGCAAACATGAAAGTAATTACACTGTTATACCTTCTATGTGCACCTATTCAGCAGTTTTCTCCAAAGATAAGTCATTCTCTTTGTGGTCTGTTATGAAAGTTCAAAGCATCTTCACGTATATATGTATGTCGCTGCATTCTTATGAGCATGCTTACAAATATCGTGATAAGTACATTTTACATGTCATAAGATAGGGTAGTATGCAAGTTTGGTACCACGTATCTATGACATGAGAACACTTGTTGAATCATGCATTGTTCATTCCACCATTATACACAGTAATCTTGTATATGAGTTTGTGGAAGTATACAAGCATGTTGGAGAAACACCCATAGTTGAAACACCGGGTTATTATTAAAGCGAGTAGGGCATAATATTGGAGAAACACAGGGTTGCCATATATTCCAACTAAGTAGCCAATAATTGGAAAGACAAGCATGAAAGTAGTAAGTCTTGAAAAAGTATGGGAAAAGGAACCCGGAAAACACTCATCTCAGATAAGAACTAACAGGAGGAAACAAGCACCAACTGCTTTCAGAAAACACCCATCCTGAATAATAACCAACGGGAAGAAACATACAAAAAAAAATATTTCATAAAGATTTCATACCCGAGAAAGAACCAACGGGAATCATGCGCACGAACGGAAAGGCATGAACATACCCCAGAAACGTACCACTGGGAAGCATGCGCGAAACAACTAATGCCATGAGAATCGTAAGTCCCATGTACAGCTCCCGGAGGGTGGGGGTTGGGCAGTTCATATTATTCCTTTCATACGGAGAATAGTGACCTGATAATCCACGTGGGGATCATACCTTATACTCGAGCAGAAACACATAATATAGAAAGGTTCACTACCTGCGTCCATTGGAAATAAGACTCATTCAACACACGTCCTGAGTATGAACTTGAAGGGACTGGGACCGGGTGCCCGTTGATAAATGACTGGTCTATGGGCATTTTATATATCAAGTCTCCATTTAAGACATGTCTTGAACGGGAACTTAGGGGACTTGTAGTCAGTAGTAAGGAACTACCTTCTCCACCTATAGACCAGTCATGAAACATGTAGATACGATGTATATCTTATCTTGCCAAGCATAGCAACGACCTCGTAGACCGCTCTCTGAGTCACGATAGGCCCCGCCTCTGACATACTTCCGGTAGACCGACATCCGGGCTACCCCGTCATGGTGAAAGATCATCAATACCACAACGGGAATATGCTTCTCCGAGCTCCACAAGTAGGCACCATGATAAAAGATATGTGTAATTAGTCTCACATTGAAAATATAATATGTGAGGGAACCTTCCTTAGCTATAAAAGGAAGGCTTCCCATATGTAGAAATGATCTCTCAATTGATCCAACTCCATCCCAACTTCACTACACACTTGTAATACGGCCTCATGATAGTAGATTCAAGTGGGGATGTAGTCATGCCCTTCGTTGGCATGATGAACCACTATAAATGTTGTGTCTTTGTATGTGTTCTTGTTTAATCATGTTCTTGTCTAACCTACGGGTTTATGCATCAACAAGATCTAACCAAGAAGTACGAAGTCAAAATTGAGGAAGTTTTTCTGCTCTTAGCTTATCATGGTACTACAACTGTGGAAAAGTGCGTACTGCATTGTGATGTATCAATGTAAATATATCTTATCTTGTTTAACACTACTTTATGAATCCATAATAATAATAATAATAATAATAATAATAATAACAACAACAACAACATACTCAAGAAATCTACCAATTTAAGTTGTTGGTTGCAAATGTTAATAGGGTGTTTACTTACGTGAAATAAAGAAACTCATACGTCATAATTGAGTTTTCTTAAACTCATATCAAACCCTTCTTGGGTGAACATGCACTTGCCTCTATGGGAGGCTCGCTCCGGGCGGGTTCGGATCACTTACAATACACGGTTCTACGAGATTAGGAACGGCTCAATATTCTTCAACAGGCACGCGGTCAGTGCCCAAGGCGCTCGTTCCCCCTCTTCCTGCCAACCAACCATGAGTTGCTACCTTAATTTAAGTAAATAAAAATCACAATACTCTAACTGCTCTCGCAATATGAACATTAACAACACACAGAAGAAGGCATGAAATAAAGCAATCCTAAATTACTTGATTATGAAATGCCATTAACGGTTTTTCCTAACAACCATAGAACTAATGAAAATTCAATCATAAATAACATGTGTAGGGTAGTCCTGTCCAATGTAAACCCGTATATAGTAATGCCGGCTCTGTTGTTCTCAAAATATGTCACTGCAAGTGAAAGACAAAAGACATCAGTACTTCTGCAAAGTGACTGAGGTATAAACCATTTGTAATTTTCTTCAACGAAAAAAAATAGAGCTTGTAATCAGGAAGAAAGCAATGTGCTATTTCAGAGATGGAAAATTTACCTAGAGCTTGTCTTTTCTGGAAAGAGATGGTACTATATGCATATGATGGTATCAACTTGCTGTTGTCCAATTCATCTTCTTCATCCTCAGCCTCGTCCTCACTCTCATCATCCTTATTGGATTCTCTGCGGAACATTCGGCCATTACTGGCAATCTGAGCCGTTGTCGCATCAAACGAATCTAATGTGGCGCAGACATGCCATTTAGCTGCAAGACATGTCACTGCTTGCACCTTGTGTGTGATTTTGGTTGCACTGCGCAGCAAGATGAGGAGCCCGGTGTTCAAAGTTAAGGAGCATAACTGTACCAAAGAAGAACCATTGTTACGATATAATGATATATGATATATGCTTCATCCTATTCAAGCCATGATACATTCTAAAATAAACGAGGTTCATATATAGTTTCCATGATGGAAAATGGAATTGAAGGACATACCAGAAGTTCTCCACCTCTGTAAACATCAAGGCTGGAAATGGCACTGGACTTGGTCGTGATGAGCAACAGAGCAAATTGGCTCCCTGTGACCAAAATGAGTGTCCACAATATGAAATCGCGGCACCTGTGGCTTATGATCTTCAGGTGCCTCCGGATCCTAAGGTGCTCCGATAACACTGATCCGACATCAGAGTCCACTTCGAACATTGTGGCAAAGTCTTGTAGCCGCAGGATTTGAAGGTAGCATATGAGACGGAAGAGAACACAGACGAGGAAAATCACGGTCGTGCGATAGAGCCAGGAGAAGAGCTCCATTAGGCAAGCCATTGCGGCACTTGCATAAACATTGCCCACATAAGGAATCTGCGAGGCTTCGGATGCGTACCACCATATCTTGTATATACTCTCCGCAGCAAAGTTTGGTATGACAAAGCAGCAGACAACCTTCAAAGATCTCTACAAGAAAGAAAAAAAAATACACTTAGCTTGCGAGTCCTCTAGACATTGAAATTGGATAGCACATAAGAAATGACAGGGTCCATTATGTGGACATGCCGGCCTACTCCATTACTTCAAGTACTTTATCATAACTTTTTCTTTTTCTTTTGAGTTTGATTTTCAAAAAATCGATGAATTTTATTCACTGTACCATGCTCTTCATTATCTAATGAAACTACAAATATAGATTTAGATAGACAAACGACATTCATTCATACTTGAATTTATAAAACTACAAATACAGATTAAGATAAACAAACATCTATTTATACTTGAACTTTATAAGAGATATACTTCGAAGTCTCAACCTAATGGCTTAACTATAGCTACCATACATATGTTAAAGTGTTAAACCTTCTATTCAAAGAAAGTATTAAACCTAAACCCCATTAATCCGAATTGAGAACTTTTGCATTTATTAATCACAAAATCAACAAAATAGGAAACTATTTAGCTGTACGGAGAGTGAGTTACCACAAATGTCTACATTCACTAAAATTACACTGAAATTCTACCTAATTAACCATGATTTTAGCTGTGAAAATTCATGTTTTTCATTTGATTAAGAAAAACTACTCATTCTCAAAAAAGAAAAAAACTAATCTCTAATCATTAAGATTAAGAAAGTGAAAATTGAGAAAACTCACATTGAGCTGTGCGGTGTAACCCTTCCTCACCGTCTCGCTCTCATCGTAAAGCTTATCAAAAAACAGAAACCTCTTCAACCCAAACTTCCTCACAAACGTCGACAGGCACACAAACGATAACGTCGCCACGCCGCTCAGCGACAGCTGCACGACGCTGTCGTACGGCCGCTTGTGCTTGCCGTCGCAGAAGGAGCATGCAAAGACGAAATGAGACACCGCCGGAACGACGATCGTGAAAACAACGAAAACGCCCCAAGAGAGGCACAACCTACCGACGTTGGATTGGTCGACGCACATCCACCGGAGATAGGACCGGAAGCTCTTCAACTCGTCGTGGGCGTGTGAAACGCAGCGTTGGAACATTTTGTTTCTCCGGTCGGCTAACAGAGCGTCTCTGCTGCCGCTCTCGTCCGCCATGGTTTTGGAAAACGAGCGAGCTAGGCTTGGTTTCTTGAAGGCTAGGGGTTTTTGATCTCTGTTATGAGTTTTACAGAGAAGGGTATAAATATGTAATGGTTTTTCTTTGGTGAGTTGGTTATAACTAAAATGAGTTGGGGAGAAGAAGACTGGAAATCATGTAGAAAACTTCTATATATAATTTTTTGACCCTGTACGTTTTGCTTAAAAATAAAATCACAAGCTATATTTGTGCGCAAGGAAAACAGAGGTTGTATGAGTCATTAGACGGTTCCATTTTACAATCACACCTTAGGTGTTACATTATATATACCTTTCATCATCTTCTATATCAATTTTATCTTTACGCTCTAATTATCAACATGTATGTACGTAATCTACTATACTGAAGGTGTACTAAATATGCACATCAACCATTTCGAGGGTGTTTTGGCCACGATCCTCAGCAGGGAGCAGAGAGGTAACTAGTGCTACCAAAAGTAAACTAGGGTTGCAGGGCGTGCCACCGCGCGGACATGAGATGTAAACTGTGCGTGTTCTTGACTTCTAACCAGGTGAAAGGGAGCTCCGGTGTCACCTCGCGGACGAGGAATTACGAGCAAAACCTCTTAGTCACCTGTGAATTGGTACTCACTGTTAGAGCGAGCAGAGAAACAATTAGGAAAGAAGAGCAAGTCCGGACGGCTTTGAGAACTAAGGCGAGATGCACTTAGAACTTTAGGGTTTCGAGGATGCTCGAGAGTTTGTAAGTAGTTTTTGTATGATTTTGTTTTGTGTCCTTTGATTGTCTCCTCAAACTCCCTTATATAGCGATCCGCAAACAGTTGGCAAAGACATAATCACAAACCCACTCGGACTTAGTAATTAGAATTCCACAAGGATACGACCAGCTTGCGAACTGCGTTATCCATGCGACACGTGTCTAGAACAGATTTCAAGGTCTCAATCACCGCCCCGCCTCATCTTACTGTAGCGTTGTATGCGAACTCCGAACACTAAGCGATCTTATCCCGCGAGGTGCTACAGTCCCTTTCTAACTCTACCTCGCTATGTACTACGAAATCCTACGCGAACTGAAACAAGAATCTCGCGAGGTATCGGAGTCCTCAACAAATTCCACCTCGCGCGCTGTCAGAGCGCCCCACCCTATATGGGTTTCATACCTAAAAAAGGGCCACAGGCATTGGCCTAAATGTTACCCAAAACTTATTGTGAGTCTTGGACCAAAATCCCTGCTGGGCTCAAACATTGCCCCCTAAGCCTTGAGCTTAACCCATTTCACAACGGATAAGCGAAAAGGCCTTAATGAGTATATTGCGGAAATTCGAAATTCAAAAGGCCGGCGCTGACGTTTCGGTACCATCGCCTCCCTTCATTATTACGACTGTTTGAAATTTCGAAACGCGCTGACGTTTTGATCGTCATCACGTCTCTTCATTACAGCATTGATTGAAAAAACGTTACGATCTATCCCCTTATAAGCCTCGATGCGGGTCCCCACATCTCACCATCGTTTTCCAACCAAACCTTCTCCTTCCTTCTGCAAACAAAAACCTCACCGCCGCACTTTCCTCAACTTAGAAAAATGGTTCCCAAACCGGCTGTTAGAGACCCAAACCTTAACCTCACGGCGGCGAGCTCCTGGTCGACCAACCTTGCCCGTCGTTTTACCAACAACCCTCCTCAAGGAACACCTATCTACTTCCTTGACACGGGGGCAGCCCTGCTTGGCCCGACGCCCTCACAGCCCTTATCAGCCGCCGACCTGAACCAATACGCTGACTCCGTGCGCCGGCCAATTCTTGCCCAATGCCGTGAACCGGGAAATTTCGCCTCCTGGTTTCAACAAGCTCGCTCTCACATAAACATCAAGGTCGGAGAGTGGCCCACTTCCACCGCAGAGGACCGGAAATGGTATGCGGCTCGCCTTCAGACCGATCAAACGATCTGGGAAGCAGCCGACATCGGCGAAGCCATATCTTTGAGTTTCTCGCTACCCCCTCATGCCGACAGAGCACCCATCGCTGCCGCAGCCTGTCTATGGAACAACGCCACCAATACCTTCGATTTCCCTTTTGGGCAAATGAGCGTCTCTCTGCTAGACATCTTTGCCATCACAAGTTTGCCAATCCACGCCAAGCCATTAATGTCGGGCGACTTTGCATCGACCGAGTTCACATATTCCTGCAACCTGGGGGCTCGCCGCGCCCTAAAAGGCTCATATGCAGTGTGGCGGGCTTACTACATCAATCATGCAGAAAAACATGAAGGAGGTATCGCTTTCCTTGAGTATTGGCTTGATAAGTTCGTATTATGTGGCAGCACTCACAAGCCTACAGGGAAATGGACGAAACTAGCCGAAACACTCTACAACGGAATCGAAGTAGGGCTAGGGCAACCAGTGGTAGGCGCGCTCTACCGGACCCTCCATACACTCTCCCTAAGGCCCTTCCATCTGTCTGCTGGTCCCCTGTGGGTTTTGGATTTGTGGATGCAGCTATATTTCTCACTCTTCCGGCGCGCCCCGCTTGACTTTTTACCTGAAGACCAACTGCTTGGGTTCGCCGTGTGCAGGAACTCCGCGAACCGGACTCCTTTGTCCTTCTTCGCCAGCCTCTCCATCTTGTACAATCAACTCGAGCCGCCTCCCTCCATAGATATGATGGTTCACCGACGCCTTCCTGAGATCTTGTCAACAGGCTTTTTTCCCTGTTCCGACTCGGATTCGGATGCCAAGACAACCTTTATGAAGGCGACCTCGTGCTGTGACATTCAGCTCACCGAGGATGAACAAGGCTTCGAGCTGTACGCCCCCAACCACTTTGCCAGGCAGCTTGGCTTCTTTCAAGGGGTCCCATACCCACTCTTCCATTCAGTGAACAGGTATACATCCTGGTGCAAGATTACCCACTCTTCCATTCAGTGAACAGGTATACATCCTGGTGCAAGATTGGCGAGACGGACCGGGTTACTCCGTTGCAAAACATCTTTCCTCTCACTCCTGACTTGCTCGAGATCGAGCCCTCACTAGGCGTCTACCCCGCCTACCTCTCTTGGTGGCGATCTTTGTCAGACAACCATTAGGGGTTTCCAGATGACATTGTCTTTGCTGCCATCTTTTACCCTCTGTACGACACTCTGGGTGAGTCAGATCGAGTCATCCTTGATGCCCAGCGCGAATGTGCGGAGGGCAGCCAAAGGGCTGTGACAAGGCCTGCGCTCTCGCTAGTTCCTGCTGCTCGCCGCTCGACCGGGATAGTGATTCGAGAACGTGATCCTGCACCCGAGGTAAGCCACTAACTACGTGAATTCCATACCGCCTTCACTACTTTGACAAAGTACGTCCTCCTAACTCTCTTGTCTACCTTTATAGGCTGTACCCCGCCGAAGATCTGTCAGATGGCTCGAGGCTGCCGGAGATAAAGGAAAAGCGCCTGCTCAAGAGGAACTCGCGGCGGAACCTGATGACAAGATTGTCCCCATCGTTCCTCAGCCAACGAACGGCGAAAGCTTGCGAAAGCGCCCCGCCGAGGACGAAGAGGAACTGCTAGAGGATGAACGATATCGGCAACATTATGCTTTGGTAAGCAACCTTTCTTCGAACCGAAACTCATTAAAGCCAACAACGTTTTACTAACTTTGCATTCGACAGGTTCACCGCCGCATTTGGCCTCGCCTTGCCGCCATCGAAGGAGAAGCAAGGACAGTTGAAGTCCCAATCCCGGAACCAATTGTCGGGGAACGAACTGTGGTCATCGAGGAAGCCAACGTGTGACCCCCTTCACCAAACGACGCTTCGGGCAAAACTGGTTCTCCTCCAGAGCCTTCCTCGGCTCCTGTTCAGGATGAAGGTCTCAACCAAAGCACCCTGCTTTCCGACTTCACCACCTCCTTGGTGATTCCGCCAGAGAACTTTCAACCGGTGCTTGAGCCTTCCCTTTTTCAACCAGACTCAGCGGCCTAGATCATTGAAGAACCGACAGTTCCAACGCAATCTGAGGTTCCGCCGTTCATTCCAGAGATCGAGAGGGTTACAAAGGTTGAACTAATCACTCCGGCCCCAATGAAAACAACTGGCGAGGCGTCTTCTTCTTTGGCTACCCGGACTGCTCGTCTTCGGGCCCGGGTCACTCCGCTTGCCGATCCAGAGCCCATTCGTTCAGCCGAGGTTTCTTTCACGGGCTACTACGCCAAGGTCCCCACATGAATGTATTTGACTTGGTGAGGCATGCCCGCGAGGCCCATAGAGCTCTGATTTGCCCCCTCGCCGGTAGCACCCCTGCTTTAGATCATGCGTTGGAACTCATTGATGCTGTCGAGCTGCAGGCCCACTAAGTTCAGGATGCTGGTGCCCAGTCGGCTGCTCAAGAGGTAGTCCGCCAGGCATTAGACAAACAGATGGCAGTCCTTTTGGCCGAGCTTGAAGACGTTGATGTTCCTGAGGCGTCTTCAGAGAATCTGTGCGCTGTTTATGCCCGGCAAGTGGAAGCGTTGGAGGTTCAGATAGCGGAGCTGCAAGCTCAACTTGCTCAAGCTCGCCAAAACCTTGCGCAAGCTGAAAACGCAGAGGCTCGCGTGCAGGCTGCGGAGGAAACTCAGGAAGCTTTGGACTCGGCTACTGCTGCTGTAGACAGAGCCCAAGCCCAGGTGGATGTTGAGGAGTTGGCCTTAGAAGGCCTTCTCTTAGATTTGTATAGGGCTTCTAGGCGGGTTTAGACTCGGTCAACGCTTTGCCCCTTCTGTATGAACCTTTATAAATAATAATATTCTAATATTTACATGAAATCAAATCTTTCCTGCTCTTGTCAAACCTTCCTTGTGTAAAAACTGCTTTTCCAGAAAAAGAAAATCTTCTTCCAAGGTGTTGTGGAGGTCTTCGATGCAACTGCTTGTTTGGAACGCGGGCAATCATCGTGGAATAACGCGTCCCACTTTATCTCCAAAGCTCACATCTCGGAGCAAATCATTGCATGCAGGACATTTGTCAAAGGAGGAAATCGGCCCCTTTGGTTATAAAAGAGAACCTTTTGGTTGAGTTGAAGTATCAACCGAGTCTTTTACCCCCACTGTCATGGATTTTTCTTCCCTTTTACTCATCCTACTGTCTTTGATTAAAGCAAAACCCCCAATTCTCAACTTCACCCTTTGTTCCTTTTGAGTCTGAAAATCTACTCTCAGGCCGGGAGTGAGTCTGAAAATCTACTCTCAGGCCAAGCCTGTGTTTGGACAAACAAATGGTTTGGGTACCTTCTGCCTTGCGCCAGCTGTTCTGCCCAAACGTGAGGTCTCCGAGGTCCCGTGTCCGTCCACACCTCAGGTCTTGGCCAGTGTCCTTGAAGCACCTTTGAGGCTTGACTGGTAGCATGAGGGACCCATGTCCAGTAGATCTCTAGTCTCCCAGCACCTCGCCTCTGGCCCAGGCAGATGCTCAGATCGGTTTTGCTCCGGGGCAGCGAGACGCTTGCTAGTTTCAACTGAAGCATGCGTTTGAGGTCACTTTCTCGTCCTTGCAAGACATGAGACGTTCCAGACCAGATCCGTGCTTTTAAGTGTAGGTGTAAATAGATTTCATATCGGGCGTTGTTAATGTAGTGCTTCAGCCGCATAGCTTCCTATGAGACCTTTGTTAGGAACGCCAAAAAGGGCAAAATAAGTAAATTTATTTGTTAGGGCCTCTGGAATAGGCCCCAATCTTATACTTGTCTTTGTGTTTAGACTTTGCACGTTTACAGAAAATGAAAAAAAATGAATGAATTAAATTTTTAGGGCCTCTGGAGTAGGCCCAAATTTAGCACTGGCCTTACTAGGCTGGTGCGTTACAATTGTTTGCTGCCATCTTCTATCTCGGGTTGCCCCTAGTGCTGGGCGGCGAAGCAAGAACGCGATGGCAAGTAGCACTATTGACCGTGGTTACGGGTTCGGGGGGAGGATCCTCGCGCTCCTAAACTCCAGCAATGTGGCGCTTGAGGAAACAGCCGTTAATAGGGTTGCGATGGATGGTGCCGTCCAGGTTGCGCAAGTGGTATGCCCCCTTGGGGAGTATACGATAAATAATGAAGGGTCCTTCCCATCGAGCGGACCACTTACCCCGGCCTTCGGTTTTTTTCCCAAGTGGAAGGACAGCTCGCCACACTTTTGGCCCCTCGACATAGCTCCGTCCTCGCGTGACTTTGTCGTACGATCGCGCGATGCGCTGTTTCTCAAGGATGAGATTGTTGAAAGCAGTGACGCGGTGTTCATCGAGATCTTCAAGCTCCTGCCACATAGCCTGGACGTAATCTTCGCCAAGCAATTGGTGTTGTTTCTAAACGCGGAGCGAAGCTATATTGATCTCGAGGGGAAGGATGACATCATGACCATACATAAGAGTATACGGGGTAGTGTGTCCGTCGGGCCACGCTTAGAAGTGCGGTAAGCCCACAATGTGTGGTAAAGTTCCTCGTGCCAGACACGGGGGTTCAACTCCAGCATCTTCTGGAGAATGCCAAGGATGACCTTATTACTGGCCTCGGCCTGGCCGTTGGACTATGCATAATATGGCGTAGAGTGGAGAAGCTTGATACCATAGTCGTTTAAATATTTAACGACTAAATCAGCCATGAAAGCTGCCACCCTGTCCGTAACGATGCACTCCGGGATACCAAAGCGGAAAATGATATTGCGGAAAATGAAGTTGCGGACTGAGTTAGCGGAGACAACTTTGAGTGGTTCGGCCTCGACCCATTTGGTGAAGAAATCGGTGGCGACGATAATGAACTTATGCTGCTTGGAAGAATGTGGATGAATAATGCCAACGAAATCTATTGCCCATCCGCGACCCGGCCACGGTTTAATGATAGGCTGCAACAGAATGTTGGGGATGTGTTGCACTGGTCTGTGGGCTTGGCAGGCTTGGCAGTCTTGGCAGCCTTTGGCAAAGGCGAAACAATCTTTTAGAATGGTCGGCCAGTAGTATCCATGGCGGCGGATTAACCAACACATTTTTGGGCCTGCCTGGTGCGAACCACAAACCCTATAATGTACTTCGTGCATGAGACGTTTAGCTTCGTTCCCATACACGCAGCGAAAATCGTTTCCGTCTTCCCCACGCCGACGGAGTTCGCCATTATGTACAACAAAGTTTAAGGCGAGGAAACGTACCTGCCTTGAGTGCGCGGCGTCATTGGGATTCTGGAGGTAGGCGATAAATGGTAGCCGCCAATCCTCATCGATAGGGTCTAAGGCCGCGACTTCGAGGGTGTCGGCCTGAAATTGCCCCCTTGCGATAAAAGAGGGAAGAGTACGGCGCTCGACTTTGAGCAAACATTCACGCACTCCGTCGCGCAGGGTGAGGCCGGACGCTGCTTGGGCGAGCTCGTTGGCGGCGAATTTGAACTCGCGTGGAATGTGCTCGATGTAGACGTCGTCGAACTGATCCAATACTTCAAATGCCTTGCGCAGGTATGGTTTAATGGACGAGCTTAAGCACTTGAACTTCTCCACTAGCTGGTTGACGACCAACAGGGAATCGCCAAAGACATGTACTTCGTGGACTCCTAAGTCCAACAAAAATTTCAGTCCGATGATGAGTGTCTCGTATTCGGCCTGGTTATTGGTGTATTTGAAATCGAGCTGGAATGAGTAAGAGAAACGATCTCCGGCTGGATTTTCTATGGCTATCCCGGCTCCGGCTGCAATATCAGTCTGTGATCCATCAAAGTAAAGGGTCCACGGAGCGAGCGCTAGAGCAGCGAATTTCAACTCGCGAAACGCCGTGAGCTCGGAAGGTGGGTGATGAGCGAGAAAGTCTGCTATTGCCTGTCCTTTTACTGTCTTTTGCGGAACATATTGCAACGAGAATTCAGACATGGTTAATATCCACTTGCCAATGCGCCCCGTAAGATAGGGCGGGAGAGCATGTATTTGACCATGTCAGATTGACTGATTGAGCGATCACAACCGTGGTAAAGACAAGCATGTAGTGGCGCAGCTTGCATCCGGCAAAATATAGGGCGTGACACAACTTCTCCATAGGTGAGTATCGTATCTCGCAATCAGTTAATACCCTGCTGAGGTAATAAACAGCGCGCTCCACCCCGTTTTCATTGTCTTGTGCCAAGAGTCCGCCAATGGACAAGTCGGCAGCGACGATATATAGTTTAAGCGGGGTACCTTCGCGAGGTGGGATCAGGACAGGTGGGGTTGTAAGGTAGTCCTTGATTCGATCGAAGGCTTGTTGATGTTGTGATTTCCAAACGAACTCGGTTGCCCCCTGGAGCTTGAGGAGGGGTGAAAAAGGTTGGACCTTCCCTGCCGCATTTGATATGAAACGGCGGAGAAAGTTGATTCGTCTAAGGAATTGTTGAAGCTCATTCTTGTTGGTGGGGGGGTGAAGCGGTAATTACCGCCTGCGCCTTGTCCTTTGGGATTTCGATGCCCCTTGGATGTACTAAAAAACCAAGGAAATCATCGGCTTCTGCGAAGAATACACACTTGGCGGGGTTCATCTTCAGGTTATATCGGCGCATCCGTGTAAACACCTGTCGCAGGTCTTCAACATGGGTTGCCCGTGTTTTGGTTTTAACTACTACGTCGTCGATGTAGACTTCGATCAACTTCCCCAAGATGTCATGAAAGATGAGGTTCATGGCGCGCTGGTATGTTGCCCCCGCGTTTTTAAGTCTGAAAGGCATGACGACATACTCGAACGCGCCAGCGAAACCAGGGCATCGGAAAGCCGTTTTGTGTCGATCTTCCTCAGCGACGGGAATCCGGTGGTATCCGGTTGTTCCATCCATGAAGGATAACACTTCGTGCCCTGCGGCTGCGTCGATGAGGAGGTCGGCAACAGGCATGGGGTATATATTCTTTGGCGTTGCGTTGTTTAGGTCGCGGTAATCAACACAGACACGCATTTTGCCATTTTTCTTGCGAACGAGGACAACATTGGATAACCATTCATTATACTTTGCTACGCGGATGATATCCGATCGGTGCATGTTTTTGATCTCTTCCTTGACTACGATCTAAGTCTCGGTTCGCATGAATCGGCCGTCTTGCCGTACTGGACGTTGGTCGGGGTAATTTGGCAACCGGTGGCAAACCAAGTCCGGGGACAAACCGGGCATATCTTCGTACTTGTCGGCGAAGCAATCCCTGTACTCACATAATAGGGCAAGAAGGTCGTCCTTTTCGTCCTCCACCAGCTTAGCACTGATGGAAATAAGTAAGGGTTTTTCTGCAGTCCCTACGTCAACTTGTGAAATGGGGTCACGGACTTGAGGTGGTGTATCGTCCAAGGCGGCGGGTGCTAACTGAATAACTTCCTCCTTGGTACCGGTATAATCCACCACTTCATCTACATATTCCATAGTCACGACCTTGTCGTAGGCTTCGCGTTCTGCCCAGTACGAAAGGAGTCTTTCGCAGAACGGGATGTGGAATCCGCGATGGTGTGAGGACGTTGCAAATCGTCCTTCGCCTAGGTAAGTCCCCATCGCGCTAAATTAGAGGCCGTTACCCCATATGGGCAGCCTTTGTCATCGACGCCTTGTACGTCCAACAGGCCTATGTCTGTGGTATAATAACGAGCGTCGTTGAAGTTGGCGGAAATAGAAAACGACCGTGGGTCGGCTTTGATGATGACCGCTTCGTGTTTCTCAGTGTCCCAGATTATGAGTTCTTGGTGCATGGAGGAAGGCACGCAAAAACTTATGTGGATCCAATCACGGCCGAGAATCATGCTATAAGAGGAAGAACATTCGGCGACGAAGAAGGTGTAAACCTGTGATGCCGGCCCGACCATGACTCGTAGAAAAAGCAGGCCTAGGGTCCTGGACACATGCCCGGTGAAGTTCTTGACTGTTAAAGACGTAGTCTGGATCATCGAGCGCGGGATGTCCAGGAGTCCCATGGTGCGGGTCGTGACGACATTGACCGCAGCGCCTGTATCAACCATGACTTTGTTGATCATCTTCCCTTCGACGTCGGCCGTAATATACAGTGGCCGCATGTGAGTGGCCATGTCTAAGGTTGGCGTCGAGAAGGTCAGAGTTTGCTTATGTTTGATGCTGCTCATAATCTCCACTTGTGGGGCGTCGTCGGCTGGTGTCGGAACTGGTTCTATTTCGCTATTGACTGGAATATCTGCCGCGCTGCAGGTTGTGTTGGTGGAAGGGCGTATCTCTCCGATATGAAGAACACCATCACTACTTGAAAGGAGAATTGTTCGTGAACTAGGACCAGCGGGGTGTCAATGACCCCGTGTTCCCCTTCGAGCACCGCGAAGGCGTCTGCTTTGCGGCTAATCTCCTCTTCTGCAACCCATCCTGAGACCTCTACCATATTACATGACACGACACACCTCGAGTTTCACCCTGAACCCGGAGTAAATCGTGCGGGGACCACCTCCAAGGAAAGATTTACCGCAAAATTCGGTACAACCTCCCTTGAAAATGGACAACCCTTCCAATAGAAACCTGCAAACACGTCTAAAGGTTCCAAATCCAACCTTATAGACTCCTGGAGCCTTCGTGCTCCCCATAAATCACAACATCTCCTAATATAGATTTAACAAAGATCCTATAACAAACAAACACATATTCAGAGAAACTTTATTTGAGAGGAAATGAACTATAAATAATTAGAAAAGAGCGGAAGCTATACTATTGACTATGCCTCTTCTTCATGTACGCCCGATCTCAACTATGCAATCCTGCAGACTGGGCATTTTAAAACGAATGGCCCAGGGGAAGACATTTAATAATGTTAGAGTGAGTGGACATAAATAATTTAATAACAAAATATTTATGCATTCCCATTTTAATTTCATAGAAAATATACTCCATGCGGCAGCTTAAAAGCGTTCAATTCATAATCTGACAATTTCACGACTAGCACTGGCTAGTCACAAACTCAAATAAAATGGAGCCCCTCAGGCTAAACTATATATAAACATATATTCGTATATATCTACACTCGTCAGACTCCTTGTATGAATCCTAGAAACAATTTAGAAAAATAGAAATTCATACAAGGCTACAACGCTGGCGTCTAATGCTCACATTGCGCCATAATCGTATTTTTACTCATTATGACCGAAAAGGACGGTGTATATATACATGTGGACTCCCTATATGAAAACCTAAATAAACCGAAAAAGAAAGAAGTTTTCATATAAGGCTATGACGCTTGTGTCTAACACTCACGACACGCCATAATGGTATTTTACCTCATTATGACGGACCAAGCACGTATGGCTAGCTAGCATTTATATACATACTATTCTCATAAAATCCAAAACATATATATCCACTGAAAATCTCATTTTCGGGATCTCTCCAAAGGAGAAAAAATTGTCAAATAGGTGAGAAATCAATAAATCTCATCAGAAGAAATAAATGATTAATAAAATCATTCATCGCATGTTTTTTATTTAAAACAAAGGTCCACTCACAACTTTAGGCCTAAGCCTGACGTCGATCCGAGGTCTCTCCAATTTGAGTCTCCTCACGTCTTGTTCCAAATATATAATTAATTTCCCACTAAAATCCAATATTTATTCAAAATAGGCAAAATAACTGAGAGCCATAAACACGCTCATCATTGCCTAACTTCGATATTTTAAATCGAAACGATCCAAACTTTTATATCATACTTGGCAGTCGTAAATACAACCTTTCTCAGAAATTGATTTAAATCCTAATGTCGGATTTTGCATTATTTAACCGCCAAAATACCAAACTTCGGAAATTCACAAACCTATTCAAAACTCGTCCGAAAATTCCACAATTCACTCCATTAAATTCCTCTAATTATTACACATTTAAAATTATACAAAATCCCAAAACGGCGGCGGCTCCGCCGGCAGCGGCGGCCGGAGGCCGATTCCGGCGACGTCCAAATTCTACCAAATTTTAACAAAATCTTCCTCTCAACATCCCAAACAACTTTCATAACTATCACTAAGTCCAATTTCAAGCCTAACTAGGTCAATCGAACGAAAACATCCTAAAAGCCCTAGAATTTCAACTTCGAATTTCTCCTTACCGAGCTCAAGAGGGAGTGAGCTACAAAACCGTACCAAGCTTGCCCGGATTGGTGGCCGGAGGAGGGAGTTCCGACGAAGGAAAGCTCAAGGCAGCAGCGCCTTTCGGGCGGCACTACTCCTTCACGGCGGCGCTACACGGCCGGTCACCGGCCCAGAAAGAGAGAGGGGACGGCGGGGGTCCGAACGGACCAGTCCGGTGATCTCTGGTGGCCGGACGGCGGCAGGCCACGTCGGGAAAGTTCCGGCAGAAAATGGGGGCTCGGGGAGAGAGAAATCGAGAAGAAGAGAGAGAGAAGAGAGAAAAGAAGAGAGAAAGAAATGGGTTTTGGGCCTCACCCGTCCGGCCCAACTCCTCTATATACAACCCAATTCCAAATTTAACACCCCCAAAAATAATACCCTAATAAAAATTACCTTTTACTAGCTAAAATTTACCAATTTTACCGTCGTTACATTTTTCTCCGACGAATAAATCTCCGGAATAATTGTCCCCTAAAACCCCTCTAGGGACCAATTAAACTATATCTCAATGTCGGAGACGGTAAAATTCTTATTATAACCAAGCTAGTAAATAAGATAAAATTTTACGGGTCGGGATGTGACATTACAGGTGAATGATTCCCCCTCTTCTTCTTGATCTTCCTCTAGAGTAAGTTGAGGTTCGTAGTGAGCCTCGTCGTCCGCTGAATTCTCGCGGAAGCGTTGGGCCATTTGTTGAGCAAGGTTAGGGCTGGAGGACGCACGTGCATCTACTGGTGGTGCGGGAGCCACCGGCTGTCGCGAGCGCCATACTGTCTTAGCTGAAGGCTGCTGGTCCCCGGCTGGTTGTTTGTTTGTTGCCAGAGGGGCCTTATCGTTGTCCTCCTCCTTCGACCGCTGCAAGGTGGATACTTAGGGAAGCATCCGAGTCTCGGGCTCTGGTGTAGATCGTGCCCGAGGCTGATGTGGTTGTGGTGGCCGAGTCTCTTTATTGGTATTTGTTTCCGGGTTTTGAGGTTCCCGGCGCCGTAAGGACTGAGGCAGTTCGCGCTTTGACTCTGGTTCGGGTGTCATAAACAGCTTACGCCTAGCACCCGTAGGCGGACTCCTTCTCCTTTTGGGCTCCGATTTAGAAGGTGACCTGCGCCGGGGAGCTTGTGAGTCCCTTCTCCTTTCAGGCTCCGGAGATAGTCTGCGCCTAAGAGCTCGTGAATTCCTTCTTCTTTCAGGCTCAGGTGACGGCCTGTGCCTAGAAGGTTGTGGGTCCTGTTTTGGTGGAACCGTGAGTCGACAGAAGACGTTTGCCTTGGGTGCGGGCTCGTCTATGAACTGCTCGCAAATCCTTGGGGGTGTGACAGGCGGTATTTGAAGGAATGCGCGCCATCCCTCTGCCTCCCTCCACATCCGTTCGGGCGTCTGTGCAAGCTGTGAGGGGCGGACAGCGCCCTGGTCGACGGCGCGTAAAGCACGCAGGATGCTACCGTACCGTTTTTGGAGCTTTCGCTTTTTGGACTTGCTGATGGTAACTGCCTTGTCCCCTTGCTGTGTGTACCAAACCCCGTCCTTGATTGCTGATTTGGACGTCAGGGGAATATAGGGGTTGGTCAAGATACCTCCACGAGGACTTGAGGCCTTGTTGTCGTGATGATTGTTGTCGGAGTCCGACACGTTCATCTCACTTGTCGCAGGAGACGAAGGTACCGTCTCTGTCCAATGTGTGTAGACGAACGTCTCAAGACGTTCTACCCTCCTTTCCAGCTCTTCTCGGGTCCTGGGACTCATAGGCTGGGAATTTTCAGTGGGAGACGGCTTATCGTCCCTCATGACTGCTTTGCCCTTATCCTTGCGAGAGGGGCGATCTGGTTCGAGCTTAGTGACCAATTGGCAAGCTGGGTCGGCTGCTTTCTCCTTTGGGTTATTCGGGACAGTATAGTTATTCGCCGGCCGTTTGCGGTTTCAGCCTGGCTGTTCACGTAGGCCAGCATTTGGCGATAAGTCTAATGTTATTCTTCGTTGGCCGACCCGTGGCCAAGCAACGTCAGCCGTTGCGATCATGAAATCGCCCTTATTCTCAAAGCAAATGTAGTCGAGGTCGAGCCAATCTTGAACCTGGTCCCTGAGTTGCTGGCATTCACATGTTCTGTGCCCCCAGCTATTATGAACTTGCAGTGAATGCGCCCTTCCTTGTACTCTACGTAAGGCAAGGAATTGGCTACTGTGACGAGCCCGTCCTCGATGAGATCGTCTAAAACCTCGTGAGCAAGGTCGACGTTGTAGGTATATTGGCAACGTGGCCAGCGGGCATTATTATCACCGTCCTCGCGGCCCTTTTTAGGTGCCCGGCGTCGCTCTTCATCCTCGGCCTGATCGGCCTACTTTACCTCGACCATGCCAACCACGGGTGGGAAAGGGTCTATATCGACCAACGAGGCTGTACTACCCGGAGTCTTCATCTTTAGTTCACCAGAGTTCAGCCACGTTTGTAACTGGTCTCGAAGTTTGACACAATCTTTGGTGTCATGATTGTAAACATTATGGAAGGCACAGTATTTCTTGTCCTTCAACTCTTCCTTGGGCGGGATCTTATGATCCAAGCGCACGTATCTCGCCTCGATCAAGTCATTAAAGACCAGATGGGCATTCTTAGCATCATAGGTGTACGACTCGTACTCTGGCTTGGTCCAAGCAAAGGACTAGATGGTGATTGGCTCACGTGTCATCTTCAAGTTCTTCAACTTATGAGCTAAAGGTTTGCCAGTTAATTCTACTGCGCCAATATCTTCCAGGTCCTGATCTGTATGAGCTTTCTCGCTCTTTGATAGTATGGATCATAAGTAGGGGCCTGTAAGTTTAGTGCCCCCACTGTCCGATTCTTCCCTGGTATATAGGTTCCTTTGGAAGCATTTGTTTTGTCATCCAACTCCTTCAGGATTAACTCGTAGCTGCCGACTTTGTTAATTAGGTCACCCATGGAAGTAAAGCGCTCTCCGTGATGCTTCAACCGCTGGCGGTGCTCCAGGCCTCTAATAGCCAACTTAATGGCTTCCTGCTCGGGTAGCAAGTAATCACACTTGGCTTGCTGGATCTTGAAACGTTGGAGGAAAGAGACTCCAGACTCCATGCTCTGCTGGCTCATCTGTGTGAGGGAGTCGAGGCCAACTTCAGGCTCAATCGTGTCGTACGTTTCTCAGAAAAGTCTTTCCATAGTGGGCCAGTCTGCTATTGACCCAGGCTTCAATCTAGAGTACCAAGTGAAAGCAGCTCCGGACAGAGAAGTCCCAAAAAGCTTGAGCTTAAGCATATTATCATTCCCATATTGGCCGCATTGGACCTTGAAACGGACCATATGTGTTGCTGCATCTTCCCTTGTCTCCCCAGAGAAAGTGGTGAAGACAATATTCTTAAACCCCTGAGGGAAGGGATATTGTGCCACGCTATCAGAGTAGGGGTCACGATAATGCAAGTTAGCATCACCTTTTCCGGTTTGCTCTTTGACTATGATCGAGATGAGCTGGCGCCAATCTGCTGCCGTTACTAGTGTAGACTCTGCTCCCTCCTCATGTTGGACCATGCGGAGAAGCTAGGAGCCGGCCCAGCCTTTCTAGAATTGGACTAGAATGGGCTATAACCGGGTCATCTGATGTCCCGATTCCCTAATATGGGGAGCTGCCAGCGCTCCTTGCTGTGACTCCAGGGTTGCGCGGAGGAGGTAGAGGTGGTGGTGCATTTGAAGGACTAGCCCCCCACACAAATTGAGGGGTCTTCTGGGCTCCGACCTTTGGATTTCCCCTAGGGCGTTCGTTAGGCGAAATGTATCTCGAGCCCTCATTCGCACCTGCACTAGTTAAGTCCAGGTGAGGGTTCTTTGGGGCTTGAGACCGCATCCAATCTTCAGCTTGCAAGACTCTCAGGCTTAGACCATCTTGTTGTGTTTTGAGGTCTTCAGCTTTCCAGGCTATTCTTGCTTCCAAAAAAGGATGCATCATGTTGTTGTTGTAGCTTGGTATCGTGTTCGTCCAAGCGGCGAGTTTGCTCATCCACGGTTGCGCGGGCAAACTTCAGAGCCTCTGTGTTATCAAGCAGATCCTTTTGGCTGCATGATGGCAAAAATCCTCGCTGAGTATGGCGAGGTTCTCTTGGTTAGTCTGCCAGAGAGTTTTATCTTTCTTTACTTGCTCGGTGAGGGTGTCGACTTTCGAGTTGAGGGAGTCGAACTCTTCCTTCAATTGACGGGTTGCCTGGTCGGTATGAACCTTTAGGCTTTCAATCATAGCCGTTATTTGGTCCTCAGCGAGAGTGCTGGGGCCAGAGTTGCTGGTGGGTGTTAGTCCTACCATCATGGGTTCGCTGAAATCTAGGTTTCCGAACCGAGTTAATACTTGATCCTTCATGAGCGAGCGACAGGCCACGCTGTTGTGAGGTTGGTAACGTGGTGACTTGTGTTTGAGACAAGAAGTCGAGGGTTTCCCGTACGGGGATCCGCCTGACTTCCCAATGATGACAAGAGTGTTATACTCCCGGTCCCACTAGGCGTGTCAATGTTTTGGCCACGATTCTCAGCAAGGAGCAGAGAGGTAACTAGTGCTACCAAAAGTAAACTAGGGTTGCAGGGTGTGCCACCGCTCGGACGCGGGATATAAACTGTGCGCGTTCTTGACTTCTAACCAAGCGAAAGGGAGCTCCGGTGTCACCCTCGCGGATGAGGAATTACGAGCAAAACCTCTTAGTCACCTATGAATCGATACTCACTGTTAGAGCGAGCAGAGCAACAATTAGGAAAGAAGGGCGAGTCCGGACGGGCTCTAAGAACTAAGGCGAGATGAACTTAGAACTTTAGGGTTTCGAGGATGCTCGAGAGTTTGTAAGTAGTTTTTGTATGAATTTGTTTTGTGTCCTTTGATTGTCTCCTCAAACTCCCTTATATAGAGATCCGGAAACAGTTGACAAAGACATAATCACAAACTCACTCGGACTTAGTAATTAGAATTCCACAAGGATACGACTAGCTTGCGAACTGCGCTATCCATGCGACACGTGTCCAGAACAGATTTCAAGGTCTCAATCACCGCCCCGCCTCATCTTACTGTAGCGTTGTATGCGAACTCCGAACACTAAGCGATCTTATCCCGCGAGGTGCTACAGTCCCTTTCTAACTCTACCTCGCTATGTACTACAGAATCCTATGCGAACTGAAACGAGGATCTCGCGAGGAATCGGAGTCCTCAACAAATTCCACCTCGCGCGCTGTCAGAACGCGCCACCCTATATGGGCTTCATACCTAAAAAAGGGCCACAGGCATTGGCCCAAATGTTACCCAAAACTTATTGTGAGTCTTGGACCAAAATCCCTGCTGGGCTCAAACAGAGGGTAAATAATTTTATTGAAATCAGACCGAACGATCAAGTTTATGTTTGTATGTTCGTGTAGTACGTCATGAGTCATCAGGACAAATTATGACCCGAAATCAGGAAAGAAATTAGGGGATATCAAATTACAATTTGGTCATGTTTACTAACCTGGAATGGAATTGAGAGTGGTGTAATTGATTCCGGAATGGGTGAATTCCGGAGTTTACTAACATGTCAAGATATTGGAATGGATGTGAGTCTCACTTGCTTACGGAATGGGTGAATTCCGGCGTTTACTAACATGTCAAGATATTGGAATGGATGTGAGTCTCACTTGCTTATCAGCAATCAATTCCTGACGAAACCTCTTATTTATTACCCAAGAGGGGAGATGGGTATCATAATCAAAGTAATGGAATCAATTTTTTCTTCCCAAATATCCTCACATATTATAATATTTCTAAATTACCCAACCCTAAAAATATATATTGTATTTTAAAGGTATTTAAATTCATTTCTTGTAGAAGTATTTTAATAATCAACTATTTTAATTCTGATTTCATATGATAAGTAAACAACATCAATCATAATTAGTTTCATTCCTATTTTGATTCTTTATAGTAAGTAAACGTACAGTTGAATAATATAAAATATTCTTATACCGATTGTTGTTGATACCATTTCATGATAATTTTTATTCCAAATTAATAAACGTGCCTTTATCTTTCGTTGTTACTTATGTCTAATTCAGATCGTTAATTACGTCTATTGATAGATGAATATGAAATGATAGCAATGATTCCTAATTGTTGTTTAATTAAGTTCTTAAGGACACAGCTAGCTAGTGATTGCTAGAAGGAACATGATCCCATGCAACGTGTACACTCAGCCCACCATTTACGCAGTTAGCCAGCAAAAGATTGTCACATGAAGAAATGCTAATACTCAAACTCATAGGGTGGGTTTCTTTCTTTTCTTGAATCGGATGTGCATTTTCTCGTGCATTATTAGTCCTATACAGAAAGAAAGTGAAGAAGCTCCGTCCAAGTGTTAAGTACCGATCGGCAGAATCACCGTTCGATAGAAAACAAAGTTTCATTTGTTTAAAAGGAGATGAATAAAACGAAACTAGTATACGGGTGAGATGAGCGCAGCAGCTGTGAAGTGCCTACGTGTGAGGCGATGTTTAGTAGCACTTGGCTTTCAACTTGTTCGCAGTTTTCTCATCTTTAGCCAAATCGACTACAACCTACTATATATTCACCAATTAACTATCAAAGATGCTAACCTACTTTGTTGGTGTTGTTTCTACTTTGTTGGTGCTGTTTTTTATGGACAAGCAATACAATTCAAGAACACAGAATAATACTAAGTAAGCGTAGTTTGTTTCATGGTAAATAAGCATCTAGAAAGGAAAGTTATTTATTTCCTACTTTCGGGAAAGTAAAAAAAAAAGAAACACTTTTCAGATAGAATGGAAAATATAAAGAAAAATGGTTCCTTCCAAAATTCAAAAGAATCACTTTCATTTCTACTTTCCATGCATTATTACTCACAACAAAATATTTTAATATATTTTTAACAAATTTCCCGATGGTTTTCCTTGCCTTACCAAACATCAGAATAGAAAGTTCATATAAAATTTTATTTCCGTTCTTTTTCCCTTCCCATGGGAAAGAGGAAGGAACCATTTTCCTTTAATTTCCACGAACTAAACGAGGCCTAAGAGAAACTTCAAAGTACTCGATCTCCACTCATCCGATCTAGATAGAATGTATGCAACACATAAAGAGAGAGGCAATCATGTCAAACTATAGTATGAACGATTCTGAACTGCAAAAATTGCTCCAACTACCACAAAGTTTCTTAAAAATATGACTGAACCTTATGAAAATGCACATTTAATACTAATTTTAGCTCCTCATTGCCAATTTCAATGAATATCTTTTTTAAGAGCCCATTGAATATAAGGTAACTTATTTTATGCTCAAATGAGCAAATATTTACTTAAAGTCTTAACAAACATTATTAATTTATGACTATTTTACCATCATCCTTTAAGATGCATAGAGAGAGAAAACTTGCCAGAACGTCACCGGTCACCAGATTTCGGTATTCGGTTGCCGGACTTTTTCTAATCACCGGATTCTCGTCGTCAGACTTTTTCCAGTCACTGGTCGTTAGAAAAATATATTACAACACAGAAAAACAAAGAAGATAAAAGAAGACAATTTTCAACCAAAAGAAACCAAACAAAAATTACTGACCTCGAGTAATCAACTATTGACAACAGTATTGACCCCCACTACAAAAATTAATTCAGTTAGCCACGACGCAATGTTGTCGCCAAAACCATTCTTCCGTCGCAAAAGACCAACGGCAATGGCGTGGCGACGACATTTTTGCCATCGCCGTTGCTTTTGGCTACGACAACGAGCCGTCGCGGCATGCAACGACTACAAAGGCCATTGCGATTCACCCATTGGCCATGGCAATTTTGCCGTCGCGAAGTTCTCAAATGCCAGATTTTTTGTTTTACAAAAGCTGTGCAAAAGAAATTAAAAGAACATTCAATTAAAAGTTCTCAAATGCCAATCTTGCATAGATGAACTATCAAGCACAACAGTAGTGAATTTCCAAGTGTTTCTACATTAATTCCTTTACATAAGCACATAATAAAAGAAAATACTGGTCATCCCATTAACTTTCATGCAGTAGACAGTTTACTCCATCAACTTTCAATTTCAATCGATCACTCCTTCAACTATCCAATATTACACAATTAGGTCCATCCGTTAAGTGTCGTCTAAATTAGTGGTTAAGTTGATGACTGGACATATGTTTCAAGTAGATGAAGGAAGGAGAAATTTCATCTCTCTCTCCTCGTCTCTCCTCTCTCTCTCTTCTCTCGTCCTCTCGTCTCTTCCCTCCTCCTTCTCCTCCTCACTCTCTCTCTCTTTCCCTCTCTCCTCACTCTCATCATCCCTCTCCTCTCTCTCTCTCCTCCTCTCTCTCTCTCTCTCCTCTCGACTCTCTTCTCTCCTCTCTCTCTCTTCTCCGTCTCTCTCTCTCGTCTCTCTTCGGTCCTCTCTCTCTCTCTCTTCTCTCCTCGTCTCTCTCATCTCTCTCTCTATCTGCCAGTCTCGCCCGTCATCTGCCTCTCCATGGTCTCCTCTCCCACATCCTCACTTCCTCTCTCTCTCCGCGTCGGCTCTCTGTCGTCTCTCCCTCCCTCCTCATCGTCTCTCTCTCGTTCTGCTCGTGGTCTCTCTGTTCTCGTGCATCTCACAGTTCTACTCTCTCCCTCTCTCTCTCTCTCATTCATTACCCTCCTCTTCCTTACCACAACCACCTCCTCCACCACCATGGCACACCCTATTCCATTTTCAATTCCAATAACCTAATTTCCCCTCATCATGGTCGTGTCGTCGAACAGGCCCCAATCCCCAACCCGCCCGCCCCCGAATTTCCTCCTGGAACTTCAAATCCAAAATCAAACCTCACCCCCCGACCCCCCTCCCTCCCATGAGGGCTTGGCTCGGGCGAATCTTCACCTCATTCTTCGGGGTGGGGGGGCGGATCATCTCCCACCCCGGTTCTCCTATCCTCGATCATCGCATGTTCAAGATTAACGCTAAAAAACAAAAAAAAAAATTTCTCTTGCGGAAATCTTGTCTGAGAGAAACGATCCAGTCAACAAAAAACTCTTTAGTGCTCCGAGTTCAAAGAGTCTAACAGTGTCGCTTTGCTTTGCTCCGTGCTTTTTGGCTTTGCTTTTCTCCGGCGTCAATGGAGGATTTCGATCAACACAGGGAGGTGGCCCCCACACAACTCCAAAATGGTTTTGACAAGACCTCCGAAACTTCGCAACTTAAATCGAGTTTAACGCGATGGTCCCCGGAATGCCCCCTGAACTTGTTGTTGAAAAGGCTCTAACAAATCACCTCTAACAACCTCCTAACTTCTAACTGTGTGAACACTTGAAACTTTAATGAAAAAAAAATTGAAAAGAACAGAAGAAAAANATAATGCCAGAGCAAGCTATATATGTACCACAAATGATACATAGAATTGGAAGAGTTGGGATGAAAAATTGAAAAATTGCAGTAATAAGAGACCCATATATAAACCTCCGCATCTTCGGTGATATGTCCTAATACCACATCCAATATACACAGCGTTTGTTTTTCATTAGTCTATCTGTCCATATCGTTTCTGAAGCATGACAAAATTGTTTGCTGTTAGGTCAGTGTGACATCTCTTCGTACTTGTTTTTGATTCTTTTGATCCACGGTACACTTCACAAATCATGCTTAACAGGTTAACCTGTAATTTTAAAACAATATCCTAGCAGCTTGGTTTAGATTGAACGGTTTTTTGACGATATGGCGCGATGGACATAAAAACACAACTGAAGAAAGTTAATAATCCTAAGGAATTGATTTCCTGGAAATCAAGGAGAAATAGGATCGAGCAGATCAAGAGCATGGAAGCAACCGTACGTAACGGTAGTAGAAGCCCCTAGCTATATTCATAGGATGAAAAAACAGGCAAAACTTCATGTACGACGTACATCCAAGTATTTTATTTATCTCTGCTCGATAAAAATTTTCCAAGTCTCAACCTCCAGTTCTTGTAAAACAACATCACTTTCTGTCAAACTTATTTACGTACGCGTACCTTGATGATTTGTAGTTATTTCTAACGATTTAAAAATCAATCTTAAATGCATAAGAAAAAATGGCATATGATTTTACTTAACGTGATACAGTACACATTTGACTAGTTTCCTACAAACCCCGAGCCAAGCATACCCAATTTCAATTCATAAACCCCAAATTACTACACGCAACCCAGGCCCGTTGCTATAAAATAGGTTAGAATGCCCGCGTTGCCGCGGGGTCAACGATGAGTGATGACTAAATGACTATAAGTCACGGCATTGTTTGATGGTCTATAGTTAAGACGCTAGGAAATATGCTCAGAAATACTGGCAATGAACTGAATGACTTATTTGCAAACATTGATTTCAGAATAACATGAAAGATACCTATAAAGGCTCATCTTTTTGTACATGCTAGATACAACCATGATTTATCAAAACAACCGATCAAATACAATACTTTATGATAGTATAACTGTTGTAGACCTATCTTCTGCACATCCATGATGATCAAACAAAAATCATGACACAAAAAAATAAAAATAAGACAGAAACTATATAATTAAGAAATGCTTGTTGGTTCAATGAGAAACATGGATTAGATGTGGTTAGATGATACATAATTGGCCAAACTGAAAGGCTTTCTAAGAAAATAGACATAACCATATAAGAAATGCTTGTGACCTTTCAAATTTCTTGGTGGACATTTCTTTCATAATTGGACTTAGAAGGCTCTCTTAGGTTTCTGCAGGTTCTCTTCCGCTGGGACTGTTTCTTTCAGTGTTTCGCTTGCATTATCTTATGTCCAACTGTCTCAAAATCAGGATAGAGCAGCCTTTAAAATCAATTTTTTCTTTTCTTTCCAAATCCTATTATCCAGATCATCCTCCATAGTTCATAGTAGAGCATATGCGAAAGCCAGTGGTTCCCTTATGCTCCTTTTTTGGGGCATCGCAGCTTCATGACAATGATAAAACCAAATCATAAATAAGTAATCGCCCAATCACTTGGACATCCAATAACTGTAACTAAAATATATATATATATATATTATATATATATATAATATATCAATATGTACAACGCAAAAACATCTTAGCCTCAACCAATTCATTCACGGCACACAACGAAACTGAAGGTAAGCACATGAAATATTAGCTAAAGCAGCACATAGTGAATTTATCAACTTTTGACCAGTGAAAGTTTGTAAAGGCTGAATAACGGCCTAAAAATTCATAAATGGGGGCTGATACTTGGATAGGTAAGTTGACACACGCTCTGATGGGGATCACTTAGTTTAATCATACAGTAACAAAATACAAAACATCTAAATTCCAAAACTCCACTTTAATCCTCAACATTTTAATCTAGATTTCCAGATTTCAAGGCTGCATGTGCTATTAGCTCTATACACAATATTATCATTGGTAACTAAATCCAGTGCTTGCAGGTATAAAATAGAAACCTAAGATAAGAGGTTGCTGACCACAAAGGGATGATTGAATGGAGAACAACTGATGTTTTGTATTATATTGGTTCATCATGAGGTCTGTGCCACAATAACAAGTGAAAGCTATAGCCTTATTTTGTTGTGCATTGTAGAGACGTAAAACATAACATTTAATATAGGGAATCTAGTAATGCAGTTCAAGAATAGTAATCATGATATTCTAATTACTTGTTCATGGAATTTTTGTTTGTATGAGCTGAAAAAGTATGGATACTATCCGGTCCAAACTACATTCATCAAAGCTAAAATTTGGATGCAGACACTGGCCACAGCAAACAGAAAAAACCCATAAAGTGAACCATAGACACTTTACAGTTTGATACTCGACCAAAAAATCTAAATTGCTCATGGCAAAAGTAGACAGAACAAATAGGTGAGATGTGAGGATAATGTGCTCAATGAGGCATGACAAAGCGGTGGCTAGTTATGATGTATTTCACCTAAAAACTGTTAAGAAATGATGATATAAAATGTAAGAAAGGAAGATGATATAGTAATTATCATTGCAACCGTGTAAACCAAGCTGCATACATAGTTTATATTCGTTTAAATGGAGACCATTAATATACGTGTATCATTATGAACAATGGCAGGAAAAACACAATCTTCTACTCTATTACTATATAATGGAAAAATGATTGCCATTCCAATATTTTGTAAAACCTAAAGATGATACATAGTTTAGATTGCAGTTTGAAGCACTGTGACAATTTATTGCAACGAACAGAATGAATTAGCAGGATCACATTATATAAACTTAATGTTTTTAGAAAGCATTCCAAATGTATATTTAAATTGAGCTCTGAAACATGAAGTACAATCTGACATAGAACATTATTTGATCATATCACATTATTGAAGATTCATACATGAATCTGAGGTAGGCAACAACCTAAAACCATCTACCAGGAGGTACTTTAGCCGACCGAATTATTTTCGTCGGCCTGTTACCCTAACTCGTCGCTACACTCTTAGCCGACGAGGCTTGTCGGCTATAGTGTCGTCGGAAATGGGCCCTCGGCGCTGACTTTACCCGAGAACCCATCACCGTCGTCGGCTATTGTCCATACTTTAGCCGAGAAACATTTGGTCGTCGGCTTTTGTTCATGAATTTAAGCCGCGAAGACAGCTCTATCTTTCGGTCGGCTATACTCCCAGACTTTAGCCGACACTTAAACGTCGTCGGCTATAACTCTCCAGACTTAAACCGACGACACAACACTCGTCGGCTATACCTCAGACTTTAGCCGACGAATATCTCATTTCCGTCGGCTATGTATATATTAAAAATTAAAAATAGAGCCTTTTCGTCGGCTATAGTGAGTTTAAGCCGACGAAACATGCCATAATTCGTCGGCTAAATATATAAAAATAAAAAATAAAATAATATAAGCCGACGAATTGTGGCGTATTCGCGGCTATTAACCTCCATTCCAGTATAAAAAAAAAAAAAATACACAAAATTTTTAAATTACTATTTTAAGCAACTGCAAAAAACACAAACAATCCATATATAACCAACAAGAAGCACATAAAACTATATAAGGTATCAACTACACAAAATCTTAAATGATCTATCAATTATCCGGATCTGGGGCCTGCGGTGGTGAGGAGATTCCGGCAGCTCAGGATGGTCTTAGGTGCAGGCAGGCCATGGGCGGAGGTGGAAGTCCCTGAAGCGGGCAGCTGCTAAATCCTGGAAGAAGTACTGGTTACATCTTCTTCTGCTGGGCATGCTGGGCGGCAGTAGGGCTCTAGTATAAGATCATATTCGGCGAACTGGGCGGCATGAGCGGCAGCCTGAGCGTCAGCTGAGCCGCATGAGTCGGCTTGCTCTCTCCGTATCTCCTCAACTTCCGACTCTAGCTGAGTGTCTGCGGCTGGTCGAGGCTTGCCTTTCGTTGAAATCCTGGAGTGGTCTTCAAGACCCCCCTGCCCTTCTTTCCTAGACCCCGGCAGTAGAAGATTGTTTTCTCGGGTGGGAAGCTGTGCCCATGATCCTGGCCCCCAACCTCGGATCTGAAGTGTCGATCCGGGAAATGGCTTCGGACATCTCTTCCTCCTGCGTGTCCGGCCCATGTCCGCCTCACTATAGCACTCATCACCTCGTCACTAGTTCCTCCCCCCCCTGCCTAATTGGATAGGAAAAAAATTATTAATAACACTTTAACAATATATTAGTAAAATTAAAAATTTCGTAAAAATGAAAGATTACTTACTATATCCTCCGGAGTAGGATATGCCTTCTCGTACGTATAGACGTACTGGTTGACCTCTAGATGTTTCCTGGCCGCCTCGTCCATGAAGACAGCGACGGTGTAGAACGGCATGATGGTTCCTTGTGTGTTGCGTTGCGGTTTGAGCGTTCGCCCGGGAACCGCTTCAAAGAAAAAAGTAAACTATTAGTAAAATATTTAAAACGCACGTACTTAATGATAATTAACTAATTAATTTATTTAAACCTGGTTTACGAGGTTGTTGAATTCTGATGTAGAAGCCAACGCCACTCGTACTCTCTGTACTGAAACTCAGCAGGGGTAGCAGAACGTGCGTTCCGTGCGTAGTCCAATAGGTCCGCAACTCGTTTCTTCCACTCCTTGATACCTACAGATACAACAAAAATATTAGAAATATAATGTATATGACAAGAACAGTTTTGTTTTTTCATTAATTTCCCAACGTACCTTCCCCATGCACAAAGTCCGCCCAGTGCTCTTCAAGGGTTCGGGAACCTCAAACCACACCGCATTTAACCGTTTATGTTTAGTTTTTCCAAAAATCTACAATGTAAACATAATATTATTCAGGCATTTTGTAAACTCACGACATCGCGTTATGGACCAGTCTTAACCTCCTGCGGACCTCTCGCCCAGTCTGACCACAACATAGGGACTCTATCCCTAATGAGCGCTCCCACGCGGCCGGAGTGACGTCCTCGACTTTCCGCCCGATACTACGTCGCCATCCCCAGTACCGATGACAATCCTCCCTGAGGTACCGACGACTCTTCTCAGAGCCTTCCCTGTGACGGGGCTCTATCTCTTCTTCTTGCCGGCTTCGCTCGACGGTTGCCTATGACATGATAAACCAATTGATTATTAAAATCGGAATCGAGATTATAACAAACAAATCATTCATCTTTCATTACCTGAGGGATCGGACGGCGGACGCGACGGATTCCGCCTCCGATGATGATACCCTCGCGGAAAATAAGAGGCGTATCAAAAGGCACGAACCGGTACGCCGCTGATGGAGCCACTGGCGGGGGCAGTGGATAAATCGGCGTCCTGAGTCATCGACTACAGGTATGGCGGTATCAACGCGGAAGGAATAGGTGAGGCGGGCGGCGGCATCTGTACCCCAGATGACCCACTATCCGAAGAAGTAGAGTAGGAGCTGGAGTGGGCGCCCGGTGTATCTCAGGCATACGGGTTGCAGACCTCTCCGTCTGAGGCTGAGCAAACAACTGCCTCGCGGAACCAAGGAAGCCCGCGTGCCTCGATGAAGGGTGGCCACCTCCGGCTGCCTCTGCGCCGTCTGCAGAAGCTCGCAAGCTCTAGCTGTCACTAGGGCCCTGAAAACGACGTCTGAGGGTTGCTAGAGGTTCCCTCAGACGATACAGATCTTTGGGCCCTTCGAACCCTTCATCGATCTAATATTACCGCTCCCTTCTATTTAAAATATTAATTTGAAATCAAGCCACACAAAACAAAAAATGCAAATCATTTTAAAAAATGTTAAACATATATTCACTCCTAATACTAATTTTCACTTCCTAAATACTATTTTTCACTTCCTAAATACTATTTTTCACGTCCTAAATATACCCTCAAAAATCAAAATATACACTTCCTAACAACACCACAACATTGCAATTGACCGGAAAACAAAAAAACAAAAAAAATAAAAAATATAGAAAATAAATCAATAATATAACAAAAACTAAATATACTTATTAAACAACAATATAACACTTACTTAAATAACAATATAACAGCAATAAAAACCAAATATATACACAAACAACACTTATATACAACAAACATTATATCACAACACACAAACCACACATTAAAAAATAACGCAAGCTCAAAAAAACGTACTGAGGAGGAGGGGGAGGACCGGAAGCACAAGCAGAATTCGGCGGCCGGCAGCAGGAGGAGGGGCCGGTCGGCCGAGGAGGAGGAGGAGAGGAGGAGGAGGAGGAGGAGAGAGGGAGGAGGACGAGGGAGAGGGCGAGCTAGGAGTGGCGAGAGGGCGAGGGAGAGGGGGGAGAGGAAGGGAGAGGAGAGCGAGGGAGAGGAGGGGAGAGGGAGTAGGCGAGGGATAAGAGGATCCGAGGATAGAGGGAGAGGGGGGAGGACGGCAAGGAGAGGGGAGGGGGGAGGGAGAGGGACATGATAAGGTAGAGGGGGACGGTGCGAGGGATGAGGGGAAAGAGGCAGAGGGAGAGAGGCGGCGACCGGGAGAGGGAGCGGAGGAGAATTTCGGAGAGGGAGAAATAGGGCGGAGGCTAGGGCATAAAACCAGTCGAGCGGGTTATACCCGAAGACTTTAGCCGCGAACATAATAATTTCGTTGGCTAAAGGTAATAATTTCGTCGGCTAACATTAAACTTTACCGACGAAATATAAATTCGTCGGCTAAACATTTTAATAATTTCGTCGGCTTAAAGGTAATAATTTCGTCGGCTAACCTTTGAAATTCGTCGGCTAAACACAAACTGTTTTTTACATTCATCAAAGTGATGCTGCTTCGTGAATGATCAAGACTTGAGAAAATAAATCCGACGGTCAGATCTGACCACCATGATAAATACATGTATGGGAAAAATTCACACTTGATCTGACCAGGTTAAGCACGATCCGACGTTCAATCCCGTAAAGTCAAAACCCCTAAATGCACGGAAAGGGCGTTGGGTACCGTCTAATTTCGTATTTTGGCCGACCTTCACTGAAAATATTTTCAAATTGATGAGACACACAAGTGGTTTAAAAATTTACGCAAAATACCACCAATAAAGATAGGGCTACCCATAGGAGAAAAAATTGAAAATTTAATTGACCGCAAACATCGGCACCGAGACATGACCGGAATACCTTGATTTTCAAACCGTAGACGTATTTCACCATTCTGGTCATGTCTTATTTCAACGACTTTTCCTCACGTTTGAAGGTTTTTACGTTATAGTTTGCTTTTTTGAAACTGAACATTTACCTAACACTTAGTAAACAAGTTATACACATTAGTAGCATGTTCTGACTGTGATGATCAAACTGAGAAAATAAATCCGACGGTCAGATCGTACCACCATGATAAAATACATGTATGGGAAAAATCAACTTGATCTGACAGGTTAAGTGCTCGGATCCGGACGGTCAATCCCGTAAGTCAAACCCTAAATGCACGGAAAGGTCGTTGGACCGTCTAATATTCGTATTTTGTGGCGGACCTTCAACTGAAATATTTTCAAATTGATGAACAACAACAAGTGGTATAAAAATTTACGTAAAATAACCACCGAAGATAGGCTTAAGTATGTAACAGAAAAAGTTTAGGGGTTTGCACGACGAATACCCTAAATCATCGTCGCTATACTATGTAATAAAAAAATATAAAATTAATAAAGCGACGAAATATTGGGTATTCGTCGGCTAAATGGTTTTTAGCCCGCGACTTCTACTATACTGTCGTCGCTAAGATGGTTTGAGCGACGGACTTCCTTTTCAATTACGTCGGCTATAAGTTATTTTAGCCGACGACGTTCCTTTTGAATCGTCGGCTATAAGTTATTTTAGCCGACGACTTCCTTTTGAATTCGTCGGCTAAAGTTATTTTAGCGACGACTTCTGTAGTTTTCGTCGGTCTTAGACGGTTTTAGCCGATGGACTTTTAATATAATTCGTCGGCTAATAGGTGTTTAGGCCACGACTTCTGTTGTATTTCGTCGGCTGAAGTAAAAATACAAACCCCTAAACAGAAGGTTTTAAACCATACAAATTTCCGTTTCATAATCACCAAAATTCATATAAAATAACAGAATATGAATTCAACATATGTAAACTAGAAAGAAGGTTAATACCAATCTTTTTTATTCAAATTAATGTATTACATCGAAGAAACTTAAACTAAGGCTCGTAATCGGAATCATCCGATGAGTCTCTTCGGACTGTGTCAGAATTATTTCTGGTAATCTATTCTTTCCTCATCCGCAGAGTCTTCGTCTGTTCTTGATTTGGTCAACACAATAAGCCTTGGACTCTCATCACGAATTCGCACCGGAACGACCCGTTTTAAAATTATTAAGGCGAACGGTAGAGGATTAGGATACCTATTGCGTTGGGCTCTTGATACGCAACTCTTCTTCCTGGTCTTCGGCTCTCCAAGTGTAGCCGCCCGGTAAATTTTTCGAGGGTGCACAAGGTTGATACTCTTCCACGCGTCACCCTTAGCAGGTCATCAAGATAAACACGGTTTTACCGACTGTGGCAAAAAACGAACGGGTCATCTTCGTAAGAACTTGTAGCAGTGTTCACAGATTATTCCGTACTGATCGGTCTTCATGCTCTGCGGGCTAGTATCAAAAACCATTACATTGAAGAGGTGCACTGTTCATGCCTCACCGTAAACGAAGTTCAACCACGATCAAGAAACCGTAATAGTCAACTCCATTCCGCCCCCATGCGCCATCACCCCCAGAATTCTGTGTTCTTCCGTCTGCTGTCTCTCGTTCAAATATAAATTGCAGCCCATTCACCTTGCACATGATAAACTCGTGACATTATCGGCTTCATCCAGAAGTCTTAGTTCGTGTGACCAAGTTGGGTGACCATCAAATTGAATATGGTTCATCTGCATTACAATTTAACCTTGAAATATAGATAATTATGCACTAAATACAAATACGTACATAATTGAATTACGTACCAGCCGCCAAAATAATTTGCGAACTCCCTGTGTGGTACTCGAGAACACCTTGAATGCTGGACAATATAGATGGATGTCTTTCAGTATTCAACTTCTGGACAGTTAATCAATACCCACCAGGGGCAATGACTAGCTCATGTGGTTGCAACTTGTAGGAGTCTGGCAAAATTCCATAACTTCAACTATCATGGAGAGTATGGAAAGAGTGAACTTCGGTACATCTACCGGCATGGCTTCGTCGTTTCCTTCAACCTCCTAAATACAACTCATGTAGGTGACGCATCGTCGCAATATATGCTTCAGCTATACATCCTTCAGGCGTCGGATTTATTAGCCACATAATCTTTGTAGTCTCCAAGTTGCCTATAAATCAAGTTGCAAAGTGTATGATTATTGAACATGTATATAGAAAAATTGGATTGAGGAATTCAGGTGTAAAAAACGTACCTTTCCATGGGATACATCCAAGTGTAGTGTACTGGACCGGTAAGCAACAATTGCTCGGGAAGATGCTCATCAGGTGAGGCATGATGTCAAAAAAATTTGGAGGAAATATCCTCTCAAATTTACACATGATATAATGATGTCCTCTTGCATTTCCGGAGGTTAGATTTTGTCACTTCCCGTGTGCATAACTTCTGGAAGAATCTTGCCAACGCTACTAACGGCTCCACCACCTGACGGGGAAGGAACGGTCGAATGAAAACAGGAAGAGACGTTGTAGCAGGATATGACAGTCATGACTCTTCAACCCTACATCTTATTGTCCCGAAGTTCACACACCGGGCTATATTTCCTGCATAGCCTGAAGGATACTTCACACAACTCACCACCTGAAAATTACGTTCTTCTGGTCAGGTTTCACGGTGTAAGGAGCTTGAGGCATTTTTTTCTTCCCTTCTTTCAACCACAGATGTCTTCTTAACTGCATTTTTTTAGATAATGCGTGCCTTAGGACCGTCTTTCGTCTTCCCCTCCAAGTTCAGCACTGTGCCCACCACACTGTCGCAAACATTCTTTTCTATGTGCATCACATCTAGTATGCCTGATCAACAACTTACTCCAGTATGGGAGTTCCCAGAATATGCTCTTAGTGTCCAGAATTTGTACCTGTCGGGTCTTTCGAGTATTGCTGCAACAATATTTGGATGATTGCTGAGCTGCCCAAAATCGTACTCATTAAGCACTGCTAAAATTTCTTCTCCCGTCCATCTTCTGGAGGCACACCGTGTTCTACGTCCCATCAAATGCCTTGTCATCGAACCGCCAATCGTGATTATATGGAAGGAGCACGGTGACCCAATCTGCATATCTTGTTGCAATGACTGCTGCTCCCCTCATCGCTAAGGCACTCTGGACAAGCCTTGTATCCCCTAACAACGTTGCCCGACAACATCCCACGGGCAGGAAAATCACTGATGGTACCAACAACCATGAATGCATCTGGAACATCTTGTGCATGTACTTGTCATAAGTGGGATGACCAACTTCCCACAAAACTGAAGCTCTTCAATCAAGGTCTCAAATACACATCGAGAACACTCCCTGGATAACCGGGCCCCGGAATCAACAAACTCAACATATTGTATTCCTTCTTTATGCACATCCATGGAGGAAGGTTGAACGGTACCAAAATCACCGGCCATACACTGTATTGAAGACTCATGTTGCCAAAAGGGTTGAACCCGTCGGATGAGAGCCCGAGCCTCACATTTCGGACCCTGACGCAAAATGAGGAAACTCCCTGTCTATATGCTTCCAAGCCTCCCCGTCAGCAGGGTGTATAAGGGTATCTTCGTCATGCATTTCCCTATCAACGTGCCATCTCATAGCTTTGGCCGTGTGTGAAGACATGTACAACCGCTCAAGCCTATCCCTCAACGGGAAATACCGAAGTACCTTCACAGGTTTCCTATTGCCTGCAGGAGTCAGCTTATACTTGTCAGTGTGACATACCGGACATGCGTCAACCCACCAAGGTCATTCCCTTCTAGATCTTTACCCCAAAGAGAACGCAGTCATATCTGCATGCATGGATCTTGATGTAGGAAAGGCCAAGATCTTTCAGGATACATCGGACCTTACGATGAGTGGTAGGAAGACGATGACCGTGGGGCAGCATCGAAGCAGTGTACTGTAGATAATCATCAACACCTTCACGGTCGATTTTGTCTCAACTTTAATCTTCATTACGTCCATCACACTTTCAAGAACGGTCTTCTGACAACCGGGGTACACAGGGGTCTGTTGGAAAGCAAGCAGTTTGTTGTACTTTTCAATACCAGCAGTGTTGACAGCTCTAGGGAAGGGCTGCACCGGGTCAGACATATACTGTCCTTGAGCGCATACACCCTCTCATAAGGAAACATGTGTTGATGAATGCCGTTGTTGGATCGTTGGATGTACTGCCCGTCTCAGAAAATTGGCCATGATCATGCGGACCCCCTGATGATGTTTCACCGTGATATAACCAACATGTGTACTTCTCCCAAAACCCGTTACTCCTCAGGTGCTGCCATACTTTGTCAATGGGAAATCGATGCATATCCCTGCGACACTGACATTTCGTGCACGGGTAATAGAAAATTGTATTCCCTTAGCATTAGCCAACGCATATTTTATAAAACTCATAACTCCTGCACCGTTCGTTTGTCCCATTTTGGAAGCGAAATCCAACTCTTATCCATATCGGAAATATAACAAAATATATATTTATAACGCTGCTAGCTAATTATTAATGATGAAATTTCATGCCATATAATAAATCTCAATCATAGAATATTCTACGTACTACGTACAACTAATTAATAACAATTAATTAACACACACAACATATCAATAACACAAAATATAATATAACACAAATTAATAACACAATATATAACACAAAAACAATAATATATAAACACAAATTAACACAATAATATATATTAATATATATATATAATTAACACAATTAATATAAACACAAAATTAACAACAACTTCATACCGTACCATATCAACACAATAATATATAAATTAATTAATAACAATATATATCTACTAATATTTATTAACAACAAATTAATTCATATATATTATCAATTCAATCATCAACCAAATCGATCAACATATATATATATATATACATCCAATGTACTCAAAATTAATCAATTCAATCATAATCAAAATCATAACTCAATCATAATCAAAATCGATAAACTCAAATAAAACTCAATTAATCAACTATATATACATATACGTACCTATATATGGCTCCACAAACTAATTATGGACAGATTTCGACAACACCCAAACGTTTTCTCCCGTTTTTTCTCTCCCGTTTTTTTTCCCAGATGAGCTGCTGCTGTCCAGATCGCAGATATAAAGCACTTTAGCCGACGACATATTAATTTCGTCGGCTAACTTTTAAATATTTCGTCGGCCATAGTCTGTGAACTTTAGCCGACGAAATAAATTCTTTAGCCGACGACATTTTTTTTTTTCGTCGGCTAAAGTTTACCATAGCCGACGAAAATTTCAGTTAGCCGACGAAGGAAAATGTCGTCGGCTAAAGTCCACTTTAGCCGACGAAAATATGATTCGTCGGCCTGGTTTTTTTTTTTTCGTCAGCTAAAGCCTTTCTTCTGGTAGTGCCCAAATCTACAAAAAGGGAAATGTTGAGGAAAAACTGCATCTTAAATCTAACTGATACTAACACTACCAAAGGAAGGCTGTTTCTATACGTGCATAAGAGCTAAATCTTTAGGCATAGATAAATCAAGACAGACGGCTTTCCAAATCGTTTTCTTCTGAAATAGAGTAACAACATCAGTCATACATTTTATACATGCATTAATACATGAAACAGATAAATGCTTAGTTAATCGGCAGATATGTCTTTTATCATTTTGTAGTAACACTGCTGTAAACACAGTTGTTATTAAACACAACAAAATTAAAGATGCACTAAAAAACGAAGAGAATAACAAAGAAAAAGAAAAAAAAAAGCAGCACTTGCAGTTTTAGGAAAGAGTGTTATTAGCATCCAGATGGGACATTGAGACTTGAGTATCTAATTGCTTTCTCCCATTTCTTCCTCAACCAAAGATGCATCCACTTCGTCAGTCCCCACACCACCTGCAACTTGGACACACCTATCTGCATACACATTTGATGAATTTAGAAACATGAAGTGCACACACTAACTATAATAATTTAATAATTATTATCTAAGAAAGCATTGCAGCCGAACTATTTACTTCAACCTGTTCTGATTATATATATATATATATATATATATATATATATATGATTATATACGGTATTCTATATAGTTATACGTTATACAAAAGCATTCTAGCTCAGCTACATATTGCAATTTGTTCTACTATATATGACAATATGGTATTAACTTATCAATGTACCGCCTAATTACTGGTCTCATAATTAATATGTGTAGTTATATACTTCTCGTCTTGCAATAACAACAGAGCACTCAATTTTTATTGACTACGTTATTGAACTTAGTGTACACTCCCACTGTTACATTCTAAAGGATCACAAAACATCATATATATTACATATAAAAAGGCAAAACATGACTAATATAAGGAGAAAAGTAATACAGAACTGGGTTCACCTTAGTACAGTCCATGCACAAATGTACAGTATCAAAAATCAAGCATTTATATATGTTCTAAAATGACAGATCAAGAAGGAACGAACATAAGCTGATAACAACAACAGACTTTAACACATATAAATTGGCCTGAGCATTCTTAAGTGAAGCCTGCAAAGACACACAAATATTCATAGATAGAATACAAAATATGTTTCCATATCATAAATTCACTTTGACGCTCAATACTCACACAAGCTGTAAACTGAGACTCGATCCCTCAGATCAGAACCGAGCAACAACAGTAAAACCACATGCCACTGTTTTAGTCAACAACTCCCACACACCCAAATCCTAACACAACTACAAAAAGTCAATGTCAATAAATTTCAAATCATTGCAAGAGTAAGTCATGTACCATAAGGTTATTAAAACTTCAAAGATTGATCAACAGTAAGCAAACATGTGAAATTTGGTAAAATTTGGAAAGATATAAATGTCAGGGATCAACAGATGTGATGCAGATTTGCAGAGGAACAACTCTCTCTTCTCCTTCTCTGCAATTAGTCGGAGTCTGCCTTTCTCTCCCTCTCAGTCTCACACCCGGCCTCTCACTCATCTCCTGAAATCAAGAAAAACGAACTCAAATAAACCCAACACTCAGATTCAAGAGAAACAAAATCGAACTACTACTCACCGATACAAAAAAACACACCAGAAGATGCAGAATCAGAATCAATGTCTCGAAACTTCAGGACAGAGCAGAACGAAGAGGTGAAGGCGAGAGGGAAGAGAATAGAAATTGAAATTCAAAACGATAAGAGAAAATTGAAAACTTACCAATAAGGAGAACAACACGATTCAACTCCGATTAACACTTTGTTCTCTGATATCCTCTTCCTCTCTCCCTCTCTCTTTCAAATCGCCTCTTTCTCTCTCTCCTACGATTTCTCTGATCTCCTCTTCCTTTCTCCCTCTCTCTTCCCAATCACCTCTTTCTCTCTCTCCCTACAATTGAAAAACCAATTTTTTCGTATCCACCCTCTTCTCCGCTGCTGCTCTTCTCTCTCACCTTTCTGGGGACCTTCGTTTCTATATGTGGCAAGAAGACGCGAGACGACTCGCGAAAGGGCAAAGGAAGAAAAAGTACTGGAAGAAAAAGCCTAAGCCCCAGTGAGATGCAGCCAAGCCCAGCCCGAGACTGCACTGTTCTCAAGAACAGTAACCAGCGCCAGGCGCTATAATATATATAAATATAAACCTAAATGGCGCTTTGAAAATGCAAAAAACAAAGAACATCAACACACAAATTATTACACTGTTATATGCAAAGTATGTATTCGGAAAAGAACACTAGTTATCCCCAAGGCCCTTTGGGGCGCTCTAATGTCGTTAAGAAGGGAGAGGTACCAGTTCTTCATCATGTCAGCCCAGTCCTCAGGGAGTGGTTGGGCGCCCTAACCACGGTTATGGTGTGCCTTCATTCAAAGATAACTCGACTTCGCAACCAACTGTTCAAGAAAACTCATGGAAAATCGAATGGGAGAAGAAGGTAAAGGGAACTAAGTGATGATCGAACAGTACGTTAGTAGCTTATATATATATATATATATATATATAGTCTCATCCGAGTTCGCTCTGGAATTAACGTGCGAAGGCCTTTATTTGACTCACTTTTCGATCATATTTTTCGATCATACCCGGTCAGTATCTGGATACATATCATATGATCATCCTTACAAAGTTTCATCCAGTTTGGTGACCGTTTAAGTCTCCATAATCATGATTTACTCCAACGGTTCTACTTGGACAAATTTTGTTCTATTGATTTATTTATCTGATTCGGTGTGCAAACGATATATCACCAAACTGGATGAAACTTTGTAAGGATGATCATATGATATGTATCCAGATACTGACGGGTATGATCGAAAAGTGAGTTAAATAAGGACCTTCACACGTTAATTTCAGAGCGAAGCTTCGCTCAAGATAGGACTGTGTATATATATATATTCTATATATATATATGCAGCTTATATAGAAAAAGGTTATATCGTACGTTGGTACTAGTTGTCTATAGATATATAGCGAAGAAACAGGTCACTAAGGCCCTATTTTGTTTAAGTTGATCATAAACTCTCAGAACAAAAAAACTGAGTCCTTTGCATATGTAATATATTCTTTAATTTGATTTCGTTATATTCTTTATATTCTTTAATTTGTAATTATGAACTTAACTTCAATACTAAATAAAATGCTAAAGATCGACCATGTGATCAGATTGTTTCTAATTAACACTTGTAGCAATGTTCTTATCCTATCTAACGATTTTTAGCCATATATTTGGTACTGTTAGATTATTATTTTCCCGACACAGAGTTAATTAATACTAACACGAACCTCAGAGAACCAATTCTAATCACTACTGACACAGAAGGTGAAGGTCCTAGAGGGGGGGGGGGGGGTGAATAGGCCTTTATTACTTTTTCGTCCAATTCCGTTCACAAGGATAGCAAACATTAAACTATCTTGATAACAGGGAGACGTAGTAATAATAAAAGAACAAATACTGGAAGTAAAAGAAATAACACCAGTGCGTTTTTTTATTCGCAGAAACCCTGCATCAGGGGAGAAAAACTGCGTGCCCCTAACTCTTGAGGGACAAACCTTTCCACTATGTAAAACTCACTTCTTACAAGATTATAGTCTAGGGATACAATGACGATTTGCAATCCTACCTAGTCTACCCACTAGTCTAGATCTATCTCTCCTGTCTCTTAGTGGATTTACCTCACTCCTCACAAGATTATAGTTCTAGGGATACAACAATGACTTGCTATCCAGCCTAGTCTACCTACTAGTCTAGACCTATCTCTCTTGTCTCTCAAGTGTTTACATATGAAGGTCTAAGAAGAAGTTTCAACTCAGAACTCAGCTAACACCTTTAACTGATTCTTCTTGAACACTTCTCAGAATACTCAACTCAGAACTCAATTATCCTAATGAGAGGGATTCTTCAGACCTCAGCTAACGCCTTTAACTGACTCCTAGAACTCAGCTTCCTCGATCAACTGATCATTCTTGAATACTTCTGGGGTTGCTACACTACCAACACTCATGATATGCAGAATGCTAATGGGTTTATGAAAAGAGTTTTTGCTGCTCTTGCTCTAAGATTTACAATCACCAAGGGAAGACTTAGAGGCAAATGAGCAATGCAAGGTAAAACTTGGACCCAGCTAAAACTATGTAGAAAACTACATTTTGACAACCAAGGAGCAAGAAGAGACTTGCTCTATATTTATAGGCAAAGTGCAAGCTAAGGAGAGCATGCACGTCTACCAAAATGGGAGGCAACTTTGGATTTTAGTCCTTGTCCAAACTCATAAAGCGAGAAGGCCAAGGGACAAACAAAAGGTTCCAAGAGAGTAAAGAGATAAACTTGGTTAAGCAAGTCATAAACTAAGAAATAAACCTGCACAATAACCTTAAGAACAAGTGAAGAATAAGAGGGCCATAAAACATTCATGAATCATAACTTCTGGATAGCATATATATCATGCATCATAAACATTAGAATAACAGATATACCAATCACATAAGTCATAAAAACAACAACATTCATGAAAAGTTTCAAATAAACAGCCCTTCAAACCACTTACCTACTTCTCCCCCTTTTTGACATGGAATGACAAAGGGAGACCAGATCTTCAAATAGACATGTAGCCGAGAATGAGAAAAGCAACCAAAATAAGGTCAGAGCGGTTCAAACTAATCACATGAATGTGTCATCCTCAGCATAAGCAAACACTTCAGCAAACTCATCCTCACCATCAAAGATGGTAGGAAACATCTCTAAGTTGTGCTCAAGAGACCCGGCAAACACATTGGAATATCATGAAGATTTGGCGATGATGACTTTTTCAACAAGGGAAAAGTCAAGAGTAAAAGCCTTATGATTCCACACTCAAACATTAGCTACAAAGCATAGTTTGGTGTGAATACCCGAAAGACCAAGAGAAAAATCTCGGAGGGTATATAGGATACGAGCAGTCTAGATATCCTAGAGACGTATGGTTAAGCACAAGATAGGATCCTAAGATCTAAGCTCAACATCTACACCAAGTCCTAAGGGAAAGTTTGCACAAATGTCATGTACCCAAGTATGGTTAACCCTAGGAAAGGATACTAAGGATTTATCCATCCCAACCCATCAACAAACTACTTCACAACAGGGGGAAGAGTTTCAAGGTCAATAGACTTCTCATAAACAATCAACCTTGAGAGAGTAATATGTACTCATCAAAGACAAGATGAGAAGGAGGGACAGCTAGGGAAACATAAGGACTTTTGGGAGACAAAATGGGTTTGGCATCCCTACAGCAGCTGGAGCTTTTCCTTCAAAGACATCGTCTCCATCTCTGAGTTTAGACACTTTCCAATACTAGCATCAACAATAGCCGAACAAGCCAGTCTATGTTTCAGTAAGAACTGAAGAGAATGATGGTGGAAAGGTGATCTTGATCTTGGGAGAGATAAGGTCAAAAGGATCAAGAAGAGAGAGTGGGGCAGTTAGGATGGCATATAGCAGCGGAGGAAGCGTCATGGTTTAACGTCAGAGTATGCCTCTAAAACTATAACTCACTCAAACTCAAAACAACTAGCTAGAGTTTAATCCCCTCAACTATCCTAGAACTCAGGACACAAGTCAATCATCAAAGAAAAATCCAATATCTTTCTCAGAATAGAAGAGATGCTTCAAATCACTTGTATAGGGCACAACTAAGAACAAGCAATCTCACACTCAAAAACATTTAACTAATGAGAAGAAGTTCTCTAAATGTTTTGACTAAGATGCATATATGTGTATAGGTCATGACATCAATATACTCCCCTATGAGTGTGCATAATATAAAGAAGGAACAACTAGATGCAAGACCTATAATCTGATCCAAATCATATAATTGTAAAATAAACTCACAAAGTCCCCAAAAACATGCAAAGAGTGACAAACAAGAGTTTCCAAAGACTTTTGACAACCTTAATTTAGAAAAATATAAGGTGCATGTGTGTACCACAAGTTACCAATTACTCCCCCTAAAAAAGTGCATACATTACAAAGATAAACACCTTAGGTAGAGTAAAACACAATATGAGCACAGTAACCACAAATCCCACTTTTTAGGATGGTTGGAGCATAGACTCACAAAACATGGACACTAAGACTTCCACAACCCTTCATTGCTCAAACACTTCATATGAATATATGACTGAAATAAGATAACATGGTCCATGATCATGACATGTATTGAGTGTGTGTGGAAAATAGTAGTCTTAATGGGGCATATAAGTTGGCATCAACTGAGATAAGAGATGAGGTATCACAAGAGTCTTGAGACCATTGGTCTTTTCCATCCTTATATCTCTTGAGAACATCTTCAACATTCTTATATTGATATTTGAATCTACTCATTTATCAAAATTTAAATCACCTGGCTGAAAGATCGTCCTCATAGGTTTATGCAACAAGAAAATATTATCGTTGGCCCCAAACCAGTTGGTTTTAAGGCAATACGTGTAACAAGGACACGCCAAAGACTGTTTCCAAACCCATAGAAGGATAGATCATGACTCAGCAGTCCCTACTGATCAACATATCCAGTGTGAGACTAACTAGTTAAACATTTTTAGATCGTTATCTCATCCTTCAAACAACATCCTCAAAACCAGTCTCTTTTCTGCCCACCCTCATATCGTTCATCACGATCGAGGAATGTATACTTTGAGACTAGCCTTGGTATCCCATCATCAAACCAATCTCGTTTCTGCCCACCCTCATATCGTTCACCACGACCGAGGAATGTATATTTTGAGATTAGCTTGGAATAATTCTTGCACCAACTCATCTCAAGTTTATAGCACTTGCATTTTGCACACCACTTAGACACATTATGTGAGGCATATAAGTCTTCTATATGTCATGACTTTCAAACCACAGAAGAGTAAGTGTAGATGCATATAATCATATGGAGATGTAAAGCAGGTAAAATTTGTGACAATCCTAGACGCATACTTAGGTCAAGATCAACCAAAACATCTAGGGATATCATACAGCTCATGCATCCCAATCTCAAGGAGACCACATATGAGATATACTGATGAACAGATGCAAACGTATATGTGTACAAGAAAACAACTAAGATAAGTGAAACTGATACACTTACTTATGTCACCTTCAGAAACTGCCTAGGGATAAACATAGCACAAGTATTCTGAAAACACATGCATATTTTGAATTTTCTCTTTAAGAAAGAACCTCTAAGAGTAAACATTTATGTGCACATACACAAGAGTCTTAAGGGAAGTAATCAATCTCTTTGGCACACACCAATGGCCTTTCAAAGGCATATAAAACGAAGGTTGTCAAGAGATTTTGTAAACAAACATGCATATTGATTTTCAGCAGGTAAACACACAATTCAAGCAAGATATGTTCAACTAAATTTATGATTAACTGATACCTGCTTTCAATATGCTTGGTCTTAGCATGCAACACAAGATTCTTGAAAACATTCAAAAACAAGAGTATACAAAGACAAGGATACAATACCTTGTTGAAATCCATAATTAGCACATATGTGCTACATCCACAATTGTTGCATGCAACAACTTTCTACAGTGCATGAGGTTCTCAACTTGTGCAATAGAGTTGGACGCATAATTTGGCTCCTAATTGACCAAGAGACCAAATTGGTTCACCCAAAGAAGCAACTCCCAAGGTGCTCTTTCTATTCGTGGCATCACCATCCCAATCCAAGTTGGAGAATCCTGCAATATCAGTATTAGTATCATATAAATAACTAAGACCAAAATCACAAGTATCAAAAATAGAATCCAAAGATACGGTTTACCGTCTTCACATGGGATCCCTTAGGGTTGGCTTGACAATGACAAGCCCTCTGGTTGTGAGGTTCAAGAGAACATCAATTAAGCTCTTGTAATGAGTTTGATCAACATCTAGACCTTCCAGATCGACACTGATCTTATAGCTCGTGCCTATCGGGTTCTGGATAGCAGTGCATGTTTCCATCCCAAATTTCGGATGGCATATATAAGTTGACAGATAAACAATATGTCATATTTGCACAACATGTAAACTCATAAAGTAACTTATTTTACACAAAGACTCATCTCAAATATTTCCATAAGAGTGGTAAACTCAACACCAAAAATATCAAAAATGGAACAAAAACACAAGGTCAACAACATGTACTTGTGCAATTATAATGTGCCTTGAGGTGCCTGTGACAAACATTGTTTTGTCAATTGAACCTCTCACATAACCATTTTCAATCAAGTGTGTGAACAGTCTCTCATAAGCTCTAGAAGCTTGTTTATGGCCAAAAAGGGCCTTGACTAACATGTACACATGATCAGGATGGGTGAAACTTAGGAATCCTAGGGGTTTGGATCTATGAACTAAGTGTCACAAACAACATCAAACAAGGCTTTTCAAATCTGGTCCAACTTTTCTTGCCAGACATTGATATAAATAACATCATGCAAATCGGTTATAACAATTATGGACACAAAACCATACAGAAGCAAGGGGCTAATATCATACCAATCAAATATTTGAGTATAGCAACATAGCTTACCAATCCACTTGACTACCCTCAGTTTGTCTAGGTTCACCAACTTACCATACATGCCAATAGGTTGAAGCTTGGCATTTTTTCAGATCTGTGGGTTGTCTGATGGTAAGACTCTCATCCATCCATGAGTCTGGGAGACCAAATTCAATCCATTTCCATCACTTTGCATGACCGCTTGTTGCTTACACGATATGCTTGACTATCTAAGACATATCCTAGGAAGATTCTCATATCACACATGGTATCAACTTTTCACAAGTATTCTTGGTCCCTGCCACAAAGCTTCAAAGACTTTCAAATATGACCCATTTGGCGTCTTCCTTTTCCAATGCTCATAGATGTCATGAAGGTTCCCAACCTGAAAATTACTATATTCAAAGTATAGCAGGCATTAGAAACAACCTCTCTCCAAAATAAATTAGGGAGAGCAGAGGCATTAAGCATCACATTTCTCATGTCAACAAGAACATGATTTCCCTAATCAACAATCCAATACTTTTAAAAGTAATGGGAGCAGGAAAATCATGATGCACACCAAATTTCTCAACAATAATCATGAAATGATGCATTATTAGAAACAGTGTCATGATTGAATCTAATCTTAACAATGTGCATGCCATCAGACAAGTTCTCAAATGAAACTAATTTAGCAAGACTGATATATTTTTCAAAAGTTTCACTTCTAGTAGTTTAAGAAAATAACCCAAGTGAATTTTGAAAAAACACATCAAAAACTTCAAGCACATATTACAATGCAATAATGCTTTCAGTTTCAACAAGTCGTGCTAAGTCTAGATGCAACAAATCAAGCACATTAGAAATAGGTTAGCACAAAGTGAACCATGAGAAAACTTATCCATCTTGCAATCCCCACACATACCTCGCGGGATACCAGCAAGATTTGGTATCCTTCTGACTCCTTGTGAAGATAACTTCATAAGATCCTGATGACTCAGGTGACACATCCATATGTGTCTCAGACATCCAGGGGATCCTCATACACCATTGATTGAAAGCATACCTGCGGAGAAAAATTCTTCTTTTGTAAGAGTACAATAACATGATCTTTAATTCTCTCACCCTTCATAATGCTTCTACCCTTACCATCAGGTTTCAAGCATTTTGATTGGTCAAAGATAATTAAGTCATGCTCATCAACAATTGAGTCATACTTAATCCTCTGACTAAAAGAACAATCCTCAGGTAAAGGAGACCGGGAGTACTAACTAATTCACATCTTAGGATCTCAGCTTTGGCCAACACCAAACACAAAGCTTTCAATCGGATGAGAAACATCTATGGAGGTAAACTACTTGGGATCACCAAATGTGCCTAAGGCAATCATTATCAATACCATTAAGTGGAATTCCTAACAGAGAGGGTAGTGAGTGCAACAAAACACATGACAACTATCTTATCCTTAGGCTCAGGATTGATATGGACTCTTGACAAGAAACAGACTATCTCATCATCAAAGTCTCAACCACAGAAAACAAAAGGCTTGGAGTTCCCTTTCTAACCCAAGTGGATAGAATCTGGGTTTAGGGACAGACAGACTCCTTTCTATCCTAGCCAACACTCTCAATGATTTTCTAAGGAGATCTGAAACAAGGTGAGTAACTCACTCTCCTAAGGCTGAACTGACTTCCAACAAAGATAACAAATATGACCAACAACACCACTAGTGGGAAGTGGGAACTAAAGGTTTAGGATAACCTACTCACCTAACCCGCACAGTTTGGTCAACTTCTCAAACTTAAGGAGAAATTTTCAAATTGCTGTAACAACTTACTATCCTAGCAGAAGGGCTAGTGTGTAAGGACAACACTTGGTTTCCTAGACAGATCTAGTTTGCTTTCCATCTGGACTTTCGGGATAGGAACTTCTCCTGTATCCCTAATTTGGTCTTCTTGCATTTTGAAAGTTTATTAGAGAGAACTTCAATATTAGCAAGCATAGACCTGGAAGCAGAAAATAACCTAGTGTAAAAGTCAGCAAATTGACATCAGAGTTATCATCCTCAAAGGACTCGTCCAATACCACCAAAACAACAAACACCAAAGTATCCTCATCAAGATCTAAGGATGACTCAAACTCGCTGTCACTCTACGTAACTTTAAAAATATTGTGGGGTTTATTTTGAATGCTGCAACATCCAATAACCATATGGCCAACACCACCACGCTTAAAGCACTTGTCGTTCTTTTGGAAAGATCTAGATCTAGGATTCCTATCACTTGACATATCACTGTTTTTGGGATTCCTAGAGGTCGAACCTTTAAAACACAAAAGAAATCGACAAGAAGAAATAGGTTTTGACCTCTTGATATATTTTTCAAATTGTTTTGTCCAATAGATAAACTTTTTGAAATCAAGAGAAAAACCTTCGGAGTCATTGAGACTTTACCTTAGACATACCTTGGTAAGTAGTGGTGTATCCGAAGTCGTCTTGGCCGTCAAGGAGTGAGTGATTCTCCAGCACTCTTGTCACATAGAGCGATGTGCAAGCTATTAAAAGCTTCAATGTTCATCCTTCCAAAATTAGTCCCATCAACATAAAAAGGGATAGTAATGGAAGAAAGGCCTATTTCACAATCCATTCTAGGATACAGAGGATCTCACCAGCAAGCTAGTGCCCGCTCTGATACCACTTGAAGGTCCTAGAGGGGGGGGGGGTGAATAGGCCTTTATTACTTTTTCGTCCAATTCCGTTCACAAGGATAGCAAACATTAAGCTATCCTGATAACAGGGAAACGTAGTAATAAATAAAAGAACAAGTACTGGAAAGTAAAAAAAATAACATCAGATTATAGTTCTAGGGATACAACAACGACGGATACAACAACGACTTGATATCCAGCCTAGTCTACCTACTAGTCTAGACCTATCTCTCTTGTCTCTCAAGTGTTTACATATGAAGGTATAAGAAGAAGTTTCAACTCAGAACTCAGCTAACACCTTTAACTGATTCTTCTTGAACACTTCTTAGAATACTCAACTAAGAACTCAGTTATCCTAATGAGAGGGATTCTTCAGACCTCAGCTAACGCCTTTAACTGACTCTCTAGAACTCAGCTCTCCTCGATCAATTGATCATTCTTGAATACTTCTGGGGTTGCTACACTACCAACACTCATGATATGCAGAATGCTAATGGGTTTATGAAAAGAGTTTTTGCTGCTCTTGCTCTAAGATTTACAATCACCAAGGGAAGACTTAGAGGCAAATGAGCAATGCAAGGTAAAACCTGGACTAACTTGGAGCTCAAGCACGATGAAAATGTTTTGCTAAAAGAGATTTGAAATTTAAATACTTGAAAAGCTGAAGAAAAACCATTTAAATATGCACGAAGTCAGACTCAGAGATTATGATAGATACAACAGGGGTATCCACCAAATCTGGATGGCAAGCAGAGCTGCCATCCTAAATGAATGTGATGCACATGCATGAACTACCTGATGTACATGAGATAAAAACAAAGAGCCAGCTAATATATTAGTTTATGTATCACAAACCTAGCTGGAGCCTCTAAGCTCTAGTCATGTGGTCACGGGTTGGAAACACTACACAACCCTAGACTGATTTGAAGCACTAAGACAACGACAAATGTTTTGCTAAAAGGGATTTGAATTCAAACAGGGGAATTCAAACTAATGATACACAAATAGCAAAAGCATTTAGACATGCATACATATAGACCCAATAGATTAGGACAGATACACTAGGAGGTATCATTCGATCTAGGATGACAAGCAAAACTGCCATTCTCAGTGAAAAACATGAGATGCATATGCATGAACTACCTGATGCACATGAGATCTTGGCAGGTCTTCATTCTTCACTTGTGATATCCTCTCCATCAGGATATGTAGAATTCTCAGTGAAAAGCTGATAGGAGCACAAAGTGTGACGTTCTTAATATGTTTATACCCTTAATTTATCCTTTGTTAACTCTTGTTTTGTTGTTTTAGCTTTATATTTGTGTTTAGTATAGAATAATTGCTTAATTTAGAAATATGTAGGTTTTAGTGTAAAATACATAGTATTTTCGGAATTGAAGAATTTGGTGTTGAATTGTGCTAAGTATTGGAAATCCTTGTTTACTCAGGATTCATGTCTTGATCAGGATTCCATCTTTCCTCGAAGCCGAGTCCATGAAGGAGGGTCTAAACCAAGTCCAATATGGAGAAGAAGATCTAAATTCGGTAGAATTTCAAGAATATCCAAGCCTTGAAAATCCGGATCAAATCGGGAGAATTCCTGTGCACGTCTGCCAACTTCAACGGACTCTCCAGGAAAGCTCACAATGAATCAGAAAATGTGCCAGATATGGATAGAAAGCTACGGGAGTCTAGTTTCCAAATCAATTGGAATCACCTCAATATCTATTTTCTAGAGGAAGTTATGACGTAATCATCAGAAGGAGGTCATTCTGCCGAAATTGAGAAGAACTAGGAATCCTAAACCAACTTGGTTTAGGCTTTGTGGCTGACTTCTCTAGGGTTTTTCCTCTATATAAAGCACGACTTCAAGGACAGAAGATCATCATCAACCCGTGCAAATAACACCAAAGCCTTTGCCGAAACTCCATCAACCTCCAAACACTACAATCCGATCCCACCTTCAGCATTTGTCCAAAGCACGGAGCCTAGGATTCCGCTCACTCGAAGAATAGAACACGTAGGGATATTTTGAGAGTGAATTCCATTTATTTTTGGATTGCTATGTGTTTGTTCTTGTTGATGTTTGCTTTAGGTTTTTGCTTAAGTATGTTTCGATTCTTGTCTATGAGATATAAGTACTTTTGAACCATGTTTTGAATTAAAGTTTTCAATTTTTAATCAATGATTTTAGGTTTTATGCCGTGAGTTTTATGTCTAAATACTTTAAGATTTTCGATGCATTCTTACATTATCATGTGTAGTTGATACAAGTAGTTGATATTGCATATGTTAATCATCCAAAGTTCGACTTTGATACACGTAGTTGATAAGTTGCATTGTCTTTGTTTTTCACCGATTTTCTACCTATGTTTGATTAGGACTTGTGCTTAAACACATTAAATTCTTTATGTGATACGTAATTGCATGATTAGTTTATGTGTGTGACCGATAAGTAGAGCACGTAGCCGAGCTTGTTGTGTCGCGATGTTGAATGAAACCCGTAGTCTAATTCTAAGTTGGTCTATGTCATAGGAACCACGTAGGAACTTATGTGCATATCAAATTTAGGTTGTATATTTGCTCACGGTGTAGACTTAATGAGATTAGAGATTGTCTTCTTTGTTCTTACATGGTTGTTTGGTTGAGTTTGCATGATTGTTGGTTGATCACATGTATATATGTATAGAAGTAATTTAGATTTATTTTCAATGTTTGTTCCGAAATTATAAAACCTTTAAACCCTATATGCTTATTTCGACATTTTTAATAGATTAGATGGATCTACCCTGTAGTTGGATCCCCGGTTTAGAACGATCCCTGCTTGCTTTATACTACGATTGATTTGTTGACAGGGTTAATTGATGCGTGTGCAAATACGTCTTATCAAATGGCGCCGTTGCCGGGGATCCTTCGGGATCCTCGATCTTTTTAATTGTCGAAATTTGCATTGTATATATGTCTATATGTTTATATTTGTTAAAACCATGAATTTGTATATGATGTAATTGTGTTTTATTTTTGTTTTTTCTACTTTAATACTTGTATGAATAATGTTGTAGGTTGTAATGCACAGGAATAGGTAGGATCCCTTTTGTTAATTCTAGCCTTAACCCTTCTTGTTTACTCTCGGGTTTGCATGAGGTTGTGGGCGGCTTTTATTAACACTTGGAGTCATGTTTGGTTCATAAGTTTGTTGCTAGCTGAGTACATTGGTACGCTTCTTCTATTACTCTGGTGCATGAGACCAAAAATTGGATCTCAAGAGCCTTGAAAACATACATCTCGGTGATGGAGTTCTCATTGCTCACTAAACGAGTCCTACCATGTTCACTATCTCTGGATTGAGCTATTGACCTTTAGAAACAACGCTTCAAACTTGTGATCGAAACATCAATATCCAGGCCGCACGTCCACCGTGTCTTACCATCTAGAATCATTATTTATTTAAGTTTTTTAGTAGCAACTAGAAAATTAACTTGTATGACTTTGTAATCTTAAAAGATTGGTGCCATGTATGATTTTGTATTTTATTTTGTTTCGAAATATTTTCTCTTGATTTTCGAATTTCTTTTGTTTTCCTTTAATTGATTTTGGAATCCTTGATTCTTTTCTCTTATTTATAATAACCCTTGGTTCTTAGCTTAGTCTAGTTTATTGCTTTTGATTTCGTTTGATCTTGTGCGTCACTTACCCATCCCCACAAGTGTGAGGGATGTTCGAAGCTTTCTTGGACATGCAGGTTTTTATTGTCGATTTATCAAAGATTTCTCCAAGATAGCTCGGCCCTTGAGTTCTTTGTTGCAAAAAGATGTGCCCTTCCACTTTGATGCCGAATGCAAGGAAGCTTTTGAGCGATTAAAGACCATGTTGACATCGGCACCAATCATGGCGCCACCAGATTGGTCCTTGCCTTTCGAGTTGATGTGTGACGCCTCAGACTATGCCGTGGGGGCTGTGCTCGGACAGAGAAAAGACAAGCAGCCGTATGCCATATATTATGCCTCTCGGACGCTCAATGATGCGCAACAGAACTACACCACCACCGAGAAAGAACTTCTTGCCGTCATCTTTGCTTTGGATAAGTTTCGTTCTTACTTACTTCAATCTAAAGTTATTGTTTACACTGACCATGCGGCTTTGAAGTATTTGTTGACAAAGAAGGATGCCAAGCCGAGATTGATAAGGTGGATATTGCTTCTCCAAGAGTTCGATTTGGAAATCAAAGACAAGAAGGGGTCGGACAACGTTGTTGCCGACCACCTTAGCCGATTGGTGTGACACGGATCCCGTGGCCATCCAAGAATGCTTCCGGACGAGCAACTCTTCAAGGTCAGCAAGGTAAGTGAGGTAAGTGAGCCTTGGTATGCCGATATTGTGAATTACCTTGTTACAAAGCAATTTCCGAATTCTATGTCCTACCATGCTAGAAATAGACTTAAGGCATTAGCTAGACATTATGTGTGGGATGAACCTTATTTATGGAAACATTGTGTTGATCAAGTTATTAGGAGGTGTGTCCCGGAGAATGAGCATAGGTCTATTCTTAGTTTTTGCCATGATCAAATTTGTGGAGGACACTTTGGTTCTCGTAGGACTGCTTTGAAAGTTTTAGAATGTGGATTCTTTTGGCCTACTATTTTTCGAGATGCCTATATGTATTGTGCTTCATGTGATAGATGTCAAAGGACAGGAAATTTAGGACCTAGGGATGAATGCCTATGCAACCTATTATACATGTTGAAATATTTGATTGTTGGGGTATTGATTTCATGGGGCCTTTTCCGAATTCTCAGGGAAATTTATACATTCTTGTATGTGTGGATTATGTTTCTAAATGGGTGGAAGCAAAAGCCACCCGGACTAATGATTCTCGAGTTGTTGCAGATTTCCTACGCTCTAATATTTTCTCCAGGTTTGGAATGCCGAAATTTGTAATAAGTGATGGAGGTTCCCACTTTTGCAATCGGACAATTGAAGCTCTAATGAAGAAGTATGGAATCAAGCATAAGGTTGCTACACCTTATCACCCCCAAACAAGTGGGCAAGTGGAGCTTAGTAATCGAGAAATCAAGCGGATATTGGAGAAGAGTGTGAAGCCGTCACGCAAGGATTGGAGCCAACGACTTGATGATGCACTATGGGCATATCGGACAGCATTCAAAAATCCCTTGGGGATGTCACCGTTTCGTATGGTGTACGGCAAAGCTTGTCACTTGCCTGTGGAGTTGGAACATCGGGCTTGGTGGGCAGTTCAGACTTTTAATATGGATATTGATGAGGCCGGATTACACAGGAAGTTGCAGTTGTGTGAACTTGAAGAAATCAGGAATGAGGCTTATGATTCTGCCGTGATCTATAAGAGAAAACCAAGGCATTCCACGACCGGATGATTCGAAAGAAAGACTTTGTTATTGGCCAGAAAGTTCTCTTATTTAATTCTAGACTTAGGTTGTTTCCAGGCAAGCTACGTTCTAGGTGGATAGGACCTTTTGTTATCACTAATGTCTTTCCTTCTGGTGCAGTCATGATTAAAAGCATGGTCAAAGGAGCCGAATTTCAGGTTAATGGTCATCGATTAAAGCCTTACATGGAGAACATGGTGGACCAAACGATGGAGGAAGTTTCTCTCCTAGAGGCTACGGCATAATCAAGAAAAGATGATAGTCTAGGCTAAAGGACTATAAACACTTAAGCGCTGCATGGGAGGCAACCCATAGAAGGAGCCATCAACGAGAGTTTGCAAATTTCTTTCTCCCTCCTCTTTTATTTTCGAATTACTCTTAGTTTTCTTACATTGAGGACAATGTTGATTTTAAGTGTGGGGTGGGATGTCATTACTCGTTGATTTGCTATGCTTTGATATGATTTGAGTTGTTTTTAATTTTAGGATTAATTTTAAATTTTTTGTTTATGTTTTCCGATTTTTAGATGAACTTTATTTCTTTATCTTGTGTTTTGCTTTTATTTTGTTGAGTCTTAGGTGCCTTCTAACGTGTCTAGGATGAATATATGATCTTTGATTGATTAGTTTTTAGATGAGCATGATTTCGAATATTTGAGCTTATATGTTATTTGATGGTTAATAGATATGTTGAAATTGTACGAACTTGTAGTAGATGAGGACCATTGAAACTTAGGTACAGAATGAGCATGTTCCTTACTTGTTTGATTTCATATAACCTTTGTGAGATTTTCGAGCCATATATATGTGCCTATTCTTTGGAGAGTTTACTCTATCTATTATTTGATATATATGACCTCATTATACATTATTTGATCGATTTATATGCCATAGATTTAATGAACTAGAGATTGCTAGAACTTACTTGTGAAACTTTCAAAACTTTTATCATAACTTGCTTTGATTTTGAAAAGGATTGTGGATCTTTCTTAGGACTATCACCACTTATTCCAAATAGCCATATATCCCTATTTGAGCCCTGTTTGGGACCCCTTAGTCTGAACCCCCTAGAGCCTACACTATGCCTTTCTTGTTCACCTAAATTATCCCTTGCCTAGTATAGAATTCCTCTACCTTGTCTCGAGCTGGCAGAGCTATCTTTTTGTGGTGATTTGAGGAGATGATTCAATACAAGTGTGGGGGTGGTTGTTCTAAGGAGTTGTTGCCGAGATACATATGAGAAAAGAAGAAAAAAAAATTGCTCTCGTAATAAAAAAAAAGAAGAAGCATGATCCGAGAGAAGTAATAAAAAAAAAAAAAAAAAGAAAAAAAAAAAAGTTTCGAATTGATGAAGATGTCTCGGCCTAGATGAAGTTTTTGTGAATTTGGAGTTGTGATTTGTTTGTTGAAGGCTCAATATGTTATACTTTTAGCCTTTGTTCGTTTTCACAATGTTTTAAGTGAATGATGGGTCCAACATGATGATATTTGGCCCTTGATGGTGTTTGGTGACATAAGGTGGATGTTCTTGCTCTGCTAAGTCTTGAGGATGACCTTTGTGATTCCTATACTTTGAAAATTTTTCCATGCCGAGCCTAGCCAACCTATTTTCTAAAAGATCCGCATGATTCTTAAGATAAGTATACATTTGATCTGTGGAGTCTGTTTCATAAGTAAGCGTATGGTTGTGGTTCATTTGTGCATATGATTGGTATCTTTCATGAGGTTTTCGAATTTACTATGTTCTTTTTAACTCTTGTGTGTGAAAAGCTTTTAAGCATATGCCATGTTCTTGAGAGAAAAAATTCGGAGTGCATATCCTTTGTGAGTTGAATTTGAACTTGTTTGGAACATGTCGAGCTTAATTTCACATTTGTTTCTGCCATGTCTTACTTGTTACATCGAAATCTCATGTTTATTAACCATTGAATTCATCTTTCAATTTTGATTCTTGTGCTATTTTGATGCTATGATTTTGAAGGTCTCTGAGACAATTTCGTTGAAGGCATTAGATTGAGTCATTGTAGTATTTTCGATTTTAATTGTGTTGTTTTTGTTTTAGTAGTTGCTAAGGGACTAGCAAAGGTTAAGTGTGGGGTTGTTGATAGGAGCACAAAGTGTGACGTTCTTAATATGTTTATACCCTTATTTATCCTTTGTTAACTCTTGTTTTGTTGTTTTAGCTTTATATTTGTGTTTAGTATAGAATAATTGCTTAATTTAGAAATATGTAGGTTTTAGTGTCAAAATACATAGTATTTTCGGAATTGAAGAATTTGGTGTTGAATTGTGCTAAGTATTGGAAATCCTTGTTTACTCAGGATTCATGTCTTGATCAGGATTCCATCTTTCCTCGAAGCCGAGTCCATGAAGGAGAGGTCTAAACCAAGTCCAATATGGAGAAGAAGATCTAAATTCGGTAGAATTTCAAGAATATCCAAGCCTTGAAAATCCGGATCAAATCGGGAGAATTCCTGTGCACGTCTGCCAACTTCAACGGACTCTCCAGGACAGCTCACAATGAATCAGAAAATGTGCCAGATATGGATAGAAAGCTACGGGAGTCTAGTTTCCAAATCAATTGGAATCACCTCAATATCTATTTTCTAGAGGAAGTTATGACGTAATCATCAGAAGGAGGTCATTCTGCCGAAATTGAGAAGAACTAGGAATCCTAAACCAACTTGGTTTAGGCTTTGTGGCTGACTTCTCTAGGGTTTTTCCTCTATATAAAGCACGACTTCAAGGACAGAAGATGATCATCAACCCGTGCAAATAACACCAAAGCCTTTGCCGAAACTCCATCAACCTCCAAACACTACAATCCGATCCCACCTTCAGCATTTGTCCAAAGCACGGAGCCTAGGATTCCGCTCACTCGAAGAATAGAACACGTAGGGATATTTTGAGAGTGAATTCCATCTTCTATTTTTGGATTGCTATGTGTTTGTTCTTGTTGATGTTTGCTTTAGGTTTTTGCTTAAGTATGTTTCGATTCTTGTCTATGAGATATAAGTACTTTTGAACCATGTTTTGAATTAAAGTTTTCAATTTTAATCAATGATTTTAGGTTTTATGCCGTGAGTTTTATGTCTAAATACTTTAAGATTTTCGGTGCATTCTTACATTATCATGTGTAGTTGATACAAGTAGTTGATATTGCATATGTTAATCATCCAAAGTTCGACTTTGATACACGTAGTTGATAAGTTGCATTGTCTTTGTTTTTCACCGATTTTCTACCTATGTTTGATTAGGACTTGTGCTTAAACACATTAAATTCTTTATGTGATACGTAATTGCATGATTAGTTTATGTGTGTGACCGATAAGTAGAGCATGTAGCCGAGCTTGTTGTGTCGCGATGTTGAATGAAACCCGTAGTCTAATTCTAAGTTGGTCTATGTCATAGGAACCACGTAGGAACTTATGTGCATATCAAATTTAGGTTGTATATTTGCTCACGGTGTAGACTTAATTGAGATTAGAGATTGTCTTCTTTGTTCTTACATGGTTGTTTGGTTGAGTTTGCATGATTGTTGGTTGATCACATGTATATATGTATAGAAGTAATTTAAGATTTATTTTCAATATTTGTTCCGAAATTATAAAACCTTTAAACCCTATATGCTTATTTCGACATTTTTAATAGATTAGATGGATCTACCCTGTAGTTGGATCCCCGGTTTAGAACGATCCCTGCTTGCTTTATACTACGATTGATTTGTTGACAGGGTTAATTGATGCGTGTGCAAATACGTCTTATCAAAAGCATCAAATGCATATGCACCAATTACCTAGGACACATGTGATCTTGTCAAGTCTTCATCTTCACTTGTGATATCCTTACCATCAGGATATATAAAATAACTTGTGTCCTGTGTTTTGATCATAAAAGGGATAGCCAACAATCCTTATACCAACAGAAGGAATATCGAGTTGAACAGTGAGCAACTCAATTACATTGACGACAAGAATGTTGAATTGAACAACCGTACCCGTAAAACAATCATCTAATAGCTAGCTAGTTGAGTAAGAGATGACAGTTTAGTTAGGTCATGACTACCTCGCATATGAAGCCATGAAACCTAGTCATAAAAGACGAAGTATATATCAAGGTAGGTCGATCAAGAGAGGTAGGCTTTCTGGGCTGGTTAGCAAGGTTTTGTCAGTTCAAGCTTCTTATTGAACTTCTTGCTCCTCTAATTATGTACCGAACTCTCGGATTCTCAGACGCTTGCTGTTTATTTTCGGTTGTCACTCTAGAACTTGTGTAGAATGAGCTGCATCTGGATCCATATCTACTTAATGTTGGTATTTTGGTATGCGACGTCTTACTTGGTAAATGAATAACTCTATACGACCAAATATCAGTCCGTTTGATAACTTCTGCTTTCTATTTTACATGCGCCATGATTAGTTGGTTGTTCAGAATTTGATTTTCTAGGGTATCGTTGGTACTTGAGTTGTAACTTTGAAGTGCTTGTTAGTCCTTGAAGTTTAATTTTACTTGATATGAATGAATGCACCTCTTGTACGTGTGTTCGAAATAAAAACATAAAACCAATGAAACCAAAAAAAATCTGACACAGAATCAATTTAGTATATAGTGCGTATGGTTCAAGTTTTCAACACGGTTTAGATGTAAGTTCTGGTGAAACTCGTAGGAAGCCCGTCTGGCCAAAAACTTAAGACCATCTGGTTTGAATGTTGAACCATACGGTTATTCAGGACTCAAATTTATTCAAATTTAATCACATTTCAGCATATTCTTACGTTTCGAAGCCTAGCAGTTCACACATATATATGTATATGTGTGTTATATATATATATAGTTTTTATCCAGAACGAAGCTTCGTTCTGAAATTAAAGTGTGAAGTTCTTTATTTAACTCACTTTTTCGTCATATTTCCACATCTTCACCATTCAGTTTGTAGAACCTAATGCATAGATCACTTATGCAAAGTTTCATCTAATTTGATGATCGTTTGGGTGTTCATAATCGTGATTTACACAAACAGTTTTGGTTAGACAAATTTATGATCCGTTCATTAATTTGATCTAATTCAGTACCTAAACGATCATCAATCTTGATGAAATTTTGTATGAATGATCTATACATTAGTATAATAATCTGAACGATAGAGATGTGAAAATATGACGAAAAAGTGAGTGAAATAAGAAACTTCACACTTTAATTTTAGAGAGAAGCTTCGCTTTGGATAGAGACTATATATATATATATATATATATATATATACACACACAACACACACAAACACACACAACACACACACACACACACACACACACACACACACACACACACACACACACACACAACACACACACACACACACACACACACCACACACACACACACACACACACAACACACACACACACACACACACACACACACACACACACACACACACACACACACACACACACACACACACACACACACACACACACACACACACACACACACACACACACACACACACACAGACTCGACTGGTTGCTAGCTAGCTCGATCTCTATGGAGGTATCGTATTGGCTTAGATAATCCCCAGTTTCCCATATATCATCTTGGCACTTGCTCCATCCCTTCCTTACGGTTATCTGCACAGTTGGTTATTTTTTTCTTTTCTTTTTCTGGTCGTTGGTTCAAGTCTCTGTTTTCGGGAAGATATATAGTGAGAAAGGGGTGGTATATATGAGAATAATCAATAATGAGATAGAATTCGTTGCTGGTTGATTGTTCTTGACCATATCATCTGCTGTAATTTGAGAACTTCCATGTTGATCACTTTGGATAATCGCTAGATGTTTTCTGGTAAACTTCTTCATGAATTGTATTCAAACTTATAAAGTCGGTAGTATTAATTAGCTATTCACACGCAAATCTTTGAATGAATTTAAATCATCAAGCTGATCTAGGAAACTAATCGGAAATAAGAAAGAAACTATACCCATGGAGGAGAAATCCTTCAAGAAACCCCAGGTACTGCTGTAATAGGTAAGGTTCATCCCGGTTTCTCAAAACCCCTATCAACTTTCTATAAATACCGATCCATAACCTAATCAACACAAATTATTTCTCAAGTTAATTGTAAGCATGCCTTCTCCTCAGGAAATGTATGACAAGAGTTCAATGGTACCGGTAAAGGGTGGATCAAATGGAGAGGGTAGTTCTCCACCATCTCCTCAGGAAATGTATGACAAGAGTTCAAAGGTACCGGTAAAGGGTGGATCAAAAGGAAAGGGTAGTTCTCCACCATCTGCTCAAGACATATACGGCCGGAAATAGAAACGGAAAACATGGAAACTCAGACTCTGCTCATTCTTGTTGTAATTGTTGGTGATAACACCTGCATCTATATCTTTATTCTTTGTATTCTTCATTTATGATGTAAATTTTAGGATTAATTACAATAAACCCCCGAGGTATGGAATCTCTTTCACTTTCATACCCAAGTATTATTTTTTTGCGTTTCCATACCTTAACTTTGGTTTTCACTCTAATGTCATACCTCGGTCACTAACGGGGTTAAATAACTCAGTTAAGTGCTGATGGGGCAACATCAAGAACCCACATAGTCAGATTTCCAGTTTGAACTGAGGGTGTTTTAGACCATTTAGCTTGTTAAAATTAAATGTGCAAGCAGGGGTCGAACCCTTAACCTCTTGCGCAGGCAAATTCATCATTGCCAGTACGCTGTGCTATGCACTTGGCCCGTGGGCAACTCCATCAATATTTAATGGGAAACTTGATGACACCCTCAATATTTAGCCTCCATTAATTAATAGAGATGCATTCAGTTTTATTAAATTCAGTTTGTTAAATTAATTTAGGCATTTATTTTTAGTTTGTTATCTTAATGGGAGTTTATTTTTTTTTTTGAACAGGTAATGGGAACTTCTATTCATACCTCTCAAATTAGCACTTGGACCTCTTTACTTAATAAACCTCCAATTTACTTTTACAAATTAGCATTTTTTTTCGTCATTTGTCATTAAAATTTAGATGAGGTCTACTCATTATTTGGTTGTGGGCCTAGGTTTATATTTTTATTTGTTTAATTCTTTTTGAAACTGGATTATGTGTGTTATGTATCTTTTTAAGGTAATTGTACGTCATTCTCTCAAAAAAAAAAAAGAGGGTCCAAGTGCCAATTTAGGAGGTATGAATAAAAGCTCCCTATTTTAATTTATATTTTAGTTTATTTATTCCAAAAAATTTATATTTTATTTTAATTTATTATTGTAGTATGTTTTAAATACCTTGTAAGATATAACTAGTTTGAATTATTATCGTACGAAGCTTACCTTTAAAGAAGTAAATTATATATATTTTGTGTAATTTTAAATTTAATTATTATCTTACCACTTATCTTTAATTATATATATAATATATAGTTTTTGTAGTTCCAAATTTAAACTTGATCTCATAATATTATAGACAGAAGAAAAAATATATGGATTAACTATCCATCCTTTAGTTTTTCAATATCCAGCAAATCTTTTCATGATATAATACGAAATATATTATATAAATTGAAATCACCCACTTAAATTTAAAAAAGAATAATTGAAATCACATAAATATATGTTTGGTGTCCCAGCATGACTGTTCGATCCTCCCATCCTTCATTTTATTCTCTAGTTTACTAACTTAATTGAACGGACGAAAATACCCTTGGACGAGACAGAAAATCTAGCAAACTGGGGACCCAACTTTGCCACATCTACACTTAACTGATGGAGGTATGAATCTGCTAACGGAGTTATAGTTGAGGTATGAAAAAGCAATAATTTGATACTTGGGTATGAAACTGCAACTGACCCTATACTTCAAGGTGTCTTTTGTAATTAATCCTAAATTTTATTTTTTGTATGCTTTTGTTGAACTGGGTGCATGGCTGGTGCCCTTGAATACATCTCACCGGTTTTTTGTAATAGATGGAAGAAACGCTATACACATTTATTATTTCATTTTAAGTAATAGTATGAAGGGATGTCCTTCTAATTTTTTTGAAGGCGCATCCCAAATGGAGAGTGAAACTAACCATGAAATTAATCAAGGCTTGTAAAGAGACTAGGATGGGCATTTTCTGGGTACCAAGATTGAAACAGTGGTTTCAATTCGTGATTAAAACGAAAATAAAGAACACAACAGTTTGTTTACCTAATGAAACCTCAATTTGAGGAAAAACACTATCGGGGCTTTAACTATTGAAAACCTTTATTGAAAAGAAAAATTCACTATGAAAATAACTAGTCAATTACAAACTTTGTAGCACTGACTGCGGCTACTATCTCTAGAACCCTAACAGACATGTTTGAAGCACTAGCTGTTCTTCTTCAAGTAATCTTCTTCTTCGATCTCCAAGGAACTAACCACGTCCTTGATCCTTCAATCACATAAACAAGAAGTTCAACTCAACACGGAACAATTGAACTTCTGACCTTAATTATAAAGTTTTGCAACGGAAATTACTATATCTCAAACATTATACGTGCAAAGATAGTCTCCAAATAATTCGTGAAAAATGTAACCTGCAATGAGGCACCAATACCTCCTTTATATGCATCCAATAATCCTTTCCAAGTCCGCTCCTTTGATCAACGTCACTAACCTAATTGACATCCAATTAGGAATTTTAGTTAGTATCAAATCATGACAAGGAGACGTAACATATATATAAAAGATTTTGACAATATACTCCAGTAATTAATGAGAGAATATCCTAAACTATGTAGGATATATATATTATTTCCTCGTACAAACCAATTCCAATTAATATCAGATGCATATAATCATATTAGTCATATAATCATATTAGTCATATACTCCTATTCAAACTAGACATTCTTAGCACATATGCATTAAACAATCTGATATCCTAACGATCATAGAACCCAAATCATATGATTCTTTCCTTTAAATCAAGATTAACTAATCATATCATCAATCAAATGTTTAACCATTAAGCCCTAAACAAATTAGAACTTCCTTGTTCACACTTCTTCTCTTTTGTATAGGAATGCCAATAAATCATATACCAATAGCTTGCTCTCAGCATCGACCAAATTAATTAAGGCGAATGTGCTGATACCAATTACTAGCATATATACCATCGCACTGATCGAATGTAAAGAAAAACCGATGAGACGAATGATCAGAATAATTTGCATATATCAATATATGCATCAAATAATGAAACAAAGGGTGCAATTGGGCAATCTGTGTGCCAGATTTCTGGCTTGGTGCCATGTATCCTATAATTTAAAGACAGAACAAAATATTAACCCAGACCTTTAGATTATACATTACACAAAGCCACAAAGGCTCTAGATGTCAACCTACCGGAGCAGAGACTCATTTGTAAGAATTTTCCAACATATACCAGTCATCACCGATCTGTATCATTTTGGTATGAAATTTCTTAACATTGTACTTATATGGATTTCAATTACATTTTCCTAGTTTATGAACCTCAATTTCAAACATGCATATGCAGTTCATATATATCAATATTGAACTTAATTAGCTTTCACATTTTACAATTCCACTCTAATTAATACATGTAATTTCCGCCAAAGCACCATGTAAAACCCATAATATATATATATATAGTAACATAAATATATATACACACACACACACATATTTATATATACATAGGGCCCTTCTAATGAGGGACCATTTTTTTGACATATATGAGGGATGAAGGATTACACCAACTTTTCGATCATAAAATCACATCTCCACCATTCAATATGTAGTTCTATATGAGTAGATCACTTCTGCAAATTTTCAAAAATTTTGGTGATCGTTAAGGCATTCAAAACTACGATTTATAATTATAAGCATGAACGGTTCAGGTTTGACAGATTTGGTTCGTTCATTGATTTAATCTTGTTCGACCTCTTAACGATTACCAAATTGGCTGAAAATTTGCAGAATTGATTTATATATAAGGACCAACAAACTGAACGTAGAGATTCAAAAATAGAATCTGAAAGTTGGTGTAATCCCCCATCCCTCATATATATCAAAAAAATTGATCTCTCATTGAAAAGACCCTGTATACACACACATACATACATACTTCGTATGCCGGCTACAAGTCCATATATGCATATATGCATGGGTGCCATGACTACGACCTCATCTTTACCTAAAAATACCATATCAATCGAGAAGTTTCAGTCAAGTCGATTCATTTTGCTAACGTATATGACATTCCGAGCATAAATTAATACATGTAGTTTCCACCAAATCTCCAAATTAATAAAATCAAGCACACAGCTAGCCAGATTTGAACTCGAAGATTGGATTAAGAAAGTTTTACTTATTGTATACAAATGGTACGTAGCTACAAGATTACATGCAAGTTAATTGAAGCAAATACATGAACCGGTGATGATGGTAAATTGGTTAACACTTTACAAAAGAAAATGAAGTCAAATGTGTAGGAATATTAGAATTTCACTCAATCTCGATATGTTATGTTTGACAATTTCTTACCTCCGCCATAGACATCATGACGTGAATGGTTTCGACCCAAATGGAAAATGTTGTATATAAGTTTTCCTTAATTAGATCATATGCATATTCAATCCATTTAATTATATGTAAGTGTAATTAATCGCCATCTGGAATAGGAAAATGTTTCTAGGCTTTATTAAGGCCTAGAATTTATGGCCTTAATCCTAGGTGACATGCCAAATCATATATCCACATCATCAAATAAAAAAATCATGTTATGTTATTTTGGGTAAAAATACAATCTTATCCTTTCATATCTAATGACTCTAGATTATTTTGTTTTTATTCTATAAAAATATGTTTTTAAAGCCATTTTTTCATTACTTGTGCTTAAATTGAAAATGTGAAATATATATATATATATATATATATATATATATATATAATTATACTTAGTTCAAAATTATGAAATCATTTGAATATATATATATACACACACATAATTTTTTCAAGGAGAAAATTATACATTATATATATATGTATCTATATACTTTTTTATATATAGTTTATCCAATATAAATTCGATAGAGATTTTCTTTTTTTATTTTATTTCTTTTTAAAGTTTGATGGAGAATATATATATATATAATCCCTATCCAGAGCGAAGCTTCGCTCTGGAATTAACGTGCGAAGGTCCTTATTTGACTCACTTTTCGGTCATATTTTTCGATCATACCCGGTCAGTGTCTAGATACATATCGTATGATCATTCTTACAAAATTTCATCCAATTTGGTGACCGTTTAAGCCTCCATAATCATGATTTACTCCAACGGTTCTACTTAAACAGATTTTGTTCTATTGATTTATTTTATCTGATTCGGTATGCAAACGATCACCAAACTGGATGAAACTTTGTAAGGATGATCATACGATATGTATCTAGACACTGACCGGGTATGATCGAAAAATATGACCGAAAAGTGAGTCAAATAAGGACCTTCGCACGTTAATTTCAGAGCGAAGCTTCGCTCTGGATAGGAACTATATATATATATATATATATATATATATATATATATATATATATACAGTCCCTATCCAGAGTGAAGGTTCGCTCTGGAATTAACGTGCGAATGTCCTTATTTGACTCACTTTTCGGTCATATTTCGATCATACCCGGTCAGTGTCTAGATACATATCGTATGATCATTCTTACAAAGTTCATCCAATTTGGTGACCGTTTAAGCCTCCATAATCATGATTTACTCCAACGGTTCTACTTGGACAGATTTTGTTCTATTGATTTATTTTATCTGATTTGGTGTGCAAACGATCACCAAACTGAATGAAACTTTGTAAGGATGATCATACGATATGTATCTAGACACTGATCGGGTATGATCGAAAAATATGACCGAAAAGTGAGTCAAATAAGGACCTTCGCACGTTAATTCTAGAGCGAAGCTTCGCTCTGGATAGAGACTATATATATATATATATATATATATATATATATATAGACATATATATATATATATATATAAGTAAAAAAAAAAATAATGGTGAATGAAGAAGTTTAAAACTAATTGATTCACAAAGATAATTTTTTGTATTAATATCTTAATTGTGACCTTAAATCTAATGAATTATTATAACATTTAATTTGCATTCGCCGAGTTCATTGGTAGGAAGACTTCTCCAAGCAAAATATTTTCCTCATCGAGAATGGTTGTCGGGTAGGGTGGAGAAAGGGGCTTCGTTGATTTGGAGAAGTCTGGTTTGGGGTAAGGAGCTGTTAGAATTGGAATGAGATGGCGAGTAGGGGATGGTTCTCAGATCCGGTTGAAGATTGATAAGTGGATTCCTCAGCCTTATTCTTTCAAGGTAGTTTCTCATAACCAGCTGCCTTCTACTGCTAAAGTTTCTGATCTTATTTCATCCCCTGGAATGTGGAATTCAGAGCTTATTATCAGTAATTTTCTTGATTATGAAGCCAAAATAATTCTATCTATTCCGCTACCTAAAAATGGTGGAATTGATAAGTTAGTGTGGCATTATAATCGAAACGGGAGGTTTTCAGTGAAGTCTGGCTATTTGGTGGCAGTTAAGGAGAGAGGTAGGAAGAATGATGAAGCCTCTGGAAGTTTTTCATGAAGTGACTCTAGGAATTTTAGGGGTTGGAAGCGGCTGTGGGGGTTATCCTTGCCCAATAAAATCAAAGTATTCCTATGGAGAGCTTGTCAGGGTTTTCTGCCGAGTGCAGCAGATTTGCAGTAAGAAAAGGGTGTGTGATAATGGTAGATGTCTGGGGTGTAGTTATGGTCCTGAAACTGTGCTCCATGCTCTGTGGGATTGTCATCTGGTCAAAAAGGTATGGAAACAAACTTTCTTGATTGAGGTTTGTACAATACGGAGAGAGAGGGATTTCTTTGATTTGTTTATTCATGTTGCTTCAGTGGCTCATGGTTTTGAGCTGGAATAGTTTGGAGTAATTGTTTGGCTTCCCTGGCATAATAGAAATAAGAGCGTTCATGGCTCTAAGGTGGAAGAGGCTGTTGGTTTACTAGAAAGGGCAGTGTGTTGGTGGGAGAGTTATGCAAGAGTGATGGGGATGGAGGGAGGTTTAGATGATTGTGAGCAATCGGAGAAGAGAATTAGGGCTGCCTTCCCGGTTCAAAAGTGGGAAAAACCGAGTTATGGTTTTGTCAAACTAAATGTGGATGGGGCCTTAAATATTCAGCAGGGTACCTATGGTACAGGGGTAGTCGTTCGAGATGAGAGAGCTTGCTGTGCCAGGAGTGGGATCTATTAGTCCTCGTACTTGTGAAGCTTTGGCATTAGTAAACGGGTTATACTTCTGTGTTCAAGCAGGGTTTTCGCATGTTGTTATTGAAGGGGATGCTTGCAATGTCATTGCTGCCCTGAATGGAACAGAAGAGGATTTGAGCGTTGATGGAGGTATTATAGATGAAGCCAAGTTGTTATTGAGTTTTTTTCAGTCGTGTAGTTGGAGTTCTATTTCTAGAGTGTGTAATAATGCAGCACATCGTGTTGCTAAAGAGGCTCTATCTCTATCCTTTCCGACTTATTGGTGGTTGATGGAGCCGGTGTGGCTGTCGTCAATATTAGTAGCTGAAGTCAGCAATTAGTTTTTGTAAAGTTTTGGAGTGCAGTACTCTTTCTCTCCGTTTGTGGAAGGTTTAATGAGGCCGTTTAATACTACAGTTGATGTAGTTCTCTCCTCATAAATAAACATTTGATCACAAAAAAGAAAAAAAGAAATGCATTTAATTTAGTTTAAAAAATTTAACTAAATGATTTTGATGAATACAAAAAACAATATTTGGTATAATTATTTGTTAATTTGGTGTGATTATTAATTAGATCGTTATTAATAAACTATATTTGGTATAGGCTACCTATATAGGCATGTCTGTATTAAGAGGATATGCAAACATTCATATTAGTATACGTACTGCCATCTATAAATTAATCCTCCTTATAATAAGATTATCAGAAAAATCAAAACTTAAATTAAATTCGCAAATTGGAAAGAAAATTTAACATTCATATTCAATAGCTCATGAAATATTGTGATTCAAGAGGTAAGAAGTTCCCCACTAATAAATTGACTTTTTATGAAGGTTTAAAATTTTCAATTATGATATTGATTTAAAAATATTGATTTAGGTAACTTGATCGCCATACTCTGAATTATTTTTCTTGTTTGTTCAAATTATAACAAGTTTACGTCAGGCATAAGATTTTTTTGATATGAGATATAGTAATTGAATAGGTATGTTAAGTGTGAAGTGATACTTCATTTAAGGAATGTCTAAAATAGAAGTCATTATCCACATTAACATAAACTAACATATTGTTCTACATGAATAAATACGTACTAGGTATCTAATGATGATTTCAATAACATTGAAAAAAAAGCTAGCTATCTTTGATATAGCGATTTAAAATCAGGAACATATCTTATAGAATATTCATGTTGAAATAAAAGTCATTGTTCACATTGAAATTCAAAGTCATAAACATGTCACATAGTAACGAATAAGTTACAAGTACCAATAATAATCTAATAATGTTCACTTGGAACATTTCCCAAATAACATGTTTACATTGAACTTCATATTGAAATAGAAGACATTATTTACATTAAAATTTGAAGTCTCTGTTCACATTGAAATTTAAAGTCCTAAACATGTCTTATAGTAACAAATAAGTTATAAGTAGTAGCGGACAATAAGGTAGTAATTTTCACTTGGAACCTTTCCCTAATTAATGACATATTCTGATATTCACATTGAAATAGAATAGTCATTATACACATTGAAGTTCACATTCAAATAGAAGTCATTATTTACATTGAGATTTAAAGTGATAAACATAAGTTATATATAAGCAGCCGATAATGAGCTAGTACGTAATGATCACTAAATAAATAAGTACTAAGTAGCTGATAGTGAGCTAGTAAAGTTCACTATAAACCTTTCTTTAGTGGAATATTCACACTAAAATAAAAGAAATAAGTACTAAGTACTTAACTATGTGCTACCTGCAAGTTCATTGAGGATGTTTCCTAGCTTAATGTCGTATTCACACTGAAATAGAATATAAATAAGTTTGGGGTTTAGGGATAAGAGTTTAGGGTTTAGGGTTTAGGGATAAGAGTTCAGGGTTTAGGGTTTAAAGATTAAATATATTAAGTAGTTAATAATGAGCTAAGTACAAGTTCACCGGGGACTTTCCTTAATGGCATATACGTATTACATGTCTCATGTATTAATTTCATCATTTTAAAGTCTCATATGAATGTTTGCTTATCCTCTTAATACAGACATGCCTATATAGGTACCCTATACCAAATATAATTTATTAATAACGATCTAATTAACAATCACACCAAATTAACGAATAATTATACCAAATTATGTATGTATGGTGTGTATATATATATTTCGCATTTTAAATTTAAGCTTCAAAAAAATCTTTTTATAGAATAAAAACAAAATAATCTAGAGTCATTAGATATGAAAGGATAAGATTGTATTTTACTCAAAAATGACATAGCATGATTTTTTTATTTAATGATATGGATAAATGACTTGGCATGCCACTTAAGATTAATGCCATAAATTTTAGGTCTTAATAAGGCCCTGTAGCACTACCCATATGGAATATTCGTGTAATTATGCACCAAATTATATTTAGGAATGATCATATCAAAAGAAATTGCAATGTATGTACTCGTGTGCTCTATCTTTCTTTCATTTTTTTGGGTTCATTTTAAAAAGAGTACAACGCACCAGCCTACCTCATTAAGATGATACTTTTCATGATGTGAACATTATTCAGAGAGACTTGATAGCCGACGCATGCCTATACTTTCACATGTTCTCAAAAGTAGACTTAGGTAAGGACTTAGTAAATAAGTCTGCTGCGTTTCCTTCGGAAACTAACTTGGTTCACTTAAATGTGAGAAACGCCTGTTGCTGTTGGTTGTAGAAGAACTTAGGTGAAATGTGCTTTGTATTATCACCCTGATGTAACCTAACTTCATTTGCTCAATACAAGTTGCATTGTCCTCATAAATGCATGTAGGTCTATCAGTTGTAGAACTTAATCCACTAGTCCCTCTAATGTGCTTAATGATTGATCTCAACCAAACACATTCCCGAACAGCTTTATGCAAAGCTATAATCTCTGCATGATTTGAAGCTGTCGCCACTAGAGTCTGCTTAGTAAACCTCCAAGATATCGCCGTATTCCCAATGGTGAAAACATAACCAGTTTGAGAATGTCCTTTATGAGGATCAGAAAATATCCGGTGTCGGCGAAACCCACCAACGTATTGTTGGGTGTCTCGGCATTGGACAAGGTGGCGATGGCGTGCTCGGCATTGGACCCGTGTCCAGCAGCCGTGCCGGTGGCGTCCATGGCGGCAGTCCGGTCCCTTGGTGGATCGGTGCCGTGTCTTCCATGAGCCATAGGACCATCTTCTGTCCTTCTTGAATCAGTGTAGGGAAAGAATAGTCCCAAGTCAATGGTACCCTTAAGATATCGAAAGATGTTCTTAACTCCGGTCCAATGACGTTGGGTGGCGCTGAGCTAAATCGAGCTAACAAGTTGACTGAGAATGTAATGTCTGGTTGAGTGCATTGAGCTAAGTACAATAATGCGACTATTGCACTAAGGTATGGAACCTCTGCGCCCAAGACCTCTTCGTCGTCCTCTTTCAGACGGAATGGATCTTTAGTTATATCCAGACTTCGACCAATCATGGGAGTGCTAACAGGATGCATCTTGTCCATATTAAATCGCCTGAGCATCTTTTGGACATATGCAGTCTGATGGATAAGGATCCACAGACTCGGTGCTCTAGTTCAAGACCTAGGCAAAAACGAGTCTTCCCAAGATCTTTCATCTCAAACTCGGATTTCAGATAAGCCGCGGTCTCTTTGATTTCATCAAGAGTACCGATAATGTTCATGTCATCGACCTAAACAGCCACAATTGCAAATCCGAAACTTGTCTTCTTTATGAACACGCACGGGCATAGTTCATCGTTCTTATATCCCTCCCTAATCAAGTAGTCACTTAGACGAGTATACCACATTCGTCCGGATTGCTTTAATCCGTATAGTGAGCGTTGCAACCTTATAGCATACGCACTCCGTGGTTTAGAGTCACTTGACTTAGGTAACGTAATGCCATCAGGCACTTTCATATATATCTCTGAATCTAGATCCCCATAGAGATATGCCGTAACCACATCCATGAGCTGCATCTCAAGTTTTTCGGACACTACCAAACTGACTAAGTAGCGGAAAGTTATGACATCCATGACTGGAGAGTAAGTCTCCTCGTAATCAATCCCAGGGCGTTGTGAGAAACCTTGCGCCACAAGGTGGGCCTTATACCGAAGTACCTCATTCTTCTCATTACGCTTCCTGACAAAGACCCATTTATGTCCAACAGGCTTTACACTCGGCAGAGTTAGCACTACTGGGCCAAAGACCTGTCTCTTTGTCAGAGAGTCTAATTCTGCTGGATTGCAACTTTCCATTTAGGCCAATCTGCTCTCTTTTGGCATTCTGCAACAGAGCGTGGTTCGATGTCATCGTGCTCAATGATTTCATGAGCCACGGAATAAACAAATATATCATCGACATGGGTTGATGACCGGTTCATCAATTCATAAGTGTTATCATAACACATGGAGATCTCTATGTTCTCTGATGTTGACATTGACCTGAGGCGTCCCCCATGGATTCTAATATCAATTCGTGGACATAACTGTAATCAGAGATGATCTCGTGAGAATGATTCTCAACATCGATGATCAAAGGATTGACTTGTGCCTTGTCGGTCCGTTTCTTTCTCGAACGGTGTCAACCGAACCAGGTGGCCTCCCTCTTTTCCTTTGGGGAGCCACAGCCTCTATCCCTCCACCGTGGGTGACGTCGTCGGCGGCGGCAGTACCGAGCCGGGGATGGCTGTGCCCTTTCTAGGGACTTCGAGCCTAGCAGGAACATTTGCAGCTGGTATATCTGATCTTATCACTTTCGCAATCTCGGAGAAAGAGTCAGGCATCGTATCTGCTACTTTCTGAAGTTCGAGAATACGTTTCACTTCACTTTCAGTTTGTGAGGTGCGGGGATCATAATGAGATAGAGTGGGGACAAACCACGACAATTCCTGTCGTTCCACATGAACACGTTTGTTCGTATCTCCCCCTAACAACGTGAAGAATGTCTCATCAAAGTGACAATCCGCAAACCTTACGGTAAAGAGATCACCTGTTAATGGCTCGAGGTATCTGATAATCGTTAGAGATTCATAACCAACGTAGATACATAATCGTCTCTGATGACCCATTTTAGAACGCAGTGGAGGCGTAATTGGCACATAAACTGAACACCCGAAAATGCGTAGATGCGAAATGTCAGGCTCATATCCAGTGACCAATTGGTACGCACTGCATTTGTTTGGCAGTGGGTCTGAAACGAATAAGTAAGGCAGCATGCAATATTGCATAGCCCCATGACGCAATTGGAAGGTTGGTGCGCAGTACCAATGCTCGAGAAATAAGCTAAAGCCGCTTAATCGTAGCTTCGGCGAGACGGTTTTGCGTGTGAACATGGGGTACAGGATGCTCGACTTCAATCCTGATAGACATGCAATAGTCATCAAAAGTCTTTGATGTAAATTCTCCAGCGTTATCTAGTCGAATTAACTTAATTGGATAATCTGGGTGGTGAGCCCGATGTTTAATAATTTGTGCTAGGAGTTTTAGAAATGCAGCATTACGGGTGGACAAGAGCGCGACATGAGTCCAACGCGTTGAAGCATCCACCAGGACCATAAAGTATCGAAATGGTCTACATTCAGGATGGATGGGTCCACAAATATCACCTTGGATACGATGTAGAAATGGAATGTTCTCGGGGTTATCTTTAGCGTAAGACGGTCTCGATACTACTTTCGGTAAAGAGCAAGCTTTGCAAAACGAACGATGAGCGTTTGAAAGAGTGAACGACACATCAAGGGAAGAACGACGCGCCTCAATTGCTTGAGGGAGCGGCCGAGCGGCAGCCATGAAGTTGGTGCCGAGCCCGGGAGACGTCAAAGTCCCCGTTGGGCCGTGGTGACCATTTGAGGCGTCACCACCATGATTCAAAATGATATTATTTTCCAAATGTTTTCGTTTTGATCTGAAGAAGGGATTTCCATGAGAATTATGCAGAATTCGGATCATCATGTCCCTTCCAGGATGACCAAGTCGATCATGCCAAAGCTTGATCACATGAGAAGATCCAATCATTGTCGTCACAGATGATTTAGAAGGCACTAACTCAAGAAATAGTTGCCGGTTCCTTAGAATTGTGTGGGTTGATCCACTATCTGCGAGGTACTCGATCTCTCCAAGAGACATACCTACAAAATAGAGTAGATATATGAGTAAATAGGTCGATATCGAGCCATTTAGAAGGATTGAAAAAGGCTAAAAATAGCAACAATCCCGAGAGAGCTGAAAATTTCTCGCGCAGAATGACCTTTGCGCACTAAGACAGTCATAACTCCTTCGTTAAAATAGATTTGGACAAATCGGAAAATGTTCTGAAAACTAGACTCGTAAAGCTTTCTAATGATATAAAGCTCACAGTCTAGTTCGTCCGGAGCTGTTCACAAAGCTCAAATGAAATGACTGTCCAGGGAGGACAGATTTCTGTTTTTCACAGATTTGGCATTAGCAAAGCTTTTAAAGCTTGCTGGTGGCATGGAGACGAATGCTCAGCCACAGGGACGTGTTGAAGATCGAATCCAGGTCCAAAGAACCTAGAGGATTCAAAGATGGTCCGGTTTTGCCAAGTCTTTAACGTCTTTACAAGACGGCAATTGGGGTAATAGCGTAGAAGGAATTCAAAATCAAAAGCTTTCGGTAACTCCAAATTAAGTATGACAAGGCATGTCCGTGGAGGGTCGGTAGTGCGAGGCACACTTAAACTACTAGCTCCTTAATTTCGGACAATTCTAAGACATCATGCTAATTGGATGAGCCTAGTTGAACAATTGATGATGGAAAATCCACTATAGGTAAAAGACTTGAACCAGAAAACACGTGAGTAACTCTCCTTGAGAGTCACGACGCCGTACGTCACCTCCTTTAAGGGAGAGACCAAAGACGGCGTTGATGCCATGTTTTCTAAGGTAGATGTAAATCAATTCGAACATCAAGAGACAAGAACAACCAAGAAATAAACTTTCATTAATGCGTTGAAAAGAGTACATAAGGGTCTCAAAAAGAAATTGAGAAGAAAACTAAGCATGGCATGCTAACGATGCCTTATTACATGATGACTTGTAAAAATAAAAATAATCTAGCCGGTGACGTCAAAGTCAGGAGCATCTGAGTCAGAACAATGTCCATTGGGGTCAGCGACCTTGAAGGTAACATTATGTTCAACTCCATTGTTTTAGTGGAATTGACTTCCATCAAATCCTTGTATTTCTTGTATGCTGCAACAACATTTGCAGGAGCGCGACAGCTTTTAGACCAGTGGTCCTTGGACCCACATCTGTTGCATTGACCATTAGAGGCAGAGGAAGAGCGAACATGCTGCTTCCAAGGAGGGGCCGGCGGCACCGATGTCTCGACGCCATTTGTTGGTATGGCCACTGAAGCCACTACCTTGTCCTCGAGAACCAGAGGCATGGTGATGTTGATTCCCACGTGCATAAGGTTCATTCCGATGTTGATCCTTGCATTTCGGAGCTTTCTGATTCCGTTTGCTGTTGTAATTAGATTCCGGAATTTTCGGGTGCCTACAGGACACAAATTATGCTGATCATTGATCATGTTGTTCTTTTCTTCTATAAGGAGTTGCGTCATTAAGTGAACTCAAGTCGATATTGGTTCATTAGGATCTTAGCAGCTGAAGGGAAGGTCGAGAAAGTCTTTTCAATCATGTCGGCATCCCTTTTCTCGACTCCACATGAGCTTAGTTGAGCTTGTAGGCAAAGCATATCCCTGTTGAAGTCGTCAACCTTCTTGTAATCCAAAAGTCGGATTTCATCCCAGCGAGCAATTAGTTCTGGGAGCAAGGTCGAATGGATATTACTGAAGCGTTCGGCAAGTGCATCCCACAGATCTTTTGGATCATGCTTTGATTGATACTGCTTGCGCAGTGTGAGATCGATATGCTTACGAATGAACATGAGCGCCTGAGATTTTGTTCTCTTGTTAGGCGGTTCCTGAGTTAGATCGGGGAATATGGTCTCGGTCAGATCCTTAGCGATGAAGGTCTGCTTTATGTCCGAGACCCAACAATGATACTCTGTACCATGGGCGTCAAGGACGTCAAATTCAATGCCTCTGTCCATCTGCATACAAGAGAGAACAAGTCGTATAAGTTTTCTGTTGAGACCCAAAAGGATACTCAAATATGATGCTTTTATATTGGTTTGTCTCTCTAGGGTTGATCAAACACAACCCTAAATGTCTAGAGTCGATCAAACACGACCCAGAAAATTTGTGTGAAAGTGATCAAACACACCTTCAAAATAGGAATAACCAAAGTTGATCAAACACAACTTTGGACCCGGGGAGGACAACCGGGATTTTAAACCTGCAAAGACACCGTCCTAAGCATAGAATGGAGTAGAAGAAGAGGAGAAAGCACTTTTCTCGCCCGAGGTTATTGAACTTTGAAGAGTTTTAGGGTTGTAAAGTAAACATACCGTAAAACTTGGATGCTTGATCGGACGAGAAGAAAGCAGTGGAGCGGACGGCCAGGAAGCGGCAGCAGCAACGACGGTGGCGGCCGAGGCAGGGCCTAAAGTTTTCGGCTTTTGGTTTTAGGGTTTGGGAAAACTATTAGCTCAAAGATTTGAGCAAATGACTGATAACGTAATGAAATGAAAGTAATTTGAGAATAGAGAATCGTGAAAGATATGTATCTTATTCATTGATAGGAGCCCTTTATATAGGGAATTACACAATACCTAATATGGTAAGAATATGATTACATAGATCTAGTCAAACTACATATCATATTGGCATAAGGCCAAGACACACATAAAGAATATCCTAAAACAGATAAAGATTTTTTTTATTTCTTTTTAAAGTTTGATGGAGAATATATATGTATATATATATATATATATATATATATATAAAGTAAAAAGAAAAAATAATGGTGAATTCAGAAGTCTAAATTCTAAAACTATTTGATTCACAAAGATAATTTTTTTTTATTAATATCGTAATTGTTACCCTAAATCTAATGAATTATTATAATATTTGACTCCATAAAGAAATGCATTTAATTTAGTTCATGTAGGGTAACTAAATCAACTCGATTAAAAAGGTTAACTAAATAATCTTGATGAAAACAAAAAAAAATATTTGGTATAATTATTCGTTAATTGGTGTGATTATTAATTAGATCGTTATTAATAAACTATATTTGGTATAGGCTACCTATATAGGCATGTCCGTATTAAGAGGATATGCAAACATTCATATTAGTATACATACTGCCATCTATAAATTAATCATCCTTATAATAAGGTAATCAGACAAATCAAAACTTAAATAAAATTCGTAAACTGGATAGAAAATTTAATATTCATATTCGGTAGCTTATGAAATATTGTGATTCAAGAGGTAAGTATTCCCCCACTAATAAATTGCCTTTTTATGAAGGTTTAAAATTTTCATTTATGATATTGATTTAAAATTTTCATTTATGCTAACTTGATCACCATACTCTGAAGTATTTTCTTTGTTCGTTCAAATTATAATAAGTTTACGTCAGACATGAGAACTTTTTGGTCAAGAGATGAACTTCAGTGAATATGTATGAGATATAATTATTGAATATGTATGTTAAGTGTGAAGTGATACTTTATTTAAGGAATGTCTAAAATAGAAGTCATCATCCACATTAACATAAACTAATATACTGTTCTACACGAATAAATACGTACTAGGTATCCAATGATGATTTCAATACCATTGAAAAAGAAGCTAGCCATCTTTGATAAATCGATTTTAAGTCAGACACATATCTTATAGTAATAAACAAGTACTAAGTAGTCAATAATGAACTAATAATGTTCCCTTGGAACTTTTCCCTAATAGAATATTCACACGGAAATAAAAGTCATTATTCACATTAAAATTCAAAGTCATAAACATGTCACATAGTAAAAAATAAGTTACATGACAGGACCCACCCCGAATTTCACCCTGAAACCCGAGGTAATCATGCGGGGTCCACCTTCAAGAAAAATTTACCCAAAATTCGGCATAACCTTCCTGAAAATAGACAACTCTTACCTGAAAAATCTAACTTAACACTTCTATAACCAAACATCCATCCTCAACACCTGGAGCCTTCCTGCTCCCCAAGTTCATCACATCTTCCAATAAATCAATTACTCAACTAAAATAATCTCACAACCAACAATACTCAAATTAATTCACCAACTGGTTATCAGAGCATATCTAATAATGAAAGAATAACAATGAATAAAGATTAAGCGGAAGCAGCCTCTGACTATGCCTCAACTCCATGTACGCTCGACCTTATTTAAACTTAGCATGCACATTGGGTATTCAAAACCAAAGGGTCCATGGGAAAGTAATTTAAAAATGTTAGAGTGAGTGGACGAAAAATAATCAAATAACTGATCGCAACATGACTAACCAAACTTAATTACTTTCCCATTTTCCAATAATCAAGAAATCCGTTGCATGCAAGTGTTGATAAAACTTTCATAAAGAAAAATCCCAAGGAAATGGACTAGCCCCGCTAGTCAAACTAATCGACAAAAATAAATAATAACCTTCATAAAAAAAACTACCAAAATAACGGACTAGCCCCGCTAGTTGAAAAACAACATTAAAGGTACATAAAAACCTTTGTAAAATGAATTATCGAAAAGATGGACCAGCCCCGCTAGTCAAGACAATAAATTAAATATGAAGCAGCTATAGCCATACAAGTGAGCCTCCCAGGCTCGGGTGCCTCCTAGGCAAAAGTACTCTCATACTCCCTACACCTTCACGTTATGAAAACAGAGGGTGCAGGGCTTGCGTGATGTCGTCGACTACATCACATCACCCAAAGACGGAAAGGGCTTAAGTAACCCCACTTAAAGCGTGGAAGCCACATCGCCTCAAAAGGCGTAACTACATGCCAGCATGAATATCATAAATAATCCAACAAGTATGACATAAGAAGGGAAAATATAAATTCATATGAGTTTTCCCAAAACTCATAAATCGAGCATAAATACGATTCCCAACCGTACTCGGAAAATTCCAAAGCAAGGAAATTAATTAAATTCAATAACTTGTCCCACACGCTAAATTGCTTTAGAGAATAAATAACTCAAATAATCAACATGTTTCCAAAAATTAGAGAAAACTCAAATATGAAAATCATAAAGAATAATATTCTCAAATACCAAATCTCTTATCCAAGCTCATATCCATAAGTTCATTACCGAAAACATAACCAATCGATCAATCTCAAATAAATACCTTAACCAATTCAAAGCTAAAATTATAATTTAAGCTCGGAAAATATAATTGACAACTTATAAAATCATGCATGCATATAAATTAAAACCAAAGTGTCCACTCACAAATTTAGGCATAAGCCCGACGATAACCGCATCGCCACTCAAACGAGGTTCCCTTCGTATCCTGGCACAATAAATATGCTTAGAACCACTCTTCGATTTAGAAAAATTAAATGCTTTAACTTAATCATCGAAATTCTCCCAATTAACCCACTAATAAGCTAATTAGATTTTTACCAAGCTTCATCTACAACTTCAGTTCATCGATTCTAGCACTTTAGGACCATAACCAAGAAAATCTAATGGTCAGATTTATCCTAACAACCGCCAATTTCTCCGATCTCTGAAAAATTTTAAACCTAACCAAAACTCATCCAAAAATTCCAAACTATACTTCAATAAACTCCTCTTGTTAAAACCATTTCCAAAACAGGAAAAACTGCCCTTAAGGGGCGGCGCCGCCGCCTGCTCCGCCGGCAGCCGAACTCCGGCGACCTCCAATGTGTCTCAAATTTTAGTACAACGCTCCTCTCAATCCGCACAACAACTTCCTTAACTAGCACAAAGTCCATTTCTAAGCCTAACTAGGCTAATCGACCCAAAACCTTAAATTGAGCCCTAGAACTTCAATTATACATTTCTTATTAACAAGATCGAATTAGACCAATTCCTTTTGAGGGATTACTCACCTTGATGAGGGCTACAAGATGAGCCAAAAATCCCGACCTATGGTGGCCGGAGGAGGGAACTCCGGCGAAGGGGCAGCCGGCTTTTCGGCGGGTTTTCTCCTCTTTGGCGGCACTACTGGCTCGGATACTAGGCGGGAAGAGAGAGGAGACGACGAGGGTCTGAACTGAGCTGGAGCGGCGACCGGTTGCTGGCCGGACAACGGCAAGTGGCTCTAGGAACTTCCGGCGGGTGAGAGGCTCTAGGAGAGCTCGGGAGAGAAGGGAGGGGAGAGAGAGAGAGAGAGTGAGAGTGAGGGGTTGTTGGGCTGCTCCACACCCGGTCCAACTCTTAAACCCCAAAAAAATACCTACTAAATTTTTACCCCTTTTACCAACTCAAAAATTTACCATTTATCTGATAACTTTTTCATGCTAACCGGATTTTAACGTTTAGCATGTCTACGAATTCATAATAACATCCTCTACGACTTTCATGAAGAAAGTTTTCCCAAATTCCAAACGGAATAAAAAGTCAACTTAGGGTCTTTAAGTAGTAAACGGTTACTCAACACGGTAAAAGACCAAAATAATACCAAAGTAAATAACCGTAAAATAACTTAAGAACCGGGGTGTGACAATTCTCCCCTCCTTATAAAAATTTCGTCCTCGAAATTTCAAATCATGCAAAAGAGGGGTAGAGGTTACTGCCTTTCACCTCAGACTCTAATAAGCGCCAAGCTAAAACATTCCATCATAGATGCTCTTCAAACTTTCTTCTGTCACAAACTACACTTTTTTACTGGTGGAAACAATTAATCGAATTCTTTACCAGTTACATTGGCACATCATAACTTATTTACCAAACCTGAGGCGTGAGCATATGCTTTAACAAATCTCGAACTAAGGGTCAACTGACCTACTTTGCCAACGTTCCACATGGCACCACTCACACAATACATTATGCTCCTTGACTTATCTTTCACTAATTGAGTGGCTTGCTCAATTAGAGTTACTTATGATACTCAACCCCAAATCACATGGAGGACTTTGACTTTCGTCAAGTCAAAATGGTCAATAACTTTCTTAATTGACAATCCATCTTACTTTCGTTACCAACTAATCAAGACAAAACTCAATCGTTCACACCGAAATTGGACCTTCACCACCTATGTGGTTGGCCTCAATCATTATGCTGATTGGCGAATATTTCCCTTGTCGCCAGATTACACTAATGCGATCTATGAGACCAAACTCTTATTCTGACTATCTCTTGTATCTCAAATCATATTCATACAGCAATGACCTCCCATGCCTTATACGGATCAAAAGTGGTGCCACCAAAATACGATCAATTATGAATACGCATTACAAGAAAGACATTTACATGACCTGACACAATTTACCATTTATGCCAATGAACTGACGAGCCCTTACTAAAAAAAAATAAAAAAATTTCCCGAGTCATCGAGAATCTTTTTCCTTAAAGTGATACCACTAGCCAATCATATTATTATTCCCAATAATTTGCCCTGTGAATTAATCATTACTAACCAATAATAATCGTCAAATTCTCATCCCTCAATAATAAATTCAATTGTCGCCACCAACAATGACTTACAAGCACAAGAGAAATATCACCCTCAAAATCGATCAACATACCCGAAACTGGCACCTGGCACCTCCAAAAATGAAGAAAAATACAATGACGGCGTAGGATGATGCCTTAGAAGTTATGATTATCTCCTCGTACAAACCAAGTTCGTTCAAACTCACATGCAAACTAGTCTTTAGGTTACATGACCTATTCCCCGAACGAGAAGGGATGAGTTGCTCACTATTTACTGCAACAATTCATGTTGCTTTTACTGCAACATGCGTCTGCAATTATCACCTTCATCTTAATAATACTAGTTGATCGAACGGAGGAGAATCGAAATAGTAAGTCTCACGCGAGTTAACGAAATCCGAGGATCACCAATGGAAATTCACTATTTGATGACTTGCTTCTCATGAATTATCATGAATAATTGCAACTACTTATCAACTGAAGTTGATGAACAAGAATTTTCAAGTAACAACCCCGCCATTAAGCATAACATTAAGAAAAATCGTTGTTGGGTTGCACTTCTTCTACATAATTATGCGTTGCTAAAAATGTCAAGATCATGAAAACCAACTCGCATTTCCTGAGTAAAGCTTTGCCCATGAATTTCTCGTTATCGTTAACGAACGTTGAAGTCCCATTAATAAATTGTACCAACTAATAGCTACCAAAGCACGGAAATTCCTTCATCAACTCTAAAGTTGTACCATCTAAGTTACTAATCGAATAACCATACTACAACTAAAATACAAACTCTGAGTTGACCGAATTGAGTGTCAGCACAACTGATGTTGGCAGTCTATCAAACAACACTATGTAGTCCTCTCTTGCTGCCTCCATATGATGCAGAGTGATTTTCTTTCTTCCATTTGATTGCTAGAACAGACTAGCTTGATCACGTAGGTCCGTAATGTCCAAGGAAAATGAGAGCACAATACTGGAGTCCTACGCTCAAGTCACCAAAATGACTAGATGCCAAAGATAAATACTCCTCGAAAAATATGTACAAAATCTAGAACGTCTTTCTCGATAAGATAAGACTGATCAACAATCCTGTGTTGATCTGCACCCTGCAAGGCCCAACTCTACCGCTTGTTTCCAAAATTACATATATCGAGAACAAGTCGGTCTTAGCATGATCCGACCTATCGACAACACTCATCGATCGCCACATTGCTCCAGTAGTTACATCAAAGAATTTGGGGTCTAAAAACGCACTCTAACAACAAGTCACACTCTTCATATAAGTGGGACACCCTGAATCACCTCGATTCATATGATAACCCTCGAGTAACGCAAAATTGACGGCCGCATCCATCTCAAAAATTGTGCGTCAACCGCATTATCGCCTGCATAATGCTCAAGTGGAAGCATGAGATTGCTCGAATCTAATAAATCCTTGACAATAACTTCCAATCCCAACCAGTCAATTTCACCACTACAATACTCTAGTCAGCAGCTACATTTGTGGGAAAGATTACCTCCAGATCCACATCTCACTCATCCTCTTAGGAATTATTCGTATCAGCTAATAACAATAGCTAAAGCAAAAAACAATTATTTCAAGATCAATAACCCAATGACACCGCTTAAACTATCCGTGTGTATCATCATACACATTACCAATCCAAATTTATTCCAACACTCTTCTCCTAACAATCACTCGACTCGATGCCACGATTTTCTAACCAACCACCACTTCGAATTTACAATTTCAACCTTTCTTGCACCAATGACTAAAGATATCGAAGATTGAGATTACCTTTAGACGATAGGGGTTCGTCAGTAATCTTCTACCACAGTCAAAAGACCTAAAGTTGAAAAGAGTCGCTTCCAAACTCTAATTTGTCCAAGACTAACTTATATCAATTAACCCAAAACAATGTCGCTTAACATGAATATGGACACCCATCTACGCTTCTCCAATAAATTTCTACAACTTTGGTCTCATATTCTGGATTGTTCCATAACTTTTTTTACCTATTGACAGAACTGACACCTATATACAAAAGTTGCACTTTCCTCCTCTCCACTTGTTGCCCTAAAATCAAAGCAACCACAACAATCTCACATCCGCTTCATCATTATATACCAACGCCATTTACACTTACGATCTTTCCAAAACACTCACATAAATAGGAGAGAAAATCCCAAATTATAGACACCAAACATAGATCGACCAACAACAATTTCATAAACTACTCTTCAATACATAAAATTCGGGAGAAATGCTTAACAGCCCCACATAACACCTCAAGTAATCTCCACAATTAATTAACTCAAGCAATATCACTTTACTATTTAACTCAAAGCAAAACAACACTTGCTAACTCCCTTATAATATCTCTTATTCCAATACAAACCTTAACTAGAAATTGCTTCATCCTTCATTCACAAGCATGCCTTTCTATTATTAATATCCGTAAAAAGGCTTAACTCGCCACTTAAATAAAAGTCAACAACTCAATAAATAAATAATAGAACTCTGCAAATCCAGCACTTTCCCAACTCATAACTGAACTCAAAATCTCACAAATCACTTGCTTTCCCATTACTCGAAAAATAACCAATATACTCTTTGAGGTCGGCGTACAGAGACATAGTCTTGCAGATGTAGACATTTATGGCACAATACTGTCTATAAATAAGATAAGAACAACTACCTCACATACTTAATAAACACCTAGCATCTCATGCATATAATGCTAATGGATCCGCTGCGGTCGGACCATCACTCTATAGACACTAACTATCACCAAATATATGAGGTAGTAATAGGAATCGGATAACCTAATGCTCTGATAGCAACTGACAGGACCCACCATGAATTTCACCTTGAAACCCGAGGTAAATCCTCCGTGGTCCACCTTCAAGGAAAATTTACCCAAAATTCGGCATAACCTTTCTGAAAATGGACAACCCTTACCTGAAAAATCCAACTTAACATTTCTATAACCAAACATCCATCCTCAACACCTGGAGCCTTCTTGCTCCCCAAGTTCATCACATCTCACAATAAATCAATTACTCAACTAAAATAATCCCACAACCAATAATACTCAAAATTAATTCACTAACTGGTTATCAGAGCATATCTAATAATGAAAGAATAACAATGAATAAAGATTAAGCGGAAGCAACCTCTGACTATGCCTCGACTCCATGTACGCTCAACCTCATTTAAACTTAGCCTGCACACTAGGTATTTAAAACCAAAGGGCTCAGGGGAAAGTAATTTAAAAATGTTAGAGTAAGTGGATGAAAAATAATCAAATAACTGATCGCAACATGACTAACCAAACTTAATTAATTCCCATTTTCCAATAATCAAGAAATCCGTTGCATGCAAGTGTTGATAAAACTTTCATAAAGAAAAATCCCAAGAAAACGGACTAGCCCCGCTAGTCAAACTAATCGACAAAAATCAATAATAACCTTCATAAAAGAAAGTACCAAAATAACAGACTAGCCCCGCTAGTCGAAAAAACAACATTAAAGGTACATAAAGACCTTTGTAAAATGAATTATCGAAAAGATGGACCAGCCCCGCTAGTCAAGAGAATAAATTAAATAAGAAGCAGCTATAGCCATACAAGTGAGCCTCCCAGGCTCGAGTGCCTCCCAGGCAAAAATACTCACATACTCCCTACACCTTCACGTTATGAAAATAGAGAAGGTGCAGGGCTTGCGTGATGTCGTCGACTACATCATATCACCCGATGGCGGAAATGGCTTGAGTAACCCCACTTAAAGCGTGGAAGCCACATCGCCTTGAAAGACGGAAGTACATGCTAGCATGAATATCATAAATAATCCAACAAGTATGGCATAAGAAAGGAAAATATAAATTCATATGAGTTTCCCAAAAGTCATAAATCGAGCATAAGTATGATTCACAACCGTACTTTGAAAATTTCAAAGCAAGGAAATTAATTAATTTCAATAACGTGTCCCAAACGCTAAATTGCTTAAGAGAATAAATAACTTAAATAATCAACATGTTTCCAAAAACTAGAGAAAACCCAAATCTGAAAATCATAAAGAATAATATTCTCAAATACCAAATCTCTATCCAAGCTCAAATCCATAAGTTCATTACCGAAAACATAACCAATCGATCAATCTCAAATAAATACCATAACCAATTCAAAGCTGAAATTATAATTTAAGCTCGGAAAATATAATTGACAACTTATAAAATCATGCATGCATATAAATTAAAACCAAAGTGTCCACTCACAAATTTAGGCATAAGCCCGACGATAACCGCATCGCCACTCAAACGAAGTTCCCTTCGTATCCTGACACAATAAATATGCTTAGAACCACTCTTCGATTTAGAAAAATTAAATGCTTTAACTTAATCATCAAAATCCTCCCAATTAACCCACTAATAAGCTAATTAGATTTTACCAAGCTTCATCTACAACTTCACTTCATCGATTCTAGCACTTTAGGACCATAACTAAGAAAATCTAATGGTCAGATTTATCCTAACAACCGTCAATTTCTCCAATCTCTGAAAAATTTCCAAACCTAACCAAAACTCATCCAAAAATTCCAAACTATACTTCAATAAACTCCTCTTGTTAAAACCATCTCCAAAACAGGAAAAACTGCCCTTAAGGGGCGCCGCCGCCGCCTGCTCCGCCGGCAGCCGAACTCCGGCGACCTCCAATGTTCTCAAATTTTAGCACAACACTCCTCTCAATCCGCACAACAACTTCCTTAACTAGCACAAAGTCCATTTCTAAGCCTAACTAGGCTAATCGACCCAAAACCTTAAATTGAGCCCTAGAACTTCAATTATACATTTCTCATTAACAAGATCGAATTAGACCAATTTATTTTGAGGGATTACTCACCTTGATGAGGGCTACAAGATGAGCCAAAAATCCGACCTATGGTGGCCGGAGGAGGGAACTCCGGCGAAGGGGCAGCCGGCGTTTCCAGCGGGTTTTCTCCTCTCTGGCGGCACTACCGGCTCGGATACTAGGCCGGGAAGAGAGAGGAGACGACGGGGGTTTGAACTGGGCTGGAGCGGCGGCCGGTTGCCGAACGGACGACGGCAGGTGGCGCTGGGAACTTCTGACGGGTGAGAGGCTCGGGGAGAGCTCGGAGAGAGACGGGAGGGAGAGAGAGAGAGGAGAGTGAGGGGGTGTTGGGCTGCTCCACACCGGTCCAACACTTAAACCCCAAAAAAATTCCCAGTAAATTTTTATCCCCTTTTACCAACTCAAAAATTTACCATTTATCTGATAACTTTTTCATACTAATCCCGATTTTAACGTTTACCATGTCTACGAATTCGTAATAACATCCTCTACGACTTTCATGAAGAAAGTTTTCGCAAATTCCAAACGGAAGAAAAAGTCAACTTTAAGGTCCTTAAGTAGTAAACAGTTACTCAACACGGTAAAAGACTAAAATAATACGAAAGTAAATATCCGTAAAATAACTTAAGAACCGGGGTGTGACATTTCAAGTACTGATAACCTAGTAATATTCACTTGGAATTTTTCTCAAATAACATGTTCACATTGAAATAGAAGACATTATTTACATTAAAATTTGAAGTCGCCCTTCACATTGGAAGTTAAAGTCGTAAACATGTTTTATAGTAACAAATAAGTTATAAGTAGCGGATAATAAACTAGTAATTTTTACTTTGAACATTTCTCTAATGACGTATTCACATTAAAATAGAAGTCATAATACATATTGAAGTTCACATTCAAATAGAAATCATTATTTATATTGAGATTTAAAGTGATAAGCATAAGTTATAAGCAGCCAATGATGAGTTAGTACCTAACGATCACTAAACAAATAAGTACTAAGTAGCTGACAATGAGTTAGTGGAATATTCACACTAAAATAAAAGAAATAAGTACGAAGTAGCTAACTATGTGCTACTTGCAAGTTCATTGAGGACGTTTCCTAGTTTAATGTCGTATTCACACTAAAATAGAAAAATAAGTTTGGGGTTTAGGGACAAGAGTTCACGGATAAGAGTTTAGTGTTTAGAGTTTGAAGATTAAATATATTAAGTAGTTAATAATGAGCTAAGTACAAATTCACCGGGGACTTTTCCTAATGGCATATTTGCGCTAAAACGTACATAACACATTATACGTATTAAATGTCTCATGTATTAATTTTATCATTTTAAAGTCTCATGTATTAACTACTTTGCAAGTTTAGACCATTTTTATACTCCTCCCCTCTACTTAGCAGTACGTATATTAATATGAATATTTGCGTATCCTCTTAATCCGGACATGCATATATAGGTATCATATACCAAATATAGTTTATTAATAACGATCTAATTAATAATCACACCAAATTAATAAATAATTATACCCAATATTGTTTATTTTCATCAAAATGATTTAGTTACTATTTTTATATAGTTGATTTAGTTACCTTACATGAACTAAATTAAATGCATTTCGTTATGGAGTCAAATATTATAATAATTCATTAGATTTAGGGTCACAATTACGATATTTAATAAAAATTATCTTTGTGAATCAAATAGTTTAGACTTCTTAATTCACCATTATTTTTTTTTACTTATATATATATATATATATTAATCTCCATCGAACTTTAGAGAAATTTTAAATACACACCTCTAATCTCTTAATACACACCCCTATTATTTTATGTTTCTATTAAGATTTTATAAATAAGTTAAATGACCAAACATACATCTATTATTAAAAAAAATAAATATATCACGCTAGAAGTGTTCTTTTCAACGTTTTTTACTCTAGAATAAATATACGTTTTTTTTTTGGTATTCGTATCAGCTTTAGTTTGATCTTATAGATCATATTGTCAAGTACTACATCTTTATCAGTATTAGTTTGATCTTGCAGATCATATTGTCAAGTACTGCATCTTTATTATGACATGTTTTATCAAATAACTAGCTATCTATATTTAATAGTTACTGTACTTCTACAGTTGTACTAGTTTGTGAATTTGAAAACTTGTATTGGTGATTTGAAGTTGGGATATAACAATAATCATTTGATTATAAATTGAACGATGATAACCAAAAATTTCTAGCAAAAATTAAACGAAATAATATGTAAAAAGAGGTATCAACTAGTAAATATATATTAATTATATTAAATAATGAAATATTTCATAAATTAAGATCATTTTAGACAGTTTGGGATGTGTATTAAGTATAATATTAAAATAAACAACTTGATAGGTGGTGTATTAAGTAAAGGGTGTGTATTAAGATATCCGAACTTTAAAAAATAAATAAAAAAAAAAGAAAATCTCTATCGAATTTATATTGGTAACTTATATAAACACATATAAGATACATATATATATAAATAGATATATATATATATATATATACATATAGATATATAGGTTATTTTCTCCTGGAGAAAAATTATGTATGTATGTATGTGGTGGCTATGAGATATATATTAGTTTTAATAATTATTATATATAGATATATATATATAGATATATGGTATAAATATGTTCTATTTAAATTTAAGCACGAGGAATGAAAAAAATGGCTTTTAAACATATTTTATAGAATAAAAACAAAATAATCTAGAGTCATTTTTGGATATAAAAATAATAAGATTGTATTTTTACACTACCAGGAGAAGTACTTTAGCCGACGATTATTTTCGTCGGCCTGTTACCCTAACTCGTCGGCTAAACTCTTAGCCGACGAGGCTTCGTCGGCTATAGTGTCGTCGGGAAAGGGTCTCGGCGCTGACTTTAACCGACGAACCCATAGACCGTCGTCGGCTATTGTCCATACTTTAGCCGACGAAACATTTGGTCGTCGGCTTTTGTTCATGAATTTAAGCCGACGAAACAGACTCTATCTTTCGTCGGCTATACTCCCAGACTTTAGCCGACGACTTAAACCGTCGTCGGCTATACTCCCAGACTTAAACCGACGACACAACACGTCGTCGGCTATACTCCAAGCCTTTAGCCGACGGAACTGAGATATTCGTCGGCTAAAGTATATAATTAAAAAATTAAAAAATAGAGCCTCTTTCGTCGGCTATAGTGAGTTTAGCCGACGAAACATGCCATAATTCGTCGGCTAAACTATATAAAAATAAAAATAAAAATACTATAGCCGACGAATTGTGGCGTATTTCGTCGGCTATAACTCCATTCCAGTATAAAAAAAATACACAAATTTTTAAATTACCATTCCAAGCAAGCTGCAAAATACACCAAAACAATTCCATATATATAACCAACAAGAAGCACATAAAACTATATAAGGTATCAACTACACAAAATCTAAATGATCTAAATCAATATCCGGATCTGGGGCCTGCTGGTGAGGAGATTCCGGCAGCTCAGGTATGTCTATAGGCGCAGGCATGGGCGGAGGTGGAAGTCCCTGAAGCTGGGCAGCTGCTAAATCCTGGAAGTACTGGTACATCTGCTTCTGCTGGGCATGCTGGGCGGCATGTAGGGCTCTAGTATAGGATCTATATTCGGCGAACTGGGCGGCATGAGCGGCAGCCTGAGCGTCAGCATGAGCAGCCTGAGCGGCTTGCTCTCTCCGTAGTCTCTCAACTTCCGACTCTAGCTGAGTCGTCCTGCTGCTGGTCGAGGCTGCCTTTCGTTGAAATCCTGGAGTGGTCTTCAAGACCCCTGGCCCTTCTTTCCTAGACCCCGGCAGTAGAAGTTGTTTTCTCGCGGTGGGAAGGCTGTGCCCATGATCCTCGCCCCAACCCTCGGATCTGAAGTGTCGATCCGGGAAATGGCTTCGGACATCTCTTCCTCCTGCGTGTCCGGCCATGTCTCCCTCACTATAGCACTCATCACCTCGTCACTAGCCTCCCTCACCCTTGCCTAATTGGATAGGAAAAAAATTATTAATTAACATTTTAACATATATATTAGTAAAATTAAAAATTCCGTAAAAATGAAAGATTACTTACTATATCCTCCTGGGAGTCAGGATATGCCTTCTCGTACGTATAGACGTACTGGTTGACCTCTGGATGTTCCCTGGCCGCCTCGTCCATGAAGACAGCGAACGGTCTAGAACCGCATGATGGTTCCTTGTGTTGCGTTGCCGGTTCTGAGCGTTCGCCCGGGAAACCGCCTTCAAAGAAAAAAGTAAACTATTAGTAAAATATTTTAAAACGCACGTACTTAATGATAAATTAACTAATTAATTTATTTAAATACCTGTTTACGAGGGTTGTTGAATTCTGATGTCAGAAGCCAACGCCACTCGTACTCTCTGTACTGAAAATCACAGGGGGTAGCAGAACGTGCGTTCCCGTGCGTAGTCCAATAGGTCCGCAACTCGTTCTTCCACTCCTTGTACCTACAGATACAACAAAAATATTAGAAAATTTAATAATATGACAGACAGTTTTGTTTTTTCATTAATTTCCCACGTACCTTCCCCCATGCACAAAGTCCGCCCAGCTGCTCTTCAAGGGTTCGGGAACCTCAAACCACACCTGCATTTAACCGTTTATTAGTTTAGTTTTTCCAGAAATCTACAATGTAATACATTATATCAGGCATTTTGTAAACTCACCGACATCGCGTTATGGACCATGTCTTTAACCTCCTGCGGGACCTCGCCCCAGTCTGACCACAACATAGGGACTCTATCCCTAATGAGCGCTCCCACGCGGCCGGAGTACGTCCTCGACTTTCCGCCCGATACTACGTCGCCATCCCCGTCAGTACCGATGACAATCCTCCCTGAGGTACCGACGATCTTCTCCAGAGCCTTCCCTGTGACGGGGCCTCTCTTCTTCTTTGCCGGCTTCGCTCCGACGGTGCCTATGACATGATAAACCAAATTGATTATTAAATCGGAATCGGAATGGAGAATTATAACAAAACAAATCATTCATCTTTCATTACCTGAGGGATCGGACGCGGACGCGACGGATTCCGCCTCCGATGATGATACCCTCGCGGAAATAAGAGGCGTATCAAAAGGCACGAACCGGTACGCCGCTGATGGAGCCACTGGCGGGGGCAGTGGATAAATCGGCGTCCCTGAGTCATCGACTACAGGTATGGCCGGTATCATCCGCGGAAGGAATAGGTGAGGCGGCGGCATCTGTACCCCAGATGACCCACTATCCGAAGAAGTAGGAGCTGGAGTGGGCGCCCGGTGTATCTCAGGCATACGGGGTGCAGACACCTCCCTGAGGCTGAGCAAACAATTGCCTCGCGGAATAAAGGAAGCCCCGCTGCCTCGATGAAGGGGGCACCTCCGGCTGCCTCTGCGCCGTCTGCAGAAGGCTCGCATGTCTAGCAGTCATAGGGCCTGAAACGACGTCTGAGGGTTGCTAGAGGTTCCCTCAGACGATACGGACCTTTGGCCCTTCGAACCCTTCGTCGATCTAATATTACCGCTCATCCTATTTAAAATATTAATTTGAATCAAGGCCACAAAATCAAAAAATGCAAACTCATTTTAAAAATGTAAAAAATATATTCACTTCCTAAATACTAATTTTCACTTCCTAAATACTATTTTTCACTTCCTAAATATACACTTCAAAAATAAAAATATACACTTCCTAACAACACCACAACATTGCAATTGACCGGAAAATCAAAACAAACACAAAATACAAAACAAATATATACATTTCCTAAATACTAAATACAAATATACACTTATTAAATAACAATATACACTTCCTAAATACAAATATACACAACAACACCACAACATTATATACCAACAACATTATATACACAACAACACCACAACATTAAAAATAACCGAAGCTCAAAAAAACGTACTCGAGGAGGAGGAGGGAGGACCGGAGCAGCAGCAGAGAATTCGGCCGGAGCAGCAGCAGGAGGAGGAGGCCGGAGAGGAGGGAGGAGGCCGGCCGGAGGAGGAGGAGGAGGAGCCGGAGGAGGCCGGAGGAGGGAGGAGGAAGAGAGGCAGGAGGAGGAGGAGGAGGAGGCCGGCCGGAGAGAGAGGGAGGAGGGAGAGAGGGGGAGAGGGAGAGGGAGAGGGAGAGGGAGCGGAGGCGGCCGGAGAGGAGAGGGAGAGGGAGAGGCGGGGAGAGGGAGAGGGGAGAGGAGCAGGGAGAGGGAGAGGGGAGAGGGAGAGGGGGGGAGAGGGAGAGGGAGGGAGGTCGAGGAGAGGGCGAGGGAGAGGGAGAGGGAGGGAGAGGGAGAGGGCGGCGACCGGGAGAGGAGGCGGGAGGCAGAGGAGGCGAATTCGGAGAGGGGAGGAAAACGATGGAGCTAGGCATACAACCAGTCGAGCTGGGTTATACCGAGACTTTAGCCGACGAAAAAATAATTTCGTCGGCTTAAGGTAATAATTTCGTCGGCTAACCTAAAACTTTAGCCGACGAAAATAAATTCGTCGGCTAAACATTTTAAATTCGTCGGCTAAACACAAACTGTTTATACATTCATCAAACTGTGACTGCTGCTCGTGATGATCAAACTTGAGAACGGAAATCCTTCCGTCAGATCTGACCATCATAATAAAATACATGTATGGGAAAAAATTCAACTTGATCTGACCAGGTTAAGTGCTCGATCCGGACGGTCAATCCCGTAAGTCAAACCCCTAAATGCACGGAAAAGGTCGTTGGACCGTCTAAATTACGTATTTTGGCCGGACCTTCAACTGAAAATATTTTCAAATTGATGAGACACAACAAGTCGTATAAAAATTTTACGCAAAATAACCACCGAAGATAGGGCTACCCATAGGGAGAAAGAATTGAAAATTGGATTGACCGCACTATCGGCACCGAGACATGACCGGAATACCTTGATTTTTCAACCGTAGACGTATTTCACCATTCTGGTCATGTCTTATTTCACGACTTTTTCACGTTTGAAGGTTTACGTATAGTTTGTTTTTGAAACGGAACATTTACCTAACACTTAGTAAACAAGTTATACAACATTAGTAGGCATGTTCTGACTGTGATGATCAAACTTGAGAAAATAAAATCCGACGGTCAGATCTGACCACCATGATAAAATACATGTATGGGAAAAAATTCAACTTGATCTGACCAGGTTAAGTGCTCGATCCGGACGGTCAATCCCGTAAGTCAAACCCCTAAATGCACGGAAAAGGTCGTTGGACCGTCTAAATTTCGTATTTTGGCCGGACCTTCAACTGAAAATATTTTCAAATTGATGAGACACAACAAGTGGTATAAAAATTTTACGTAAAATAACCACCGAAGATAGGGCTATAGTATGTAACAGAAAAAGTTTAGGGTTTAGCCGACGAATACCCTAAATCATCGTCGGCTATACTATGTAATAAAAAAATATAAAAATTAATAAAGCCGACGAAATATTAGGGTATTCGTCGGCTAAGATGGTTTTAGCCGCGACTTCTACTATACTTCGTCGGCTAAGATGGTTTTAGCCGACGACTTCCTTTTCAATTCGTCGGCTATAAGTTATTTTAGCCGACGACTTCCTTTTGAATTCGTCGGCTATAAGTTATTTTAGCCGACGACTTCCTTTTGAATTCGTCGGCTATAAGTTATTTTAGCCGACGACTTCTAGTAGTTTTCGTCGGCATAGACGGTTTTAGCCGATGACTTTTAATATAATTCGTCGGCTAAGAGGGTTTAGGCCGACGACTTCTGTTGTATTTCGTCGGCTGAAGTAAAAAAATACAAACCCTAAAACAGAAGGTTTAAACCATACAAATTTCCTGTTCATATATCACCAAAATTCATATAAAATAACAGAAATATGAATTCAACATATGTAAACTAGAAATGAAGGTAATACAATCTTTTTTATTACAAATTAATGTATTACATCCGAAGAAATTAAAACTAAGGCTCGTAATCGGAATCATCCGATGAGTCTTCTTCGGTGTCAGAATTAATTTCTGGTAATCTATGTCTTTCCTCATCGCCAGAGTCTTCGTCTGTTTCTTGATTTGGATCAACATCAATAAGCCTTGGCTCTTCATCACGAATTCGCACCGAACGACCCGCTTTAAAATTATTAAGGCGAACGGTAGAGGAGTTAGGAATACCTATTGCGTTGGGCTCTTGATACGCAACATCTTCTTCCTGGTCTTCGGCCTCTCCAAGTGTAGCCGCCCGGTAAATGTTTCGAGGGTGCACAAGGTTGACTACTTTCCACGCGTCACCCTTAGCAAGGTCATCAAGATAAAACACTTGTTTTACCGATGTGGCAAAAACGAACGGGTCATCTTCGTAAGAACTTGTAGCAGTGTTCACCGATAATATTCCGTACTGATCGGTCTTCATGCTCTGCGGGCTAGTATCAAACCATCTACACTTGAAGAGGTGCACTGTCATGCCTTCACCGTAAACGAGTTCCACCACTGAATCAAGAACACCGTAATAGTCAACTCCATTCCGCCCACCATGCGCCATCACCCCAGAATTCTGTGTTCTCCGTCTGCTGTCTCTCTGTTCACATATAAATTGCACGCCATTCACCTTGCACATCGGATAAACTCTTGACATTATCGGCTTCATCGCTAGAAGTCTTAGTTCGTGTGACCAATTTGGGTGACCATCAAATTGAATATGGTTCATCTGCAATTTACAATTTAACATTGTAAATATAGATAATTATGCACTAAACATAAATACGTACATAAATATTGAATTACGTACCCAGCCGCCAAAATAATTTGCGAACTCCCTGTTGTGGTACTCGAGATCACCTTGAATGTCTGGACAATATAGATGGATGTCTTTCCAGTATTCAACTTCTGGACAGTTAATCAATACCCACCAGTGGGCAATGACTAGCTCATGTGGTTGCAACTTGTAGGAGTCTGGCAAAATTCCATAAACTTCAACATCACTGGAGAGTATGGAAAGAGTGAACTTCGGTACATCTACCGGCATGGCTTCGTCTGTTTCCTTCAACGCTCCTAAATACAACTTCATGTAGGTGACGCACTCGTGCGCAATATATGCTTCAGCTATACATCCTTCAGGCGCGGATTTATTAGCCACATAATCTTTGTAGTCTCCAAGTTGCCTATAAATCAAGTTGCAAAGTGTTATGATTATTGAACATGTATATAGAAAAATTGGATTGAGGAATTCAGGTGTAAAAAACGTACCTTTCCATGGGATACATCCAAGTGTAGTGTACTGGACCGGTAAGCAACAATTGCTCGGGAAGATGGATCATCAGGTGAGGCATGATGTCAAAAAAATTTGGAGGAAATATCCTCTCAAATTTACACATGATATAAATGATGTCCTCTTGCATTTCCCGGAGGTTAGATTTTGTCACTTCCCGTGTGCATAACTTCTGGAAGAATCTTGCCAACGCTACTAACGGCTCCACCACCTGACGGGGAAGGAACGGTCGAATGAAAACAGGGAAGAGACGTTGTAGCAGGATATGACAGTCATGACTCTTCAACCCGTACATCTTATTGTCCCGGAAGTTCACACACCGGGCTATATTTCCTGCATAGCCTGAAGGATACTTCACACAACTCATCCACCTGAAAATTACGTTCTTCTGGTCAGGTTTCACGGTGTAAGGAGCTTGAGGCATTTTTTTCTTCCCTTCTTTCAACCACAGATGTCTTCTTAACTGCATTTTTTTTAGATCAATGCGTGCCTTAGGACCGTCTTTCGTCTTCCCCTCCAAGTTCAGCACTGTGCCCACCACACTGTCGCAAACATTCTTTTCTATGTGCATCACATCTAGGTAGTGCCTGATCAACAACTTACTCCAGTATGGGAGTTCCCAGAATATGCTCTTATGTGTCCAGAATTTGTACATGTCGGGTCTTTCAGGTATTGCTGCAACAATATTTGGATGATTGCTGAGCTGCCCAAAATCGTACTCATTAAGCACTGCTAAAATTTCTTCTCCCGTCCATCTTCTGGGAGGCACACCGTGTTCTACGGTCCCATCAAATGCCTTGTCATCGAACCGCCAATCGTGATTATATGGAAGGAAAGCACGGTGACCCAATCTGCATATCTTGTTGCAATGACTGCTGCTCCCCTCATCGCTAAGGCACTCTGGACAAGCCTTGTATCCCCTAACAACGTTGCCCGACAACATCCCACGGGCAGGAAAATCACTGATGGTACCAACAACCATGACATGCATCTGGAACATCTCGTGCATGTACTTGTCATAAGTGGGATGACCAACTTCCCACAAAAACTGAAGCTCTTCAATCAAAGGTCTCAAATACACATCGAGACACTTCCCTGGATAACCGGGCCCCGGAATCAACAAACTCAACATATTGTATTCCTTCTTCATGCACATCCATGGAGGAAGGTTGTACGGTACCAAAATCACCGGCCATACACTGTATTGAAGACTCATGTTGCCAAAAGGGTTGAACCCGTCGGATGAGAGCCCGAGCCTCACATTTCGGACCTCTGACGCAAAATGAGGAAACTCCCTGTCTATATGCTTCCAAGCCTCCCCGTCAGCAGGGTGTATAAGGGTATCTTCGTCATGCATTTCCCTATCAACGTGCCATCTCATAGCTTTGGCCGTGTGTGAAGACATGTACAACCGCTCAAGCCTATCCCTCAACGGGAAATACCGAAGTACCTTCACAGGTTTCCTATTGCCTGCAGGAGTCAGCTTATACCTGTCAGTGTGACATACCGGACATGCGTCAAGCCCACCAAGGTCATTCCCTTCTGAATCTTTACCCCAGAAGAGAACGCAGTCATATCTGCATGCATGGATCTTGATGTAGGAAAGGCCAAGATCTTTCAGGATACATCGGACCTTACGATGAGTGGTAGGAAGACGATGACCGTGGGGCAGCATCGAAGCAGTGTACTGTAGATAATCATCAACAGCCTTCACGGTCGATTTTGTCTCAACTTTAATCTTCATTACGTCCATCACACTTTCAAGAACGGTCTTCTGACAACCGGGGTACACAGGGGTCTGTTGGAAAGCAAGCAGTTTGTTGTACTTTTCAATACCAGCAGTGTTGACAGCTCTAGGGAAGGGCTGCACCGGGTCAGGCATATACTGTCCTTGAGCGCATACACCGCTCTCATAAGGAAACATGTCGTTGATGAATGCCGTTGTTGGATCGTTGGATGTACTGCCCGTCTCAGAAAATTGGCCATGATCATGCGGACCCCCTGATGATGTTTCACCGTGATATAACCAACATGTGTACTTCTCCCAAAACCGTTACTCCTCAGGTGCTGCCATACTTTGTCAATGGGAAATCGATGCATATCGCTGCGACACTGACATTTCGTGCACGGGCAATAGAAAATTGTATTCCCGTTAGCATTAGCCAGCGCATATTTTATAAAACTCATAACTCCTGCACCGTATCTTTTGTCCCATTTTGGAAGCGAAATCCAACTCTTATCCATATCCTGAAAATATAACAAAATATATATTTATAACGCTGCTAGCTAATTATTAATGATGAAATTTCATGCCATATATAAAATCTCAATTCATTTAGTATATATTCTACGTACTACGTACAACTAATTAATAACTAATTAACACACACACATATCATATTAACACAATATATATATATTAACACAAATTAATTAACAACAATATATACACAATTAATACAATTAATATATATTAACACAAATTAATTAACAACAACTTCATACCGTACCATATCAACACAATAATATATTATAAATTAATTAATAACATATATATATATCTACTAATATTTATTAACAACAAATTAATTCATATATATTATCAATTCAAATCATCAACCAAATCGATCAACATATATATATATATATACATCCAACGTACTCAAAATTAATCAATTCAATCATAATCAAAATCAATAAACTCAATCATAATCAAAATCGATAAACTCAAATAAAACTCAATTAATCAACATATATATACATATACGTACCTATATATGGCTCCACAAACTAATTATGGACAGATTTCGACAACACCCAAACGTTTTCTCCCCTTTTTTCTTCTCCCGTTTTTTTTCCCAGATGAGCTGCTGCTGTCCAGATCGCAAATATAAAGCACTTTAGCCGACGACATATTAATTTCGTCGGCTAAACTTTTAAATATTTCGTCGGCTAAAGTTCACAGACTATGGCCGACGAAATAAATTCTTTAGCCGACGACGTTTTTTTTTCGTCGGCTAAAGTTTACCATAGCCGACGAAAATTTCAGTTAGCCGACGAAGGAAAATGTCGTCGTCTAAAGTGGACTTTAGCCGACGAAAAATGCTTCGTCGGCCTGGTTTTTTTTTTTTTCGTCGGCTAAAGCCTTTCTTCTGGTAGTGACCTAAAAATGACATAGCATGATTTTTATTAAATGATATTGATATGTGATTTGGCATACCACCTAGCATTAATATCATAAATCTTAAGTCTTAATAAGGCCCTCTAGCATTACCTTCTAAAACTTGAGTTACTTGAGTTTGGGCATAATATCATGTGTTTCAATATTGTTAGGGTTTCAATCTTTTTGCATGTTCACGGGAATAATGACATTGACATGTAAATCGATCAATACCATAATTCTAATTAATCTACCAGCTCAAATATGCACGACAAATGCTAAAAACTATTCCCCGAAAGCATAATTCAAAATGTACCAAATGATGAAAACGTTTTGAGAGATATGTACAACATAGGATATTCATCAAACCAAAACAGCTTCCTCTCAATGGTGACGGTGCTGCAGGGTTGGCTTAGACATTCCAATTGAAGTGGATTGTAATTTCGATGATGTGTAAGTTCAAATTATATGTGTGTCTATATATATATATATATATATATATATATATATATATATTATCAGGTCTAATTATCCATATTTATTCAAAAGGTACGAATTTTCTTAATTGACCACTTTTAGATCATATTTTATCATCTTAACCATTCACATTGTAGGTATATATGAGTAAATCATTTTTACAAATTTTCAACCAAATTGATAATTGTTAAGGTATCGAAACTATATGATTACAATGAACGAACCAAATCTGTTCAACATGAACCGTTCGTGTAATTCACAATTTTGAATACCTTAATGATTATCAATTTGGCTAAAATTTTGTAGAGATGATCTACTCATATATACCTAAAAGATGAATGGTTGAGATGAGAAAATATGATCAAAAAGTATGTCGATTAAGAAAATCCGTATATTTTCAATAAATACGGAGGTCCGTATCTAAAAAGACATGTAAATATTCTTATATTACTAGAAAAAAAGAGGTCAACAAATCCATGTATTTACCAGAGGTTGGGAACAAAGTAAGCGCGAACTTACCCTTGAAGCGAGACTTGTTCAAATTAAAGCGTCCGTACGTGTAAGTACTCATCCTGGGTTGCGTGAAAATTAAGCACCCAATAAAACCTTCGTCGTCATTCCCAGAATTTCTCATATACTTCGCTGAAACAGGAGACTGCCTCCATCATCAGAAGGCAGGCAGCTAGCTGTTGGCCCTGCATGTGTTCGATCCTGGTCTGAAGAGGTGGCGACCAACTGAAATAAACAAATCAGAAACCATTGAATTTTGGGTGCACCAGTATTCGTAAGTTGACGATGAACAAATCAAGGGTTATAGTAATGTACAGACCTGTCAAATAACCTTCACGTTTTTAACACGGTTTGGCCACTCCTTCAAGACTTGTAATATTCTTGATAACACCATCTGTCTGGTTAAATTTCAGAGTCTCTGCAGATAGAAATTGTTGCTCAGTTGCTTCCTGTGGTCCTTCTTGACCATTTCTTCTGTAATTTGATATATCAGCTGTGCCGATCCACCTACGTGTAACGTGTCTATTTTGTTTAATTACTATATTATCTGAGTTCAACAATTTCCTTCTAAGCTTGCTTCTGGGATTAGATCATGATGCCCGTGTGAGTTGTGATTTGTGCTCAGTTTTGGATCACATTGGTCAATTTCAAGGTTTGAAGAATCAGACCTTAATCTGATAAAGGAAATCAATGAGAAATATGAGAGAAAACATCACGCAGAAGTGCAGAACCTTACATTGCATTTTGCATATATTATTAAACCTCGCATTGCATCCCATGCCATGAGGACGTCCTGGTTTAGGACAGATGGTTTAGTATCCATTTAGTTTTATAAAACTCACAGGGCAGCAGAAGTTGAAGTTTGTGTTACTTGGACATTAGAGTACGCGACTCGTTATTGTAAAGTTCCCCCCAACTTCCTTAATCACGGCTATAAATACGCTCAAAGCATGCAAATCATTTCAATCCATAATCAGCTAGCATCTTAATTAAAAGACACAGCATCAGTTCCAATATTATTATCCTAAAGCATTAGCATGGCTTCTCCTCAAGAATTGTTTGGAAAGAGTTCAACTGTGAGAGGTAGTTCCAATAAGGGAAGTAGTGGATCTCAACCCACTGCTCAAGCGGTCTGCGGCAAATAGAATGGAAACATGGATCAGAAGGAAGGCGTGTGCAGAATGGTGTCTTATATATACATATATGGAAGGGTAGCTAGCTATTTGTACGTTCTTATATATCTGTGTTGTATTATACAAAGCAGATTAAATTCATATATATCTTCAATTCTTCAGTCTTTGTACCCACTTCAATTCGATTCAAGATGTAAGCAGTATCAATATTTCATTTCAGTACGTACGTTGTTATAGTTGTAAATTGAATCCCACCATGTGTTATCATAGAAGAAAATAGAATAGATTTATTTTATTTCTTTTGTTCATTAACTGTGTTGGTGTTGTGAGTAATTATTCGGTCTCTGAGTGAAAAGTGAATATGTGCTTATAACTTGAAGATATATACAATTTTAACAAAAGATTCCGATTTTCCCATTTTTCAAATCTTCCGTAGCAAAAATACGCGGGAACTGCTTATACTTGAGCAAGACTTGAATAAACAGTGTACGTGTAACTGTGTAAGCCGGCCACCTCATCAATATGAAGGCCGGCCGGGTTGCGTGAACCACACCCAATCCACCACCGTCAGTCTAATTTCTCAAATATTTCCCGGAAACAGCTACCGGGAGAGCAGACTAAGGTAACATCCAGATAATACCATACGAAACCACGAAGGTGGATTCGATCCTGCTCGGAAAAGGTAGCAGACGTCCAAGTGAATCAAATACCATTATCAAATATGTATACATAAGAAAACAATGAACTTGCATGTGTTCACGGAATCCGGCCAGAGTAGTTATAATGCAGCAAGCTATAAAACCCCACGCACGTACGTTGTTGCTGTTAGGTCGGTCTTGACCATCTCTGTTCATACTATTTTGGTATCTTTGTCGATCCACGTACATTCACAAATTAAATCACAACAGTTTAACCATGTGCTCTAAACGATATCGATCCTAGCCGGTTAGATTGAAGGTTCTGATCGATGCGCGATGACGTACATCAAAAACTGACAACCAATCTAAAGAAAGAAAATTTATGAGAAATAGGGATCGGAAAAGATGAAGAAGCAACCGTACGTACGTAGTAAGTACGTTCAACAACACTTACACTTCTGTTTAATTAGAGCCTATTTCATAAATTGAAAAAAAAAAAAAAAAAAAAAACCATGCATAAATTCATGTTAACGTACGTACCAAGTATCTGTCTGCTAAACAGAATTCCAAACCATCCAGTTCTTGTAAAAATACATACACTTTCTGTCTAATTTCTATTTACGTACCTTGATTGATGAATTTATTTCTAACTGATTAAAATCAAACTTGAATTTAAGACATGAAAGAAAATTTGCATGCATTTTACTTAAAATGACACACAATTACACATTTGATAAGGTTCCTTATAACCCCAAGCCAACATCCCACCCAATTTCCCCCCCCCCCCCCCCCCCCGCCGTTTGCTATAAATATAACCTAAATGGCGCTTGGAAATGCAAAACACAAAGAACATCAACACAAAAGTTATTACACTGTTATATGCAAAGTATGTCTTCGAAAAAGGACACTAGTCCCAAGGCATTTTTGGGCACTCTAAGGTCGTTGAGAAGGAAAGAGTTCACCTGGAAAGTTTGATACCAGTTCTTCATCATATCAGCACAGTCCTCAGGAACTGTTTGGGCGGGCCGGGCGCCATAACCACGATTATGGCATGGCTTCATCCAAAGATAACTCCACTTCGCAATCAACTGGTCAAGAAACTCTTGGAAAATCGAATGGGAAGAAGAAGGTAAAGGGAACTAAGTGATGATCGAAGAGTACGTTATGTGTGTGTGTGTGTATGCAGCTTAATTATATAGAAAAAGGTTATGTCGTACGTTGGTATACTAGTTGTCTATAGATATATATAGGTCACTAAAGGGCCTATTTCGTTTAAGTTGATCATAACCCTCAGAGGCTCGGAACAAAACCGATTCTTTTGCATATGCATGTAATATATACAGTAGTAGTGTTCATAATATATACAGTAGTGTTCACATGGTCACCTAGTGACCAAAGAAATCATGGTCAATCATTGTTGGATGTAAATCCAAAGGTAGGAAATATTATTTTAAAGTTAAGTTGTTTTGTTTTCCATCTTTGGATTTACATCCAATGGTGATTGTCCATGATTTTCTTAGTCACTTGGTCACCATATAAACATCATTGGTAATATATATTCTTTGATTTTATTTTGTTCATAAATGATGTACTTAACTTCAATTCTAAATAAAGATCCACCTTGTGAGATTGTTTCTATTTACAATTGATTAATCATCGATCAATATTTATCAAATTTTGTCGTATGGCTTTATTCATTTACAAAGTCGCACACCAAGTTAGCAACAAAGTTACATGCATGAAACCTAGTCATAGCTAGTCATGATTCATAAAAGAAGAAGTATATATCAAGTTAGGTCATCAAGAGAGGTAGGCTAGCTTTCTGAGCTGCTTAGCAAAGGTTGTGTCAGTACGTTCATGTATGGTTCTTATTGAACTTCTTGCTCCCCTAATTAACTAGCTAACTCTCTGATTCTTATCTGGATCCATATATATCTACCTTCGTTGATAACTTGGCATGGGACTTTGTAAATGAATAAATCCATACGACCAAACTTCAGTCCGTATGAGAACTTGTACTTTCTATTTTACATGCGCTATGATTAGTTAGGTATGCATATTGTGTCTCTAGTGATCTCGTTAGTGTCTATGCTGTAACTCTCATGAAGTGCTTCTGAGTCCTCGAAGTTTAAGGAAAATCATATATGAATAGCATACATACCTGCCTTTCCGGGCAAATTTTCCAAAACCCACCATCCCGGCTGCACGTGCTCCCTCCCATGTTAGTTGTATGTATGGCATACAGATACATACTGTTTTGGCCACAATCCTCAGCAAGGGGCAGAGAGATAACTAGCAGTACCAAAGTATGAGAACAAGGGTGCGGGACGTGCCACCGCGCGGACGCGGAATGAGAATTGCGCGTATTTGGCTTCTAATCAAGTGAAGGAGGGCTCCGGTGTCACCTCGCGAACGAGAAATTACGAGTAAGCCTCTATTCACCTGTATATCGATACTCACCATTAGAGCGAGCATAGCAACTAATCAGGAAGAAAAGGCGAGTCCGAACGGGCTCTGAGAACTAAGGCGAGATGCACTTAGAACTTAGGGTTTCGAGGATACTGAAAGAATTGTTTGTTGTTTTGTATGAATTGATTGTGTGTCTTGAACAATTCCTGAGATCCCTTATATACCGTCTCGCAAGCAGTTAGTAGAACAATAATCACAATCTAACTCGGACTCAGCAATTAGAACGCCACAAGGATACCAACTGCACGCTAACTGCTTCATCCAAACGACACGTGTCTATATATAACAGACTCCGCCTAGGCTTCAATCACCGCCCCGCGCTCATCTACTGTAGCAACACATGCGAACTCGAACACTGGGCATTCTTATCTCGCGAGGTGTTAGAGTCCTTACCAAACTCTACCTCGCGTGCCTCCGAAGCACGCGACTCTTAACGGGCTTCCATATTTAAAAGAGCCACAGGTGTTGGCCCAATTGCTATCCAAAATTTATTGCGAGTCTTGGACCAAAATATCTACTGGGCTCAAACACGTACCACAAACAAATCCGAAGTTTAATTTTACTTGATATGAGTGAATGCACCTTTTGTATTCAAAAAAAGAAAAGAAAAAGGAAAACAATAAAACCAAAAAAATCTGACACGGAATCGATTTAGTGTATAGTTAACGTTTTCAACACGGTTAGACGTAAGTTCCGGTGAAACTCATAGGAAGCCCTTCGGGCCAAAATGGTTTAGACCATCAATGGTTTGAATGTTGAACCATATGGTTATCCAGGACTCAAATTTAATCACATTTCAGCATATCCTTGAGTTCCGAAGCAGACTTGACTTGTTGCTACCTCACTTTGGAGGTATTGTGTTGGCTTTAAACATGGGTTAATTAATCCCAGTCTCCCATATATATCATCTTGGCACTTGTTTCCATCCCTTCCTTACAGTTATCTGCGCAGCTCGTTATTGTCCAAGTCTCTGTTTCGGGAAGATATATAGTGAGAAAGGGGCGGTATATATGCGATAGAATTCGTTGCTGGTTGATCGTTCTTGACTATATCATCTGTAATTTGATAATTTCCATGTTGATCTGTTTAGATCATCACTGTTTTCTGGTAAACTTCTTCAATATTGTATTCAAACTTATAAAGTCGGTAGTATTAATTAGCTATCCACACGCAAATCTTTGAATGAATTTAAATCATCAAGCTGATCTAGCTGGAAACTAATCGGAAATAAGAAAGAAACTATACCCATGGAGGAGAAATCCTTCAAGAAACCCCAGTAATTCAAAGGTATACCCATGGAGGAGAAATCCTTCAAGAAACCCCAGTAATTCAAAGGTAAGGTTCACCCTTGTTTCCCATAACACCCTATCAATTTTTCTATAAATACCGATGAATTGATCCATAACCTAATCAACACAAATATTTCTCCAGTTAATTGCAAGCATGCCTTCTCCTCAAGAAATGTATGACAAGAGTTCAAATGTAAAGGGTGGTGCAAATGGAAATGCAGGCTGTTCTCCACCAACTGCTCAAGACATATACGGCCGGAAATAGAAACGGAAACATGGAAACTCTGTGCAGATCTAATGGCCGGTACCTTGTCTATGTCTTAAGTTATCTCAGCTCATTGTTGTTGTAATTGTTGGTGATAAACACTCACATCTATATCTTTATTCTTTGTATTCTTCATTCATGATGTAAATTTTCGTTTCAGTTTTTTCCTATGCTTTTGTTGAATCTGTATGCCAGATTTCTGGCTTTGTGCCATGTATCCTATAGTTTAAAGAGAGAACAAAAATATTAACCCAGACCTTAATTTAGGCCGGTAATACAATACACAAAGCCACAAATGTCAACCTACCAGAGTTGAGACTCGTTTGTAAGAATTTTCCATTATATATAAACCACCCATCACCGATCTGTATCATTTTTTGCATGAAATTTCTTAACACCGTACGTATATGGATTTCAATTACACTTTGGTCTGGCTTGTCAAACGAATGAAATTTCTTTATGGAAAATTTCATAAAGAATAGTTTTTGGGTGTTAGAATCAATATAATGTCGGAACAAAGATTATCAACAATTTCTATATTCTCTCCATATAATTAACACTTTCCTAGCTGTAACAGTGGGAATGAAAGAGTTGTTAGGGTCTTAATTTCAAACATGCATGCAGTTCATATATATTTCACATTTTACAATTCGATCGACTCTAATGAATACATATAATTTCCGCCAAAGCACCATGTTTGTAAAACCATATATATAAAAGATAGCATTGGTTGAATTTTTGAACGTGAAGATTGGTATGAAGAAATTAAGCGTGAGTTTACGTATATATGAATGCCAGCTAGCTACAAGTCCATATATGCATGAAAATTTGAGTCGAGTAAAACGTGACCTTTGAAGTTTGAAAACTCAACCTTTGAGTTTTGACCGCACGGGTGCCATGACTACGGTTACGTACCTAAAAATACTATGTTGAGGATCAATCGAGAAGTTTCGGTAACATATATAACATTTCGCGCCTAAATTAATACATGTAATTTCCACCAAAGCTCCCAATTAAATGAATTCATACAGCTATTGAGTTGAAATCTGGACTCGAAGATAGGATCAAGAAAGCTTTACTTATTGTATACAAATGGTAGCTACAAAGAGAGTACAAGTACGTGGGAAATACATGAACCGGTGATGGTAATTAAATTGGTTAACACTTTACAAAAGAAAATGAAGTCAAATGTTTAGGATTAATTAGAATTTCACTCAATCTCGATATGTTTGACAATTAGTCCTTAATCGAATTGTATGTCAATGCATGGTAAGGTTCACCCTAATTTCCAAACAAATTAAATCCCAAACCACAAGCAACGTACGTTGGTATAACCAAATTGTAGCTATAAATAAAGGAAGCTGGTTAACATCCATCCATAACCAATTCAAGATCATAAGACACAAGAACATTACAGCAATCACAAGCAAGCATGCCTTCTCCTCAGGATTTGCTTGGACAGGGTTCAGATCAGGATGATTCAGATAATGGAGATGGTGGCACTTCTCAACCAACTCCCAAGACGTATTGGGCAAATTGAAACTTAGAATACGTACTGCAAGCTAGGACTGCAGAAATCAATGTAGCCTAGTCGATCGTATGTTTCCAGATCTCTCTGTAGCTATAGCTAGTTCTTGTTAGAAATTCTTTCATCATATTTATATATATGCATGCATATATTGTACCAAAATAGATATATCCGCACTTATAAACTGATCTTATTCCTTGTACTATATACAATTTGATTCAAATATGTAAGCACTTCTCGGTTCAGTTGTTAATTTGTTATGTACTACTTGTAATACATATCGAATAAATAATTCACATTGTTATACCAGTTTCTTCATATATATATATATATATATATATATATATATATATATATATATATATATATTATGTTGCCTTCATTCTTCTTACAATCGCCGCAAATCGATGATGGAATTTCAAATTAAGATGTTTCTGATTCGTGGCATAAACCATGAAATTAAACTCCATTCTTTCCAGCAATATTATTTCTTTATTCATAGTTTTGGTTGGTAGCTTCGGATTTTAGTTACTCAGGATCTGAGGTCGGAGAGCGAGTCTGTGCAGTAATATATATGGAGCTAATATTGTTAAGTGTTTCTTGACTCTTGTCTCCATCATTCAATCAGAGTCGACCATTTTTCTATATGCCAGCTAGCTTTTTTCTGCTGTACGTACACAAGCACGGTTTAAACACCACGTCGGACTGGAGGCACACGCCGGTGATTGATCCTGCGGATGCTAAACCGGACCTCCATGCTAATCTTCTTCTTGCCGGTGGACTGGTGGGCGACGAGTTCGAAGTCGAGAATGATGTGCTTCAAGTTTACCTTGATGAAGAGTTCTAGCCTTCACCTTGATGACCACGAGGTCCGGAATGTCCAAGGTCTCCGATCCAAAGGAAGGAATTAGAGCTGCTAGCTGCACTGGCGTCAGCCTCCTAGCTCGAGCCGGCCTCCGTACACACATAAATATATGTGTGTGTGTTTGACCGTTGAGGCAACCAATAGAAAAGGTCTTTGGCAAATGATAGAGAAGTTTCATGAATGGTAAAACATTAGCGTAGCCGCATATGCTCAAAACCAAATTAATTAACTCTTTAAAATGGGATTTTCATACCTAACAATTTATTAGTAATGTTTGAGTTCGATATATGTTAAATAAACAAAATTTATAATACGTTTGCTCATTTTTTTTAATACGTTGCCATGCGAATCCGAAGATTCATGAAATCTCCACGAAGGTAATAAAAGTTATCTCAATTAAACACACCAAATTATTGGTAAGAAAAATGTTTGCATCAATTGAGGTTACAATTTAGCTCAACATGATATAAAGTCCAAGTCAAGAGTTCCTTTCTATAACTACCTGTTTTCCAGGAATCCACGACTGAGGAATACTTCAGGAAATGACATACAATTGATCGAGTGAACAATTCAAACGTGCGTGTGTGTCTATATATATATATATAGTTCCGATACCTGCGTGTGTCTATATATATATAGTTGGGATCAAAGGAGTACATCTGCACGCTTTTAAAGTGCGGACGTCCTTCCATTTGCCACCGTACGGCTCTGACGATGGCGAACCTCCACCCCAGCGGCCTCCAGCAGCGTCTCCGATCACCTTTTCTCCTCGGCGAGTGCGCCGAATTCTAGTTTTCCAGCGAGATCGACTTTATTTGAAGTTTTAGGTGATCTCGCCAGAAAATTGGAAAGAATGGACTCGCCAGGGAGGGAAAGTGATCGGGGACGCTGCTGGAGTCTTTTAGGGTGGAGGCGCACCATCGTCGACTCCGAACGGTGGAGAACGGAGGGACGTCCGCACTTTAAGGGCTGTGCGGACGTCCTCTTTGGAACGGCTCCGTATATATATATATATAAACTTTCTCAGGTGCGGATGTCTACATTTATTCTTACGGTGCGGATTTCCACTTTACACTCACTTTTCAATCGAATTTTTACATCTCCGCTGTCTAGTTTTTAGATACTAATGTATAGATCATCTTTACAAAATTTCAGCCAATTTGGTTATCATTAAGGGACTTAAAACTACGTTTTTCTATTATAAACATGAACAGTTCAAGTTCGACATAATTATGTTTATCCATTGGTTTAATCGAGTTTAAGTGCCTTAATTATAACCAAATTGGTTTAAAATTTTGCAGAAATAATCTATACATTAGTATCTAAAGACTAGACGCACTAGCACTACCAGAAGAAAGGCTTTAGCCGAAGAAAATAAAAAAACCAGGCCGACGAATTTTTTTTTCGTCGGCTAAAGTCCACTTTAGCCGACGAAATTTTCCTTCGTCGGCTATGGTCAACTTTAGCCGACGAAATTTTTATTTCGTTGGCTAAATAATTTTTTTCGTCGGCTATAGCCTGTGAACTATAGCCGACGAAATTTTCAAAAGTTTAGCCGACGAAATTTTCAAGAGTTTAGCCGACAAAATTTTCATAAGTTTAGCCGACGAAATTTTCAAAATTTTCAACTGAAATTTTTGGCGGTCAACCAAAATTTTCAAAAGAGTTTAGCCGACGAAAATAAAGAATTTCGTCGGCTAAAGTTCTTTATATAGCCGAAGATGGATGGTAAGAAGTCTATTATCTGCCGGATTTTCTTTTCGGCCTAGCTCCGCCGTCAAGCCACCGGAGACCGCCACACTTGTCCCAAAAGCTTCGCCGTCGTCTCTACTTCATTGCTGGATAGGTGGTGCATCGAGTGGCGCCGCCGTGAGGGATAAATCGAGCTCCAAAACTTTGTCGGTTCGGATTCGGTGTCGATCGAATTTCTCCTTCCTTAGGTCACCATTTGGTGAGTTCTATATATGGATAAGTTGAGTTTGATTAGTACTACATTCCCCTAGAATTTGGTAGCTCGATTCGGTGTGTGAAGAGAATCGAAGATTTGAAGTTTTTAGGGTTTAAAATTGGGGATTTTTATATTTTCAGTCGATTGACCTGTTTAGGCTTAAAATCGAGCTTCGACTTCTTCTAGAAAGTTGTTCGAAATGTTGAGAAGAAGATTCTGTCAAATTTTGGTCGTGATTGGAGGTGGCCGAAAGTTTCTGCAGTTTTTTTTTTCAAAACCCAGCAACTTTAGCCGACGATATTTAAACACTATATTCGTCGGCTATAGTATTTTTTAATTTTTTTTATAAGGTTTAGCCGACGAATTATGCCATATTTCGTCGGCTATAGTTATTTTAATAAGGTTTAGCCGACGAAATATACTAAATTTCGTCGGCTATAGTTATTTTTAATTATTTATTACACACTTTAGCCGACGAATATCTTAATTTTTTCGTCGGCTAAAGTCTGGGAAAAAAACCGACGACATGTTTTTCGTCGGCTAACTGTGGGACTATAGCCGACGAAAAAAAAAATTTCGTCGGCTAAAGTCATCACCGAGGACCTTTTCCCGACGACACTATAGCCGACGAAGGCTCGTCGGCTAAGATCTTAGCCGACGAATTAAGATAACAGGCCGACGAAAATTTTTCGTCGGCTAAAGTGCTTGTTCTGGTAGTGTAGTAGAAAAAAAGGCTTAAGGGACAGGTACTTTCACATTTTGTCGCTTAAGCAAATCCTAAGCGACGAAAATAAATATCGTCGCTGGAAATACATATTTTGTCGCTACAATTTTCTGGAGCGACGAAATGTTTTTGTCGCCACATGTCCCTCTACGGCGACAATAAGGTTTTTGTCGCAAATGGTTCATGTAGTGATGAAAATTTTAACACTTAAGCGATGAAAATTTTTGTCGCATTATATCCTTCTCCTAACCGACAAATTAATGTATCGTTGTCTTAGGTTTAGACTAAAGTGACAGAATATTTGACATTAGAGCGACGAAAATGTTTGTCGCATTATATCCTTGATCACCTAAGCGAGGGAATTTTTGACTTTAGCGACGAAATATTTCGTCGCTTAAGTGAAATCTTCTTTAGGCAATGGCAATAATAGAATCAACCGTTTATTGTTGCCACAATTGCAAGACTAGTTTTTTATCTTGATGATCCAAAGGAGGGTGGGGGTTGGAAAGTTGTTAGCGTGATGTCACAGAAGTATTTACACTGCAACTACACTTGAGATGAGTATTGCAAATAGATATTGAGAATGCGACTCTTGAACCATATCAAGAAGCCTCAACGTCTAATATCCCCGACACGGAGACTATTCGCATCAACAACGACATCCACTTCCAACCCCGTGAGTACATTCCCATTTTTAATTTAGAGTTTGACTTCGGTTCACTTCCATTCATCACATGCCACCAACTGAGGACTTCATTGATGACGAAGAGGAAGACTCAAACGATCATTCATATGAAGTGAGTGAGGATGACGGGGACTACGATGATAGCGATTGAAAACTCATGATGTGTAAAAACATCAAATTTTCGATTTAATTATGTCATGAATTTATTATATATGTAATGAATTCAATGAATTTATTCTATTAGTTGTGATATGTATTAATTTCCGATTGATTTAGTTTTATACTTTACTAACATTTTGATGCAGCGGAAATATAAATGTTGGAATCCACTAACGGCGACTTGAATCCACAAGTCTAGTTCTCTCGAATCCACGAGAGGAATTCTGAAATCCACCAGAGAATTGAGATAAACTCAAAGTTTTTTATTAATATGAAAGCTGATGACTACAACTTATAAAAGCTCCTTATATAGGAGCAAATAGGGCAACTAACATCAAAACCTAAACGCCCATGCATTAAAAGAAAACCAAATCCAAAACAAACTATTAGAATTAATGTATGAAAATAAGTAAATCTGTATTTTAAAGGCCTAAACGGACTCGGATAGCCTAAAAAACCCATAGGTCGTGGCAAAGCAACGTGTTTGGTTCGTTAGGCCGTTCCGCTTCCAGAAATGTATCATAATAGTCAATCGAACACCGAACGCCAAATCTAGAGCAAACCGGGTTTGTACTTGTTTTGATCGATCTGTTCTTCAATCTCTATCACCATTTGTTCTATATCACATTTTATGAGTATTAATTAGCAGAAAGTGAAATATAAATGATTTTTCAACTTAAGCGACGAATAGATTCATTTTCATCGCTTAAAAAATTAAGCCACTTAAGCGACGAAAAAGAAACAATTCGTTGCTTTGGCCCAAATATTTGGCGGGTTGTTTTTCGTTCCCAAATTTTGGCCCAAATTTAAAAGAACTTAAGCGACAAAAGATTTAAATTATTTCGTCGCTTTGTCACTATGTATATCACTTCCTGCGCGCATCATCACTTCCTGCGCTCTCAATCCCTAACCTTGAAGAAAAATCCTAAATCGGTCCAAATCCGATCCCTTCACTCCCTCTTCCTCCTCTTGCCCTCTTCCTCCGCTCACTAAACCCAGCTCCCCTCTTCCTCCTTACCGGTCCAAATCCCTTCACTCTTTCTTCCTCCTCTTGCCCAACCATCGTAAGCCCGATTCCTTCCTCCTCCATCGCTCACAAAACCCAGCCACATCCTCCTCTCACTACTAGATGCCGCCGGCGCTCGAGAAAAGGAAAGCTCGGGAGGAGCCTCTGCGACTGGAGTGTGCATAACAATACGACTCCTCTTCTGCCGGATCCAACACAGCCACTCCGACGACGACGACGACACCTGCAAGATCTCTTTCTTCGTCGGCTCCCCCTCTAACCGACGACGATGACGAGTCAACGACCCAAGTATCAGAAACACCGTCTGAGGGTGCACCCAGGGTTGTCAGCGCTCACCGAAAACCGAAGAAAGCGGTGGACCTCCCTAGAAAGGCAACCAGGGTGTGATGAATAACGCAAAGGTGTCTGATATTGTGAAAAGCACAGGGAAGAAGATCGACTTGGACTTTGATTGGGAGGTTATTGATGAACCTCGTAATTCTGATGTATGCAGCCTGTTTGTCAATAATATTAGAAGCATTATACGGAAAAAAGTGGCAATGAAGAAGGAATCGTGGTATGATTTAGACGAGGAGAGGAAGAGCTTTTTGACGGTCTCACTATAAGTTAACTCATAACTTTCAGTTCTTTTAATTTTGTTGGTATTTTGATTCCCTGCATCATTGCAACTTAATTATAACTTATTTTTTAGGTCTTGCAGTGTTTTTTTATCATTGATTTTAATGCTATAAAAGCCATTAAATGGATCAATAAAAGGGTGGCAAGTGTATTCCGTGAATGGAAGCACGATTTGTCCGAGATTCACAAGTTCGGGGGGTGAGATGTGATTCCGGTGGAGCTTTTGCACAGGCAGGATGAGTGTGAGTGACTTTGCACGCATTTTTATTCAGACAAGTACAAGGTATATCAGTTTTGGTTATGAGATAGAAGGACAAGTACTTGCTATTAATTCAGTTTTGGTATAAGATTCTGGTTATGATTATGTGGTATATAGGTATCTTAGTTTGAATTGCATGAGTTTTGGTTACTACATACAGTTGGGAATTTGGATTAAAATTGGATATGATTGTTGAGTTTTGGCCTTGTGTTTGTGGCAATGAAGTTGGTAATTTGAATTGGATGAGTGGTATGAATTGAAGAAAATAGTGTACATCCTGTTTTGATTATGTTCTTTAAGCATGTAGCAAAATGTTGTGATTGGTGTTATATTGTTAATTTGCCGTGTATAGATAGTCAAGGAAATGTTAATTTGCCCTGGCCAGCCCAACCGGTTTCCTGGTCGATTTACAGGGCCAGGTTTGTAGGCATTCTTTTCTTTTTGTAGTATATATGCTCTAAAGTTCAATCATTTTATGAGAACTCTCTTCTTATGTAGCTCTGATTGAAATTTCACAAGTTCATGTTACTTGCTCCTTTTATGAGTTCATGCTATATGATCAATGCATAGGTAACATAGATTAAGGTTGAAACATGAAACTTTCTGCATATCTGACTGAAACTACTAAGATCAGCTAATATTGAATTACTTAGATTTTCAATAAGTTGAATGAAAATGATAGAAACAAGTATTGTTATAAAAATCTATTGGAGTATCCGGTACTGTTTAATATGATAGCATAGGAACTTCACTTTTTGAGGACTTCACTGCAAAGCATCGGTTTTTTCGCTACAATTTCCTCACTCCGAGACCAAACGAACTATTATTATAAGTTGTAAGGAATTTTTTTTTTCTTCGGTTCGTTTAGTTATCGACCGAGAGTTCCATAGCTTAAAATGTTAAATAATGAGATTGAATCCTTTCGATTTTGAAATGGTCATCGACGTTTATTCTGTTATAGGCTCTAAGAAAAAACCTTTGCTAATTTGGTGTTATAGTCAAGGAAATGTTGGTACTTTGAATTGCATGAGTGGTATGAATTGAAGAAAATAATGTACACCCTGTTTTGCCACAGTTTAGGTTTGTACCTGAAAATGTATACGAACTATTTGAGTTAGAAAGCATCTTCTATTGTTGCTAGACCTATGTCATCAAAAGTACTGAAAATGAGATTTTTGTTTTCCATAGAGTATTTGGAAATGGGGATAAGTGGTTTTGAATCCATGTTATGTTAGATTACCAACGGTAATAATTTTGTTTTGGTGAGTTAAGCACTTAGCTATACAAGGATAAGATTGATCAGCAAAATTGATCTGAAGGAGAAGAATACTGAGTTTGATTGACTAAAGACAGTTGTCAACCAGAAAATACAAAAATTTGGTTGCTTTTATGGGTTTTGAAGCTTAAGAGTTAAGATACTTAGCTTTTTTTTTTCCTGCTGTTTTTTAGTTCGAGGTATCTTTGTTTTGCTGTTCTTTGTTTCTACTGGTTTGGGTTTATCCATGAGCTTTTATTTTCTTGGGGCTTCTCTTTTTTTTCTTCCTCGGCCTTTTCTGCTCTTGAAACATTGTATGGCCAAAAATAAAAGAAAAGGAAGAAAAGAAGCATAAGGTTTTCTGGCAATGTGGATGCATTGGAGTAGCATAACATGATGTATCCAATATAAAGAGGTAGTGTATGATTGATTATGATTTTCATTCTGTGATTTTAAGTTTGTTCAAATAAATTGATGGAACAGTTTTAGGCCTTACAACTCTTTTTCTCTCATTGACTACGTCAACTTACTAACTGTAGATTGTATTAGCTTACATTTTCGCAATCCTCCTTTAATCTGCTATGTATTCATCATATTAGTTAGATTTTCTTCTTCTGAATAAAGATGTTAGTAGTAAGCTTGACATGTGCATCCGTTGGTTTGTCCAGCATCTCAACTCTTGCAAATAATGATATAATGGATGTGAGTTGTGCATTCGTATATAAGTTGATTACTAAAGAAGGCATACACCAGATTGATGGACAGAATAATAAGAGTTCATATGTTAATATTTCCTTTTATGTTTTTTTTTCGACAAATAGATTTCCTTTTATGGTAATATTCCTTGTTCTCACAAACAAAATTTTAGGTTTGTACCTGAAAATGTATATGAACTGTTTGGAATAAATTTTCATTCATTCTTTCTTTTTTAGCTGAAATGTACACTGTGATTGTAGGCTTGACCTTTCCTTTTCCTTCATAGATGAATGAGTACCTCACGTGCACTATCGTTTGCAGCCTCAGCTGCAGTTGAGTGTTATGTTTTTCACTTTGCAGTCTCAGCTACAGTTGAGATAATTATGCTTCATTGTTTGCATTTGGTTTCCTGAGGACGAAGTGATAGCCACCCTGTTTTGATTATGCTTCATTTTTAAGGAGTTATTTTTACACCATGTTTTGATCATGTACTTGGTCTTATGCAGAGACGATCGGTTGCCAACTCCAGCAACCGTGGTAAGAAGGAGTTGGAGCACCACTCAGGGAGGAAACCTATCATTTACCAGGTGGTCGAGTTTAGGGATAAGAGTGCTTCATTACCGGTGGTTGACGTGTACCCGGTGACATACGACATCAATCAACCTAAAGTTGCTGAGCATTATGTAAGTATCAATACCTAAAGGCTTAAGGATAATAATTTAGTGTTTAAATATAAATGGTTTGGATTCAATACAAATAATAATGGTTTGGGTCTTGGTGTATTTGCTATTCAGATTTTCTGCTTCTCTACGTTTCTTTCACTTTCTTCTTCTGATTGATTGCTTTACTTTGTCGCCACCACTGTACACATTTGTGTGTGGTGAACCAAATGTGGGCACAAAGCATGATTCCTTTGTTGAGAAACAAACGAATATATTTATATGAGTTGGGAGGGGGGACTTAGCTAGGTATATAGCTGTTTAATTACTACCAAGGAATTACAATTAGGAAATGTCGGAGTCTAAGTTATTTTGGCTTCCTAAAGTCTAAACCAAAAGCAATACTTATTGGAAGAGATGTCTTTAATTAAGGAAGCTTAGTTTATGAGTAAAATTAACCAGCTTTTGGGTCTGAGAAGACTTGTCACTACATAGCTAGGGCAAGAAACACATGATCCATCTTTGTCCAGTCTTGTGCACAAGAAACTTAAATTATTTTTGCTATATGTATTGCCCACTAATATTATCCTCTATTATAATAGTTTGATCTCTCGCTCGCAGCTAAATATGATGACTAACCCAGATTTTAAATCATAAATAATTATGAGTGAATCTAATGTTCGTACGTGGTCTTAATTTTATGATGTGTTAGGTAAAGTGTTTGAATAGCTTGTACTAATTATTGCATCATTGTTTTTTATTTTACCCCCTTCGATCATGGTTACACATAAGTGGAGGCTAGGATCCATATATATATCAAACCTCTGATCCAGCCCATAGTCTTGTAAAGTTTCATTGAATCTGAATTTATGGTCATGACACAGTAACTGAAATGTTCCACACAGTCATTTGAATGGTATCAATTTGTGAAGCAAAAAGGATGCTTGCTTACAGACAACATTAAGAGTAAAGCATGTGTCTTACCCCTCCTACTTGTATGAGAACAAACTTAGAAATTTGGATTCAGTTTGATGGACCTTTTATTACGGGAAGCATATTCATTAAGACAAGTATTGTGTGTATTGTGAGAGAGTTGATAGTTTTGGCTACTGTGTGTATTGTGTGACATGTCTACTTGTTTGATTGTGGTATTATTGTCTAGTTGTTTGATTTGTGAAGTGAGCTATTGCATGTGTATATTGTCTATGGTGTATAATATTGAAAATAACAAGGTTGTTAGCATGCATTTGGTATCTCAGCATTATAATTTGAGTTGTGTATATTATTTTATAATTGTAGGAAAAGTTAAAGGAACAAGGTGTTATTGCCAAGACTTTGCAGAGCACTCAACATCTGGACATCCCACCGGATCAGCTGCCTCCTTTGGACTGGCCAACTCAACTAAATGTTGTGCAAAACACTATGGGAGAAACAAAAAGGTCTTACCTTCGTGGTATTAGACGAGCAGGCTTCCTAGAGAAGAGCAGAAGGTCAACATCTTCCTCTTCATGCTCTCGACCGAATAATGAGGTGATGGCAGAGATAGTGGCTGCTAGAAAGGAGGCGGTTGAGGCACAAGAGAGGGCCGAAAAAGCCCAGAAGATCACTGAGCAGTTTGCTGCAGATTATCAACTGTTGAAGTTGCAAATGGATCAAATCATGGCTCGAATAGGGCTACAGCCTATGTGTTCACCCTCGGTTCCAAGCCAACAACCTCGAGACGACGATGATGATAGGGGCCTTGACACTTATCCGATTAGTTTAGGAAATCAGTAGATTTTTCTAGTTTAAATAATTGTACAAACAATATTAGTTAGTATTTATTTGATCGGTATGATAACTTTATTATTATTAGTAATATAAATATTTTAGTTAATTTATTTGGTTTTACAGGAATTAATTTTTGAGTTATTATACTCTTAATAATAAAAATATATTTTTTTTTTCAAATAAACTAAAACCTAAGCGACGAAAATTTTGTCTCTTAAGATGCTTATTTTTGTCGCTTAAGGGTAAAAAGTAGGTGCCAAAACTTGACAGGCCAAAAAAGTCTTCTGTCGCATAAGGCTATAGCGACAGAAACTTTCGTCGCATTAAATATAGCGACAAAAACAAGCTCGTCGCTAAACCAAAAAGATTCGTCGCTTAACGGTAAAACGACAGGAGAACATACATCGCTTAACAACTTAAGCGACAATCAGTTTTCGTCACCTCAGTCAATTATTCATCGCATTAAATATAGCGACGAAAAAAGAATCATCGCTAAACTAAAAAGTTCGGTCGCTTAACAGTGAAACGACAGGAAAACATATATTGCTGAACAACTTATGCGACGAACTCTTTTCGTTGCTTAAGTTAATTAATTATTCGTCGCCTAGGTCTGTGGCGACATAAATAATCCCCGTCGCTTGGTTTGTTTTCTTAAGCAACATATTATATGTTTTTGTCGCTTAAGTACCTATGAGACACATCATATGCAATGAATCTTAAGCGACACCGGTTTCGTCGCTTAAGTCGGAAGGCGACAAAAATGAGCACTTATCCGACGATTTGTTCCCGTCGCTTAAGCCTTTATTTCTACTAGTGACGGTTGAGATGTGAAAATTCGATTGAAAAGTGAGTGTAAAATGAAAATTTGCACCGTAAGAATAAATGCGGACGTGTGTAGCAGAGAAAACCTATATATATATATATATATATATATATATATATTCGTTCCAGAGCGCGCGGGACACCATTTTGAAATTAAAGTGTGGTGGTCTTTTTTTCGCTCATTTTTAAGTCACATTTTCACATCTCCATCATTCAATGTCTAAAACATAAACATAAAATGTAGATCATTCATGTAAAGTTTCATCTAATTTAGATCATTTAAGCTTCCGTAATTAGGATTTAGACGGATGGTTCCGTTTGAACATATTTTGTTCAGTTGATTCATTTAATCTAATTCGGTACTCAATAATCTCCAAATTAGGTATCATGACTGAGGAATACTTCAGGAAATGACTTACAATTGATCGAGTGAACAATTCAAACGTGCATATATATACAGCTAGCGCTGCATTCAACTATCTGAATGGTAGAGACGTACGGACGTCGGTGTTTTTGGCCAATTCGATCAATCCGGCCGTAAAGTAGACGAAATTGTTAAAAGGCGGCATGAAGTTTCTGTCCAAGTTTATTTACTGGGAACCTTCGTCGAAAATGCGTAGTAGCACCTAGCAAGCAAGCAAGTATAGAGAATATCTGAAGGAGGTGGTCTTCTTATGAGTTGGTTGGTTGACGAACTAGCTATAGTTCTTCGGTCAAATGAAAAAATTAATTAGTTATTGGCATGCATGGTCTCCTGGAATGTTGTATATTATAAACTTAAGTTGATGACAAAGTACGTAAGTGGTTCAAAGCAAAGCCCCACTGGTCGCGTGGAGTTTTGATGAGACTCCAATTCGATGAGACTGGATGTTCCATTTCAATATGACAGAAACGAAAATTAGTGGGTAATTGTTCACAGTTCAACTCATTCGTAATCAAGAAGGTCGTAGCCTTGCTAGCTCTCGAACACATTTTATGTTTGGTACAAAGGAAAAGATCTAAAGCTTCCTAGCTAGCTAATTCTCCTCTCTCTCTCTCTCTCTCTTTTATTACTTTGGTTCAAGTGTATCTACATGCAGGATTTATATCACAATTGTTTCAAAGTCAGTGATGTCTGCTAAAGAATAAGGTATATTCAAATAAAAACTGTACAAGGAAATAACTGACCAAATAGCTAGCAGAACAAATTACATCTTGGTTACCTATTGAGCCAATTACATAATTAAGGGTCACTTTTATATAAACTGTGTTGGAACGAGTGAATCCAATTAAGTGGCATGCAAGGATAGAATATAATAATGCATTTTGGTCAGTACGTGCTAGAAAGCATAATTAAGACTGGGAATATTCCATTGTAGCTGGAGCTAGAATGTTTGAGTAGTTACAATACTAGTTCTCCTGTGAGGAGGTTGCATCAAGAGATAGCCTTGCAAGAGCGAAAGACAGAATGTTTAAAATTTGAAGTCGAAGGTGACTCAAACTTATCATTGATGCATATGCAAGTCAAGGCCCTGGAGGCTTCGGAAGGTCATTCAGGATATTAGCTAACATTTTTAGTCTAGTTTGAAGTGATTCCTTTAAACTTGTACTTTATAGTTGATGCTTTAGAAAATTTGAGCAATCCTTGTAGCAAAAGGCCAAACCTTTGGACCAATTAATAATAGGGTGTCAAATGCAGCCTCTAATTCTCTCTTGTTTGACAGTGTACATTGCAGTTGTTTTCTTCTCTAATGCATTTCTCTTCGTACGGTATATAAAAATAAAATAAAATAAAAACTAATGTTCTGGGTAGTAAGAACAGCCCTGCTTATTTATATATTTGATTTTTCCAAGTCAAAAGTAGGAAAAGTTTCAGGTGCATTGAGGATTGAAGTCAGATGTTCAAACATCAGTGTTCCTCGTGTACGTACGTACCCTACACGTGAATTATTCTTTCCCTTATTGATTTTATAGTGATGAGACGATTTTAATTGTTAAACAATCTTGCATTGAAGAAGGAATTTTCATTTTCTGCAGCAATATATATATATGTATAATTAGGAAAATCTATTAAAATAATTAGGGCTCTTTATTTCGGGAACATCTTTGCACATTATGGTAATTAAAATGCATCCCAGTACTAGGCCATGCCAAATCCGGCATAAATAAGCAAATAGCGACATAACGCGGCGATCTATTTTAACGAATTAACAAAATTTTATGATTTTGCAACTTTTAAGAGTCGTGTAATTTTATCGTCATTATCGTTTTTTTCATCCATAATAAAACCTCGATATCGTAATTCTTAACAAAATAAAATTGCAATTACACATAAGAACATTCATGATCAACTCCTTCACGAAGTTTAAAAATGATGACAACTCCATCAATAAGACATTCATGATGACAACTCCATCACGAAGTTTAAAATGATTCTATTGGAACTAACTCTATTGAGGTACGATTCAGCTATAAACAAACCTAAAGTGGACAATTAATCTCTTTCCATATTACTACAAGAATGCACGACTTTGGGATTAGAAATTCTTCAAGCATCACATGCAAATTACTAAATTAAACATTCAACATCAGACACATTGTATGTTAGTGTGAATGACAGTTTGATTTTATAAGCGAGCATCAAT